>OX421389.1:9440000-10065000 GCA_949126905.1 Amorpha juglandis
ATTATGTACTAGGTTTCCCTCGCGGCTCCGCCAGCGTGGTCTTTGCTTTTTCCGGGATAAAAAGTAGCCTATGTTCATCAGGGATAATGTAGAATTCTAATGGTGAAAGAACTTTTCAAATTGGACCCGTAGTATTTAAGTTTATTCGTTACATAAAAAAAAACAAATCTTTCCTCTTTATAATATTAGTATAGACAACTAAATAACATAATCTTTAAACCTTTTATTCCTGTTTTATTTTGTTTTAGTCGTAAACAATTTAATATATTTTGAGACATAGTAACATCACAGTTTTATTACTTTATAAAAAAACATATGAGTATGATCATAAACAAATTTTATTCCAGGAGCCGTCATTATTTGCTGTGGCAAAATTGCTCGAAACTGGACTCGCCAATATGCACCGCATTGAAGTGATGTGGAGGCCCATTACGAATCATCTTCTAGAGGTAAGTTATTTATTCTCCTTTTAACAGTAAGACTTATTTTCAGGGTGGCAGGGTGGTTTTTGGCTTTATTTTTAGGCGGTAGCTATTACAGAGCCTACAACGTCTGCCTATCTGCCTGTTTGTCTTACCTTTAAAGAACTATCGTTGTAGATGTAATTGGTAATTGACTAGACATTTCACAGAATATGTGTTTTTATGATAGCCTAAATAATAAATAATAGTAATAACAAGTAAAAATTTCAAGGTGGGGGTACGGAATCTTCGATGAACACTTCCTACTCGACCAGTTTTTTTTTCCTCTTCGGAGAGGGAAGAAGCAAATAGAGGGGCCTGCGACAGGACAGGCGGGTGACCGATGCAGGCACTGTAATACAAGGATATACCCCCTATACTCACCTTAACCAACCATCAAGTCATGTCGCAAGCTCCTCTGGAGAACGGGATATATACTGGCTGATCCTGGAACGCGATCACACAAAGCGCGTGGATCACTATGGCTGGTTTTAACACCATATTGTGTACGGTGGTCGCTATCCGGGTGGATATGAATATCTTACGACCAGCCGGTTTTTGCATGTCGCCTGGTCGATATAATTACGGTTTATTAAACTTAATTTTTCCCTAACAATATATTATTATTTTTAGGTGTGCCAACACCCCCACATAAGGATGAGAGAATGGGGTGTAGAAGCAATTACTTATTTGGTTCAAGCAGCGTTTCAGTATCACCACAACAATCCTGTGCATGTCACTGAGGTAATGTTATGATGGCTTAATTATTCGATATGTTTGTGAAAGAATTTTAATAGATGTAGCAGATTAGGGAGAGTTGTGTGATTATTTATCGACATACTTTTTATATTTACCTTTGATAGAAAACGCAATTACAGAGTAATTGTTTTTTATAAGTATGTGCGATTTAGAATTGAGTTTTAAATTAATAGTGAGATGAAAGTTTAATTTGGTATAATTAATACCGCATATAATTAATATGCGGTTTATATATTTTTTTGTCGACTCGCTATATATTTTGCTCAAAATCTACGCCATTAGATCATTAATAAATTCAACATATCTATTTCGATACTAATTATGTTACCGACATGAATAATCGTGAAAATTTATCTCCAGTTGTTATCGATGGTTTGCCCAATATGTTGACCAAGTTAAAAACAGTCTCACATATAACCCTGACCCCACAGTAAGATACGAGTCTTGTGTCGTGGGTATCGGGAACTACAAGAGACTTTCGGCCTCACAACACCCAGACCCCGAAACAAATATTTGTGGATCACACAAACATTTGTCTCGGTGCGGGAATCGAACCCGCGACCTCTCGCTTCACAGCCGGCTACTCGCCCGCTGCGCCACGGAGGCTGTCCATTATGTGGTTCTTCTTCTTTTTTATTTATGGCTTTCGCATTATTATCCATTTTGCCAGTGTCAAGTACAATTTATTCTCAAGTTATTTGAAGAACGATGAAACACGGGTGCGGTCGATTTCAAGGTCTTGCCGGAGTTTTGGTGTTAACTCCTTTCAGTACGATGCTTAATTCACTTATTTCAATGTTTCCATACACTGTTCATCACCGTCAATGTTTCTTGAACAAATCCACACCACTTTTATACAACAAACACAACTCTAAACTAGTTCATTAAATAAATTAAAATAAGCGATGAACTGCACTGTCAGAATTCTCGCCAAAACCAATTATGTGGTTATGTGGTTTTATGATAGGCACGCGAACGCCTATTGCTAGAGCCGTTGGCAGAACTGTGCTCGGTGCGGCAGTGCGACGTGCGAGCGAGACAGCTGGACTGCGCCGCTCGTCTGCTGCACTCGCGAGGGGACCAGCTCGGTGCAGCCTGGCCGCTCATGATGGAGATCATATCGGCGATATCTGCGCACCACAGGTACTCACTTAACTAGACTAAGAAATGCTTTAGACTGTGTAGTGTATTAGAAAACCTATGACCCAGAACTAAATACACTATGAGTGATAGAGCCATGTTGTAGGCAGTTTTAGCTACATTATCTTGCTCACTGAATTAAGACATTGTTTATTGTCTATTGTAATATATGCATCTATTCTAGTATATTTGTACGTTGTGTGTGTATATATATGTATATACATGTGTATATGTGTATTAGTATATATCTGTGCGTATGTGTAAATGTATGTAATACTTTATTCTGTCATAGTTTTCGGTATTGCACATTTAACTGTCCGTTATTACTCATTTACTTGCCAACATCCCATGGTTGTCTGTAAAAAAGTGCCTTGAGCGATAAGACCTCGAAGAGAGAAGATATATTTGTGTACAATAAAGAATTAAATAAATAAATAAAACGCTTTGCCAATGACAAAAAGAAAAGTAAGTTGAGGTGTATGGTCGGCAGCGAGCAGCTGATCCGGTCCGCGTTCCAGTGCGCGCAGGTGGTGGCCGGCGACCTGCTGGGGTGCGCCGGGCCGCGCTGCCTGCGCCGCGTGCTCAACGCCGCCGCCGCCTTCGCGCTGCAGACCAAGGAGCTCAACATCAGCCTCACCGCCGTGGGGCTCATGGTCAGTACCCACCACCCGCCACCCGCTACCATAATCACATCGATATTTGAGGCGTTCATAGCCACTACACCAGCTAATCATGCTGAAAAGATATTTTTCTGAATAATTAATTTAATGTGAAAATTTTACATATACTATTTTTTTAGTTTTTAAATGTTCCCCTAACACGTAAAAAAATTTGGATGGTGACTAAAAAGTCATCCGGTAGAATGGATTAATCTCTAGCGACTAGTTAATCCGCGCCACCTGCGGTGATACGCGGACCCACGCCGATTCCAAATGAATATAAATCGATTTTAATCACAAGTTTATATTTGCTATGGCACGGCAAACTGACTACATTTACAGCAGATATTAGTGTACTGCAGTCCAAATATTATATCAGCCGTCGAAATATGACCATCCCTCGACCATCGATACAATTATACTGGCCTGAAGTAGTGATACGACTCGAGACGTTTTTTACTCGAGTGACTCGAGTGAATTTGTTAAACTCGTATTCGAGTGAAAACAAATTTGAGTCGAGTTCGTTTGCATTCGAGTTAACGAGTCAACTCGGCGCGCCGAGTAGCATATTATCAAATATACTAACATAATAAAGGTATTTAAAAATCCAAAATGTATACTAATCGAAACTCAGCTCGGGTGATAAATTCTTGCTCTAGTTGTAAGGAATGTAAGTAGTTTATTCGAGTGACTCGAAAACTCCAGTACTATTCGAGTGACGTAGTAAAATTACTCGAGTGGCTCGAGTCACAAAATCCTACTCTAGCCGCATCTCTAGCCTGAAGTATCGATACACACTGAGCTGACTCCGGAAGGCGACTCGCTTAAACGAACCTTTATGTTTGATTTTTCACTATGTGTACAGTGGTCGCTATATAATCTGGTACAAAAATGCTCTTATGACACGCTTACACTTGTTAACATTTAATATCGTTGCGCAGTGGAACATATCAGACTACCTGTACCACAACCGCGACAAGCTGGTGGTGGCGCTGGCGAGCGACGCGGCCGTGTGTCCCGAGGTGCCCAACCACGCCGACCTGCCGCCCCTCGACAAGCTGTGGATGTGCCTCTACATCCGGCTCAGTGAGTTACTTGCACTACATCCTGTATGCGTATGCGTTGTACCATACCATACAGTGGAACA
This sequence comes from Amorpha juglandis, assembly GCA_949126905.1. Lineage (NCBI taxonomy): Eukaryota > Metazoa > Arthropoda > Insecta > Lepidoptera > Sphingidae > Amorpha > Amorpha juglandis. The sequence continues at coordinate 9,444,167 of OX421389.1, forward strand.
TATCAGACTACCTGTACCACAACCGCGACAAGCTGGTGGTGGCGCTGGCGAGCGACGCGGCCGTGTGTCCCGAGGTGCCCAACCACGCCGACCTGCCGCCCCTCGACAAGCTGTGGATGTGCCTCTACATCCGGCTCAGTGAGTTACTTGCACTACATCCTGTATGCGTATGCGTATGCGTTGTACCATACCATACAGTGGAACATATCAGACTACCTGTACCACAACCGCGACAAGCTGGTGGTGGCGCTGGCGAGCGACGCGGCCGTGTGTCCCGAGGTGCCCAACCACGCCGACCTGCCGCCCCTCGACAAGCTGTGGATGTGCCTCTACATCCGGCTCAGTGAGTTACTTGCACTACATCCTGTATGCGTATGCGTTGTACCATACCATACAGTGGAACATATCAGACTACCTGTACCACAACCGCGACAAGCTGGTGGTGGCGCTGGCGAGCGACGCGGCCGTGTGTCCCGAGGTGCCCAACCACGCCGACCTGCCGCCCCTCGACAAGCTGTGGATGTGCCTCTACATCCGGCTCAGTGAGTTACTTGCACTACATCCTGTATGCGTATGCGTATGCGTTGTACCATACCATACAGTGGAACATATCAGACTACCTGTACCACAACCGCGACAAGCTGGTGGTGGCGCTGGCGAGCGACGCGGCCGTGTGTCCCGAGGTGCCCAACCACGCCGACCTGCCGCCCCTCGACAAGCTGTGGATGTGCCTCTACATCCGGCTCAGTGAGTTACTTGCACTACATCCTGTATGCGTATGCGTTGTACCATACCATACAGTGGAACATATCAGACTACCTGTACCACAACCGCGACAAGCTGGTGGTGGCGCTGGCGAGCGACGCGGCCGTGTGTCCCGAGGTGCCCAACCACGCCGACCTGCCGCCCCTCGACAAGCTGTGGATGTGCCTCTACATCCGGCTCAGTGAGTTACTTGCACTACATCCTGTATGCGTATGCGTATGCGTTGTACCATACCATACAGTGGAACATATCAGACTACCTGTACCACAACCGCGACAAGCTGGTGGTGGCGCTGGCGAGCGACGCGGCCGTGTGTCCCGAGGTGCCCAACCACGCCGACCTGCCGCCCCTCGACAAGCTGTGGATGTGCCTCTACATCCGGCTCAGTGAGTTACTTGCACTACATCCTGTATGCGTATGCGTATGCGTTGTACCATACCATACAGTGGAACATATCAGACTACCTGTACCACAACCGCGACAAGCTGGTGGTGGCGCTGGCGAGCGACGCGGCCGTGTGTCCCGAGGTGCCCAACCACGCCGACCTGCCGCCCCTCGACAAGCTGTGGATGTGCCTCTACATCCGGCTCAGTGAGTTACTTGCACTACATCCTGTATGCGTATGCGTATGCGTTGTACCATACCATACAGTGGAACATATCAGACTACCTGTACCACAACCGCGACAAGCTGGTGGTGGCGCTGGCGAGCGACGCGGCCGTGTGTCCCGAGGTGCCCAACCACGCCGACCTGCCGCCCCTCGACAAGCTGTGGATGTGCCTCTACATCCGGCTCAGTGAGTTACTTGCACTACATCCTGTATGCGTATGCGTATGCGTTGTACCATACCATACAGTGGAACATATCAGACTACCTGTACCACAACCGCGACAAGCTGGTGGTGGCGCTGGCGAGCGACGCGGCCGTGTGTCCCGAGGTGCCCAACCACGCCGACCTGCCGCCCCTCGACAAGCTGTGGATGTGCCTCTACATCCGGCTCAGTGAGTTACTTGCACTACATCCTGTATGCGTATGCGTATGCGTTGTACCATACCATACAGTGGAACATATCAGACTACCTGTACCACAACCGCGACAAGCTGGTGGTGGCGCTGGCGAGCGACGCGGCCGTGTGTCCCGAGGTGCCCAACCACGCCGACCTGCCGCCCCTCGACAAGCTGTGGATGTGCCTCTACATCCGGCTCAGTGAGTTACTTGCACTACATCCTGTATGCGTATGCGTTGTACCATACCATACAGTGGAACATATCAGACTACCTGTACCACAACCGCGACAAGCTGGTGGTGGCGCTGGCGAGCGACGCGGCCGTGTGTCCCGAGGTGCCCAACCACGCCGACCTGCCGCCCCTCGACAAGCTGTGGATGTGCCTCTACATCCGGCTCAGTGAGTTACTTGCACTACATCCTGTATGCGTATGCGTATGCGTTGTACCATACCATACAGTGGAACATATCAGACTACCTGTACCACAACCGCGACAAGCTGGTGGTGGCGCTGGCGAGCGACGCGGCCGTGTGTCCCGAGGTGCCCAACCACGCCGACCTGCCGCCCCTCGACAAGCTGTGGATGTGCCTCTACATCCGGCTCAGTGAGTTACTTGCACTACATCCTGTATGCGTATGCGTTGTACCATACCATACAGTGGAACATATCAGACTACCTGTACCACAACCGCGACAAGCTGGTGGTGGCGCTGGCGAGCGACGCGGCCGTGTGTCCCGAGGTGCCCAACCACGCCGACCTGCCGCCCCTCGACAAGCTGTGGATGTGCCTCTACATCCGGCTCAGTGAGTTACTTGCACTACATCCTGTATGCGTATGCGTATGCGTTGTACCATACCATACAGTGGAACATATCAGACTACCTGTACCACAACCGCGACAAGCTGGTGGTGGCGCTGGCGAGCGACGCGGCCGTGTGTCCCGAGGTGCCCAACCACGCCGACCTGCCGCCCCTCGACAAGCTGTGGATGTGCCTCTACATCCGGCTCAGTGAGTTACTTGCACTACATCCTGTATGCGTATGCGTTGTACCATACCATACAGTGGAACATATCAGACTACCTGTACCACAACCGCGACAAGCTGGTGGTGGCGCTGGCGAGCGACGCGGCCGTGTGTCCCGAGGTGCCCAACCACGCCGACCTGCCGCCCCTCGACAAGCTGTGGATGTGCCTCTACATCCGGCTCAGTGAGTTACTTGCACTACATCCTGTATGCGTATGCGTATGCGTTGTACCATACCATACAGTGGAACATATCAGACTACCTGTACCACAACCGCGACAAGCTGGTGGTGGCGCTGGCGAGCGACGCGGCCGTGTGTCCCGAGGTGCCCAACCACGCCGACCTGCCGCCCCTCGACAAGCTGTGGATGTGCCTCTACATCCGGCTCAGTGAGTTACTTGCACTACATCCTGTATGCGTATGCGTATGCGTTGTACCATACCATACAGTGGAACATATCAGACTACCTGTACCACTATGGCGGATCACTATGGCAGGTTTTAACACCATGTGCACTGTGGTCGCTATCCGGGCGGATATGAATATCTTACCACCAGCAAATTGCCTCACTCCACCTACGTAACAAGCAATTATATAAAAACTATAATAGAGTTTGTTTGCCCAGGTGAGCTGTGTACAGAACCTCGCGCGCCGGTCCGTCGCGCCGCCAGTCAGACGCTGTTCAGCTGCATCAGCGCCCACGGGACCCTGCTGAGCAAACCCGCGTGGAGAGCTTTACTTGCTGTCTTGTTCCCTATGCTTGATCAGGTAGGAAACTAATATATGATCGCAGCAAAAAGTGTGAAGTGTAATTTTGTTAAAAATATTTGTCGATAACTGAGTGTCAAAGTGTAACTACAAAAATTCTTATCGACATTCAATTTTACGATTCATAATACCTTCCTACCCTTCGCAGTTTCTTAGACCCATAATACATATTAGTAGCCTTACATTATATTGCTATCCTCTGTGGCGCAGCGGGCGAGTACCCGGCTGTGAAGCGAGAGGCCACGGGTTCGATCCCCGCCCCGAGACAAATGCTTGTGCGATCCACAAATATTTTTTGCTGTGTCTGGGTGTTGTGAGACCGAAAGTCACACAAAACTCGTATCTTACTGTGGGTTCAGGACTATGTGTGTGACTATTGGGTGTATTTATTATTATTTGTATTTTAAATATCGTTAAATATACCAGAAATATTTATATTTATAAATAAGTTTAATTTTTATACGATACTCCAAAAATTGAATAATAATACACTTTAAATGGCAATATCGACATCTTAAATTACTTTTATTAATATATGCAGCAATAAAATTCTGTTTCAGGTTCAGAAACAATCGAACATAGCGAGCTCAGAAAAAGTGGACACCGGCGAACACATACTGATCCATCACACGAGAAACACTGCACAGAAACAATGGGCTGAGACGCAGGTATGGTTAAAAAAATGTGTGCGTGTACTAGTGTACACACGTAAGAAGTGAAATTTCTTTATGACCTTATTTTTCGAAAAATTATCTACTATATAAAACTTTATAGAAATTGGATAATAAAGTTAAATTAGATAAAGTTTAAACAAAAGGCTTGTACTATCATAGACACAGAGACAAGCAACTGTGATGAGCGACAGAAAACCTGTAGGTCTAGTACGAGTTAAAAATACGTTCACAGTTTTCGAATTCGTATTAAATTACTATTGCCGAAGTGTCAAACTAGTAACTCATACTGTAATAAAAAAACTAAAAACACGCTTTTATAGAAAGTCTAACTAAAAAAATAGAAAATAAATTTGAAGAAAACAATGTATTTTATTGTAAAAAATGCGTGGTGTGCATGGTGTCAATAGTTATATATTTTATTGTAGTGACAGATATGAGTAGAAGGATTATCATTTAGATAGTATGTTAAAAAGCACACCACGCTTTTTTTTTTACAATAAAATACATTGTTTTCTTCAAATTTATTTTCTATTTTTTTAGTTAGACTTTCTATAAAAGCGTGTTTTTAGTTTTTTTAAACTATTATTTATTTTTAATTTTTTAGTTAAAATAAAAATATATCGTAGCAGAGAGTATAATTTTAATTTTAAACCCGAATATCAAAAAAAGCGCCATCTATTGACGCTCTTAGATACTACGATATTCCCTATAATTAACGAAGGTCCAGAGAGTACAATTTTAATTCCCAACCCGAATATCAATAATTAATTAAATTAAATTATTATTATTATTTTATTATTATTAATAATTTATTTATTTTTTTATTAAATTAGTGTATTGTTATCGGTCCTCGATAAATCTACAAAGTTTGAACGAAATCTGGCCGTTTAAAGTGGGTCAAAATCGCGCCCAAAGGAGTCGGTTACAAACATACAAACAAATATACAAACAAACATACAAACAAACATACAGGTGAAGTTAATAAAAAGCGTGTAAAAAAGGAAAGAATCGCACGAAAACTAATTTCGTAGTCGACTAATATAAGTCCCCACTTGTGGCTACTTCTACGATAGAAAACGGTATCTGTCATCGTTTTAGAAAACTACCAAAACTTGTACTAGGCTTACTTTTCAGGATTATCGCGCGTTGCGGTCATCTATGTTATAACGTAGCCCAAAATCGACTAAAAAGTATAGATAGTTTTACTGGTTTTCATCTGTCTACATGACTATAAGCGTTCCATAAAATGTATCATAATTTCTATACGTGAAACATGGCTGCTGCATTAATTGCACCTCTGCCTAACCCATCGGGGATAAAGGTGTGAGCTTATGTATATATTTTTTGCAGGTTTTGACTCTCTCGGGGGTGTCGCGCGTGTTCCATTCAAGGTTCCAGCTGTTGACTACGGTTGGGGACTTCAATAGGTCGTGGACAGCTTTATTGGATTATATCACAGACTTCGCACTTCAGAGGAGTCATGAGGTCAGTAGAAGCTATTTATATTTTGTATTTTGCCTTCAGAAAGTATGTTATATTTATATTGTAAGATAAGTTGGTGGTATTACAGGGAAGAACATTATTTAGGTCTATATTCTCAAAAAATTATCGATCCTAAATATCGAATTTTAAGTATTGAAAATGTATGTATTGAATGGTTGAAACATGTATTGAAAATCGATATCTCGTCATACAATAAATGAATTAACAGTTTGAATGTATACATATACTAAATGCGCACTTACAATCGATATTTGAAACCAATTATTCATACTGATGTAGTTGCAACTAACTTCGAATGTTTTTATAATCGAATCGATAAATTGGCTTTCAATGCTTTCTTTAAAGATAACCTAGCTTATGTACAGTAGGTACACTAATCGACATAGAAGAAGATTACAAGTAATCGTCCGAATGGTGTTCGCAGGTATCAGTGGGTGCGCTGAAGTCGTTCCAGGAGGTGGTGAGTGCCGCTGGTCGCTGGGCGGAGAGCGCCGGCCCCGACACGGCCCAGCTGCAGCGCCGCGTGTGGGCCGCCGCGTGGGCCGCCTGGACCAATGTGGCCGCACACCCCGCACTCACATCCTCGCACCATCGTGAGTCACTGATGAAACCACAAATGGCCAAGTTATCGCTCGCTCAACAAGCTTAATTTTTACATACAAAATGTCTCGATGCATTTCATCAAAGTATCGATTACTTAATCGATTAAATATCGAACTGGGCGAAGTAAATATCGATATTTTTGGGTATGGACCAATTTGTGTGGTTATTTTGTTTAAGAGCTTAGTGTAAGAATGGAGATTTGAAAGATAATTGAGATTGGCTTTTGCTATATTTCAAGAAAATCTTAGACATTTAAATAAGTAATGTACATCTTTTTCTAATTAATATCAGTTTTTTGCACTGGAGTGTCGTAGTGGACGATACTCAATTATATTTAACCACTAAACATGTTAACTAATGTAAAATATACATTCGATTAGACGTTTCTTACACATGTGACCTAAATACAATTAAGGATGGTTGGGCAAGTCGACCTAGAGTTATATAAAAAAATATTGAATTCCCTACAGCATCAGAAGACGGCAAGCCGGTGGAGGTGTATGCGCCATCGCTGAATTTCCTCACGACGCTTGTACAGATCTTCCCGCTCATCTTCCAGCATATACGATCCACGTGAGTTTTTGAAGTGATAACTTCTTTTTTTTTTGTTAACAATTCCGTTATTGTAAGGTTGTGTGGTAGAGATCGCTTTAAGCGATAAGACCGCCTATTGACATTGTTGTAGTTTTAAGTTTGTTATGTATTTTTACTAAAGTTGGTGTTCAATAAAGTGTTATATATCTATCTTCTTATGGGAGAGTATAGCGCTTCGTAACGTAACGCATTACGGCGCCACTCTGTCTGGCTTCCCTTTCTCTCATGCATACGTCAACTTAGATTAGTTTAAGTTGTCACTTCTGTCGAGCGTCCCGACACACACATTATTTTTTTATAGTGTTCTCCCGTCAGTCTGTTCGCCACGTGAACAGCAGTTATCTTAAGTATGTATGAAATATCGTAGTTTAAAACCCTGTTACTCAAAGGCTGACTAATGAAAAATTTGGTTTTGACAGCGTTGTCAAATCAATTCGTATTACTTGTGAACCGTTATTTAATAAAAATGTATTAAAAAATGTATTTAATTTAAGAACAATCGCTTATTACTTATCGATACATCATTCGACGACAGAATAATGTATGAATCTTCCAGAAACGATTTTTTCATATCAGTTAGAAAGCCTTGTTAACTAACAGGTTTATCAGATTAAAAAACGTTTACCACGCTACTAGAAATTCAATTCTGACTTGACATGAGATTGACAGGTGATAAGTTAATTTCGACATTGATCAGCTTTTAAGAAAGCGGTCGTAAGTGTACGTGAATTAATGGGCATTATGAGATTTAAGATCTTATGTCTCGGGATGACGAGCGTAGTACAGTGCCATGCAGTGCTTTGTAATTCAAAGTTCTGTGTGGCGTTGGTTCTGTTTATGGGCAGGCGTCGCGTTTACCATCAGACAAGCGCCATGTGCGTCTCGTCATTCAATGATACGTCAGAGCCATTTATGATTTGACTGTGTCAGGTTCACGGAAGCGGACGTGCAGAAGCTGGGCGCGTGCCTGGTGCAGGTGTGCAGCGTGGAGCCGTCGGCGGCGGCCAGCGCGCTCGAGGGACTCGCCAGCGCTGCGCCAGTCAGTGTACATGCACTGCACTGTCTCGACATAGTGCAGAAGGTATTGTTCAGTATTATTATGTACAATGCTATTTGATTAGTAAACAAAGATATATTTATTTTACAAATATGGTAGAAAACAATGGCGTGGCGCGCGAGGGCCGAGGCTCATATCTTTATAAACTCCTTTGCAAAAAAAACGGGCACCTTACACACACACTTTACCTTAGCTTTTCTATGGGTAAATATTATTATATTTTTAGTATGTCATTAGCTTGGATGACTAGAAATTTCTTATTATCAATGAGAATCTAGTTTTTTAACACTTTTATCCTGGTATCGGTGTTTTAGTCAATGTAAACAGAGAGCCGTGTTAAAATGGACATTTTTATGGGTATAATGAAATTAAGACTACGAGTATTTTTATGGTATTTTAATAAAAGAGACATTAAAAAATAAAAATTAATAACGAGTATGACCTCCTCTTGCAGCGATTACGGCATGTAATCGTCTTGGCATGCTTCCCACCAGGCTTTTGATGGTGTCCTGTGGAATGTGTTCCCACTCAGTCGAGATTACACGTTTAAGCTCTCTGATGTTTTGTGGAGGTGGTTGGACAGATCGTACTCGCCTTTTTAGGAGGTCCCAAACGTGCTCAATGGGGTTAAGGTCGGGGCTCCGCGCTGGCCAATCCAAACGACGAATACCGACCTCTTGCATATAAGCATCTACGTCGCCAGAACGGTGGGCCCGAGCATTATCGTCCATGTAAATGGCATCTTCACCAATTACAGTCAGTGCGGGTTGTGCATTTTGAGAAAGGATTTCTGTTATGTACCTATGCGCATTTAGTGAGCCATTTTCTATGAATACTATCTCGGTACGATAGTTGGAAGTTACGCCCGCCCAAAACATAACGGACCCTCCACCATAAGGGGTGATTTCTTCAAAACACACATCGGCATAGCGTTCCCCTGGTCTTCGTAACACTCGCCGACGTCGGTCCTCACCATGCAGACAAATTCGAGCCTCATCGGAGAAGAGTACGCTACTCCAGTTACCTGGTGTCCAAGATAGGCAATTTCTAGCGAACCTCAACCGCGCAATCCGGTGCTCACGGAGTAACTTGGGGGCCCGCGCTGGTCGTCGACTACGTATATCAGCAGCTAAAAGTCTTTTCCTCACAGTCCATAGGCTAACTTGTGCTCCTCGTACCTCTTCAAGGTTTCTTTTGAGGTCTATGTAACTGCATTTGCGGTTCCTCAGCGCCTGAGTCACTAAAAAGCGATCGTCTCGCGGCTGTGTGCAACGTTTTCTCCCAGAACCTTGCCTTCTCTGAACGGAACCTGTCTCTTGGTATCGAGTCCAGGTTCTTTGTACGGTTGAACGACTCACGTTTAACCGCTGTGAGACGTAACATTGGCTACACCCCTCTTCCAGCAGCGCTATAATTTTACTAGCTCTCATTGCTTTTTCTGCCATTACGATAGACACAAAGATATCTGTTTTAAGTCACAATAAGGCAGAATTATGCGATAAACATAAATTGTTGTACTAAAAATAACGAAAAGTTACTTTTAGTTGCTTGATAACCTTTTAACCGCAAACCCGCGAAAAGTGTCACAAAATGAAAAAGGGATTAATAATTTAAAAAACAAAAGTTTTGAATTTGGAATGAACTTTTTTTCATACCCAGACTCTTTATTAAGTGCCAGTAACATAGTTTGGCTACTAAAACCTCTGAAGAACTAAATTATTACCAATAATGTTAAAAAATCAAACCCGCCCGTTTTTTTTGCAAAGGAGTGTATATAAACTAGATGACCCGGTGAACTTCGTATCACCTACATATATTTGTGTAAAATTTGTGTCACTGTCCTGTCACTGTCCTGTCACTGTCCTGTCACTGTCCTGTCACTGTCCTGTCACTGTCCTGTCACTGTCCTGTCACTGTCCTGTCACTGTCCTGTCACTGTCCTGTCACTGTCCTGTCACTGTCCTGTCACTGTCCTGTCACTGTCCTGTCACTGTCCTGTCACTGTCCTGTCACTGTCCTGTCACTGTCCTGTCACTGTCCTGTCACTGTCCTGTCACTGTCCTGTCACTGTCCTGTCACTGTCCTGTCACTGTCCTGTCACTGTCCTGTCACTGTCCTGTCACTGTCCTGTCACTGTCCTGTCACTGTCCTGTCACTGTCCTGTCACTGTCCTGTCACTGTCCTGTCACTGTCCTGTCACTGTCCTGTCACTGTCCTGTCACTGTCCTGTCACTGTCCTGTCACTGTCCTGTCACTGTCCTGTCACTGTCCTGTCACTGTCCTGTCACTGTCCTGTCACTGTCCTGTCACTGTCCTGTCACTGTCCTGTCACTGTCCTGTCACTGTCCTGTCACTGTCCTGTCACTGTCCTGTCACTGTCCCTGTCACTGTCCCTGTCCCTGTCCCTGTCCCTGTCCCTGTCCCTGTCCCTGTCCCTGTCCCTGTCCCTGTCCCTGTCCCTGTCCCTGTCCCTGTCCCTGTCCCTGTCCCTGTCCCTGTCCCTGTCCCTGTCCCTGTCCCTGTCCCTGTCCCTGTCCCTGTCCCTGTCCCTGTCCCTGTCCCTGTCCCTGTCCCTGTCCCTGTCCCTGTCCCTGTCCCTGTCCCTGTCCCTGTCCCTGTCCCTGTCCCTGTCCCTGTCCCTGTCCCTGTCCCTGTCCCTGTCTCTGTCCCTGGCGAGACACACGCACAGCGATTCATTTTTATATATATATGTCGGATCCAATGTAAAACATTCCAAAATCAACAACTACTAATAAATTAAAAATTAATAAAAAAAACATTGTCCAGCGGACAAAATTGTGAATCTAAACCATTCTCAGATCCCCTTGAACACACACAAAAAATTTCATCAAAATCAGTCCAGTCGTTTAAGAGAAGTTCAGGAACATACACACTCACAGAAGAATTATATATATAAAGAAATTACGTATCTCGTTGTTTGTTCGCGATAGACTCTTAAACTACTGAACCGATTTTAATAAAATTTAGCAATCTGTGTGCAGGTTGGTCCAACTTGGGTTAGTGGGTAGTTTATATCTCAATTAATAGTCGCAATATTTTTGAAGTTATACTTCTTTAGGCGCGTTATGAAAAAATGATGAGAGTGAAATTTTAAGATGCGCGCGCACCTGTGACACAAAAAATTAACAGTATGAAGTTAGGCGCGTTAAGAAAAAATGATGAGAGTGAAAGTAGCCGTAATTAATAAACAAATGACGATTTGGACAAAGAAAAACTCTTTAGGTTTTTTGTTATTCGGAACATGTTGCCGTAAAAAGTACCAGGCTCGCATAAACGCGAAGAGAGTAGAATGTACTTCTATCATGTCGAGTGGATATGTTGATATAAATTAAAATACTATTATTTAATATAATTAACACTAAATATTATTAAATTATTAATGTTACGATATTTCATCGTTGTTGTGAAGACTTGAGAATAAATTACACTTGTCTTTGGCGAAATGCATAACAATGCGAAGCCATAAATAAATTAAAATAAAAAAAATCATTTTGACAAGCCGTATTATGGTTCCGCGACATCATATCGGACTGTTTGTGACTAAAAACCATAATCATGGTTAATAAAATAATGGTTTTTATTTACACAGACAAGCGTCAGTATTCTCAACACTTGAGTTTTGAGAATACTGACGTTTGTCTGTGTCAAACTCTTATTAAGAGTGTTGTTACAAAGACTTGGCTGTATGAGCTACAATACCTTTGCCTATTAAAAACCCGAATTTGAACCAAAAATTATAATACCGAGGACTATGACGGAAGTGAATACTTTTTAAATTGTTTTCGAAATTAATAAGTGTCCGTTCTATTGAAACTATGAATCAACACGCATGAAACATTTACTATAATAATAATTATAATGTACATTATAAATAATAATTATTATTATAGTAAATGTTTCATGCGTGTTGATTCATAGGCCATTTTTGACAATGTCCTTTATAATTTATATATGTGCTAATAAATTATATATCAGTAGTGATTTAAATTGAATATTTTGATTGATATTACTTACTATTTGTGAATATTAGTGAAAAAAATTGTGCTTATATACTTTTTCAAGTGCTCCAATATAATTGAGGTTAACTATCCGTATGTATTATTTATTGATATAAATTAAAATACTTTTATTTAATATAATTAACACTAAATATTATTAAATTATTAATGTTAAATACTTATTATTATTGTAATCAATTATTTGCATGCAATTAAAAACTATTTTTTAATGATGCCAAAGAAGTATAACTTCTCACGCGCGTACATAAGTACACGCACCCATTTTTTTTTTTTTGTAAATTATTAGTTATTCTGTAGTTATTCTAACAAATGGCGGTGTAAGGTATGTAATTTATTTTAATATTTTTGACAACTTCTAATTCAAACTTCTTTAACCGCGTTGAGCACTTTTTGGTAGAGGCTAAACTTGTGGTTTCGCGTCTGACTGGACTGGATTGGGCTGGACTAGATTGGGGTCCGGACTGGGGCCGGAATAGGGACCGGACTAGAGACCGGACTGGACTGGGGACCTGACTGGACTGAGGTCGGACTGGACTGGACTGGACTGGGAGTCGGACTGGACTGGGCACCGGACTGGACTGGGGATCGGACTGGGGACCGGACTGGGGACCCGACTGGACGGGGGACTGGACTGGACTGTAGTGCAATGTTGATGAGTTGAGTTAAGAGTGACTACTCAATAAATATACTTAAGTTTTTGACGTGATAACGTCTTATAATTCGATTATAGAGCCGGCTGCACGCACGAAAAAACATGACTCATGCGTCGTTACCTCGCTAGATGTCACGTTCCATGTAAGGCTTGAAAGGCAAGCGAGAGCGCGGAACGAGCGACAAAGAAGCACAATCGGCCTTTGCGACTTAACATGACTTAACAGGACTTAACAGGACTTAACAGGACTTAACATGACTTAACAGGACTTAACAGGACTTAACATGACTTAACAGGACTTAACATGACTTAACATGACTTAACATGACTTAACATGACTTAACAGGACTTAACATGACTTAACAGGACTTAACATGACTTAACAGGACTTAACAGGACTTAACAGGACTTAACAGGACTTAATAGGACTTAACATGACTTAACATGACTTAACGTGACTTAACGTGACTTAACATGACTTAACAGAACTTAACAGGACTTAACATGACTTAAAATGACTTAACATGACTTATCAGGACTTAACAGGGCTTAACATGACTTAACAGGACTTAACATGACTTAACAGGACTTAACAGGACTTAACAGGACTTAACATGACTTAACAGGACTTAACAGGACTTAACATGACTTAACATGACTTAACATGACTTAACATTACTTAACATTACTTAACATGACTTAACGTGACTTAACATGACTTTTAACATGACTTAACATGACTTAACATTTTTTTTTTTTTTTTTTTTTTTTTTTTGTTTTCGCGGGGAAAGCTCATTTATTGCTACCGCCCCACCGGGAGGGAAGGTGGAACGGTTATGTTGGGTTCTACCGGCCTTACGACCCAGCCACCCGACCGCTGGGCCGAGTCCCTAACCATATATACAATTAACCTATGCCGGTAACTACCAACTAAAACCCCGCGGTGACCCTCTTCGGCGCATTAGGGACGGCCCCGGGTTTCCCGAGGCGAAAAGCACCCCGGTTTCAGCCGGAACCGCCCCTGCGCGGTGCCGCCTTGCAGCCCGTCTCCAATTGGGGGGGGCTCAGAAGCCCCCGCACACCGAAGGACGCCCTCGGCGTCAACGACAGCCACGAGGCCAACCACCCGTGCTGCCGTCCATCCCGGGGGTCGCACGTACAATAGTACGTGTACAAAAGCGTACTGATGGGCGCTACGACAGCCCCCCGCTGCGCGCCCGCGACCCCCCGATGGCCCCTATTAGTCGCCTCTTACGACAGGCAGGGGATACCGTGGTGGAATTCTCCAAACGCCCCCAATCCACAGGGCGGGAGACGCCGGTCAGTCGTCACCCCGGCGCCTCCTTCGTCTCCGCTGGCGGCGGGAGGGATCGCTGTGCTCACGATCCCTCTCGGCACTCTCCTTCTGCGAGATTACGGCCTCGCAGAAGTGGGCCACCGCACGCCAGGACCTCCGGCTGTCGACCATGGCGGACACCACGGCCGGCAGCGAAAGGTCACCTCCGACGACTGCTACGAGAGCGCTGCGCTCGTCGTCCCAGGCTGGACACTCTTCCAAAGTGTGTTGGGCCGTGTCCTGCGGACAGTTGTCACAATGGTGACACACGGCCGACTCCTTGCCTACGATCTGGCACAGGTACCGGCCGAAACACCCGTGGCCGGTGAGCACCTGTGTCAGTCGGAACGTCGCCGCGCCGTGGCGCCTGTCTAGCCATTGGTCAAAGACAGGGCGCACTGCCGCGACGGCCCTCATACCCGCTGTCGGGTTCTCCAGCCTGAGACGCCACTCCTCCACGGCGGCTCTGCGGAGGGAGCCACGTTTGGCCTCCACCTCTCTCGGGGCCGGTCGCTGCCCGCGCCTGAACGCCTCCTCCCGCCAGTGAAATGTGGCGGAGAGGGCCTTAGCGTCCAGGTCCCACGGGAGGAAACCGGCCAATACGCAGGCCGCCTCGAACGAGATCGTGCGGTAGCCCCTGATCGCGCGCTGCGCCACTACCCGCTGTGGTTTCCGCAGCAGGGCGACGCATCGGTCGCTCAGGGACTCGGCCCAAACGGGGCTTCCGTACAGGGCCATGGACCGCACGACTCCGGCGTACAGCCTTAACATGACTTAACATGACTTAACAGGACTTAACAGGACTTAACAGGACTTAACAGGACTTAATAGGACTTAACAGGACTTAACATGACTTAACATGACTTAACATGACTTAACAGGACTTAATAGGACTTAACATGACTTAACATGACTTAACAGGACTTAACATGACTTAACAGGACTTAACATGACTTAACATGACTTAACAGGACTTAACAGGACTTAACATGACTTAACAGGACTTAACATGACTTAACATGACTTAACGTGACTTAACGTGACTTAACGTGACTTAACATGACTTTTAACATGACTTAACATTTTTTTTTTTTTTTTTTTTTTTTTTTTTGTTTTCGCGGGGAAAGCTCATTTATTGCTACCGCCCCACCGGGAGGGAGGGTGGAACGGTTATGTTGGGTTCTACCGGCCTTACGACCCAGCCACCCGACCGCTGGGCCGAGTCCCTAACCATATATACAATTAACCTATGCCGGTAACTACCAACTAAAACCCCGCGGTGACCATCTTCGGCGCATTAGGGACGGCCCCGGGTTTCCCGAGGCGAAAAGCACCCCGGTTTCAGCCGGAACCGCCCCTGCGCGGTGCCGCCTTGCGGCCCGTCTCCAATTGGGGGGGGCTCAGAAGCCCCCGCACACCGAAGGACGCCCTCGGCGTCAACGGCAGCAACGAGGCCAACCACCCGTGCTGCCGTCCATCCCGGGGGTCGCACGTACAATAGGTACGTGTACAAAAGCGTACTGATGGGCGCTACGTCAGCCCCCCGCTGCGCGCCCGCGACCCCCCGATGGCCCCTATTAGTCGCCTCTTACGACAGGCAGGGGATACCGTGGTGGAATTCTCCAAACGCCCCCAATCCACAGGGCGGGAGACGCCGGTCAGTCGTCACCCCGGCGCCTCCTTCGTCTCCGCTGGCGGCGGGAGGGATCGTTGTGCTCCCGATCCCTCTCGGCACTCTCCTTCTGCGAGATTACGGCCTCGCAGAAGTGGGCCACCGCACGCCAGGACCTCCGGCTGTCGACCATGGCGGACACCACGGCCGGCAGCGAAAGGTCACCTCCGACGACTGCTACGAGAGCGCTGCGCTCATCGTCCCAGGCTGGACACTCTTCTAAAGTGTGTTGGGCCGTGTCCTGCGGGCAGTTGTCACAATGGTGACACACGGCCGACTCTTTGCCTACGATCTGACACAGGTACCGGCCGAAACACCCGTGGCCGGTAAGCACCTGTGTCAGTCGGAACGTCGCCGCGCCGTGGCGCCTGTCTAGCCATTGGTCAAAGACAGGACGCACTGCCGCGACGGCCCTCATACCCGCTGTCGGGTTCTCCAGCCTGAGACGCCACTCCTCCACGGCGGCTCTGCGGAGGGAGCCACGTTTGGCCTCCACCTCTCTCGGGGCCGGTCGCTGCCCGCGCCTGAACGCCTCCTCCCGCCAGTGAAATGTGGCGGAGAGGGCCTTAGCGTCCAGGTCCCACGGGAGGAAACCGGCCAATACGCAGGCCGCCTCGAACGAGACCGTGCGGTAGCCCCTGATCGCGCGCTGCGCCACTACCCGCTGTGGTTTCCGCAGCAGGGCGACGCATCGGTCGCTCAGGGACTCGGCCCAAACGGGACTTCCGTACAGGGCCATGGACCGCACGACTCCAGCGTACAGCCTTCGGCAAGGGATGCCAGGACCTTCCAAATTGGGCAGCAGGCTTGAAAGCGCGCCCGCTGCCCGGGACAATTTAGCCCCCAATGCTTCAAAATGGGCACGGAATTCCCATCGGCTATCTAAAATCAAACCCAAATACTTCATCTTCGAGCCGATGGGAATCCGCACCCCGTTCACCACAATGTGGGCACCGGCCGGTGGCCCCTTCCGAGGCCCATGAAAGCAGATGGCCTCGGTTTTCTCGAGGGCCACCTTCAACCCCAGCCGCTGGATGCGGCTAACTACGTGGCCGGTGCCGACTGCTGCAAGGATTGCGGCGTCCTGGAAGGTCCTGGAGCTGGCCGTGACCAGCGTGTCGTCGGCGTAGCAAGTGACGCCGACGCCCCAGAGGTTGGCACCACGGAGAACCCAATCAAACCCGATGTTCCACAGGAGTGGGCCCAGGACTGAGCCCTGTGGAACACCGCAGGTCATTTCTCTTCGGTGCCACCCATCGGCGCCCGGATACACTACGTCCCTATAGGAGAGGTACGAGTGCACCAGACGCCGGAGATAGGGCGGCACCTCGTGGTACCGCAACATGACTTAACATGACTTAACATGACTTAACAGGACTTAACAGGACTTAACATGACTTAATAGGACTTAATAGGACTTAACAGGACTTAACATGGCTTAACATGACTTAACATGACTTAACATTACTTAACATGACTTAACGTGACTTTTAACATGACTTAACATGACTTAACAGGACTTAACAGGACTTAACAGGACTTAACAGGACTTAACAGGACTTAATAGGACTTAACAGGACTTAACATGACTTAACATGACTTAACATGACTTAACAGGACTTAATAGGACTTAACATGACTTAACAGGACTTAATAGGACTTAATAGGACTTAATAGGACTTAATAGGACTTAACAGGACTTAACATGACTTAACATGACTTAACAGGACTTTGATATGACTTGTTACATGTTTTGATTGGGTATCAAGTGCAGTGAAAATTGAATGTGGTGTCAATTGTTTATAGCAACGATAATTACAGCGATAAAGGTAATGATTCTTTCGATATTAATTATATATTCAGTGATATATTGTCGAATATTCGTGCTTTCATCATTAAAATGAATAGCATCGGTCCGCTAGTGCAGCGATTGTAGGTTATGCTATAATTGTCAAAATTAAAACAATAAGTTAACAGAACTATTTCACGATGAGTAAAAAGTCGATGGCTTTACTATTCAATCGAAATATTAAACAAACGAAATTAATATTTTCTTTTGAACCATTCCATCAGTATTTTCTTAAGACGTTATCACGTTCAACTATCGTCAGTAAACCGACTTTACAGACAACCGATTTTTTGCATATTATTTGTTATATGAAAAAATAGTTATAAATATCTATAAGTTTCATAAGATTCTAAAAGATGGCGGTGTAAGGTAATTTATCGGCTGAATGGAGTGAGTATCCAATAGATGGCGCATACTGTATTGAATAGTTTACTACAATATAATTTAACATATACCTTAGGCACAGCAATGCGTGGCCGGGTCCGCTAGTCTATTATAATTATTTTTCCATATCGCACCCCCGGTGCGACACTTTCACTTTTGCAAAAAATTGTAAAAATGAGTTTAAAAGTATATTTTTTACAATATAAAGTGATTAATATTTATCCAAAAGTAAAGTTAAAAGTTGACGTTGTAGTATAAGCTGTTTATCTCATCCATAATATTCTTAAGTCATTGTTTTGTGAGGTGTCAAAGTTTTAAATGCTTCTCCTGAAAAACTACATTTTTGCATAAGTGACAGTGTCGCACCGGGGGTGCGATATTTGCATCCCCAGTGCCTGACGGCCTCGGTGGCGCAGTTGTATTGCGTAAGACTGCTATGCTAAGGTCTCTGGTTTCATTTCATTATGACATGAGACGGAGATACGCTCTGTGAAAATGTGTATACTGGTTACATCTGTGCCTAGGATAGTGATATGTATGTATGTATGCGTGTGTGCAGGAAGCGTGGAGCCGTCACGAGCTGGTGCGCGCGACGTTCTCCGCGCTGGGCGCGCTGGCGACGGCGCTGGGCGGCGCGGGCGGTGCACGGTGCCTGCGCGCCGCCACCGCGCTCTACCGCGCCGCGCCGCTGCCAGCCGCGCCGGCGCTGCCGCTGCTGCTGCAGGTACCATCCGCACACCACCACACCCTCACCCACACGCTATACCCGAACACATCTCACATTACACACCCGACCACACCTCACACCCTCACACCCGCACACACTATACCCGAACACATCTCACATTACACATACGCCACCGCGCTCTACCGCACCACGCCGCTATCAGCCGCGCCGGCGCTGCCGCTGCTGCGGCAGGTACTACCCTCACTACCACATACCCGCACACTTACACACTACACCCGACCACATCTCACATTACGCACGTGTTGGAAGTGAGTAAAACAAAAACATAAAAATATATATATGTAATTATCAAGAAAATATTTATTTCATTATTTTTAGTCTATTTATTACTCAAAACATTATTTTTATTTCTGTTCACAATGTTTTTAATCAATTTCACTTATACGATAAGGTACTTTTTTATAATCAATATAATAACGTTAAATATAAATAATATATTAAACATCAAACCAATTTAAATCAACAAAAATACTTATCTGCAAATATGTAGGTACTCAGAGTCGGATAAAACCGACTGGAGGCAGAGTACCGTTCTCATTGACATCTACGAAGCAAGTGTTCTCTACTGACAGCTGCTCGCCTTTAAATACACGATAATCCCTACTCTGCCCCACCTCTAACTACCGGATATTTTACTTTATTTGTTTCTATTACCGGAACACAAGTTTTATTCGTCTCTATTACTAAATATCATTTCAAATATTCATATACAAGTATTTTACACTGTTATTTTGCAATTATTATTATACACAAGTATAAATGAATTTTTTAGAATCAACAACATCTCACACACGCGCCACCGCGCTGTGGCAGCGGCGACAGCGCGCACCGTCATGCGAGCGAAACACAACAACGCACTGGCGTCCGCGCTCGCATGCCACCACATATATTTATAAACTCGGCGCGGAACTATTCACAATGTGTGCTTCACTCCTATTGGTGGATTAAACAATTCACTACATCAGATCAACTAGTGTTTCACTTATCGGCTCCTCCAAAGCGCTCTACCGCACCACGCCGCTATCAGCCGCGCCGACGCTGCCGCTGCTGCTGCATGTCACACCCTCACACCCTCACACCCGCACACACTATACCCGAACACATCTCACACTACGCTGGGCAGACAGTCTCGACTGACAACCGAAAATTCTTTACGAATGGTATAGCCACGCTGCAGACAATTTTATCTACAACGTGAATGGGCCGACTCAACCGGCTTGTTACCACTGTCTCACAGAAAACCGACGTAAAGTAGCGGCTTGCTATTGCGTTTCGTACGGTGAGTGAGATACCATATGAATTCTAAGCTGAAGTCTATAATATAATGAAGTAGGTAGTAAGTAAGTAAGGTAGTAAGGCCCCCTTCCCAACTGTACCATTCACACTCGCCATGTATATTTCTAAACATAAAGTTGTAATATATGACGCGTCTTATCATCCTATACGTTTAAGTTAATGCACATGCAATACAAACACAAACTGACACAACCCTTTATCAGCTCCATAAAATAACCTCACGAAACAACTCGATAAAAATAATACAAAACAAAATAACAAAAAAGTGTATAAAAAAAATAAAACACGTGAATGATATACAACGTTGTTTGTGACACATTTTCCAAAAACTTCGTTGTACACAGGCGCAAAGACACGTGATAGCATCTATCTCATTCTCTCGCAGGCTAAATTCTATTTATGAATGTTTATCCCTATTCACTGTCGCTTTTTCGTTTCATCGAATTTTCAAATCATAACTTAGCTAAAGAAGTTTTACTTCAAAAATATAATTTATATAAGCAATTTATAAAAATCCATATTGCAGGCATTACACACATCAGTGCAGAAATGTGGTCAAGACAAACGACGTCGCACTTCCGAACAAGTGGAGGAGGCTGCGCAGATCTCGTCACTTTTATTACAAGTACTGTATTATAGATCCTATTACTTCTCTAATAAAGATTATTATGTATACAGGGTTACTTTTAAAACACTACAATCTCGCAGGACTTAATTGCTGACCCCATAAGGAACAACTTTTGTTCTACGACTTTTGATAATTTGTTAGATTTTATTTTCATACAGAAATAATGGACAGGGAGCCCTCGGGTAGCTGATCCACTTGACTACTATCAAGCTCATTTTCCGTGAGTAGCTTCGTTTCGATGAGACGACCAACAATTCCCTATGCGAAAATTCTCTATTGTGGTAGCTAACAGAGGTAGCAAGGATAGAATATTTCGATTTGATGATACTCAAAAAATTATGAATGTTTACTCAAGATTACGTAAACAAACCCCTGCGAAGCGTGAGGAAGGTGGTGCAACGCTAACGCCTTTGAATTTGACCCATTTAAAGGCTTCGTCAAACAGAAAGCGTACTTAGCGCGCGTCAGAACGCTAACCTGACGTCGCGCTATGACGCCGAGTTGTGTTGTACTATTATAGTAATATACCGTCAAACAGAGCGCCAGCGCTAGCCGTACGCGACGCTCTGTCAGCGCTAAGTACGCTTTTTGTTTGACGAAGCCTTTATCTAGCCGCCAGTCGTATGTCATTCAAACATTTTTTTTTCATGTATTGAGTTATGTCCGAACTCGTAGAACAAAAATGTTCCTTATGAGGTTAGCTATCTAGTCCTGCGAGGTTCTTGGTGTTTTAAAATGTTTTTTCCTGTATACGTTTGGAATGAAATATATTCCATGTACGATTTTGCAAAAAAGTACAATATTATAATCAACTTAAATTAATGAATTCAGCAAAACAAAATCAGTATCTTCATTTGGACTTGCTATGAGTTGATTCCTATTTGGGTAAGTAGGTCCAATAAGTACAAATATTTCAATGACATTTTGATGCATCATGACATGACATTACACTACAGTATACATCTATCATAAGATTCATAATTGTGTTTCTAATAGTTACATGCTGTAATCATTGTTCGTCAGGTATTAGGCACCTGTTTGCCCCTAGCAAGAGAGAATCCGGAAGAATACAAAGAATTCTGGGAAATGCTGCCGAAAGTGCTGGAAACGTTCCTGTTCGAACCACCGTAAGTAATGGTAGTAACGAGTGGTAGAGCCACGCTGTAGACAGTTTTGTCTACAGCATGAATGGGCCGGCTCGTCCGGGTCGTTACCACTGTCTCACAGGAAACCGATGTAAAGTAGCGGCTTGCTGCTGCGTTTCGTACGGTGAGTGAGATATCCGGAGGCCTTAATCCCCCTCCCCTTCCCAATCCCTAATTATCCCTTTCCCTTAAGGTCGGCAACGCACCCATGATCCCTCTGGTATTGTGGGTGTACATGGGCGATGGTGATCACTTACCATCAGGTGACCCACCTGCTCGTTTACCGGCCTATGCTATAAAAAAAAAAATATCACGTGTAATCATGTACAAATTAACATGTTGAATTGACAACATTTCAAAAACCAAACGTGCCTAAAACAGAATACGGTTATTTTATTTTGCTATCCTAAGTTCGATTATATTTTTTAAATGTTTCAGTACTAGTTAATTTTGGAGAAAAAATATAAAAACCAAAAAACGTGTGATGACGTCACATATACGTTTGAATGATGTTTGTTCTTTGGCCATAAGTTAAAAATAAAAATAAATTGGCATTACTTTATAATGTCACAAATGAGGTTTTTGAAAACACATTAAAAATCTCTAGCTTCAACTAACAGTTTTGTTTAAAGGCACAGCAGAAGCATGAACATCGTTATGCCGTATATATGATGTTATTTGCCGTTAACGTCTGTTTTGAATAAAATATAATTCAAAGGAGAAATCATGAATGAAAACAGCCGATTTCCGAAAGAAGGAAAGAAATTGGTCTTTTCAATTTGGATTTTATTTCATCTATTAATAGAGCTATGATTTAAAAAATGATATGTTGTCAAGTGATATATGGATGCAAATATGGCAATAAAATTTCAACCGACATCAAGTAGAAATTGAGATTACTTTTATTTTATTAAATTAATTAACTTAAATCAATACTTTAAAGTTTTCTTACGTGGGCATGTTTCATTTATGATTTTTGTTATAAAAATTCGGAATTTAAACTACTTAAATACAATGAATTTAGCAAAATAAAATCACCATCTTAATTTTAAAGATAAAAGAGATTGTTGAAGATAAGATGTGTATGTTGGTGGTGGTGTGTACAGCGCTGGCGGTGGCGGAAGTGCTCGTGCATTGGTCCTGGCGGTGCGCGAGCTGGCGCTGGGCGGTCGTCCGCGCGCGCCGCCGCCGCTGCTGCGCCGCCTGCTCGCGCTCGTGCGCGCCGGCTCGCTGCACGCGCACGCGCTGCCAGCACGTACGTACCGACGCACACGCACGCACACACGCACACGCGCACGCACCCGCACACGCACCCGCACACGCACCCACGCACGCACGCACGTACCCATGCACGCACTGCGCTCATAGCACATGTTCCGAATTTAAGATTTACTATCAATTTGTTACTTTAACGCCCCGTTACTAATACTCAACCTGGAACCTAAATCGTTTATAAATATATCGACGCTTGAAAGGAAACAATGTCTAAGCGACATTGAGTAAAATTTACAGGAGAGTGATTTAAAGTTCACATTTCCAGAAAATAATCATAAAAGATATCTAATTGTCAAATTTCAATGCTTTTAACATACACAATATATGCATAATACAATTAAATAACGGTTTACAATTTGTTTTTCTAAAAAAATTGAACATTAAATCACTCTCTTGTAAAGTTTACTCAATGTCGCTTAGATATGTTTGCCTTTCAAACGTCGATATGTACATGAAAAAGCATATACCAAATTGATACAATATACTAAATTCGTACGATACATTACATTAACGAAATTGAAACTTGCTTTATTTATTCAAACACGCCAAAATAACTGCACTATACCTGGAAACATTTTTAAGTTCTAAAAGTTAATCTAAATGTCGACTTGTGTGACTAACCAACCAACCACTTTAAGTAAACCTTACGTAAGTCCAAAGATAAAACTAATACACTAAAAGCTTAATCATACTTTTTGTTGTGAATCAATCTAGAAAACGACCAAGAATTGAAAGAAAGAGAAGAGTTCGCGAGGACTTGTTTCGAGACGTTGCTGCAGTTCTCCATGCTGGATGATGTGGACTCACTCACAGGAGTGGAAGGTATGCGGATTAATGTCATTCATCATTTCAATGTGTAACATTCGCGTAAACGTAAGAAATCATAATGTCATTCTTTTCATAAATAGTAACAATATTCTTGGGAATATATTAAATACTAGCTTTTCCTCGCAGCTCCGCCCGCGTGATTTGCTTTTTCCGGTATAAAAAGTAGCCTATGTAACTCAGTGATAATGTAGCTTTCTAATGGTGAAAGAATTTTTGATATCGGCCCAGTAGTTATAAGTTTATTCGTTACATACAAAAATCAAAATCTTTCCTCTTTATAATATTAGTTTAGAAAACAATAGTAAAATAATAAAATAAAATTGTCTCTGCTAAAAATGACATTCTGGTCAATTTCACCCATAACTGAGGCCAATCGTACTGGGACCCGTATTTAATCGGCAGTTTTATCGATAAACATAAACTCATTTCTTTCATTCTCCCTGGCTTATCTTGGCTGATTGTCAGGGTCCGTCAGCCTACTCAGACACTTCCATTTCGTTCGAACATTCTCTATAGTAAAACAATTATTTCTCAAATTGAAATAAAACTAATTTAAATGAACCTTATCGCGGATTTTATTTTAATTTTGGTCCCGACGTTTCATCCAGACCACCCCGTGACCACGAAGGCTGAAAATGAATCAAAATGTCGGGACCAGAATAAATATAAAAAACTGCGATTAAAGCCATTTAAATTAGTTTTATTTCAATGTGTAACATTCGCGTAAACGTAAGAAATCCTCAATTAGTTCACTCGTTAACCTCTAGTAAGTCAAGCCAACACTTTCTGAGCACTTATAACCCACGCACAAACTCATTTCTTTCTAAATGAATTAACTACTTGCTTAATCATGATGCTCAAAACTTAGCGATATGGAAGCTAAGTATGAAGACAGACCCTGGCACTAAACCGGGACAATGCCAAGTAGAAATAAAGAAACAATGTATTAATTTATTTTACCAGATGACGCTGATCCCTTAGCGATAGTGGCGCTGTTAGACAGGTTCCAGGAGGTGATAAGCAAATACACGCAGGACGATGATAACCCGGAGCCACTGCCCAGGTACAATCTATCAACCTAGCAAGCATTGTCGGGTGTATATTATAACGACCCTTAAATATGAAATTAAAAAAAACACGAGTCAAATACCTTATTGGTGCTGCCACACCGGTGTTATAAAATGTTATATAACATTTTATAACACCGGTGTGGCAGCACCATATTATATAGTCACGCGGCTAGTATTAAGCGCAACATTCAGCTCAACGCGCACTAAACTAATAAAAATTGGCACGCTTGATTTCAATACAAATGAACATTATAAGTCACATCTACTAAATTATCCGTGATCTGTGGTTGGCGCTTAGTTATCTCTATATGTACCAACAAAAAAAACATATTATATTCCTAGAAAATATATAGCATTTGTATCTCTAACAGGCATCAAGTATCAGAGATATCGTATGTGTTGAAAGCGATAGCGACGTTGACAGAGTCGATGAAGAAAGCGCCGCCGGGAAAAGTCGACGCGGCTGCGTGGCAGAAGTTAATAGGTTAGTATATTCTACATTGAAATAAAACTTATTTACTGAAAATGCTTAGATAAAGAAGGCTAAAAAGCTTACGAAATGGGACCAAATTAAATAAAAAACCGCTATAAAATCCGTTTCAGTACATAGTTTTATTTCAATGTGTAATATTCGCGTAAACATAAGAAATTATTAAGTATATTCTACTTTGGTTACACACGTTTTGGAAGAATATAGGTCATAATTTACTGTTACCATTTAGTATATTTATCGTATGCGAGATTCCACCTGCGTAGCTCCCGTCTATATCTATGTCTGTCGCGAATCAACAGTATGTTTGGATTGTGTGGGTGCCTATATATTTTCTATGGTACTGCTAAGACTGTGACAAAATTCAATCCTCCATTCTCCATTAGAATTTCTAAGGTATGTCACATCAATCAACCCGCATTAGGTCAGCGTGGTGGACTAAGACCTAACCCCTCTCATTTAGTAAGAGGCCCGTCCTTGTCAGTGGGGCGTATTTAATAAGCCCTATTTTTTATCGATATTGTTGATGAGTTCCAATATCCCTAAGCTATTGTAATCGATTGTTCCACTAAGTGCACCTGGATCATATCACCCAGATGTACAAATTGGCATAGCCTATTATTTTTTTATTTCATTGAATGACGAAACGAACAAGGCGCTCGCCTGATGGTAAACGCCACGCCTGCCCATAAACAGAAGCAACACAGAACTTTGAATTACAAAGCACTGTATGTCACTGGACTGCTGCTGTTGCTGGACTGTTTAGTCTCATAATAAATAAATAAATAACACCCAACAGTCACATAGATAGTCCTGACCCCACAATAAGATACGAGTCTTGTGTCGTGGGTATCAGGAACTTCCCGAGACATAAGATGTTAAGTCTTACAATGCCCGGTAATTTTATTGGCTTCAATGTCTTTCAAGCCGAAATACAACAGTGCTTACACACTGTTGCTTGGCGGTAAAAATAGACGGTGCGGTGGTACCAGCCCAGACGGACTCTCCCATACGAAGGACCTACAACTTTCATTCAGTAAAAGAGGCCCGCCCCTAGCAGTGGGGCTTATTTACTAAGATGTGTAGTCTCTATTGGTTTCAATGTCCTTCAAGCCGAAACACACCCGTTGCTTGGCGACAGAAATAGACTGCGCGGTGGTACCAACCCAGACGGCCTCTCGCATACGGGACACCTACCTACCACCTTGTGACATTGTACTGTGTCGTCAGGCCTGTACCCGTGCGTGGTGTCGCTGGCGGGTCACTCGCGCGCGTGCTCTTCGGGCGCGGCGGTGCGCGAGGCGCTGCTGCAGTTCGGCTCGCTGCTGGCCGCGCCCACATAGCGCCGCGTGCTCTACACCATACACATATAGAGCACGAGACTGTAGGCGCACAGGTAGGGCGATGCATTTTTTTTTACTAAAAACAATTTTTTTTGGTGTTTTTCTAACTAAAAAAAGTTTTTTATTGTTTTTTTTTATAACTAAAAAAGGTTTTTTGTTGGTTTTGTTAAGTAAAAAAAAGTTTTTTTGTTATTTTTCTTAAAAAAAAAGTTTTTAGTTTTCTTTAACTAATTTTTTTTTTGTTTTTTTTTTATATATGTACATCGACTTCTTCGCCATTTGTTTATCGATTTAATTGGAATGAGTATAAGTAGATTATTTTTTTGAGAGTATTAAGTCACGCTGTAGACAGTTTTGTCTACAGCATGAATGGGCAGGTTCGACTAAGTTGTTACCACTGTCTCAGAAAACCGACGTAAAGTAGCGGCTTGATGCTGCGTTTCGTACCGTGAGTGAGATATCCAAAGGCCCAAATCCCCCTCCCCTTCCCAATCCCTAATTATCTCTTTCCTTTAAGCTCGACAATGCGCCCGTGATTCTTCTAGTATTGTGGGCGTACATGGGCGGTGGAGATCATTTACCATCAGGTGACCCCCTTGCCAGTTTGCCGTCATATGCCATAAAAAAAATAATTACAGCGTGGCTCTAGTATATAAAAATTAATAAACAATTTTGTTTCCAGTGACGTCACGGAGATAACTCCGTTCACACGGCACGAGCGCGCGTGTGCATCAAGCAATGTTAAACGAGAAATCACAGTCAACTAATATATTTAGTATAGCTATTAATACATTGGACTTCCGATTAGTGGTTTATATAATAACGCTGGACGCATCACCTAGCCATACAGGTTCGTTCACACCAGACGACGTGGACAATAACAATGTTAAGTTAGTTCACATCAACGGCTATTTCTATTCTATCATACAATGCAAGCTAAGAGCAATATTGTGATTTCTAAACAATAATAAATTCGATTTTTCTATGCAGTAATTGTATAAATGTGTGTTTTAGCTTTGTATTGTTCTTTTTTTGTATGATTAACCGAAAGACGTTAATATTTGATCACTGATTCACCTGTTCGAACCTAGATTTTTAGGGCCACCTGTTTATTCTAATTGAGCCTTATTTAAATCATCATCGTTCGTTTAGGACGAAAACGACAAACAATTAAGCAACTTTTTTGTAAAACATAAAAAAAGGATGAAGAAATTCTGAAGTGTGTTTCCGCTTGTATGTGTCGCGGTTTCTACCTTGCATGCAAAATATGAGTTATATAGAATAAAAAACAGCTGTCGAACATTATCTGGAAAAAAATAGTTATTTATGCAAGATTGATTAAAAAACATCTGTATTCCTACATAAATAAATATTTTTTTGTAAAATACGTGTCGAAAGTAATTATTAACAGACTTCATATTAAACTGTCTTAACAGCTGTTTTTCTGTTTTTATATCTTTGTAATGAGTCGTTTTTACT
Organism: Amorpha juglandis; assembly: GCA_949126905.1. NCBI lineage: Eukaryota > Metazoa > Arthropoda > Insecta > Lepidoptera > Sphingidae > Amorpha > Amorpha juglandis. The sequence goes on from OX421389.1 coordinate 9,472,395, forward strand.
CTAAATAAGCGCTTTTATCAACTACTATTAGCTGCTCTTGCACCTCTATGTAGATTATAAATTACGAAATTAGGTCTAAGCTAGTGTTTCTTATATTAAAAATGTAATAGTTTATTTGCTAAATGAAATAGATTTTTTCATTATTCTTAGCGAATTCTTTGAAAGCGGGCCATAATTACAATTGTAAGACTATGTACATATGTGTTTAATCGTGTGCTCCACAGACTGTGTTTTTAGGACTAAACTATTTTTTAGCTAAACGTTATATCGTCGTCAGGTGTGAACGAACCTCATTCATTGTGTATAGATTTTTGACAATATGTATTCCATTCTTTATGTTTGTATTGTGTGAAAAATATGTTTTGTATATAATGATTATAGTTTTATTCAGTATTCGGGTGTGTCGTTCTAATGTTCGAATGTATTTGTAGACGAAAACGCAATTCGGCTTTTGGTTTCGGTCATTTCGGTCGTCGATTTCATCCGTACGGGAAGTTAATGTTGCGAAGTATAATTGTTTGTATTTTTATAAATATAGAACAATGATCCACTGTATTGAATCCTCATTGAGTATATTTTATACTGACCTTATGTTAAGTACAGTGTAGTCCCAATTTAATGTCCGTTAAGCGACAAAATTATACCGGCTTGAAATTACGCGAAAATGATCCAAGTTTAAAAGAGGCTAAGGATCAATTTCGCGTAACACGATCCAAATGATATGCAAAACATTCCTCTAAATATTAAATTATAGTAAAATAAAGATTACTGTTAATTACCAGTAAGTGCGAAGCCGAAATTTCAGCCGAATTTGGCCGAAACCAAAAATGTATTCGGACATTAACGAATAAAGCACATAGTGAATTAATTTATTAAAACGCTAGATTTTACAGTAGATATGTAGATGTATTTTGAGTCGCCATGTTATGCGAGAATTGTGTAGATCCAGGAATATAGCAGGCAGGGAACAATGTTTTTTATCATATGCTTTCAGATTAATGAGTTTCACTATGCCTTGAAGACTCAGCATATCCACCTCTCTTCTGTGTATCTGTGGATAGTCTTAGAACTTTATTTCGGCGCTAACCACTTTTGAAGTGATAACTTCTTATGGGAGGGTAAACCGCTTCGTAACGTAACGCGTTCGGCGCCACTCTGGCTTCCCTTTCTCTCACGCATACGGCAGCAGTAGGCAGGCTCCTCCTCTCTCACTTTAACCCACATTAGTTTAAATTATCACTTCTATCGAGCGTCCCGAGACGCACACGATTCTAAAAATCACACGTGTCCAGGAATGCAATTACCGTTTACTGTGTGGCGATATGTTTACGTCTATCATGGGACGGAAATATACTCCACGAACCGTGGATACACCACGACCTTACAGGCGTGAACATATTATGTTATTTAATGACTGATGTTTACGCGAATATTACACATTGAAATAAAACTAATTTAAACGGATTTTATGGCATTTTTCATTCATTTTGATCCTGACGTTTGGAAAGTTTTTCAGTCTCTCAGTTTTTCAGCCAGTCCACCCAGTGACTACGAAGGCTGGAAAGCTTTCGAAACGTCGCGATCAAAATCAATAAAAACCGCGATATAATTAGTTTTATTTCAACGTATGTTAGTTAATTTATTTTCAGTACCAACAATACGTGAACATCTGTGGCTTTCAAGAACAATTGTTTCCTACGAATATTTTAACTATTACTGACAATTTGAAACAATCCATTCATAGATTTGACTGCTATTGTAATACTATTCGGTTTCCTAAGCATATATTCCTACAGCTAACTGACAGGTAGTTTACAATATAAACTAAGCTAGTTATATGGTCGCCATAGTGTGATTGTGTTTTGTAAGTCAATGGATTAGTTAAGGCGCAGTTACCGTTTACTTTTCACATATATTTTATTATATCGTCGCCTTAAATTGAGTGCGGCCCTGTGTAATGTTTATAAATTTATGTATTTTCGTTTGAAAACCAAAATAAGTTTTAATTTTGAGAATATTTTAAGTTTTTTTTTTATCCGAGCACGGCATAGGGACGTGACACCTAGTGCAGTCCAAAAAACCAGCGACCACCGACAAACAATGAGTTTATCGGTGGTCACTAGTCATGCGGGCCTGTATAAATGCTTCTTCCCTCTTCGGAGAGGCAAGACGCAAATCGAGGGCCCTGCGAAATGACAGGCGGGTGATTGATACAGGAATACAAGGATGTACCCCTATACCCATCCCTACAAACCAACAAGTCCTGTCGCAAGCCCCTCGGGAGAACGGGATATACAGTAACTTTAGGCCGGCATAACTCTGCTGACCATCTAGGGAAGAAATGTCTCGCTTAAATATAACCTAATTACTTACTACCTATTTACTTTATATAAAAACGACAATTTGGTGGCAACAGAATATATACCAATATCGACTTTTGGGCATATCAAAAATATGGGAGCTTAATGATTAAGTGATTTCATATATTTGCATTTAAAAGTTGCATGCAAGCGCGAATTATTGTCAAAAAAGTATTTTATTGAGGCTAATATTTAATTGTAATTCATTTATTATTCTGTAAAAAATATGGGCTTGGGGATTCCCAGGATTGGGAGTTCGTACATGATTATGTACGAACTCCCAACTATATGGAAATATAATTAATTAAAATTATCAGTCGGAATTGGAAAATTTATGGCGTATTAGATAAATTATAGAAATCTTATTTATTTTTAAGATATAATAGATACTATGAATTTATTAGACTTGATTTAATTATTTGGTTCACGAAATCGTGAATTTTTTTAATTAATGTGATGTTATGTAAACATTATAATTATTATTACAATTATTATAATTAATGTCTACACAGGGCTGCAATCAATTTGTTGGGTCGTGTTTCATATGATAACGAATAAAATAAATTAGAACCAATTGTGTCGTTTTATTATACTTTACGTTTACACCCCTTTCGCTATCCGAAGTTATATTTGTATATTCGTGAAAAACCGTGACAAAGCCTGCGTACTAACTGAGAATTTTCCATCAGAATTTTAAAGCGAGGTTGTAGGTCCCTCACATGCTAGCGACCGTCAGAGTTTGTAGTAGGTACCACCGCATTATCTATTTCTGCCATCAACCAGTAGTGTGTCGGCACTGTTGTTTCGATCTGATAGAGATAGAAGTCACTGAAATTACTGAGCACTAAGTCTCGGGCCTACTTGCACAACAGTGCTTAAAAATATTTAACATGAGATTGAGATGAGAAAAAAAATCTTGCTTTCCGGCGCTTTTGCCATACCTATTAATGAAATCAAGTGTAACAGCTCGCGTGATAGGATAGGACCCACTTAATGACATCCGTGGTGCTTTACATCTGCCTTCTCCAGTTGTGAATGTCCTTACACTTGAGGTTAATACCTCCTCAGTTCATTATTTTGTCTCCCGCTTTGCTATGGAGGGAAGTGGACAATTACTATTTCCTCCCTAACGTATCTGATTAATTTCGTTGCGGGACAAAGACATTTAGGCATTCCCAGAGACTCGCCGAGCTTCACTGCTCGGTGTCAACAAAAATGCGTGCCACTGTTGATCCTGGTGCACTGGAGTTACAGTGGCGGGTGTGTGAGCAGGATAGTCTCTTCGGAGTCCAAAAATAAACATGTTTAAAAAACGTCCCGTATGAAAATTTGACAGTAAACAATACGATTATAGATCCTCGTAAAAATGGGCTTCAAGATTGTAGATATCTGTTTCGGTATGGTTAGGTCTCTATGTATAATATAAAACTTTAGTAGGTAAAAAAGAACAATCGAAAAACAAATTTAAAAAGTATTGCCTACGTGATGTTTTAATTTCCCTGTCAATATAACGAACCAGTTCCAATGTTTACTATACCTACGTATAGCTAAATATCAGCGCTGTGTTTAAAAATACCATATGGCGACAGCTTTAAAACATAAACTGCTGTTGAGACTTCAACATGGATGGAAAAGAGGGCCAAAAATACTAAATACCAGCTTCCAAACATTGCAGTATTCCAAATCAAAAAACATGCATTTAAATCGTGTTTATGTGTATAAAAACTACTATTCCAGACAGACAAAAGGGTCATATTTATAACACCTGTCTTTTTGTGTAGTTTGGCTAACAACATGCACGATAAACAAATTATATTTACGTGGTGAAGCTAACGAGTAGCCGGCTATAAGGGGCCGCGGGTTCGATACCCGCACCGAGACAAATGTTTGTATGATCCACAAATATTTGTTTGGGACTGGGTGTTGTGAGACCGAAAGTCTCTCGTAGTTCTTAAGACCCACACAAGACTCTTATCTTACTGTCAGGGTTACGTCTGTGACTATTGGGTGTATTTTTGAAAAGATGACATCACAAATTATTATTCGAATAAACACTTCCAAGGTTTCCAATGAATACTACAACTTCACAACACATTGTTATTAATGATTCACAGTAAATATTTTACAATATATTGTACTCATTTTGTTTAAAATTAGGTCACACTTGTTACCTTTGACAACTAAACCCTTGTACCTATTATGTAGGTAAATACTAACTTAAGGATAAATTACAAAAATTACGTGTTTACACCGTATTCGTGTTGTTAATAACATTAAACCATTTTGTCCCGTTTTTAACCGAAAAGGTTTTTTTTTATTCTGCGCTTACTGTTACGCGTTAAATGGTAGGGCCACGCGGTAGACAGTTTTATCTACAGCATGAATGGGCCGGCTCGACCGGATTAATACCACAGTCTCACAAAAAATCGATGTGAAATAACAACTTGCTGTTGCGAACCCACGGTCTTTCGTTTTGCAGCCGGCTACTCGCTGACTGCGCTACGGGGACTTGCACTCTCCACATGGTCTTCGTAAAATTCCAGTCCTTTTAAAACATCGCTCTAAAGGGATTCTTAGAAAAGGTATTCAGGTCTCTACACCACGTTCCAAACATGTCGTCCGCCGTCACTAAACTGTAATGACTACATACCTACTTATAATTAAATACCTTCACCTAAAAGCTTAACTTCAGTTACCTATAATGTTTTAACGTAAGTACCTATACTTATATTGGAATTACCGCATACATATTGAAAACTAGCTTTTCCACGCGGCTCTGGCGGGATGTACTTTCTCCGGGATAAAAAGTAGCCTATGTTCATCAGGGATAATGTAGGATTCTAATGGTGAAAGAATCTTTCAAAACGGTCCAGTAGGTTTTAAGTTTTTGCGTTATATACAAAACTACAAATCTTTCCTCTTCATAAGTGTAAACTATAAAATCGAATAAAAAAGTATTGATATCTGAAACGGTGATTCATCAGGCATATAGGTAGTCATTTATAAACATTACTGCAGCTAGGCGCAAGCAACAGGGGTTCGGGTAGTGCGCAAATTCCTGGAGTGCGCAGTTTTGTAATTCTTTAGAACCCCTTTGACCTTCAAAGAGCCATGTCGAAAACTCCCCTCGGACGCTAATGACCCTAGCTACGACGCTGTTAAAAAATGAATATAAAACTATAGACCGTGGGCGACGCTAAGGGGCCAGCTGCCTTTTTTATTAACGCCTGTAACCGTCACGTCTATAAACAGAAGTACACCAAACAAAACTCCAGACATCAAAACAACAATTACACACTGCTGCTTGGTGGCAGAAATGATAAAGTGGTGGTAGGTCCTACCCAGAGGGCTGTTCTCACCATAAGGGTCTTACCTCCAGAAACCCAGTACTTTGCATAATGTATGAAGTAAGGTAGGTTACACAAAATGTCCCTAATGAAATCTCCCCTCGTCGTTACCCCTCTGACCATCGGCTATTAATATATCGTAACCGATTCTGTTAGTTTAAGGAAAAACATAACAAAAATAACCAATACTCAAAACATTGCAGTTTGAAGTAAAAAGAAACATCGGAACGAAAGCAGACGACGTGGGATGGCGCAGTTAAATTTAACTATAAGTTCAAAGACCCCAAACTCACACGGGCGCTGGAAATAATCCATCCGGCTGGCTCGACACGGCGCAGACAATTCCGCGCATTAGAAATATTGACTACGCCATAAAACATTACGTACTTACAAAAAATGTTTAACATATTTTTTTCTCAATATAATTTTGTGATCATGTTATGAGCCCATTACAGTGTAAAGACCTTTAAAGGAATGGGTACGGAAATCTAGCACGTTGATCCAGTGCCGGTTGCCTTAACGGTGCTATTGCTGGTTTCCAAGCAGTACCTGCCTAAATTTCCTATCTCGGCATATCACCGAATTTATCAAGAAAAGAAAGAAAGAAGGAAGTTTATTACTGGAGCACTACACCTGATGGTAAGCGTAGTGCAGTTTAAAAAACTAGCGATCACCGCCAAACAATGAGTTCATCGATGGTCACCAGAAACATGGCCTGTATAAATGTTTCTTCCCTCTTCGGAGAGGGAAAAGCAAATCGAGGGGCTGCGTCAGGACAGATGGATGACCAATGCAAGCTCAGGAATCCAAGGATACCTATATCCCCAATCAACCATCAAGTCATGTCGCAAGCCCCTCGGGAGAACCGGATATACACTAGCTGATCCTGGAACGCGATCCACACAAGGTGTGTGGGTGACTATGGCAGGTTTTAACACCATGCGTACAGTGGTCGCTATCCGGGCGGATATGAATATCGTACCACCAGCATAGTCTCATTTACTTTTAAAACGTTTTAAAATGTGTTACAAGATTCAAGGTCCTCAGTTATGAAAAATAATCGTAAACCGTAATCGGATGTCTTGTTTGCGAACAATTTAGTTGATTATCTCGTAGTCAGTTCATCAGGTGTTCAATCGTCTTCCTGCCACTCATCCTATCAAGTAAAATTATTCGACGGCCTTCAGTTAAACTAATAGATTGTGGCATAGAATAACCTACTCGATATTGAAGACATAAGATAGATAGGTAAAACCTCACAGTAGACACTTTTGTCTACAGCATAAATGGGTCGGAACAACCGAGTTATTGTCATTTTCTCACAGTTTTGTCTCAGTCTTGCGTTTCAAACGGTGGCAAGTATCCCATTAGCATGGAAACCTGCAATTCATCAGAGGGGTAAAAAAAATCCCAGGCGGACTCTAGCATAGGTACGACTGACGTGGAACTTACAACCTAGTAAAACTTTGTCTTGGGAGTCCGTTCCACTCACCGAGCAGCGCCGCGTCGCTGAAGCTAACAGTTAACGGGTAACTCCACATACAATATGCATTAAGTAAATGTGAATAAAACTAAACTAGATCTCCCTTTAATCTTATTTAAAACAAGGTCATAACACTTTCACGCTTAAAACAACCTTTATTCATATTCTTGCTTATTTAAATAATACAATTCATTCAAGACAACCATTTCCATATAAAGTTACAGGTAGTAACGAGTACAGACGACCATGACGGTCCATATCGTGATGTCATCAATGCATTTACAGTAAACAACTGGGTGATCTTGGAGTCGACGCCTGCCGACTGCTATTACATCATTTCTGCGTAGGCTTGTTATCAAGTTAAACGACCCATTGCTAAATAAGGTTAGCGCTGAGATTGGCCATTTTTTAACACCTACTAATAAAGTAGGTACCTAACTTACTTGCTATTATTATTAAAATCCTGACTTAAATAAGAAAAATATCAGTAACAACTACACGACAGAAAAGATTATCAAGTAGCTCTAAGAACTATCACGATTATACCAGGTTTCATACAAAAAATTGCATTAAAATCGGTAATTTCATTTGGCGCTACAATGTCATAGCCACAAACAAAGTGGAACATCACACGATTATTGGGGGTCAAAAGAGATCTCCGAAGAAAGTGTAAAAAGAGTAGCATGCTACAAAGATTGACAGATTTGGAACATTATTTAGTAATCTAAGAATTAAGAATCAAGATGACTGAGTAATAACGACACTTCTATAATAATTAAATAATATCTATACATATATCCGACACATAGGTTATACTTATTATATCGTGGGTATCAGAAAATACGATGGACTTGTGCTCCTTTAACACCCAGTTCGTTTCCAGATCCGACATAAATATTAGCGGATCACACAAAAAAAATATTTCTGTGGGCATCGATCCCGCGGTCTTTTGCTACACAGTCGGCTACTCGCCCGCTGTGCTACGGAGGCTGTCTAACATAATTATTTATTTCAAAATAATTAACAATCTAAATTAATAAGGACTCATAGAAGTGCTGCGCCCGAGACGCATTTTTTTACGACATATTATAAAGTTTTCAATTTTTGAAAATAAGCCTTTGAATTTAATATTACCTAAAAAATATATAAAACGTACACGTCATGTTTGTCTGCTGCCCGATGCCAAACCAAAATTCACACCAATTTCGTTTTTATACTTCCTTTCTGCTCACAATTGTTAATGCTCGTCAGACGGTAAAAATATACTGAGACGTAAGTAGGTAAGTAAGGTTGATTGAAATGAAATAAAAACACTTTTTGTTCATACATTTCAATGGTAACAAAAAAATAACCATATAAACATGCTTGGCCACCCCAGACACACTGACCACTTCAATTTATCTAGGATATAGCTATATTGCAGTACCTAACTGGAAACGAGCAGGTAATCTGAAATTTGGTCATATTAGACAAACTTTATTCCTACTACGCCCTTGCAAACAGGTCACAGAACTTCAATGTTCGCAGACAAAGTGTAATTTAAATTAGTACCTACCTAAAAAGTTTATAGCAGGATTTGCAGGTGCTCATAGAATGTCACATTATTTTATTCATGCAAAATGAAAGTAAATATGTCCCACGTAATTTATCCCACGCATCTTATGTTTGTTTCAATGACGCGTTATCAAGCAAGTATTCCGTAGAATGATTATCTCCTCTACGAAGTATTCAAATGTCAAGCAAGGTACATCTATCTAAATATAAATTTGTAAATGGTCATAACAATCTTATCCGTGGACAAAATTACGAACTTTGTTCTCGTTCTGAGATCAGCTATGCTAAATAAGTAGATAAGAATGTAATTTAGATAGGTACTCTTCGGAAATAAGTAATGATTCATACTGTTATATTTGTCCTTTGTAGATTGTCAAAGACCAAACAAGTTGGCAACAATAGCCGGCTCCGCACCTTGCCGTTTTTTAGGTTGGTAAGCAGATAGTTATAATACAGGGCCACAGGGGTAGGCAATTTTGATACTTGCAGTTGGCAATACTCATAGATAAATTACTTCGCAATACTTCTGAAGTTCCAAGAGGGCTTAAAATGGTTTTGACTTATTTGTATTAAAAGTTTTACGATACCCGGGAGCCCTTATTTTCAATGACTGCATAAATGGAATCGCGACGCTTTGAGTGAGTGTGGCCGCCACGCGGCGGCCGCGCGGTGACCGCGTACTAACTGTTCAGTCATAGCAAATGTATGTTTTATTAACTAGGGCTTAACGTTGAAATTCTTTGTGAGTACCTAACCGCGCGGTCGCCGCGCGGTTGGAGCGTTGCGAAGAATTAAACATTATGGCTTAGTCAATAGAGTTTACATTAGTTTTTCGAGTGATTCGAGCGAGGCGCCCGCGCGGCCGCCGCGCAATCGCCGCGCGGCCGCAACGCGGTGGGATTCCTTGTCATATAAACGCGCCCTAAGGTTTATTTCTTTGACCGCACCGATAGTACCTAGGCATATAAAATCATAACTCAACAGTTAAACGTTAACTTTCTAAAACTTGCATTAAATGGTAAAAATCCATTACTTTCATGAACATTAATTGAGATAGTATTCTACAACCATAATTTCACGAAGTTACCGTAACTCAGTAAAGACTTCACACAGTTAATGTAATGAGGTCGCAAGTGTTTTTATTTAAAATAAGCAATTATTGTAATTTTTTTAAATTAATATGTAATTTATATTTCCATTAATTATAGTAAAGTCCAACAAAATCTAATATAATACTGGTGTTTTGAAGTAATGACTTATCCAAAGTTTACAGGCAAAAATATTTCGTTAAAGGTGTATATATGATAGGAGTAAAACGACAAAATAGAACATATTCGTTTTTATTTGAATCACCGGGAATGTATCGGTGCGAGTGCGCCATAAACATATGCTGGCTTAGTACTCTTCGGCTCCTTCACCCTCACCCTCGGCGGAGTCCATGCCGACCTCTTCGTAATCCTTCTCGAGGGCGGCCAAGTCCTCACGGGCCTCGGAGAACTCTCCCTCCTCCATACCCTCACCGACATACCAGTGCACGAAGGCGCGCTTGGCGTACATAAGATCGAACTTGTGGTCCAAGCGGGCCCAGGCCTCGGCGATGGCGGTGGTGTTGGACAACATGCACACGGCACGCTGCACCTTAGCCAAGTCACCTCCGGGCACAACGGTGGGCGGCTGGTAGTTGATGCCCACCTTGAAACCGGTAGGACACCAGTCCACGAACTGGATTGTGCGTTTGGTCTTGATTGTGGCGATGGCGGCGTTCACGTCCTTGGGCACGACGTCACCACGGTACAACATGCAACAGGCCATGTATTTGCCGTGGCGCGGGTCACATTTCACCATCTGGTTGGCGGGTTCGAAGCAAGCGTTTGTGATCTCGGCGACGGAAAGCTGCTCGTGGTAAGCCTTCTCGGCCGAGATGACGGGCGCGTAGGTGACCAGCGGGAAGTGGATACGTGGGTAGGGCACCAAGTTGGTCTGGAACTCGGTAAGGTCGACGTTGAGGGCGCCGTCGAAACGCAGAGAAGCCGTGATGGAGGACACGATCTGGCCGATCAGACGGTTCAAGTTGGTGTAGGTCGGGCGTTCGATATCGAGGTTACGGCGGCAGATGTCATAGATGGCCTCGTTGTCGACCATGAAAGCGCAGTCAGAGTGCTCCAGGGTGGTGTGGGTGGTCAGGATAGAGTTGTAGGGCTCAACTACGGCGGTAGACACCTGAGGGGCGGGGTAGATAGCGAACTCCAGTTTGGACTTCTTGCCGTAGTCAACGGAGAGTCGCTCCATGAGCAGGGAGGTGAAACCAGAGCCGGTACCGCCACCGAACGAGTGGAAGATGAGGAAGCCCTGGAGACCGGTACATTGGTCAGCGAGCTTGCGGATGCGGTCGAGTACCAAGTCTACGATCTCCTTGCCGATGGTGTAGTGACCACGGGCGTAGTTGTTGGCCGCGTCCTCTTTACCAGTGATAAGTTGTTCTGGATGAAACAACTGTCTGTATGTGCCGGTACGGACCTCATCTGTTAACAAAAGATAGAGAAATAAGTCCATGAAATACAGCAACATTTTAAGGTTAAGTGTTGCAAAGTGTTGGCAAATTTTAATACTAACCGACTACAGTGGGTTCGAGATCGACGAACACTGCACGGGGTACGTGTTTGCCGGCTCCGGTCTCGCTGAAGAAGGTGTTGAAGGAGTCGTCACCACCTCCGATGGTCTTGTCTGTGGGCATCTGGCCATCAGGCTGGATGCCGTGCTCAAGGCAATACAGCTCCCAGCAGGCATTACCGATCTGGACTCCGGCTTGGCCAACGTGTACTGAGATGCACTCACGCTGTTCGACAACGAAATAAAATTGTTAATAAAACAAAATAATAATAATATTATATGCAATCTTAATATCCATCAAAAAGATCTAACGATTACAAAGATTAGTCTCGATTCATAATATAAATAAGTATTAGATGCCTTGAACTCTCGACGAGGGCAAAGTAATTATCTTAAAGAGAAAAAGTAGGTAATGGCACATGAAAGGTAAGTGAAAGTAATAATTACTTTCTTTTCATACTAACAAACTCATTCAGTTTTCCCCACGGGATATTTTATTTAGAATTATGATTTAGTTGTACCCTAGAAATTAAACGCAGTTGAATCCAAATGGCTATACAAATAGTCAATACTAATTCGTATAAAGTATCAAATGCCGGCACAATGAGGTCATGTCCACGTCACCTATCAATAATCAGACATGACTTTGCAAAAGCAAAAAAAACTATGTACATGCTCTTAATAGTATCAGAAACTAAATCTTTAGCGAAACTATCTTTCTAATAATAATTTAATGATATCTATAGGTTAAATAAGGGCGTGGCGCGACAACCGGCGCGGCTTCCTTGAACGCGATCACGAGTCAGTGCCACGGACGCGCATAAAAAAAACTAACCTATTTCTACCAGTTTGAACAGCCGGGTGTGAAACAAAATTACGATATTCTCGAATATTTTCAAAATTTGAAAACTGCTATCACAATAGAATGAAATGTCAAGTTTCTTCTAGTATTAGAGTCAATTCTACATTATTTCAACATGGTCGCATTATACGCCGACAAAATGGTGGCGTGTCCACCCGGCACTTTGCGTTTCTAAATACGATAAAACTAAAGTTATTTACGGTAAAAATTCACGGCATTTGCGAAATATTACAAAAATGTACTCACCATTTTGTATTGAGTTTGTTGAACTTAGTTTGTAAGAAATAAATTAATCAAATCAGTCGTCGTTCAGCGCGACCGGTTAAGAGGCTTGCCAAACGAATGTGAACATGGATTCGACCGTTGGGAAAGCTTTTATAGAATGCTAGTCGCGGGGGAGCGACGCTACCCATGCCACGATGTGATTGGTCGGTTCGAATGCCGCATGGGTGGACTCACCAATAAGGACAAACCTGCATTATATCGCCATTGCGGGAATATGTGGGTTGGTGATTCACTGAAGTTAGTCGCATTTAGTGATGTAGGAAATGTTGTCGATTATCGATATCGATTTCCGATTTTTAGACGCTTTTGATTATTTTCGTCTCAAATACACACAGGACATATTAAGCTCATATTACATCTGGGAGTTTCAGCATTACAGACACTGTATATATTTTCACCAATCCACCAAAGTATCGTACAAAGTTCAACTCCCCTTATGAATAAAATGTAAATGTCTAAGAAACCTTTCTTAGCAGGCCTCTAGATTACACAAACTATCACCTGACCAAATTTCATGAGCTTTAGTAGTTTTCGAGATTTCGTCAATTCGTGACTAATTAGTGAGTGAGTGGTATTTAATTTTTACATATAATGACTATATATAGGACTATAATTCTGAAATATTATATACATACAAAAAATTGTATCTGCTACAAAGACACTATATTAAATTAGCGTTTGAAAAAATTGAATGGTTGAAACCCATTGAATAGTTGAAAAGGTATTGTTGAAAAATGAATTTTAAATTATGATGAAATTACATAAAAAAACCTTTTTTCGAAATTATTCCGCCTTTTTTAAAATATTTGAATCCGAAGTGGTCTTTTTAGGTTATATTTGTATCGGTTGAAATATCACCTGACCACAATATTGTAAAAGTAAGAATATTAACATTTCTAATGAAATTACTTTAAAATACAGAACCTCCTTTGTAAAACAGTTAAAAAACGACTTAGTCAAATTGGATAACTGACAAAATATACGCCCGAATATTAAAACGTTACTTAATGATCAACTTTATGTATTTAGTTATATAGGTGTTCAACAGTTTCGCAATAATTACATTACATCAGTTTTGTGTCTTGATTTACACATGAGTTACTTATGGTGCTGCAACACCGCTCTTATAAAATGTTTACAAACACTATTAAACATTTGTTAACAAACATTTGATCACATTTTATCACAATGTTAGATAATGTTTCCATGTTAGGTAATGTTAGTAAACATTTCTAAACAAAATTGTTAGTTAACAAATTGTAAGAAATAAAACATTTTGTATCATTTGTAAATATGTATCCAGGCGCCTTAACCATAGTGTTTGGCGCATCCAAAAAATAAAAGCTAATCCAATGAGCAAATCTTCCATTTTCGTGTAGACACCTCGGAATTTAAATCAAAACTGCGAGCCGATGTCGTGTTTTCAAATGTTATAAATGTTTGTAAACATTTTCCATCGGTGTGGGAGCACTTAAAACATCTAATAATTCCTAACAGAATGTAATAATTCCTAACATTTGTTAGTAAATGTATGGTGTTCGAAAATGTTTGTAAACATTTTTAAACACCGGTGTGGCAGCACCATTACTTTTAACACGAACTTAGATTATTGAATTGCGTTTTACTATTCGCACTTTAGACCACCAAATTATGGTTATATCACAAGTAGTAGTAACAGCTCCAGAGCCCTGCAGTAAGCATAATGGTTTAATAATAAAAACCTCTGTTTACTATCTTTGTTGTTTTTATTGTGAAATTACCCATTGACTACACTGGACCTGACGTTAAGTACACTGCAGTCCAATAATAAAATCAATTTTCAAGAGATACTGCGTCTCTCAGAATCATCGGCAGAATTATACGAAGCTGAAATACATATTCTTGGTTTGTTTTTTTGCGACTGAAATTGATTTCTTTGTGCATTTGACTTCTCCCACATTCGTTATTACTCATCTAACTTCATTCCCACCACTTGATAATATGTTGTACAAAATAATAATAGTAATAATGAGAAACAAGATATCGATATTAAGAACATCACTAAAAATCATTACTCTGCTAGTGTAACTGGCGTCTGCTGTCGCCTTTACACGGACATGGCCATCGTGTTTGTGTGCATTATCCAATCTGGGAGGTTTTTGTTAACATTTACGTTTTTTGATCAAAAATATCTATTGACACCCTAATTGTGTGACTATTATAACAAAATCTGAAAGGAACCTTCAACTCAAAATGTACAAAGAACGGTATTAATAAAGTAATTTAAGATTACCGCTTTCTTACACACACATAGATACATTTTGTACAGTGTCGGTACAGTATACGCGATGTCTGCAGAGCTATTTAAACTTTTGATTCATTGCCATTTCTAGAATATTAAAAACGTGCTATGATGTAATGTTTTTATTACTTTAAGTTTGAGGTCTTTCTTCAGTGTCAGGCTAGGGTATATTTTGTATAGTTAGGCTCAGTTAGTATGTCAAACAGAATATATTAATTTGAAAATCATATTTATTGAATTTCACCTGTTGACGAATTACATTTTATTACATAAATTTATTTTTTAGAGGTAAAAGCTCCGACTACGCGATAGAGGCGCCTCCGCATGCCCACTCTATGAGTTCGGGCTTTACATATTATTACAACCAAACCATGAGCAAGGAGCGCTACACTCTTATATGGCTGGATTCGAAAATTATCCTTGGGCTTTAGGGGGGAACTTATCATCATGTCGAACACAAATTCAATCCCAAGATATTTTCAGATTCAACACATATGTACTATGTGGTCATTTTTTCGAATTAAAATACTCAAACGCAAATTATGAATTATTGTGATTATCTGATCAGGTATTTGAGCCTGGGATCCACAGACAACTCAACTTCTGAGAGTCTAAGATAATTATAGGGCGTTTTGTGAATTACAATTTTTGCTATTGAAGCGGTGGGTTCCTAAACAAAAGATAAAATATGCTGCTGTTGCATGTAGATCTAGAAACATGATAGTCTCAACACCATGTAGTGAGGTGATGAGATTTCATCCAAAACACCTCAGAGATATAACTTAATGTTGAGAAACACTGATATAACAGTAAATATTTTCTTGCATGGTGATCTGTTGTAATGGATAATTATATATTTATTTGTTTCTAGTATACGATGATTAGAAATAATTAGATAAGACCATTACATAGTGATAATAAACGATCAATGAATTCTAAGTCTAACCATATTCACTTTTTTTTAAATGTAGGTTGTGGCGCCCTCTAGTTGTACAGTATGGCAAGGTTTTGTTATATGAGGTAACTAAATTTTTTAGACAGGCTTGAGACAAATATGTGCAACCAGCGCCATCTGTTTACAGTTCTCTTAAATTGAAATAACCAATTTATCTTGATAATATTATGAAATAGAGTATAGGGAATGAAACAAAGAATGCATATTTTCTGAGGGATAATAATGATTATATTGTTTTAAATGTAAAGATAATGAACTATAAATTAGTTATATGTTGTGTATTATTTATGTCCATCCAATGATAGGTAAGTACCAAAGCAGGTACCTTTTCATTAATTAGCATCAACAATTCTTAAGTTGGAATTGACATTGTAAGTATTAATTTACTGACGTCGTTATAATTACGTATTATATTCTGAAAATAAAAATATTGAATGTTTCATTTGTTTAGTTTTTGCTGGTGATCTCAAACTGAGTCACTGGTCGTGACTATTTCCGTTTCACGTTTTCCCGCGCGTTGAGAGCGCGCGCGCAACATCATTCCGCGCGCGAACTGCGAACGTGGATACGTTTGTGCTACGAACCGACGAATTTTCGAAAATAATATTAATGAAATAATTTGTGACTAAGCTGTGTTGTTGTGTTATTGTAGGATTTTGTGTTGTTAATGTGTTTTAAGTGCTGTGTGTAAATTATTTTTGGTAGCGGTAAGTTGTATTTTTTTTCGTTTTATGTATATTTTTATGACCTTCGCGTCAGAGTGATGTATTATTGTCGCGCGAATGTTGATATGACCGGTTTTTTATGTTTGCGGTTCAAGTAAACTATAAAATACTTTGCAAACAATATAAACGAGGTATATACAATATACATACCTCTTTTAAATAATTTTAGTGATAAGCTTGACAAAACTGAACACTATAATACGTACTAAGTAGGTATGTACCTAAACTTAATTTGAAACTAAAATTGTATTTTATTTTTAATTTATGTGCATAATATTTAACTTCCACTTGCAAATAAGTGGTGTAAGTGTTTATGTAACTTTATTCGGTACAGTAAATTAAACAGTATTTAGCAAAAAATTGTTACAAAACATACACTTGTGTTTAGATTGTGCAGTGTGATTAACTCATGGTTGCGACTAGAACAGTGGTCTAGGTTCATTTTCAGGCACAGTAAAAGGCGACACAGGTTCTATTTGTGAGTTACATTAAAATTAACTTTAGTTATGATACAAATTAATGTATTCAATTTTCATAAATGAATTCCTATTGGCGCCGAGAGGCGGGAGCAAGCGGGTGCACTTGCATCCCTCTGAGATGAAAGAAAAATACATGGAGAAAGAATAAGAAATACTTGTTGAACCAAAACTAATTTAAACGGATTTTATCGCGATTTTTTATTAATTTCGAACCCGACGTTTCGAAAGCTTTTCAGCCTTTGTGGTCACGGTCCACCCCGTGTAGTGTATAGTGTTCAAATAAAGAATTTCTTTCTTTCTTCGCTCATTCCAATATTTAAAATCATAATTGCTGGCACATTTTTGAACTGATTTTGATTGTGTTATAACAAAAGAGTTTCTTTTTCGTATTATTTTCTGTTGTATATAAGATAATGTATAATGTTCGAAATAGGAAACCCTATTGATTTTAAAGCACTAAGTAGATGAATAAGGTGATAGTAAGTCATTGCAGTAACTGTATAGTTTCCTAGGCCATTACGCGCGTATAAGGCACCGGTCTAGGATAACTTTAGGTCTGAACCGTGCCTAGTTTGCAGCTTAACAAGTTTTTTATACCGCCGATAGAAACTAAGCGGAAAAAGAGCGGGAAAAGGTGTTCTGTGGTTCTGTCAAATATCACATTAAGTATGACAGAACTGTAACTAATGTAGAGTTCCTTTCTTTAATTTGGGTGGGTCACCTGTTGGTAAGTGATCTCCACCGGCCGTGTACGCCTACAATACCAAAAGAATCATAGACGCGTTGCCGACGTTAAAGGAAAGGGATAATTATGGGATTGGAAACGGGAGGGGGATTAGTGCCTCCGGATATTCCACTCACCGTAGGAAACGCAGCAGCAAGCCACTGCTTTACGTCGGTTTCCTATGAGACAGTGGTAACGACCCGGTCGAGCCGGCTAATTCAAGCTGTAGACAAAACTATCTACAGCGTGGCTCTATCACTCAAAGGCTCTTGAATGTGCATGTGAGGCTTTGGGCTTAAGACTTTTTTTTACCCGAGCACGGCAAAGTGACTGCACTACACCAGAATATGGTAAGCGTAGTGCAGTCCAAAAAAACCAGCGACCACCGACAAACAATGAGTTTATCGGTGTTCACCAGAGTCATGCCGGCCTGTATAAATGTTTCTTCCCTCTTCGGAGAGGGAAGAAGAAAATTGAGGGGCCTGCGATAGGACAGGCGGATGACCGATGCAGACACAGTAATGCAAGGAGTAACCCTATACCCGCCCCAAACAACCATCAAGTCATGTCACTGCCTGATCCTAAAACGCGATCCACACAAGGCGTGTGGGTCACTATGGCACGTTTTAACACCATATGTACGGTGGTCGCTATCCGGGCGGATATGAATATCCTACCACCGGTAAGCGTTGGCGGCCTACTTACACTCGGCTACTAGGCTATAGGAGAAGCAAGTCTAGATTACAGACTAAGTCTAGTCTAGCCGCAGGCGAGGTTGAAAGCGCCGTATTGTTCCACTGAGCTTTAACACGCGACTTTCTATTATTTATCAAATGTTATCTTCGTCTCGGCAGTAAATTCGTTTTCTCTGCGCACTCACGTTATGTAATAGCGTTAAGATGTAGAAAGAGGTGTAATTGATTGAGCATTTATAAGGCAACCATAATTGTTAACGATTAGTTGAGATAATAATCAGGTTTTTAATAATACTGCTATTAAATATCGACAATTAGAGGAATTTAGTTACGTTATAAACTGTCTTGACTTCAGCATGAATGGGCCGGCTCGACCGGGTCGTTACCACTGTCTCGCAGAAAACCGACGTAAAGTAGCATATTGCTGCTTTATTTCGACCGTGAGTAAGATATCTGGAGGCCTAAATCTCCCACCCTTCCCAATCACTTGATTATTCCTTTCCGTTAAGATCGACAGCGCGCCCATGATTCTTCTGGTATTGTGGGCATACATGGGCATCGCTTACCATCAAGTGAACCACTTGCCCATTTGTCGGTACCACTAAACCAAAGGCTATTTCGGAATCGTAGACCACATCGCCTACATACGATATATTATTATAACAAGTGGTCACTCCCACATCACAACAGCTGTTAACAATTCGTGGGCGAAGTTATGTAAAAAGTACATCTTTCCTTGTGGGTATAGAATACATTGCTCAAGAGACTGCTTCGGTTGCGCAGTTATGTTGCAGTACGACTGCTATGAGGTTCGGGGTTCGATCCCCGGGTCGGGTTAAAGTCCTGGGTCTTTCTACCACAAAATGCTCAGTATCAGAGAAACTACCCTATTGTCAATACGGTAGTTTCCTATGTTGAATATTATACATTATTTTATATGCAACAGAAAATAATACGAAAATTAAACCCTTTTGTTAAAACAGAATCAAAATCGGTTCAAAAATGAGCCCGCAGATGATTTTAAATATTCGTATGAGCAAAGGTGGGCGCGTAGTGGAGACATCTCACTGTCTCACTCTCATCGAATGCACCGTAATGGACATTTGCCACGGTGACGTCAAAGTTGGCGTCGTCTGTTATCTGACGAGTGTCGGGTTGGCTTTAGTATCCGGGTGCAGGATTTTGCTGATAATTTTTATAGTAAACGTTAGACACTAGTCCGTATTAACAAATGCTAGCAGTTTATTATGCGGAAATGCATAGTTTTTCTGAAATTAATTTTTAAAGTTTTGTAGGTTATTACAGTTGTAAACACACTAATATTGAATTAGAAAGAGACAAATGTCATTGAACGTGGAACGCGACTAATTATGTCTCTTTCTGGCAAGGAGTTATATAAAAACGAAATGCTTAATATGTTGTGGTCGCGTTACTGGAACGTTTTTTTTCTTTACAATACTACTATAATTATTATTTTCCTATTCACAACTACCTACTTTCATTGTTGTTGAGTGCCGGCTGTGTTTTTATTGCGATCTTATTATCTCCCATTCGACCTGCTTACCTTATTGATATTGGTGGTGGTTATTTTTTTCTTAACCATTCAGAAGTAGGAACCTCACAAACCGAGGCGTATGCACGCGTGAGCGAGCGAAGCGAGCTCGGGATTTGGAGCACCCCGACTCGGACAAATTAGGTTAGAAGGGGATGGCAGGGTCAGTGAGCGAGCGAAGCGAGCGAACAGACCCTGCCATCCCCTTCGTGGTTATTTTTTTTTAAACCACCCAAAAGTAGTAGCCCCGGCAACTACGCCTTGTTGTTATTACTTGCTTCATAAGCAATTTTTGTTACAGATTTTTTTTAACATTGACTATAAATTAAACTGTGACTTTCCTCCTTCTCCCGATGAAAAATAGCCCGTGACCACATAGAAAATAACAATATGTGCTAAAATATCGTAAGCAGAAACCTGGAAATTTAAAAAAATCATATCTCCTAAACTATTGGTTTCCGCACCTCCCCCCTTTCAGGGGGGGTTATACCTCCCCCCCTCAACCCCCTCCCGCCCCTCCCGCACTATTTCGCTTGCAACCGGATACTAAAGCAACCCCGCAATAGGTTTTGGGTAACGTAACTAATAAAAAAAATCAAGTCATCTAATAAATAAATCTAATCTACATAAAAGGGTGACATAGGTAATGCATACATCCAAAGTTATAAAATGACATACCGGGCTAAATAACAAATCGTGTACACTCAATGACCATGCAAAACAAGGCCAAGGGAATACCTATGACACGAAGAACAGGTTACGTGACCGAAGCTAACCAAAACATCACAAAACCAAGGATTTATAATGACTCAAACAAACTGACAAACAATTCCAGGATTTTAATTGAATAAGATCTTGCTCATTGCTATTTGTATGTTGTGATGTCTAATAAAAACAAATGAACTTCGAATCGATTCAAGACAAATGCAAAAGATCGATCTTTAAATCGCTTCAAAACGGAAACATTATGAATAGATTTAAAAAATGTTTGTGAATCTACAGCAATAATAACTTGAAAGATACCCGATAAATTATCGATAGATACATAAGCACTCACAATTGTTATTCTCAAAGTGGTAGGCAGAGGTGTAAACAGTACAAACACAGGCTTGATTGCACCATAATAGCAGTTATAGTTAAGGTTCATGTCAAATTTGACGATAACAGTAACGCTGAGTTTAACATTGACTGCGGAATGTGTTGCACCATCGTATTCCGATACTACAAGATTCCTCGATTCATTCTAGAAGCAGTTCTAAGTCTGTTAACACAAACTTGCTGTTCTTGCTGGTGGGAGGATACTTGTATCCGACCAGATAGCGACCACCGTATACTGGTGCTAAAACCTGCCATATTGGCCCACCTCGTGTGGGTCGCGTTCCAGGGTCAGCCAGTGTATATCCGGTTCTCCCCAGGGGGCTTGCCCCCTGATCCTAACCCTTTTCCCATCCCTTTTTCCTTCCCTTCCCCATTGGCCCTTTGGCAGGCCGGCATGATCTTGCCGACCTACGATGGACACATTGTTTATCGTTGGTCGACACTATTCTTGGATTGCGCTACACTTACCATCAGGTGTAGCGTAGTCACTTTGCCGAGCCAGGATAAAAAAAAACACACTTTATACATTTACCGATAAACAATGAGTTCATTGGTGGTCACAAAAATCATCACAGCCTGAGTAATAAATGCTTCTTCACACGTATAAATGCATTTATACGTGTCTTATTTTATCTAGTAAGTAAGGTGGTGAAACAAGCGCTTAGTATTTCAAGGTACTTCTAGTTTTCCAATGTGTACAGATGTTCCGAATCGATTTTGTCATATTTATTTCTTAGTACTAAAGGTCGTGGCAACCGCAAAGATGACGCCGTTGTATAGTTAAATTGTATTAACAAAGGTCCCTGAGTCAGCTGAGGTATTTTTTCCTTTTACGACATCAATTTGGAATATATTTACTCTTGGTTACCAAAAAAAAACCTTTTTATTCATACACAAAATCTATTGTAATATAATTATTTTACTTTATAACGTTCCTCATTGGCATAAATTGAGCTGCTCTAATTCAAATAAAGAAAAGAGCAACGTTAGAGTTTCTTGCCCGTTCCTCTTTTAACAGCATTCCGAACTAGCGGTAGAGTTAAAATTTGATTTATAAATGATGTTTGACATTTTAATGACTCATTAAAAGATTTTTTTTTATTCACTATGTGGTAGGTCCCTCGTATGCGAGGGGTCGTCTGTGTTGGTCCCATTGTTTTTTCTATTTCAAGCAGCAGTGAGGTCTGTTGTGTATCGATTTGAACTTTGCAGGGTGATTTGAAGCCAGTGAAATTACTGGGAATTATGAGACTTACATCTTATGTCTCAGGGAGACGAGCCGAGTTGAGCGCAGTGCTTCCTAATTCATAATTATTTGTGGTGTTATGTCTGTTTATGGGCAGGCGTCTCGCTTATCACTCGTTTCATCAAGCTAATAAAAAAATACGAGGTTTTCGAAGCTCTTCTCTTTTTATGGAGTGATAAAATATTTTATTTTGGCTTTATTGACATGAAAGTGTGCTACTTATAAAATCCTATTGTAAATGAAAGTGTTGTTGAAGATGAACCAGTGAAATCTGCCAGAGGCGTTTGGGGAAACGAACCCAACATCCTTGCCTAAAGAACTAGAGTTACACTAGACATCTACATAAATTCTAGGATCCTAGGCCATACAGCATCGCATATTTTTATCATATGTAGGCAAAAACTCGGATTCTGATAAAAGAAATCATTAAAAATAAAGATTTAAGTTTGTCTGGAAGAAATCGACGGTTGCGATAACACCGCTCATTGTATCACCTTACTGTATGATCCTTACTTTGGAGTTACTTTATTTGGTGTGCAATAAAGAATATTCTATCTATCGATCTTTATCAAAATTATTTGGAAGATTCTGGATCAGTGTTTCCCAACATTTTTAGGCTATGTCCCACCTTAACATTTTTTTGTTAAATTTGTCACCGATATCTAGCATTGCATTTAAATAACCCAAAGCGAAAGGGTTAAAGTCGTGTCGAGTCCATTTTGGAATTGCCCCCCTTAACTATCAAGTTGCCCCCCTGTGGGGCGTGGGCGCGACGTTGGGAAACCGATTCTAGATGCACGTTTATGGAACCAATTGGCGATCTAAAAGGGCCAAATAAAGACATCTCGTAACCGACGAGCATGCATTATGAAACAGATGACTGTGGAAACAGCGAGCCAAGTTTCGCTATTGCCTCCTCCGTTAATTAGCAGAGTGTGCAGGTGAGGTTAGTCTTGGGCTAAAACTGGCCCACTTCCTGTCCAAGTTACTCCAGTTTATGTATAATAATAATAAACACCCAACAGTCACACACATAATCCTGACCCCACAGTTAGATACGAGTCTTGTGTCGTGGGTATCAGGAACTACGAGAGACTTTCGGTCTCAACACCCAGACCCCGAAACAAATATTTGTGGATCACACAAACATTTGCCTTGGTGCGGGGATCGAACCCGCGGCCTCTAGCTTCACAGCCGACTACTCGCCCGCTGCGCCACGGAGGCTGTATGTATATTTCATAATACAAATTCATAAGTTTTACCAGTTCGTGCTAAGATAATTATTGCACCAGTTTCCTTATAATGTTTACCTGTGTTTAAGCAAGTAGGAAGTGTTATAATCCATTTATGCTAATCGTTTATCAGTATTTTATAAGCATAACCCGTGTCGTGAGTATTAGGAAATACGAGGAGCTTGCATTCCCGCAAGCATTGGTGCGGGAATCGAACTCAAACTCTTGCTTTCGCAGCCGGCTACTAGCCTACTGTGCCACGGAGACAATCATGTTCACACAATAGGTTGGATTCGCTTAATGACTATTACATGTTCACTTCTATGCAAAAGAGTCATTGTGAAATCCGCCCGCTCATGTTTTTGCGTAAGTTATCTATTAATTTCATTCGGCATGACGAATGAGCATGAATCTTTGACCAGATCATGCATATTTAAATTATAAGTCTTGAACATTTGGTTGACGAGAATAAGGATATTTCTTTGTCCAAATAACTAGGCCTCCACTTTTTTATCCGAGCATGGTAAAGTGATGATACACCTGATGGTAAGCGCAGTGCAGATCAAAAAGCGACCGACAAATAATGATTATTTATAATTAGTTTTATTTCAATATGTAACATTTTTTTTTATCCGAGCACGGGAAAGTGTGCACTACACCTGATGGTAAGCGCAGTGCAGTCCAAAAAGCTAGTGACCACCGACAAAGAATGACTTTATCGGTGGTTATCAGAATCTTGTCGGCCTATATGAATGCTTCTTCCCTTTTCGGAGAGGGAAGAAGCAAATCGACGGGCCTGCGACAGGATAGGCGTATGACCGATGCAGGCACAGGGATACAAAGATGTACCCCTATACCCGCCCCAACCAACCATCGAGTCATGTCGCAAGCCCCTCGGGAGAACCGGACACTGGCTGATCCTAGAACGCAAACCACTCAAGGCGTTTGGATCACTATGGCAGGTTTTAATACTATGTGTACGGTGGTCGCTATCCGGGCGGATGCATATTCTACCACCAGCAATGTATGGACTGCGTTTTACTTAACATCAGGTCCAGTGTAAAATCTTTGCCGTGCCAGAAAAAAAATACTTAAATAACATCACACGTATTAATAAATCCAAGTACAGATCATTCTGTATCTAGTTTATCAACGTGATTGACCTTTTGTGGTTTATTTTTAATATAATAACATGTAATAAACATAATCAATATTTATAATTTATAGAGGTCAACATCTACAAATCAAATTACTAGATTACTTGACAATGCCAAAACAATCAATTGAAATTGCAAATATGTACGAGTGGTAGAGCCAAGCTGTAGACAGCATGAATGGGCCGGCTCGACCGGGTCATTACCACTGTCTCACAAAAAACCGACATAAAGTAGCGGCTTGCTGCTGCGTTTCATACGGTGAGTGAGATATCCGGGTGCCCACATCCCCCTCCCCTTCCCAATTCCTAATTACCCCTTTCCTTTAAGATCGGCAACGTGCCCGTGATTCTTCTGGTATTGTGGGCGTACTTGGGCGGTGGAGGTCACTTACCATCAGATGACCCACTTGCTCGCTTGCCGGCCTATACTATACAAAACATGTTTTATTGGATATTTTACCATGTGAGTTCGGTTTTTATTAAAGCAAATATTATTTATCGTGTTCCGTAATGGTGTTTATTCATAACTTATTTATTTTATACCATTGTAAGTTCGCAGCTGTGGGCGCAGCACTAGTTACATTGTTGCCTACCCTTTTGAAGATACAGGCGTGAGCTTATACTACTACTTTTTACCACTAAGCCTTATGAATTCAAAACAATTTTTATCAATAACAAAATGTTTAACGGTATTCCTATTATTGTAGTCTGAGTCAGAAAAACAATTTTAACGTAAACAACACACCGAAACATCCAAAACATTGTCTATATAGCCGAGTTACAAAGTTCAGAAAGTCAGAATGTTAGTAGTATTGAGTTAAAAGAGAAGTCACAGTAACATGACTCTTGATTTTGTCAGAAAAAAAATGATTCGATAGAGTTTGGCTGCGATTTGATCACATATAAATATGGTTGAGATCTAATGATGGAGTACGGAGTGAAATATGCTGGTTATGGGATATATCCGCCCGGATAGCGACCACCGTACACATGATGTTAAAATCTATCATAGTGACTACACACATTGCGTGACTCGCGTTCCAGGCTGAGCCAGTGTATATCCGGTTCTCTCGAGGGGCTTACGACATGACTTGATAGTTGGCTGGGGCGAGTATAGGGGTACATCCTTGTATCCCTGTGCCTGCGTTGGTCATCCGCCTGTCCTGTCGCATGCCGCAAGCCGGCCCATTCATGCTGTAGACAAATCTGCCTACAGCTTGGCTCTACCACTCATTAACGATGACTGCTCTAACATTGACTAGGCCACAACTTCCGACTTAGACTGCCATCAAAGACATTTTTGAGTTGCAATACTTCTATTCACTACTAGGCAAAATTATGATTTTCGTAAAGTCACGCCGATGACATCAGCTATCGAGGGCGCTAATATTAAAACTTGGCACTCATCCACCAGTACATGGATCATAGTAATATACGAGAATTGGGATAACGCGTATTCTTACGTCGGAGCGTTGGCAAAAATTTGGATCAGTTATTCGTAAATCTAGTAGACACAAGACTTTTTGTTTATTTGGCATATTTCTTATTTAAAGAAAGTGTATTAACGCCTAGAACCTATATTGTGAAAGAATAAAATTACACTTCTAATTGTGGCGAAAACAAACAGAATAGCAATGGTGGTAGGATATTTATATCCATCCGGATAGCGACCACCGTACACATGGTGTTAAATCCTGTTATAGTAACCCACACACTTTGTGTGGATCGCGTTCCAGTATCAGCTGAATGGAAATTTCTGGGATAAAAAGTAGCCTATGTTCACCAGAGACAATGTAGAATTCTAATGGTGGAAGAATTTTTCAAATCGGTCCAATGGTTTCAGAGCCTATTCAATGCAAACAGTAAATCTATCATCTTTATAATATTAGTTTAGATATACAATATCAAGCAATGTCAGGCTTGGTTGAATAATATGCCCACATTAGTAATTCACAAAACGGATGTGTGTATCCTTTTATTTTCCTTGAATCATCGTGACATTGTTATAACACCTTCAACAGTCTAAGACCTTAGGGTTCACTGTGTGAAATACTAAATTATGCATGCAATTGACGTCTAAAGGTATAGACAGAGAGAAAATATTGTTTTCGGTTACACCAAAAGAGTTTTTTAATATTGTATTTTCGTAAGCATTGGTTCACAATACATTTTCTTGAATGGTTCCTAGTTTAAATACTAAAATTAGTAATTTATTGATTTGGTTTCCGAACTTCATATGAACGTTGATAGGATATTATAGCGATCATCGTACACATGGTGTTAAAACCTGCCATGTCCCACACACCTTGTGTGGATCGCGTTCCGGGATCATTCAATGTATGGCCAGTTTCCTGAGGGGCTTGCGACATGACTTGATGGTTGGTTGGGCGGATATAGGGGTACATTTTTGTATCTCTATATCTAAGACTTTTCTACTAAATCTCGGCTATATCATGTGATAAAGTCTCTCCGTCTAAATGGGGCTTAAACCCGTAAGTGGGGCTTTATTCACGAGTAAAACTGCAATCAGAAGCTAGTCATATAAAATACCAAATAGAGAGTTTACATTGATGTTCAGTGCTAGAAAGTTGCATGTTTATGCAACGAGAGCCGAATGAAGCCACATTTGTCGATTAACGACTCGCAAAATACTTTCTACTAAAGTAAATAGTTTTGCCGATAGTGATATAACAATACGACAGAAGTGCGAAGTTTTTTTAAGGCTGACAAATAGACTTTCGATGGTCGCGTTAAGCATCATAGAGTCTCTGACGCGACAAAATCCATCTGATATAGAACCAGTGATCTGATAATATTTGAATGAACGATTAGTGGTACATCGCATCAGGGGCTACCTCATCATCTCCCATGAGATCATGTCCAATAGCCACAGCGTGTCCTCAGTAATTATTCTTTTTCATTTCGTCCTACGCTTACTAAGGGCTGGCTGTCTCTGGTCAACAAACGGCCCCATTTAAACTGGCATCATGGCAACACATCTATTCGTGGCAACTCTTGTTAATTCGCGCCTAAATCATTAATTGTGTGCTAAATATAAATTAACAACACGAATTTCATCATTTAATAATGAATATAAACGGTCAATTCTTGTATGATGCTTACGATTAATATAATATGTCTAGTTCTGAGTCGAAATAAAATATGTTCACAGTCATGGCGATGTTCTTCTTATTTATTTTAATATTTAATATCCAGGATAGAAAGCAGACCAACAAGTATATAAAAAGAGTAAAGAAAACACTTTGAATAAATTCTTTGCATAAAAATAAATAAAAAAGAATCTAAAAGGAAACTAGAGCAACATCGTTGACAAAATATATATTCTCTAATTCATTCGTTTCACATAATTTCAACTCGTATCCAATAATTTCGATCGTTTGTATGCTATATATTGATTTTAAAAGAATACTTTTTTTAAACCCTCACATAAAAGAAGGGTGTTATAAGTTTGGTTTCGTTGTCTGTCTGTATGTCTGTGGCAACGTAGTACCTATACAACTGATTCCAATTCGGTATTTTTTATTTGAAAGATATTTAATTAAGATGGTCCTTATGATTTTAATAAAAATGTTTAGCTATTTATAAGTTATAGATGTTTTTACAGTTGAATTCGTGAGATTTGAACGGTTATTATGAAGCTGTGATTTAAAAGAAATTACTCACGGAAGTTGTTTTGAGTCCTCGAATGAACTTGTAAAGTCGGCGCTTGAGGTTAATAAAGTCACATTTACGTGATTAGAACATTCTGACACAAATTAGGTCACTAACTTAGATTTAATGCCTGGAATCTCGCATTGGATCCAAGTGAAATAATGGTCAACCCCTCTCGTTATGTGAAGTCTCATAATGGGTGTATTAAAACTACCATGCTAGTGAAATGGCGGTTGGAGGGTCGCCTTAGTCTTTGCCTTTTATCTTTTTTTTTTATTGCCTTGATAGCAGACGACTAAACGGTAATGGTAAGCGGTCACCACCGCTCATGGACATCGGCAATGCCAGGGGCACAGCCAAGCCGCTGCCTACCGCTTAAGGAATACTCTTTTTACGCCTTGTTTAAGCTAAGTCCTCATACATCCTTTTTTGTGTCAGGGTCCGTCTTCCTACTTAGACGCTTCCTTCTTGAGCATTCCATAGTGAGACCATCACTGTCTTTCCATTGCATCTCAACTCCATACATTCCCATAGATCCTTAATATATTGGCACAACACAACATTCTTAACATTTTGGGTTAACATCTTTACTTCTTTTTTTTTTACCTTAAAGCACTGTTATACAACAACCTTCCTTTTACGCTTTCCTCCGTCATTAAATGCTATTCCGAGTCCGTTTAAACTGTTCGTACGTGGAATACATTTTAGAGTATGAATTATCAAGGCTTTAGTAGAAAAAATTGTCCGTCACTTTTTTGTCATAGAAGTAATTTTTAGAATTTTGTAGACTTGTAACATTTTTTGTGTTTTTAATTATCTCCTCCATATAGTCCAATGCTAAAAATTAATGTGTTATGTTAAACAATAATTGCATGATATTACAATCCAGAATAATATTACAGAATTTAGTACATTGTCAAAACACAATTTCGCATGGGCGTTTGGCGCCAGCAACCCAATGGTGTCAGGGTTTAGTGTAAATCGGGAACAATGATTCAGTCCAGTTGGAAACAACGCTTCAGATGCGGAAGGCTTTGTACACAAACAATAAAAATAGAGTTTAGCTTTGCGATTATTTTGTGAATTATATTGTTGAACTAGCATTCGCTCGCGGCTCCGCCGCCCGTGTGAGTTTCTGCACCGTTATATTATCGATATATTTAAATTGGCATAACTTTTTATTTATGAGCCGATTGACATTAAACAAACGCTAAATGTTAAGTGAAGCTTACCACAATATATTTGTGGAAACTACATCTAAATCGGATACGCCGTTTCTGAGGTTATCGTGCACAAACGCACAGACAAACAGACAAAAATTCTAACAACCATTGTATGGGGTGCTATTGCGTTGATAAAGGTCCCCAATAATATATCTTCTATGTACAGACAGCGTTCCGTTAGATTTTTATTATATGTATATAGATATAGATGATTTATTAATACGATATCTTTATCGGACAGGTCCCGAAAACTTGACATATTGATAACCTGGCCGATAAAAGATGCATTGCAATTTTTCCATTGCATTGTAGTAAACTACTGATTGCAGTTGCAAGGAGTTGTTTGGAGTACCCACTTGCAGGTAAGAATATATCTAAGACATCATATGTAACTTACCATCTATCATAACTAATTTAGACACATGGCACAACGAGTCTGTCGCCCAGGAATATATCTTCCATCGGTTAGTCATTTGGTGCAACGTCTAGTTCAAAATTTGTGCAGTGATGCAACTTCCTGATGTGACAGCTGATGCGTGAAGCCCAGTTGGCCCGCAGGTAACCGTCCAGGACCGAATTTAGATGTTATCTAGTCACGGGTGGCAAATTCGGCGGACAAAAGACGGAATGTTTTCGTTAGTAATAGTTTAAAACTTGACAACGAAATAATAATTATAAGTTATAAACTTCAAAAACCCGTCAACAAAACCCAGATCGCGGCTTGCTGTTATCCATTAAAGAGCTTCTTTTTCCATATCTAGTATAAATACTCTTTAGCTTCTCTTTTTCCTCATTTTACTTCATCAGATCTTAATCAAATTTATATGGTATGGGACCACCATCGAAGTAAACCCTATGGAATAACAAAAGAATCATTAACATCTGACATATCGAGCAGAGTTATGCCTGGACATATAGCAAAAAAAAACATAATATACAGGCAAATTGACAACCAAGGTTTTGAAAGATGCGAAAATAGAAATCATTAGAAAACGGCAACTGTTCCATTTTATGAAACCACGAGAGTAATATGCGAAACTGATAGCCTCGAAGACTTTGGACATCGCAAGAGAGACAGTGGAACAGAGATGAAGTATGGAAGCAAAACAATTTTGCTTTACTAGGAAAGCTGGATGTTATTAATGCACTGAAAAAATATAGTTGATCCGACTCTGCAACCACCTGAAACATAATGCTAAAAATAACAGCACACGTCATTTCAGGGAACTCTCGATTTGACTTGGCAGAGTCGGTTGTTTAGCAGACGGAACAATTGAGGTCATGCGAAAGATATTGGCGATTGGGGTGCATGATAGGTCAGATATTATTACAGAAATAAAAACAAATTTTTATATATTAAATATGTAGATCTATGCTTCTGATATTGAGTGAGAACATCCTTAGATTACTACTAAAGTACCTACACGATCTTTTACTGGGATTCAACAAACCTTGAGTTATTAATCGATGCTAATTAGATATTTTGAGTTATAAGGATAAATATTATTTATGCACTCATGATTTAGAAACAAATTCTGGTGATGAATCGCTAAAATAATCTAACATCTTTACCTCAAATGACCCAGAATAGAGCAGAAGGAGACAGTTTTCGATTTCTAGTTGTTTGTTTGTGTCTGTTTTCACCTAACTGTAAATTAAAAATGTTATCAAATTTATCTAACCTCTCGCAATGAATTAATTCCATTTAAACGAGAATATCACCGTGTTCGCAGAATTTAGAACTACGATCATAAATTCTTATCTAAATCGAAATCAGTGAGCTCGTGTCGGCGCTCAAAACATGTTTACCAGAATAACTTTGATATTTAAATTCTTACATGTATATTTGGCGGTAACAAACAATAAAACGGCTCAAACGGTCAATGGTCTAAAATCTATACAACATTAGGATTCTTTAGCAAAGCGTGAAGAAGCAATTAAGCATACATATCTGGGTCGATGCTAGAGAAACATCACCAGTCTTGTTGGTTGATATTATTTGTACTTTTTTGCATATGTACTTATCATCGGGTGTACACTATAGCCAGTTTGTAGTTTAATTATTTTCTCCTATATTTGGCAACGAAATATTTTATCAGACTTAATAACATTCTTTTTTTTAATGGCTTATGTAGTTTACACGGTTTAAAGCAAGGTGATCTTGTTCCCCGTGCATCGAATTTATTTTTTACCAGACAACCTTGCTTCGGTGCCGCACAAATTAACTCCTATTACTAACGTACACGGTGATGTAATTCAATTAAAAACAATGAAAACACTATGTGCTTTTGTAAATTAATATGTATATGTTCATTTCAATGAACACATTAAGCTAGATGTTACACTGATAGAAAGTGTGTCATGTCTGTCTCCATTGAGCTGGGCGGACTAAGGAACTAAAAATTGAAAACATCTGTCTTTCGAGACTCCATAAACAATATTTCTTCCGGGTTTGGTGTTATCAATATCTAAATATATAAAACTCAAAGGTGACTGACTGACATAGTGATCTATCAACGCACAGCCCAAACCACTGGAGGGATCGGGCTGAAATTTGGCATGCAGGTAGATGTTATGACGTAGGCATCCGCTAAAAGGATTTTAATAAATTCTACCCCCAAGGGGATAAAATAAGGGATGAAAGTTTGTATGAAAATCACGCGGGCGGAGCCGCGTGCAAAGTGGAAGGGGTAATGCGTGAAATGTGAGTGAAATTTTCTTGAGCCAAATACCAGCTGTTATTGCTCAAAATTCTGAGAGGACCTTGTTACCTTCAACGAATTTTAGCAACTTTGACAAGGCCATCCGCACTCAAATAAATTATTTTAAAGTTATTTATAATAATCATTAAGACGGTGGTTATGTGTAGATAGGAGACTGATATTTATTAATTTGTGATATAGTCTGCATATGTAAGAAGCCCTCCAGAAGCATTTAGAAGGTGTGTGAAACCTACCAACTGACAATGGACCAGTGTGGTAGTTAGTAGAGGAGGACCGCGACCAGTAGTGGAATAATATAAGTACAGGGCTGAACAAAGACGAGCTGTTCGAATCGTCGATGATCCTGATCTCACGGATAGCCTGGAACCGTTAGGACTGCGGAGAGACTTTGGTTCTCTCTGCGTGTTCTATCGGCTGTTCCATGGGGAGTGCTCTGAGGAACTGCTTAAGATGGTGCCAACGTCACCATTCTACCATCGCACCACCCGACACCGCAGTAGAGTTCATCCATACCACCTGGAAACAATACGGTCTAGTACCGTACGTTTCCAGCGTTCATTTATACCACGCACGTGCAAGCTCTGGAATGAGCTCCCTGCCTCGGTGTTTCCCGAGCGCTATGACATGTCCTTCTTTAAACGAGGTTTAAAAAGAGTATCCCTTCAGTGGTAGGCAGCGGCTTGGCTGTGCCCCTGGCATTGCCGATGTCCATGAGCGGCGGTGACCGCTTACCATCAGGCGGGCCGCTTGCTCTGCCTATCAAGGCAATAAAAAAAAAAATTGTAACATCGTTGCCATTCCATTGTCCCTCCAATCAAACGGTAGTTACAGTAATTTAGAAGTTAAGCCCTTGCCACGTGTAGTTATACTGTAGTAATCATATTCTAACTATTGTGATCGGACTCTCGAAGGTCGACGCAACCGTTGTTTACCTATTTATTAACACTCATTCATAAAACTGTTTTAAATCTCCTTGAATACCTGTGTAGGCGAAGAGAGAGACAGCTGTATTAATATCACACGTATTAGAGTGGGACGGAAGATTTGTGAGTGGCCAGACTATTTTTGCTATTCTTGAATCAATTCCATAGCAACTAAACGAGTATTAGTGGTTCTGTGATGACAAATTAACGTAGACATTTGAGCCAACAAAAACGGTGAGTTTGAATATACACATAAACATACTAAATTCGATTACCTATTAGAATCGATTCTACATATTTTTTTATATTATCGATAAACGTCAAAGATGAAGACTATAAAAGTCTATGAGGTTTATAGATATTTCAAACTCAATGATTACTAATTGGAATAATGGAACATACTTTTCATGATCGCAGTTTGTTGGCTATTCCAGTTTTTGATATGTATACTTTGGAAAAAAAAAATCTATTTCGGTCATGTAACCTTCACGCAGTCGGTTTGGTATTTGCATATTAGCAATACGAAGAATACAGTGAGGAAAATGTGTTAGAAATTGTTTTTGTTCTTGCAGAAAATACATAAAATAGATAATGGTTTTTGGAGAACATTTTGAAATTACAAAGAATGACTAAATTTGTAATAATGAATACTAGCCTTGTTTTATACATATCCCACTGCTGGGCATGAGCCTCTACTCAAGGAGTTCGGCCTTAGTCCTAGACTAAATCTGTAGTCAAGCGCAAAATCGCATAAATAATTAAAGATATTTTCCAATTTGTAAATCTAATTTTGATACGGCAAAGAACGAGATCAACCGATTCATTCTTAGAACTATTGGTTAGACAATGATCAGAATTTTGCAGCTATTTAAAATTGTCCAGCTTCTTCTAAATATGACTTAAGAGACGAAATTCTAAAGGAACGATATCAGACTGACATCGCTCATAAATTAAAGGCTTATACGTCTACCATCGAAATAAAAACCTATAAGAAAAATATTTACTCAATTGGAAGTGCGTAATGTAGTTCGAATAAACGAAGTTTTAGCACCTAACCGATGAGAGCATCAGATGACTCGCTCGCAGATATAAACTTATTGCTAAACGAGTTCCTGCGTCTAGATGTCACATTTATTGTTTGTGTCGAGATTTTATTACATCTTTGTGTATAGTTATTTATTTAATCTGAAGACGTAATGCCTCTTATATCATCTTTATCTTTAATTATAGCTGCGTCATTGTGTTTGTGTCGGTCTCTTTTTATATTAAATTTACCACTAAATATCTACAACTCTCTCTAATCTTTAAGTGAATCAACTCTCAAGTCTCTCTCTTTCGCTGTCTTTTTAATTCTCATTCCAAGAAGTGTCATATTATGTAATCAAGATACTTACACAGGACTAACTTGCTGGAGACTGAACATTACGACTTTCATAAAGTGCTCTGTCTCCTTGATAGATTTGCTTTGTAGATTGCTTACACTTAGCATCAATGCAATTATTGTCAAGCCGAAAAAGCACAAAAATTTTAAGGATTTGTATAAGTGCATCATGTTTTAAAACATTAACGAATGCATTAACAGTATCTCTTATGTCAATAATTTAGGAGTCAATAAAAATGGTTCTGTGAGTCACGAGAACTCAAGACTTTCAAGATGATGTCACTTATACCGTTCTTTCTGAAGTCACCAGTATTCTTATGATGCACTCTTTGTAGTTAAGTTAAAAAATGAATCTTACGAGTCTTGTATCTAAACTAATATGTTTGTATTGAATAGGCTATGAAACTACTGGACCGATTTGAAAAATTCTTTCACCATTAGAATCCTACATAATCCCTGATAAACATAGGCGATATCGATAATAACGGTGCAGAATATCACGCGGGCGGAGCCGCGAGATCATGAAATGGAAATAATGTCTGCGAACCGTGGGAGCATTATTTACACCTCTGTCTGCCTCTTTGGGGATACAAGCCTGAGGTTACATAATGCTGAATATATAGTCTTTTTATAGACTTTTATAGCCCACTAGTCACGTAAAACATTGATCGCGAACCTTGAACACCTGAAAAACCTGAACTGGAAATGTTGGCAACGGCCTTTTGCAAAGTACTTAATACGCAGTAGTTTACTAACGAAATTCTACGAGATTAACAACTTACGCTTCTAGTGAACGTGGGCGGGAAGTGGCGCCATAAACCGACCCGCCCACGTCGCATTGCTAACGTGGTTTATGTTCCAGTTCACCGTTGGTAACTCGTTTGTTTAGACTTTCAATGAAGTCTGTCGGGATTTCCTTTATCTTGGTCTAACTTAGACTTTAGTGAGGCTAATTAACTGTAGATCACTAAGGTATCGGTAAATGTTGATTTATCTGTCAAAAGTTGTTTGTCAGCTTTGGAACAAATGTTTGTGATCTGGAAATATTTGTTAAGGTGTGGGTGTGTTGAGATTCGTTTCTCGTACTGACACCCGCGATGGGTCAATTTGTGTTTAGATTCGGGTTTATGTGACAGTATTGTACGTACATACATACATACTTACACATTTCAATATAATGATGTCGTGAGATTAAAAGAACACAATGGAAACATTGATTCTATGAATTAATTTCGTAAGGAAGTCCGGAAGAAGTCCAGGAGGAAGGAAAAAAGTCCAGGGCGTTGTCAGTTTTTTCTTCGCATTTGCAGATTCTGGAATGAAATTCTCTCCACGATGTTTTATCAGTCTTATGGCATGCCGTCAGCTTCAGTTCATAAAATATTGACCTCCTCCAATTAACATTTGTTCCTATCAACCTTCAATCATTCTAATTTCATTAAATTCGATTGGATTATCACCATATTGATGAACTACGTTTAATAACATTGGCAATTTATAAACTATTACGAATGTAGGTAGCAATGTGTACAGCCGTTTGGTATTAATGAGTTTAATGATAAGAAACACGTAGGTGGCCAGAGGATATACAAATGTTCATGGCCGGTTTTTGTTAGTTTATTGTGCTTTAAAACATAGTCCTTATTTGTTTCGTCGCTATTTTGCTGTTAACATGTAAACTTAAAGAAAATTAAGCAGACTCGTTTTCAAGTGCTATCTCTACATTACAAAATCAAATCAAAATCTTTTTTCATCATGTAGGATAAGAAAGCGCTTATGACAGGTCAAGTACAGAATATTTGTCATTAAGACTAACATAAAATTAAGGGAACTTTGGAATAAACGCCGCGCTATAGGCTGGCAGGAAAAGGGACACTAACAAGCAGAGGAAGAGGGAGGTGATCCTTAAATGTAGGGATTCACGGACAAGGAGGATATGGAAATCGGGATAAGGGCAGGAAGGCAAACTGCAAATCAAATCAAAAGGAACCAAGTTTATTACATCTATTCCAAAACCTTCATGATATAGTGGGCGAGTCGCCGGCAGCGAAGCGAGAGGCCGTGGGTTCGATTCCCACACAGAGATAGGTGTTTGTGTGATCCACAAATAATTGTTTCGGGTCTGGGTGTTGTGGGACTGCAAGACTCTCGTAGTTCCTGATATCCACGATACAGGTTAACCTAGTGTAAGGATCTTTAGGCCTATTTTAAAACTTATTATAACCTAAGCAGTCGTAATGAACAAGACTGTCCTGCTATCCATCCGACATTACCTGAATGTGTTAGTACATGAGCCACGTGAAGAGTTACGACCTGCGAGATGTCACCCAGTGATTTGCTTGATAGTTCTGATAAATTAATGGTGATTTTATTCGTGGGTAGAGAGGGCACGATGCGGCGACTGTAATAGTAAATTGTAGATGATGTTTTCATCTAGCGATCTGGTGGTTTTTATGGCCAAGGTCAGCAAACGAATATGGGTCAACTAATGGTAAGTGATCTCACCCGCTCATGAACATTTACAACACCAGATGTATGGCTTTGCCGACCTTAAAGGAAAGGAATTTGAAAAAGCCTCCGAATATCTCACTGTTCGTACGAAATATAATCGTAAGATGCTTTTTCACGCCGGTTTTCTGTGAGACAAAGATTACAATACGGTAGAGCCGGGCCATTCATGCTGTAGACAAAACTGTTTACAGCGTGACTACCACATTCTAAATATTGATATAATCTATTCGTACTAACATTATGTTAATCAAACCGAAATGTTTATTTAGCAAGTAGGCCACAAAGGGTTCTTTTAAACGTCAACAATAGATAAATTACATTGAAATGTCTCTACCGGTGTTTCGGAAATGCCCACTGGTCTGAGAAGAAGCACCAAGAAACTCAGCCGTATGTCTTTTGCATTACATTGTTTTGTTTTTTTCTTGTCCTCAAATTATTTTTACATGTCATATTGTAATATTTTGAAATAGGAAATTTGCATGTAATTTCATACGAATGATGTAAAAGTATAATGTCTCATTTAATAAAATTAAAATAATATAAATGAATGGCAGTCTGAGTAGACCAGTCCACACTATCGGCCTCCTCAACCATGTTACAGGGAAGTGACCGACCCGGCACACGACGCCGCCACGAGTATCAAAATAAAGTGATCATTTTATACTTAATACTTTCAAAATTAAGTCATTGTTCGAGCAGTAAGTAGAAATTTGGCAAGTGGCAACACTAAAACTGAAGTATACCAGCGTCAACTATCGCCGGCTTCTAAAGATCCATAACGGAGAAGTTTTTACTATCCATTGAGTATTATAGACAATCAGGAAGATAATATATATGGGTAAGGTATGTCTGAAGCTGGTCTTGGGCATGGCATGTCACCACTCTTTACCTTTTTTTAGATCATGTTTATGCAACAGTTATGTTGGCGTTAATTAATATATTTCAGTACGCGGATGGGGTTATGTTGAAGATAGAAAACAAAATAACAATACAATTAGACGGGTGAAGATGATGATGATGATGATGAAGAGGATGAATACAAGTAGTGGGTTATATTAGGTGATGCTGCGGGTCCGATGCTCTCACCAAAAAAAAATAATATGAATGAATGCTTATGCGGTCCACATTTTTTTTTATTTTATATTTTATTTCGGTTTTGTGTGACCGAAAGCCTCTCGTAGTTCTTGATATCGACAAAAAAGATTTTCTTTTTGTAGTTCAGGACTATGTGTGACTTTCTTTCTATCTGGCCTTATACCGACTTAATGCCAGGATCCGCCTTTCCATCACGATTTGACGGTGAATGAAGTATTATATGGGGCGAACCGTCTGACCTCCACAACTCGGTATGGGATCTAAGTTTCCCCATTGTCTCGTCAGTTCAGGTAATGTTGCCTTTGGACCTGAAATATATTTGGCCCACTTACTCTCCTCAGAACCTCTCAGGACTGTGGATAGGTAGGTGGACTCAGGATAGGTATTTGTAAATGTTGTAATAAATTGTAATTGCCACCTTTCCTGCTTTTATTAAAATATAATTAAAATGACGACTGTTCGTTCCATAACCTTCACATCAAAGACACGATTTCCTAAATAATTCGAATTTTAAACGGTAATTGAATATGCGACTTCTCATTTCACAGACGGTGTCGAATTTGAACCCACATAATGAAATTACAACATCATGAGACACAATGACAAGTTTTACAATCGATTCATTACGGTTCTTAAACCTTGGGAACTTAAAATAAAATATCGTTAATTGATTAGTTTCAATATAACCGCGTCCAACTGTTTTTTGTTTCGTACTATTCTTTGTAACGGATAGTTAGGGTTGCCACCTGTAGGTGTTTTGGAATAAACACCATATTTTTTTATATAAAGTTGTAATAAAGATTACCACTTTATATTTCAATCCAAATCGCTAGCATGGTATTAGCAACGATGCAAGTACCTTAAAAAATACGAGATGGCGCTATATTATAGTAATAGAGAAATTATATTTTATTTTATGGAAAATCGCGTTTTTTCAAAATGCTTATACAGATAAACTTAGAAAGAAAATCCTTATCTAACTACAAAATTTCATTCAAATCGTTAGAACAGTGTCCGCTAAATATACAATTATTGCTCGTTTAGATTATAAGGTTTAATTCAGGAGAGTAACCGGCTACGACGTGAGTAGTTGTGGGTTCGATTCCCACACCGAGACAAATATTTGTGTGATCCACAAATGTTGGTTTCTGGTCCGGGTGTTGTGGGACCGCAAGTCTCTCGTAGTTCCTGATACCTACGATAAAGTTTTAACCTAGTATGGGGTCAGGACTATGTGTGTGACTGTTGGGTAAATTTATTTATTTAATTTATTTCTCCTCCATAAACAAGCAACCCTGCATCTACGGCTAGAGTCACAACCAGTCTTGGCCGCACACTCTAAATAGGAAGTATATCACCGGCCAAGACAACCTACAAT
The DNA here is from genome assembly GCA_949126905.1 of Amorpha juglandis. Classification (NCBI taxonomy): domain Eukaryota; kingdom Metazoa; phylum Arthropoda; class Insecta; order Lepidoptera; family Sphingidae; genus Amorpha; species Amorpha juglandis. Next base: position 9,511,945 of record OX421389.1, read on the forward strand.
ATGTTTCCTTGCAAACATTGACACTTGCTGCAGAGTACATATATGTATCTGTTTAAAAACAATTTGTATTTCAAAACGAAAACGAAGTGTTAAAATTGTTTATAAAAATAACACGCTTCTTTACAATAAAATATGTACATGTTTTTCTTCAAATTTATTTTCTATTTTTTTATTGGATTTTCTATGAAAGCGTGTTTTTTGTTTTTTCTTTTTTTGTTTTATAGACAAAAATTTTTTTTTATTTAAATTCATCGGTCATTGATAAGTTTTTTTTTATAGCATAGGCCGGCAAACGAGCTAGTGGGTCACCTGATGGTAAGTGATCTCCACCGCCCATGTACGCCCACCACCAGAAGAATCATGGGCGCATTGCCGACCTTAAAGGAAGTGGATAATTAGGGATTGGGAAGGGGAGGGGATTTGGGCTTCCGGATATCTCACTCACCGTACGAAACGCAACAGCAAGCCGTATGCCAAATTTCGAAAAGTGTGACGACCACTGAACTAATACATCGCAAATAACGTTTTGACTATATGTAATAAGCACACATTCACCTTACACCACTTGCACCATTCACAATAACTATATTACACCTAAATGATTCTCCCTAGCCATAAACAACGCATGGATCTGATGGCAAAATCTTGTAAAATAATAAATGCCAAACAACATTTTAGCACACAATTCCAATCTACACAGGAAACATAAATGGAATCGTGTGTCCTTAATTGATAAATTCCTATTGCTCTTTCAATAAACACAATCATGACTTGAGTCACGGTTTTATTTAGCATTTTAATAGTCAGCAGTTTAATAGTCTAGTTCTCAGAACTTCATGGACTATCTTAAGAGACGAGTCCTGATTGATTGACTCACTCATCGTCGCGGAATATTTACAGAAACTGTTCTGTGCCTGAGGATTGGTACAGTGACAGACGACAGCGGTAGTGAGAGCAGTAGTAGACGGACTGTCGAGACAGGGGTTCGAATCCAGCCTCCACGGCACAAGCCTTACTATTTTAGTGACTATTTATTTGTAACTAGGTGTTGCCCGTGGTTCCACTCATGTATATCTTTGCCTGGGATAAAAAGTAGCCTATGTTCTAATTCATTTCATGGTCTAATTGTATACTCAGAACTCTCCATAAGAATTTCGAAGGTATCTGGAGTCAGCATTAGACCAGCATGATTGACGAACCCTTTGCCCCCCTTTGAACCTTTGTCATTAGCCCAGCTGTGGAGTATTTTAAAATACACGGTTCATATTATTTAATGTCAGATGAGCCTTTTACTCGTTAGGCAACTCTTTAATAAGCTCTACGTGTATAATAATATCCCAAATTCCTTGCAATTTGCTAAAACCGCCAAACACAAGCGGACCAAAAATAAATGTATTTTTAAACATTCAAGCGGCGATGCGTTCCGTCCGCGATCGGCGATACGTTGAGATGAGTAATGCATTAGCAAAGAAAGAAGCGTTATGGTAACTTGTGTTCTAATTGATACGATCAATGACCTCATACTTTGTATAACAAGGCTTTTTCATCTGTTAAATGACGAGACAAGCAAGACGCTCGCCTGATTTGCAAGCAACACGTCTGCCCATAAACAGAAGCAACACCACACAGAACTTTGAATAACAAAGCACTGCATGCCACTGAACTGAGCTCGTCACCCCGAGACATAAGATGATAACTCTCATAATGCCCAGTAATTTCACTGGCTTCAATGTCCTTCAAACCGAAACACAACAGTGTGTACACTGTTGCTTGGCGGGAAAAAAACTGTATGTCTCGACCCTTTACCGTCAGACCGCGTTTATCTAAAATATGATGGTGCGTTACTTTTTTATCAATAACAAGACGAACAGGTCGTCTGTCTTATGATAAATACACATAAACAGAAGCAACAAAAATCAGATTAATTTTACAAGGTGGTAGGTCTATTGTATGCGAGAGGCCATCTGGGTTAATACCACCGCTTTGTTCGTTTCTGACGCCAAGTATAAGCATTGTTGTGTTTCGGTTTGAAGGACGTTGAAGCCAGTAAAATTACTAGGAATTATGAGAGTTAGGTGCCGACCACATTTCAGTGTTTATGCAGAGCTGTGTATAATAATAATAAAGACTTCAATCCTCTAAAAGTCGTTTTAGAGTACTTTGCAATGTGTAATTAAAATTTATCTGTCAGATAACACAATAAACAAATTGACAGCGTGATTACTTTTGTATTTTGATGATGATCATTGCTTTGATCATTGTGAAACAGGCGTTAAAACACGGAAAAAAGCAACCCAATAATTACATTTTTAAACGTAATCCAAAACCCGTCCGTCATTGCTCTTTTTTCTGCATCCGGCCTGAACCGAAACCCTATGCTATATAAAGAAAGACCTTTATTCCTAAAACATGTTGCGTGAAAGAGACGGCTGCGAAACACCATTTGTGCGAGGGAGAGGATGTGGCAAAAATAAATGAAAAGCAAACGAGATGATGTCATGCTTGTAAGGCGAATAGAGGTCAAGGGTAGGATCTGAGATAGCTCGCGGTCTCGCGGACTGTCGATATAAACGACTAAGAAATGAACTGGTATAGGCATCATGCACAGGTTCATGATTACGTCATCCTGAGAAGCAAGATGCTTTGTGAATAGAGGTGAAACCAATATATTAGTATTCGTTATGATATTAGTAATATTCAATGTATCAGTAATCCGACGAATCGTTATATCCTAGTACTCCATATTCATTATATTCATATATCAGTCGCTTAATATTAGTAATATACGATGCATTCACGTATCGGCAATCCGACGAATAGTGATATGCTAATATTCTATATTCACTTTATGCATAAATATCTTTCGCATAATATAACTCAGCGGATACGCAGTGATATCAACGAGAATATGATATTAGGGATATTTACATATTAGTTAAAGTATTATATTACTTGAAGAATATATTAATTAGCTAATACCGAAAAATATCGGTGTTAACCACTCTTTAGTTGTGAATGCAAGTTTTTTGTAAATGTAAGTCTTGAATCATCTCTAATTTTGTTTGTATACAAAATAGAATTGTGTAGGATAAGATAAAATGTGTTTAAATGCTATTGTGGATTATCAATGCGTATGTGACTCAAAATTAATCTCTTAACTTACTTAACCGCCGGCAAAAGAGAGGTGTCATAAATTTTACAGCTTTATCTCCTTGCATGCCTGTTTATTGACGACTGATTTACTAATACATTTTTAATTATTATTTAATTTCATCTGCGTTAAAGAACATTCTCCTCAGAGACTTTTTAAGCTTAATTATTAAATGGTGTCTTCCATTGTGAATCCTGGCAGATTGTGAGTGGTTTCACTAAACCACTCACAATCTGCCTACTAAAATCGTTAGTAGTGATTGATCACTATCAATCACTACTAACGACTTACTAGGGACTTACCTAGTATTTATTCATCTACATGCTTTTGCTCGCGGCTTTGCCCCCGTGATAATTTTCGGGATAATTATGAAACACTTATCTCATTTTTAATATGTAATTTTTATGACAGCCTCCGTGGCGCAGCGGGCGAGTAGCCGGCTGTGAAGCGAGAGGCCGCGGGTTTGATCCCCGCACCGAAATAAATGTTTGTGAGATCCACAATTATTTGTTTCGGGGTCTGGGTGTTGTGAGACCGAAAGTCTGTCGTAGTTCCTGATACCCACGACACAAGAGTCGTATCTTACTGTGGGGTCAGGACTATGTGTGTGACTGTTGGGTGTATTTATTTATTTATTTATGCTCAATTTCACAGCCGTATTTCGTTTCATACAAAGTTCAACCGACCATTTAAAATGTAAGTAAAGTTAGTGCTCAAAAAGGAGATGTAGTGCTTAGACCTCTTCGTAAAAGGAGACTATAATAATTACAATTCGATATTTTAAACATTACACGTCTTGAATCACTGTGCATATGCATTACATTGTCAGTACATTTAAATCAGTGCATATTTAATTAATGTTATGCTTGGCGTGACGTCATAGTTGCTGCGAAGCAAATAAGAGTCTTATTTGCTTACGTCATGCAGACAGTGAAAGTATGTACTGACTCATTAATCGCGTACCCCTACACAACCTGTGACGTCATAAAAGAGCCCATGTTATGATGATCTGCGCATCGTCAGTGGCTCGAGGCGCTCTATCAGACATTGATTAAATTCAGTTTAGAGGGGAAGTCAAAATACTGAACGAGTAACGTCCATTTACTATTGGAAGAGAAATTCAGAGAGATTCCAAGTGATTTTTCCAAGTTTTTTGAGTGGTAGAGCCACGCTGTAGACTGCTTTGTCTACAGCATGAATGGGCTGGCTCGACCGAGTCGTTACCACTGTCTCACAGAAAACCGACGTAAAGTAGCGGCTTGCTGCTGCGTTTCGTACGGTGAGTGAGATATCCGGAAGCCCAAATCCCTTCCCCTTCCCAATCCCTAATTATCCCTTCCCTTTAAAGTCGGCAACGCGCTCATGATTCTTCTGGTTGTGGGCGTACATGGCGGTGGAGATTACTTACCATCAGGTGACCCACTTGCTCGTTTGCCGGCCTATTCTATAAAAAAAAATATCATCTGCTCACTTGTTTTTGAAGCTGTTACATCCGCCTTGATAACAGTAGACATTTTTTTTATCCGAGCACGGCATAGTGACTGCACTACATCTGATGGTAAGCGTAGTGCAGTCCAAAAAACCAGCAACCACCGACAAATAATGAGTTTATCGGTGGTCACCAGAGTCATGCCGGCCTGTATAAATGCTTCTTCCCTCTTTGGAGAGGGAAGAATCAAATCGAGGGCCCTGTGACAGGACAGGCGGTTGACAGATGCAGGTACAGTGACACAAGAATGTTCCCCTATACGCACCCGAATAAACCATCCAGTCATGTCGCAAGACCCTTGGGACAACCGGATATACACTGGCTGATACTAGAACGCGATCCACACAAGGGGTGTGGATCACTATGGCAGTTTTTAACACCATGTGTATGGTGGTCGCTATCCGGGCGGATATGAATATCCTACCACCTGCTGGTACCACATGGTGAGAAACATGTTCCACTGAACCAGCGAAGCTATCTGCAGTTATGCTACTAGGGCATTATGAAAATGTAACACAGACACGTCCAAAGAAACCTTGCTATAAATAAATTACCTTTCTCCACATTATCCTTAATATATTCGAGTTGAAATGTAGGCGTGTTAAATGGGTGACGCAAGCGGCGCCTACGCTCCTCGCCTTCGCCGCACCGAGCCTTATTGGAAAGGCATTTTTATACAAGCGATGGATTATAGGAGTTGTGGATTCAGGTCAAGAATATCACGTAGGAATGGTGAAAATAATCCGACGTAATTATCAGGTTTTCACCGATCACGTCGCCTTGTTTCGTAGAAAGAAATATAGAAAAACGTAATGATTTCTTGTGTTTACGCGAATGTTACTCATTGAAATAAAACTGATTTAAACGGATTTTATCGCGGTTTTTTATTAATTTTGATCCCGACGTTTCGAAGACTTTTCAGCCTTCGTGGTCACGGGGGGGACGAACCGCGATAAAATCCGTTTAAATCAGTTTTATTTCAATATAGAAAAACGATTTATTTGTCACATATTACAAAAAATATAAATATGTAATTTAATATAAAAAATATTGACATGTAAAAGTGATATTTATGATCCAATTTACAGAATAAATGATTTGAATTTGAAAAACATATGACAACACACATGCGCAGTTTACATCACAATTACTCGATTGTTTTTATTATTTTAACCAATAAGCTACATTCCCCAAAATCAATTATCGAAATAATTAAATAAATCAAATAAAAACTTAAGAATTAAGTAAGTTAGAAATCTTTTAAATTTTATGGAAGGGGTGACGGTCAAATGACGGATGCACGATATGTCGTGTTACGTCACAAAACAGTTCACGCAATTACGATGCACGCGTGCGAGGGAGATAGTGAGATTTTTACTAATATTTAAAACATGAACTGCGGCCGCCATTTTGCCCAATTTTAATTATGTTTTCGCTAAACTGTTTTGTTTTCTTATTATTATCGGTTGCATATAAAATGAGTTATTAAATTAGATAGGTGTCGTGAAATAATCTTTGTTCTGACTGACTGACTGACTGATTCATCAACGCAGAGCCCGAATCGCTGAGGCTATCTAAAAGCTTCAAATTTGGGCAGTTAGTATCTTCTGTGTTGTAAGCATCGACTAAGGAAGGATTTTTGGATTCCACCCTTGTAGGGGTAAAATAAGGACGAGAGGAAAGGTAACAATTAAATAAACAAGCGCAGCTAACGTGACTTGAAGCAGTCTATAAGTTCAATTATTGACCCAAGACAAATCTAATTCACTCTGTTGGTTGTAATTCATTCAATTTGATACACTTTAACATGTCATGTGAGTTTAATATAATATTATTATGTCTGATGTGCTTCGACAATCCACTACATTTCTATTATCTATCATCATCATCATCAGCCAAAAACGTCCACTGCCGAACACAAGCCTCCCCCAAAGATTTCCAGACCGACCTGTTGGAAGCGGCCTGCATCCAGCGACTTCCTGCGACCTTTATCAGGTTGTCTGTCCACCTTGTACGCGGACGTCCAACGCTGCGCTTGCCAGTACGTGGCCTCCATTCCAGAACCTTTCTGCCCCATCGGTTATCGGTTCTGCAATTATCTATGATCTATATTTATTTAAAACACGATTACATAGCATACATGGATTGTATATCTAACTAGCTGTCCCTCGCGATTTCACCTGCACGCTACTGCCCTGCTCCCATGGGTCATAGCGTGATAGACATATAAACCTTCGTCATGAATCACTCTATCTATTGCTGAAAACTGCATTAAAATCCGTTGAATAGTTTAAAAGATCTAAGCGAACAGACAGCGGAAGCGACTTAATTTTATACTATGTAATGATGCGGGTTGGCAGACTTCAGATACCATCGAAATTATGAATGAACATTGTCAGGTGTGCATGTTTCTACACGATGGTTTTATTCAACGTTAAAGCGACAGATTATTAACAACGAATACATGCGTAAATTCTAAGAATCAGAAGTTGCGATATCGAACCAGCGTCCTCTGTCTCTGCGGTCCATTCCACCTCTACACCCCGCTAAGCCATGGCCGCTTTCTTAAAACAAAACTTCAATTAAAAGTTACATCATAGCAGTTATTTAAAAATCCATCTTGTAATCTTGGAAGGTACTAAGTACTAATGAACTAAAATTAGTACGTCAGCCCGTCATAGAACCCTTTGATGTGAGGCCTCAAGTGTCAGTTTTATTTCTAGCTGGCGTGTTACCCACGCGAGTAAACATAGATGTATGTACAGAATGTTGATCGTTCCGTCATAATCTACGAGATTATAAACAAGGTAGTTATACAAATAAGATTACTGTTTCTATGCGCCACGGAAACCATAATATTTTTGGAATTTATCTGTATCAAAAATTTCATCACCGAAGTTCGCTTAGGAAACCTATCAATGTGACACGGTTAAAATGTTATTTTAAGAGCTAAAATTCTCCGTAGTTTCGTATTTTGTCATATAATAATACCCAAAATTGATTTAATCGTGGCATAGCCACACTCAAAGGTCACACACAGATAGTTGCGTTTGCCGAAATAGTTGCGTTTGCCGAATCTTATCTTCGCGCAGCAAAATCATATTTCTACACCTACCAGGCTGTCAGAAACCATAAGAGAATACTCGTAAATCATGAATGAAATATTAAATAAAATATCATAATTGTTATTGAAATGTATTCTAGAGCACCTACACGACGAAAATGGTCGCTCCAAATCCATTACGACCCTCCAGAGAATAAGTTAATACTGGTCTTTTTTTGGTATTTTCGTTTTTCTTCTTTAGGCTGCGTTTCCACCAGAGATGTGCGAGGATGCGTAGCGAGGGATGTGTTTGTAAAGAACCAATAGAATCGCTTCATTTACCTCGCCTCGGTCAGCACAGCTCTGGTGGAAACGGCTCAGCGGAGCTAGATTTTTGCGCATACAAAACAAACGAGGAATGTGTGCGAGGGATGTGTTGCGAGGAATGTGTGTTGAGAAGGATGTGTTGCGAGGTTTGCGCATACTGTACCAGTCAGTCCATAGACGGAGTTCGTTGGAAGTAGAAGTGCGCAAAATAGATATGGATAATTGAAAAAAGAAGATACTTTTATATTTAACAATTCGCGATGAAGAAATGGAAGCAGAAGAGCTTCGCAACACCCATTAATGCGCAATTTCACAGCTCCGCTACACATCCTCGTAGGCACATTTTCATCGCACAGCTTTGGTGGAAACCCCCACACATTTTCACAGCACAGCTAGACATCCTCGCATGACACGTTTCCATCGCACATCTCTGGTGGAAACGCAGCCTTATTGCTTCTATCCTCCGCGAATGTACGAGTGTACCACGAATCTGTCCGTTTGGGTGCTTCGGTAGGCCCAAAGACCCTCAACAAAAATAACATACCAGGCTAACAGAATCGCCAGAAGTCGTACCGCACTGATTCACAGTACCGCGCGACGGTACCTCCCCTCATGGAAGCCGCATTGAATATAACACGTACTAGGTTATCAGAAACAACAGGATTCATACCACAAATTGACTCAGAAGATTCTCCAATGAAGGTTGTGAATGTTTCATTACTATAACAGGAGAGCCTCATGTGTTCTCTCATTGTATATGTTTGGAGCACGAACTGTTCGTCATAGCATAGACAAAAAATACTTTAGTTCACCTACGACGAGGCGATGAGCGCAGACCAATGCAATGCAGTACTTTGTAATTTTTGTTTTGTACAGGCCGGCAAACTAATAGGTGCGTCACCTGATGGCAAGTAATCCATCGCCAATGTAGGCCTACAATACCAGAATAATCATGGGCGCGTTGCCGACCCTAAAGGAATTAATAATTAAAAGGTTGGGAGGGGCAGATTTTGGGTCTCCGGATATTTCACTGGTACGCAATGCAGCAGTAAACCGATACTTTACCTCCGTCGGTATTCTGTGAGACAGTGGTAATGACCCGATAGAGCCGGCCCATTCATGTTGAAGACAAAACTGTCGTGGCCCTATCACGTTCTGAATGGTGTTGTTTATGGACAGGCGTGGCGCTTACCATCAAACAAGCGACCTGGTTTTCGTCATTTAATAAAGAACAACTTCCTATTATGATTACTTATGTTTACGCGAATATTACAAATTGAAATAAAACTAATTTAAACGGACTTTATCGCGGTTTTCGCGGTGGTGGCGTCGGGACCAAAATTAGATAATAAACCGCGATAAAATCTGTTTAAATTAGTTTTATTTAAATTTCCCATTATTTTACATTGGACATTACATTTTAACCCATATGGTCGTACAGTATAGGTATTAACAATATATCTGCGGTGCATGTGCAATGCAGTATTGAATTCGATCAAGTTTCTCATCACGTCTGTATTGATTAATGTCCACGGTCTGTGCGAGATGGTGCGGGCTTCCGTCGTCGCCTTGCAGAAATGCATCCTGATTATTTCTGATCTCGCCATAGTATTTGTTTTTTCTAAAAACACGTTATAAAAGGCGTGTTGCGTCGATACATGACACGATAACTCGCCATAGTGATCCATCTTGTGTGGATCGCGTTCCGGAGTCAGACAGTGTACATCCGGTTCTCCCCAGGGGGCTTGCCTATCCCTTTATCCTTCCCCTTCCCTTTGGCCCCGGAATGAGATACCGCAGGGGTCACTAATATCCCATTAGCAGGGACCCCATTAAATCCCAAGCGTAAAAAAAACCTACAAAAAGCAAAACAAAAGAGGGGTCAAGGTAGCACGGTATTAACTAACCTGCTTTTCACATCATCCTCTGAGTTTCTTATTTGCCTTGATATCCACGTAGCTATATAATTGGCTAGGTTATTGTTGAATTCAGCACATACTATATGAACAGGTATTGCTATATCAGATTGAATGTTTAGGTTTCCCCGATTGCCAAATTAGACCAGCTTGACAAGGACTGGCTTCCTCGAGACGACTGACCCCCGTCAAACATTGTATTGTCTGGCATATATATACCAAACGAATGCGAAAAAAATGATACCGCGATTCAGGATTGTCTAGTATAATTTTGTTTCACGTGTTTTAGGAATATAATAAAATTTATTACTTTTAAAAACAAATTCGTGGTAAAAATAAAAGGAAATGGTTTGAAAAATTAAAAATTAATAACTGGATTTGAGTACATCACCAGTTTATGACCTATGTATTTGAAACAGCGGCTCAGAATCGGCTCAGAATCGACTGATAATACATAGAGGCGTTTACAGAAAATAATAATAGAAATAACTGAATAATAATTAGAAATTAGAAATAATATAGCACTTATTTTGAAAAATGAATTGCATTTATTAATTATTTCCCAAAAATACCCTTGAAATAGAACAAACTATTTTTTTATGCATTTTTACATATATTTTTAATATTTCTACATTTTGATAAGTTATTAAATTATTATAAGGCATTTTTATGATTGAAATTAAACTAATTTAAACGGATTTTATCGCGGTTTTTTATTGTGCGATAAAATTCGTTTAAATTAGTTTTATTTCAATGTGTAATGTTCGCGTAAACGTAAGACATCGTTATTTTATGGTTATTCATATATTTTAGCATGCGACGTTGTCGCCATCTAACAATTTACCCCCGCTCGAAGTGCTGTGCTTGTGAAGCAAACGTGTTAACGAATGACGTTATATGGTTCAAAGCCAACTGGGTTTGAAAAAAAAAACAAGTTAGGTCGAGAAATGGCTGTGACGAGAAAAGGAAACCGAAAATATACGCGTTGAATTTAGTACCTCTTGCGTTGTTTTTCGGTCATAAAAGATATTTAGATGTTATTGAGATGTGTTCGTAGCAATAGTGAACAATTAGTCAGTTTTCTCCACAGCAGGAATGGGTCAGCTCAAACGACGTAGTAAAAAAAAAAGGTCATAAAGAATGCAGAGATTAATACAAACCAAACTTTTTTTAGTTTATTTACATTTTTTATTTAATTAAATGATGAGACAAGCAAGGCGCTCGCCTGATGGTAAGCGCCTTGCCAGCCCACAAACAGAAGCAACACCACACAGAACTTTATATTACAAAGCACTGCATGGCACTGAACTGCGCTCGTCACCCAGAGAAATAGGATGTTAAGTCTCATAACGCCCAGTAATTTCACTGGGTTCAATGTCCTTTAAACCGAAACACAACAGTACACACTGTTGCTTGGCGGCAGAAATGGACAAAGCGGTGGCACCAACTCCTACCATCTTGTAAACATAAAATGAGATAACTGGAAGTAACTACAAATAATAAAACATAACAAAATATATATTTAGGATAAAAATATAGCTTGACATAACATTTTGGTCGATTAATTTACGTAATAATTATAATTAATATAAGTTTCGCCCCGAATTCTGTTTCACCTCTCCATTGCTATTCACCCCGCTTTACGGCGTGAAATAAAAGCTGTTACGTAGCCCACCCACCCAGTTAGAAAAGCAGCTACGATTGCTCTGGCATCCTGGGTGTTCAGGGCGGTCGCCATCACTTACTAGGTGGTAATCAACATATTCATTTTCCGGCCCTTTGCTATTTAAAAACTACACTTTATGTCCTCGCATTTAATTTAATGTTAACACTAATTTCATAAAGTCCTACTAATATTATAAACGCGAAAGTTTGTAAGTATGGATGGATGGATGGATGTATGTTTGTTACTCTTTCACGTAAAAACTACTGAATGGATTTTAATGAAACTTTGCAATAATATAGCTTATACATCAAAATAAGACATAGGCTACTTTTTATCCCGGAAAAAGCATATCACGCGGGCGGAGCCGCGAGCAAAAGCTAGTATTTAATATGTTTACGCGAATATTAAACATAATTCATAATTAATTCAAACAATAATTTTAAACTGAACACAGGCAATGTAACATTAACTTTTCGGGACAACCTACATCTCAGTCCACCCCACGACCAGAAAGGCTTAAAGTTTTCTAAACGTCGGACCCAAAATTAAAATAGACTCCGCGATAAAATCCGTTTAAATTAAATTTATTTCAATAATCTGGTGGTAGGTGGCTGTTGGTAGGATATTCATATCCGCCCGTATAGCACCGTACACATGGTGTTAAAACCTACCATAGTGATCCACACGCCTTGTTCTCCCGAAGAGGGAAGAAGCATTTATATAGGCCGGCATAACTCTGATGACCATCGATAAACTCATTGTTTGTCGGTGTTCGCTAGTTTTTTTAACTGCACTATGCTTACCATCAGGTGAAGTGCAGTCACTATGCCGTGCTCGGATAAAACAAGTAACTCTATATTCCTTATCAAATACCTAAGCTTACAATAAGTAGCGAAAAACCAGTTGTTATTATAAAGCCCTGACACAGTCCCACATTGCCGGATTTGGTGTTCGTTCGCAGCTGTTCAATTATACAAATAATATTCTTTAGTTCACCCACATATGTAGGTATTAAAGAAGTGTAAATGCCACTTAGGCCCAAACCCTCACCTACATGTGGTTACATTGTTGAAAGGACGAGGCAATAGCGAAACTTGGTATCCGTTGCGGGTTTTTTTTTTAAATTTGATTGAATGACGAGTCGAGCAAGGCGCTCGTTTGATGGTAAGCGCCACGCCTGCCCATAAACAGAAGCAACAACACACAGAAATTTGAATTACAAAGCACTAAATGGCACTGAACTGCGCTCGTCACCCCGAGACGTAAGATGCCAGTGAGTTCAATGGCTTCAATGTCCTTCAAACGGAAACACAACAGTGCTTACACACTGTTACTTGGCGGCAGAAATAGAGAAAGCGGTGGTACCTCACCAAACGACTTCTCGCATACGAAGGACTTACCCCCTTATAAAATGGGTTATGGGGTTCAGACAGCTGTTCGGCCCATATATACCAAATCCACCGTCAAATAATGATGGAAGAAGATGGTACCTGGCACCAGGGAGAAAGAGTTCACTCACCAACATTTTTTATACGTATAAAGTTACTGTAGTATCAAATTAATGATATTAATAGCCTGTTTCACCACCCGTAAGTAAATACTGTAACGTAAAAAAATGCAAAAAAAAATACGCACCGAATTGAAAAACCTCCCATTTTTTAAATCGGTTAATAATCTGATACGTTTAAATATAACTCTCCGTCTCAACAGTATAAAGATTTAAAGATAATTAAATTCCCCTTCAGTGTAGAGTACAAAGCTTTATTATAAATGCAGTATCGTACACCCAAGTCATATCAATCAATGTGGTCAGACAGAATGACATTCAAATGAGTGACGGAATCAGGTTTAGTCCACCTCCTGTGGCTACCATGGTATACCATATTATAATCTATTTATAAATAAACATGTGAGTAATAGGGTATTTGACCCGATTTTTTTTATTCGAGCACGGCAAAACACTGGTCGTAAGCGCATTGCAGTTCATAAAAACAAGTGACCACCTACAAACAATGATTTTATTGGTGGTCACCAGAATCATGCAGGCCTATATAAATGCTTCTCCACACCCCGAAGAGGGAAGAAGCAAATCGAAGGGCCTGCGACAGGACAGGCGGATGAGCGATGCAAGCACAGGGATACAAATATACAGTGTTATTTTGACACCCTGTTACTAAATGAAACCACATATTCGTCATCGCCTCTGCTTACCTTGTACCAAACATGAGGCTTGAGCTTGTAGTAGTTTTGCCAAAAAACGTGATTTAAGTTTTGAGCCTTTTAAATCACGCTGTACGGTTTTTGCACTTAACTCTATTGAATAAAATGTCACAGCTGACGATGTTATTATAAAACACAAACGCTTAAGAAGGGCAACTCCATAAATATGAAAATACGTCTCAGACTCACAAAGACGCTCTCGACACATTCACTGAAAAAGTTGCGACAGTATTACTTAGTTCATTGATAATGACAAAACGTAAAAAAAATGTGTTTGTGAAATGCACATATCTATAAATAGGTAACACAAATTTGACTAAAAACAAATAATCATTATAAAAGTTACAAGATTCGATTTTACTTAGGATTTTATTACATTTCATAGGGTAATCTAATATTTATTTCAATTCCTAAATTACTATTTTGAGCCGTTTGCCTTCTGTACGCTTGGCGTTTTTATAAAGCGGGCACATTGACCTCGACGGTATAAAGCCCGCAATACATGTTGCCGAGTGATGACTAACACCAACGTATAGATAGTATTTTTGGGTATCAGGATAGTATCGTGGGTATCAGCAACTACGAGAGACTTTTGGTCTCACAACACCCAGCCCGGGGTCTTGCTTTGTTTCGGGAAACAAATATTTGTGGTTCACATAAACATTTGTCTCGGTGCAGGGATCGAACCCGCGGCCTCTCGCTTCACAGCCGGCTACTCGATTGGTTTTCGATAAACTTGCCGAACGTCTAGGCACTAGCGCTTGCCTTGTATTAATTTACCTACACTCGTGTTGGCCTAAGCTCGTCCAACATGTATTCCAGGCTTAATGGTAATGTATGTGTGTGTGTCTCATTCATTCGATGACGGGTGTGTATGTTGATTTTTATATGTGTGTGCGCGCGTATACAGACTGTTTAAAATTAATCTAATGTTAACGGCATTTCATTTGTTAGGAAATATTATTTTTTTATTTTGCCTTTAATAAGAAAGTGTCTTAGCTCAAAGTACTTGTATTAACGAACACTACACATGGTTTCATTTAAGTATAGGGTGTCAAAATGACACTGTATACGCCTATACCCGCCCCTACCAACCATCAAGTCCTGTCGTAAGCCCCTCGGGAGAACCTGATATACACTGGCTGATCCTGGACCTGCCCCACAGAAGGTGTGGGTTACTATGGCAGGTTTTAGCACCATGTGCACGGAGGTCGCTATCCGGGCGGATGTGAATATCTTACCACCAATATATTTATATAAATCTAATCAAAAATATTTTAGAAGCCATTTAAATCTGCTGGAAGGGTTAGTTGTCAAATAACAGAAAAAGGAATGCATGTCATGGCATGTTACGTCACAAGACAGGTCACGCCATAACTATACACGCGTGCGAGTGATATAGCGAGATCTCCCCATTACGCGCCCACCTTTGCTTATTCCAATATTTAAAATACGAAGGACAGCCAATTTTCTTATCCAATTTTATTTATTTTTTGCAATACATACGGTTTCTTTTTTGTATTATTGTCAGTTGCATATACAATAATGTATAAAATTAGTTATAAATCTTATATATAAAAATAAGTCGGGTTTTCCTTCCTGACGATATAACTCCAGAACGCACGAACCGATTTCCACGGTTTTGCATTCGTTGGAAAGGTCTCGGGCTCCGTGAGGTTTATAGCAACGAAAATCTAGGAAAAATTTCAATAGAAAAGCGGGAAAATAGGGAAAATCATTTTTTAAATACAGCGCCATCTCTGATACATAGCATGTACTACAAACCAATATTTTAAGTAGAGAAATGTTACATAAAACGAAGCCATCTGGTGGCGAAACGGAGTTCGCCGGGTGTGCTAGTCAGTTATAAAAATATGTATAACACATCGTCTGCATTTCCGAAGAGGATTTAAGTGGTAGGTCATGCTGTAGCCAGTTTTGTTTACAGCATAAATCGGCCGGCTCCACCGAATTGTTACAACTGTCTCACAGAAAACCGACGTAAATAGCATCCTACCCTTTCGGGTGTAGACGCGTGAAGACTGAGCTTGTTTATTATAATAATGTTCAAGAAAACAGACCGCAAAGTGTAATGTACATATACATTTCTGAATCGAATGTCCTCAATATGATTGTGGCACTCGTAAGTAAGTCATTGAAGAGTGTCACCGGGTTGTTACGTGGTATTTATTTATTTATTTTATTTTATTTATTAAACACAAAACAGGTTACAATCATGTATAAATTTACATTATGAGATACATTTGATGAACAATAATTATAACCCAAAACATGTGTTCCAGAAAGTAATAGGTATATAAGTACGAGTATTATTAATAATAATTACGTTAGAAAAACTTACAATTAGTTAGGAAATAGACAATTAAAAGTGTGAGTTACGATTCTTTGAGGATACTATGAATTTGTCGTTTATATACGTTAAGATTATAGGTAATTAGTATACCTATTATACATACATACGCACTCACGCCTGTAATCCTCGAAGGGGTAGGCAGGGGTGTAACCAGTACACCCATATTTCGCCGAGCGAATCTGCGTCCCATGTGTGATTGACGACCCTATCGCCATACTCGGTTCAATTTCCGGGCTGATACTGAGGATTTTATGATAAAATACCCTAATATCATTTTTACCCGACCTGGGTATCGAACCCGAGACTTTTAGCGAATTTCATGATTATCGGAAGGTTTAGTATGAGGTAGAAATACGTTCACAGTTTTCGAATTGGTATAAAATTACTAAAGACGAAGTTTCAAACTTAGTTTATACTGTAATATTTTACTGTGGAAAGAATCGCTCGAAACTTAATTTTGTATCATCATCATTATCAGCCACAAGACGTCCACTGCTGAACATAGGCCTCTCCCAAAGATTTCCAGACCAACCTGTTGGAAGCGGCCTGCATCCAGTGACTTCCTGCGATCTTTATCAGGTCGTCTGTCCACCTTGTAGGTGGACGTCCAACGCTGCGCTAATTTTGTATCCGACTAATATAATTTAATATATAAAATTACTCATACTAACAATTTTAATTCATCACAGTTACCACTAGTGGCTACTGCTACTCGATGTATGGAGAGAAAACGAAAACTGTCATCGTTTTAGAAAAATCAACACATGTACTAACCACAATTTGTAAATTCTTCTCGAGTGGTAGAGCCACGCTGTAGACAGTTTTGTCTACAGCTTAAATGGGCCGGCTCGATCGGGTCGTTACCACTATCTCACAGAAAACCGACGAAAAGCAGCGGCTTGCTGTAAGATATCCGGAGGCCCAAACCTCCCTTCTCTTTCCAATCCCTAATTATCCGTATCCTTTAAGGTCGGCAACGCGTCCATGATTCTTCGCGTACATGGGCGGTGGAGATCACTTACCATCAGGCGACCCACTTGCTCGTTTGCCATAAAAAAATGCTATAAAGAATTTCTCTTTTGTTACAGCGTAGTAACCGCACATCAAAATGGCGACCAAATCCTACAGCAAGCATAAAGAGTACAAAGAATATTCTAGCAGCGGCACTGTGCCTTATACAGACGAACAATTCGGTAAGATTCTCTTAAATACGTTCATCTACGGTAAAGTCTTAGCGAGATAAGCAACCTTTGGCGCGGTCAGTCCATAGATGGGTGGGTGGATTTAATAAAGAAGAAAATGATTACATAGGAAACTTGCATGTTATAACTGAGAATTCTTCATAATGATTTGGAAGACGTGAAATTTACCAACTCGCATTAAGCCAGAAGCAGCGATAGCTAAGCGGGGAGTGGTATGGACTATCGAGACGAAAGTCGCAGCTTCGAAACCAGCCTCAAGAGCATACATCACTGACTTTTCTAAGTTACGTGTGTATTAATTGTTAATTGTCGCTTGCTTTAACGGTGAAGGAAACATCGTGAGGAAACCTGCTTACCTGAGAACTCGATAAGATTTTTCGAAGGTATGTGAAGTCTGCCAACTCGCATTAGCCCAGCGTTGTGGAGTAAGGCCTAATATCCTAATTAGTAGAAGATGCCTGTGCCTAGCAGTAGGACGTATCCGATACAAGGCTGGTAAAAAATCACAACTCAATCTCTATTGTTCCAGACATGATCAAATCCGACCTGCTTCCGAAGGGGAGTAAACTGAACTCTTTGGGGCGCAGCGGCGGCGGAGCCAGGGAGTATCACTACGAATACAAAGAGGAGATGCTCCCCTCCGGAAAGTACGATAGGAAGGACATGCACGCTGTTGAGGTGAGGACCTGAGAGACTGAGTCGTGATGAAGAATAATTGAAGAATATTTGGAATTAGCAACAGCCATAGGCGTAGCAAGGGTGGCCTATTGTGGATTTTGTTAGAAAAAAAACACTCCATACAGTTTTTTTTATGACATTGGCCGGCAAACGAGCCAGTGGGTCACCTGATGGTAAGTTATCTCCACCGCCCATGTACGCCCACCACCAGAAGAATCGGGCACGTTGCCGACCTTAAAGGAAAGGAGTAATTAGGGATAAGGAAGGGGAGGGGATTTGGGCTTCCGTGTATCTCACTCACCGTACGAAACGCAGCAGCAAGCTGCTACTTTACGTCGGTTTTCTGTGAGACAGTGGTAATGACCCGGTCGAGCCAGTCCATTCATGCTGTAGACAAAACTGTCTACAGCGTGGCTCTACCACTCTTAGCATGGCTCTACCACACTTAGTTTAGCTCCGATGTGGTCCCATATAAGTTTGGTTTAGATCTGGTGAGGAGTAATGATTATAAAATGAAACTTCTCAGCGGATAAAAGCATATTCGTTGCAATTATATAATTGTATTGGTATTTACATGCCCTAGACGCACCTTTTTTTATGGGGGCAACTTAGCAAGTGGGTCATCTGATGGTAAGTGATCACCACCGCCCATAGACACCTACAACACCAGAGGAATCATCGGTGCGTTGCCTGCCATTGAGGAAAGGGAAGGCTCTTTTCTTGAAGGTACCTAAGTCGTATCTGTCTGGAAACACTGCAGGTGAAAGCAAATTCCACAAAGGCCCTATACGGGGAAGAAAAGTCCAAATAAGCGCTACCAATATAGATTGAAAAAAAAGATTTAACAAAACATAAAAATTTACAAGATCACAATTTCTAGAGATACTAACTCCTTAGAAACCTCTAGAAATTGTTGTATTTTTGTCGGTTCTAAGTTTTTTTCAACAAATTTTACTCTACATCCTAATTAATACTAACGGTAATCTATCTTTTCCTAGGACTATACCGTCCCATCGAAGTCTCACCCCAAGTCATCAGAGACAAGCTCCTACTACTACGAAAGAGAGGAGAGAGACCTGCCCGCTATCGGCACAGGAACCCGTACCTACAATTACGAGACCACTAGCTCTACACCAGGTAATCCACTAAACTTTATAGTAACAAGATTTTACTTTATTTTCAACTTTATAGTAAACTTTTATAGCAACAAGATAGTAGAGAAAGCGATTCTTGGAGTGGTAGAGCCACGCTGTAAACAGTTTGTGGACAGCAGGAATGAGTCGGCTTGACCGGCTTTACCACTGTCTCAGAAAACCGACGTAAATTAGCGGCTTGCTGCTGCCTTTCGAACGGTGAATGAGTTATCCGGAGGCCCAAATCCCAAACCCCTTCTTTTTCTTCCTTCTGCTTCTGAGATCACTTGCCATTAGGTGACCCACATGCTCGTTTGCCTCCATATGCTAAAAAAAAGCCTTAGGGATCAGCAGGAGAATAATCGCCAAAATTGAATAATTGAAGTCGTTTAAAGATCGCCATAAGGCATTCGTAACGATCAAACAGAAATATAGTGAGGACACCTGCATACATGCATGCATCGAAAGTTCTATGGAGAAATTCTCTGGTATACTGCTTAACTCACGATTTTTCCTTCATCTTTAAAGCAAGTGATAAATTAACAATTAATTTTCTTAGAAAGTCAGACGTGCATGCTATTGGGACTGGTTTCGAACCAGCTTTTGTCTCGACGGTCCCTACCACTCCACGCGGAGCTATTGCTGCATTTTTTTCAATTCTGATTGGCAAAATGACTACGCAACACCTGATGGCAAGTGTAGCGCAATCCAGGAATAGTGTCGACCAACGACAAACAGTGTGTCCATCGTAGGTCGGCAAGATCATGCCGGCCTGCCTAACTGCTTCTTCATACTCCGTTTAAAGGACCCCATATTAAAGGAGGGAGGGAACACGTGTGCCGGCAAACTATTCCACAGCTTAATCCGGCAGTTTAAAACTGTGCAATTACAATAAGATGTTTATTTTTGTATCCTTGTTGCAGGATACTCCAAAGTGAAGAGTTCCAAGGTGACGAAGGAGATGACTCAGAACGTGGAAGAGCTTGACTCCCTGCTTGACGACCTGCAGAGGGATCAGGAAAGGCAGCTATACAAAAGTAAGTATTGATGGATCTGGTGGAAGGTTTCTTAGTGCCTTAGTAGATATTGCAGCGGTTCGTTTTCATGGAGTTATAATACGAGTTCCATAGGAACTTAGAGGGTGAACCTTCAAGTATAGGAAGGATCTAAGTAGGTCTTCCCCCGGACTCCCACAGGGTCAGGATGTGGAAACTGCAGGCTAACAGTCAGTGTTTGTATCGAATCTTATTAAAATCTGGACTGATATTATTATATATTGAATCTGAACTCAAAAGTATATGCAAATTTTAATCATTCATTTATTAGGATCGATAATATTGATCACATCCCTATAAATTAAGTGAAATGCGTGAGCGAGATTAACAATGCTGGAGTGAGATAAATGTTTATCATTATCATCATTATTGCTATCATCTGCTGTTTATTATTTAGTGATATCCAATGTTGCAAATTGAATATCGACATGTTCGGAATCGAAATGATTTTATTTATGTCCCAACAATGGAAACGTATTTTAAATACTTATATCGTACACTATGCTTAAATTAAAATTTAAAATTCAATTAATTTAAATTAGTTTAATTCAATTTAAATTTAATTAAGATTAAGTTGCTTAAATTTGACCACACCATTACCACGTTGTATATATTTATTCGCTTAATTATTTCAGGTGGTTACACTTCAGATACAGCGGAGAGCTCATCATTTGACTACAGAAAGGGGTGTGTATAACGTCACTATTTAAATTCTGTCGTCCAAATCGGGCCTATAGATATATGTTTTGTTAATCTGGTAGCTTCGATTTCAAAATGGTAATGGGAAACAATGTTTGCAAACATTGTTTGCCGAATCCAGGCAGTTGTAGAGCTATGATGTAGACCGTTTAGTCTACAGGACAGATGGGACGATTCGACTGGGTCGTGGACCGGGTTGTTGCCACTGTCTCGCAGAAAACTGATGTCAATTAACAGCTTGCTGCTGCGTTTCGTACAATGAATGAGATATTCGGAAGACCAAATGTCCTCTCTCCCAATCCTCAATCTTTTCCTTTAAGATCGTTCCTTTCAGGTGGACGGTGGTCACTTAACTGCAGGTGACCCGCTTGCTAGTTTACTGGCCTCTGCAAAAAAATATTTTTTAAAGGAAGGATTGGGATTTGAAAGTAATTTAATTTTAAATTAGATGATGGATATAAGCTATCTTCTATATTAATCATCCATAAGTCTAGTGGTACGATACTACGGCTGAGGACCGTGAGGTCTTTGGTTCAACTCCCAAGTCGCCCAATCTAATTTGTGTTTGAGTTTTTAATTAGAAAAATTGCGTGCAATTGCCCGGGACTTTAATTTTCTAGGTATGGTGATATGATGCCCTCTATCACATCATGGGAGAGAGACTATCCCGCCCACACCTCCGCCACTGTAACTCCTGCACCAGGATCAACAGTGGCACGCATTTTTGTCGACACCGAGCAGTGAAGCTCGGCGAGGCTCTGGGAATGCCTAAATGTCTTTGTCCCGCAACGATATTAATCAGATAAGTTAGGGAGGAGTTGGAAATATTATCATGGGACAGGAATAAGTGTATATGCACTAGTTGCACCCCTGCCTACTCCTGGACAAAGGCTCGAGCTAAAGACTGGTTTATTGACAGAACCCCCATCAAGCCAGCACCATCAAGTGGATACTCGACCCTGAAGCGTGAGGAGCGTCTTGAGAGTGCCAACTGGAGCGCCAGCCCACCTCCACCTGTACGCTCCACTGAACTGCGACAGGAGTTGTACCGAGAGGAGAAGACAGGTATGTTTTTTTTTATTAACTTAAATGACAAAACTAGTAGACCGCTCGTCGTGGTCGCTGGCCTAGACGCCATCCATAGGCATAATAAAAAAACAACGGGTTGCACTCCGGGAGTGCCGGCAGAAGTGAAAACTTGAACATTAACGTTGTGCATTTTTGAATATTTTGGGAATGGTTAGGGAATAATTTCGCACGAATTGTTTTATTTATGAGTATAAAAGTATGTACTATCAATTATGTGGTTAAATACAATATTCATTTATTGCGCTATCGTAAACAAAAATGACAATTTATATTACATAACAAAGTCTGGTCAAAGTCCTGTCCAAGTCCGGTCAAAAACCGGTCAAAGTCCGGTCAAAGTACACACTATCGTACTCAAAAATTACAATTTATAGTACATAATAACTTAAACTAATGTGGGTTAAAGTGAGAGAGGAGGAGCCTGCCTACTGCTCGCGTTACGTTACGAATTTGTTTACCCTCCCATTAAAGTTTTCACTTCAAAATATCTAGTCAACTACCCTATTCTGCCGACCGTCGAGAGATGCAATGACACGTTACGGTTGACATTACATGGACTGCACTGGTACCAGGATAAATAAATATGTAATTTTTTAATTTTTTAAAATGCGATAAAACGAAAAAGCCATATTAACGACCGACATATTCATAAATAGGATTTAGCCTGCGGGAGAATACAAGTATATGTTTGTATGTAGGCGTACGTGTCTTTGCGCCTGCGTACAACGAAGCCTTCGGAAAATGTGTCATAAACAACGTGGTGTATCATTCACATGTTTTGTTTTATTGGATTTTTGTATTAAAATTCGTTGGTTAATTAATTTATGTTAATTATTTTAAAGTTTCACTTCTGCCGTGTGTGGATTGCACACACATACTTTTTTTTATTAATGTTATATTTGTTCACAGAATCCCGTGTGGTGCCGTCCCAAATCTCACCCGTGTTGCCACTAGCAGTCCCGCCCACTGTATGTGCTCATTGCCACCAGCCGCCCAACACTGGCACTGTAAGTAATCCATACACTTACCAAATACATGATCATTGTTAACATCGTTTTCGTCATTACTGCCATGATAATCATATTCACCATCAGCGCCGTAATAAGAATTATTTAGCAAGAATTGTTATCAAAATGCTCTCAGCGCCATCAGTATATTTTTTATTTGAGTTTCAGAGGCACATTTTTTTTTTATTTGATTGAATGACGAGATGAGCCAAGCGCTAGCCTGATGCTAAGCGTTATGCCTGCCCATAAACAGAAGCAACACCACACACAACGTCGAATTACGAAGCACTGCATGGCACTGAATTGCGCTCGTCACCCTGAGACATAAGATTTTAAGTCTCATAATGGTGATTTCACTAGCTTCAATGTCAAACCGAAACACAACAGTGCTTACACACTGTTGCTTGGCGGAAATAGACAAAAATGTAGCCTCGTAAAAACAATCCCTCGTAGTTCCTGATACCCACGATACATGTTAGCCTAGTGTGGGGGTCATGACTATGTGTGTGATTATTGGTTATAAATAAATACACCCAACAGTCACACATATAGATCCCACAGTAAGATACGAGTCTTGTGACGTGGGTATCAGGAACTACGAGAGACTTTCGGTCTCACAGCACCCAGACTCCGAAACAAATATTTGTGAATCACACAAACATTTGTCTCGGTGCGGGGATCGAATCCGCGGCCTCTCGTTTCACAGCCGGCTACTCGCCCGCTGCGCCACGGAAGCTGTCAAAACCTTCCTCATGAATCACTATCTATTGCTGAAAACTGCATTAATATCCGTTGAATAGTTTAAAAGATCTAAGGGCACAGCGGAAGCGACTTCATTTTATACTATGTAAAGATAAAATATGTAATAATAATATATAATAGGAAGTCGCTGGATGCAGGCCGCTTCCAACAGGTGGGTCTGGAAATCTCTGGGAGAGGCCTATGTTTTTTTTTTTTTTTTTTTTTTATCCTGACTCGGCAAAGTGACTACGCTACACCTGATGGTAAGTGTAACGCAATCCAAGAATAGTGTCGACCAACGATAAACAATGTGTCCATCGTAGGTCGGCAAGATCATGCCGGCCTGCCAAACGGCCAAGGGGGAGGGGAAGGAAAAGGGATGGGAAAAGGGTTAGGATCAGGGGGCAAGCCCCCTGGGGAGAACCGGATATACACTGGCTGACCCTGGAACGCGACCCACGCAAGGTGGGCCACTATGGCAGGTTTTAGCACCAGTGTACGGTGGTCGCTATCCGGTCGGATACAAGTATCCTCCCACCAGCCAATATATAAATATGTTCAGCAGTGGACGTCCTGTGGCTGATGATGATGATGATGATGATGAAAGATATCTGTGTTACAGCTCTCTCGCTCCGCTACCCCGATGAACAAGGTGACGACCACGGTGAAGACGTATACATACGAGGTGCCGGCCGACCAGGACCCTACCACCGTGCCGTTACCACCGGTCGCCGACCACCACCACACTTACATCGCATCGGAGAACACCACGTGAGTAACACCACAGTAACTGAAGTTTTAAAAGTAAAAATTAAAGGTTGACTGGGAGAGAAATTCGTTACTCATTGAAATGAAATTATTTTAAACGGATTTTATCGCGGATTTTTATTTTATTTATTACTCACAGGGGGGTGGCTGGGGTGGAGTCCACCCCGTGACCATGAAGGCTGAAAGCTTTCGAAACGTCGGGACCAAAATTAAAAAAAAAACCGCGATTAAATCCGTTTAAATTCGTTTTATTTCAATTTAAATTAATTAATTTAGCAAAAAAAAAATCAGTATTTCCTATGGACCTTGCTGTGGGTTGGTTCCTTTTTACGTAACTCAAAGGTCCAATTGTACGTGAAAATGTTCAATTTTTTTTATAAAATACAGAATTTAACATACTGAAATCTAATAAATTTACCAATATAAAATCAATATCTCAATTTTTACTTGATATGAGTTGAAAACGGTATTACATTGAAATAAAAACCAATTTAAACGGATTTTATCGCGGTTTTTTAATAATTTGCTATTAATTTTGATCCCGACGTCACGACTTCAATCCATCCCGTTACCACGACGGCTGAAAAGTATTCGAAACGTCGGGATCAAAATTAATAAAAAACCGCGATAAAATCCATTTAAATTAGTTTTATTTCAATGAGTAATATTCGCGTAAACATAAGAAATCATTATTTAATATTTGCATCCATTTATTATTATTATTTATTATCGCAGTTCGTCCAGTACGTTGCATGCAGTGCAGCCAGTGCATCCGTCGCACCCTGCACCGACAGTACATCCAGTGCAGTCTCTCCCGGTGCAGGTGTCGCCCACATCGCCCACACCCCCCGCACCCCCCGGCGGTTGCCAACACTGCTCGCACTGCAACTCGCGCATACGCGAGTACAGAACAGTCACCACCACTGATGGTAACTATCACACACTAGCTTTTACACGAGCCACCGCCTGCCTGTCTAGTGCTCAATAGGTTATATAAGAGGCAATATATTTTTGAAGTGAAACTTCTTTAGTTGTTGTGATTTGAAAATTCAATGAAACGTAAAAGCAACAGTGAAAAGACACAAACATATTCATAAATAGGATTTAGCCTGCGAGAGAATGAGATAGATTACAAGTGTGCTATCACGTGTTATTTGCGCCTGCGTACAACGATGCCTTCGGAAATGTGTCATAAACAACGTGGTGGATTATGCACGTGTTTTATTTTTTCTGAAGTTTCACTTCTGCCGTGTGTGACTTGAACACACACACACACTTTTTTTTAGGCTAAGCCACACCTTTCTGTAACACGGTATATAATAATATATATATTTTTTTTATTTACATTTTAATCTAATATAATATGGACCATGATTTACTTTTGGATTAAACCATCTAGTCATGGTATGATTGATTGATAAAATTTGTTTTCCAGTAACTGACCGCAATAACGAGCGCATCGTCCACCCATCCCCCGCCAACCACGAGATCAAGCTGCTGCCCAACGAGCCACATAATGGACATGGCCCATACGTAAGTACTCATTTGTCCTGCCATGAAAAAGTAATTACAAGAGTTTAAGTGGCCACCAAAAATTTTAAGCCGAAAGCCAAACTCCTCTTTAGTTGGTGGTAGGATATTCATATCCGCCCGGATAGCGACCACCGTGGACATGGTGTTAAAACCTGCCATAGTGATGCCATTGTGTGGATCGCGTTCCAGGATCAGCCAGTGTATATCCGGTTCTCCCGAGGGGCTTGCGACATGACTTGATAGTTGGTTGGGGCGGATGGTTGGTTCGGCCCTCCTCGAAGAGTGAAGAAGCATTTAAACCGGCCGGCATGACTGGTGACCACCGATAACCTCATTGTATATTGTTGGTTGCTGGTTTTTTGCCTAGAAAGTATTACAATTAGACACAGATAAATACACTATTGTGCCTCCGTGGTACAGTGGGCGATTGGCCGGCTGACAAAAATGTTTGTGTGATCCACGAATGTTTGTTTCGGGTCTGGGTGTTTCTCCCCAGAGGGGTTGACATTAGGCAACCGGTCGTGAAAAAGCCCCACTGCGAGTGGGAGAAAGCGTGTGTGCAATGACCAGCACTGCCATCTTTACATAACCACAACCATCAAATCGGCTCATGTTAATGACTTCTTAATTCCAGGGTCCAAACACATACAAGTACAGCGAGAGTACATACTCTACTCACAACACGACGCAGCGTTTCCCCTCCCCCGCTCCGCAGCACATCCACCTGCACCCCTCGCCCTCCCCCTCTCCGGGACCCTTCCCCCGCCCGACCACCCCCTCGCCAGGCAACCAGCAGACGCCCAAGAAGTTGGATGATCTGCTCGCCGACTTCCCGGAGGCTGTAAGTACTTACAATCGCACTTTCTTGAAGATTTATGAAATTAGAGTTAATGAGTTTAGAGTGGTAGAGCCACGCTGTAGGCAGTTTTGTCTACAGCATGAATGGGCTGGCTCGACCGGGTCGTTACCACTGTCTCACAGAAAATCGACGTAAAGTAGCGGCTTGCTGCTGCGTTTCGTACGGTGAGTGAGATATCCGGAAGCCCAAATCCCCTCCCCTACCCAATCCCTAATTATCCCTTTCCTTTAAGGTCGGCAACGCGCCCATGATTGTTCCAGTGGTGGGCGTATATGAGCGGTGGAGATCACTTACCATCAGGTGACCCACTTGCTCATTTGCCGGCCTATGCTATAAAAAAAAAATTACAATCGCACTTTCTTGAAGATTTTTGAAATGAATATTAGAATCGTTGTGATTTGAAACTCGATGAAACGAAAACACGTCACGACAAAGAGACAAACATATTCCATAGGATTTAGCCTGCGAGAGAATGAGATACATTACATGTATGCTATCACATGTCTGCGCTTGAGTACAACGAAGCCTTCGGTAAATGTGTCATAAGCAACGTGTTTTATTTTTTTGCATTTGTGTATTAAAATTCGTTAGTAATTTATTTTAATAATCCTGTAGTTTCTGTTCGGCCGTGTATGAATTGCACACACACTTTCTTTTTGAAGTGATAACTTCTTATGGGAGGGTGAACCGAAACGTTCCGTAACGCGAGCGGTCCATCGACCAGCCAGCGTTAGCCGACCTCCCTGGAACATCGATTATTTCGAAGTCTCAGGTGGCGTCACACAGTGACCAGTCAGCTTTGACCGGACTTCAACCGGACTTTGACCGGACTTCAACCGGACTTTGACCGGGCTTTAACCGGACTTCGACCGGATTTTGACCGGAATTTAACCGGACTTCGACCGGACTTTGATAGGGCTTTGACCGGATTTAGACAAACTTTGACAGGGCTTTGACCAGATTGACAGATTTTTGACCGGTATTTGACCGGATTACGACTGGACTTTAACCGGACTTCGACCGGACTTTGATAGGACTTTGACCGGGCTTTGCCCGGATTTTGACAAGACTGACATTGCTTTGACTGGACTTTAACCGGATGTTGGCAGGACTTTGACCGGTATTTGACCGGACTTAGACCGGTATTTAACCAGATTTCGACTGGACTTTAACCGGACTTCGACCGGACTTTGACCGGGCTTTTACCGGATTTTGACAAGACTGACATTACTTTGACTGGACTTTAACCGGATTTTGGCAGGACTTTGACCGGTATTTGACCGGACTTTGACAGGGCTTTGACTGGATTTTGACCGGATTTTGACAAGACTTTGACTGGTATTTGACCGGACTTCGACCGGACTTTGACTGGACTTTGACCGGACTTTAGCCGGACTTCGACCGGACTTTGATAGGGCTTTGACCGGATTTTGACAAACTTTGACAGGGCTTTGACCGGATTATGACAGGTTTTTGACCGGTATTTGACCGGATCACGACTGGACTTTAACCGGACTTTGATAGGACTTTGACCGGGCTTTGCCCGGATTTTGACAAGACTGACATTGCTTTGACTGGACTTTAACCGGATGTTGGCAGGACTTTGACCGGTATTTAACTAGATTTCGACTGCACTTTAACCGGACTTCGACAGGTCTTTGACCGGGCTTTTACCGGATTTTGACAAGACTGACATTACTTTGACTGGACTTTAAACGGATTTTGGCAGGACTTTGACCGGTATTTGACCGGACTTTGACAGGGCTTTGACTGGATTTTGACCGGATTTTGACAAGACTTTGACTTGTATTTGACCGGACTTCGACCGGACTTTGACTGGACTTTGACCGGACTTCGACCGGACTTTGATAGGACTTTGACCGGATTTTGACAAACTTTGACAGGGCTTTGACCGGATTATGACAGGTTTTTGACCGGTATTTGACCGGATTACGACTGGACTTTAACCGGACTTCGACCGGACTTTGATAGGACTTTGACCGGGCTTTGCCCGGATTTTGACAAGACTGACATTGCTTTGACTGGACTTTAACCGGATGTTGGCAGGACTTTGACCGGTATTTGACCGGACTTTGACCGGTATTTAACCAGATTTCGACTGAACTTTAACCGGACTTCGACCGGTCTTTGACCGGGATTTTACCGGATTTTGACAAGACTTTGACTGGTATTTGACCGGACTTCGACCGGACTTTGACTGGACTTTGACCGGACTTTGACCGGACTTTAGCCGGACTTCGACCGGACTTTGATAGGGCTTTGACCGGATTTTGACAAACTTTGACAGGGCTTTGACCGGATTATGACAGGTTTTTGACCGGTATTTGACCGGATCACGACTGGACTTTAACCGGACTTTGATAGGACTTTGACCGGGCTTTGCCCGGATTTTGACAAGACTGACATTGCTTTGACTGGACTTTAACCGGATGTTGGCAGGACTTTGACCGGTATTTGACCGGACTTTGACCGGTATTTAACCAGATTTCGACTGGACTTTAACCGGACTTCGACCGGTCTTTGACCGGGCTTTTACCGGATTTTGACAAGACTGACATTACTTTGACTGGACTTTAACCGGATTTTGGCAGGACTTGACCGGTATTTGACCGGACTTTGACAGGGCTTTGACTGGATATTGACCGGATTTTGACAAGACTTTGACTGGTATTTGACCGGACTTCGACCGGACTTTGACTGGACTTTGACCGGACTTTGACCGGACTTCGACCGGACTTTGATAGGACTTTGACCGGATTTTGACAAACTTTGACAGGGCTTTGACCGGATTATGACAGGTTTTTGACCGGTATTTGACCGGATTACGACTGGACTTTAACCGGACTTCGACCGGACTTTGATAGGACTTTGACCGGGCTTTGCCCGGATTTTGACAAGACTGACATTGCTTTGACTGGACTTTAACCGGATGTTGGCAGGACTTTGACCGGTATCTGACCGGACTTTGACCGGTATTTAACCAGATTTCGACTGGACTTTAACCGGACTTCGACCGGTCTTTGACCGGGCTTTTACCGGATTTTGACAAGACTGACATTACTTTGACTGGACTTTAACCGGATGTTGGCAGGACTTTGACCGGTATTTGACCGGACTTTGACCGGTATTTAACCAGATTTCGACTGGACTTTAACCGGACTTCGACCGGTCTTTGACCGGGATTTTACCGGATTTTGACAAGACTGACATTACTTTGACTGGACTTTAACCGGATTTTGGCAGGACTTTGACCGGTATTTGACCGGACTTTGACAGGGCTTTGACTGGATTTTGACCGGATTTTGACAAGACTTTGACTGGTATTTGACCGGACTTCGACCGGACTTTGACTGGACTTTGACCGGATTTTGACAGGACTTTGACCGGTATTTGACCGGACTTTAGCCGGACTTCGACCGGACTTTAATAGGGCTTTGACAGAAGTTTGACATGACTTTGACCGGACTTCGTAACGTAACGCGTTACGGAGCCACTCTGGCTTCCCTTTCTCTCACGCTTACGGCAGTAGTAGGCAGGCTCCTCCGCTCTCTCTTTAACCCACATTAGTTTAAGTTATCACTTCTGTCGAGCGTCCCGAGACGCACACTTTTTTTTTTATTTTTATACTGACACAGTGACTATACTGAACCTGATGGGAAGTACAGTGCAGTCCAAATATCTACCGATATGGTCTATAACCTTAATTCTCAAAGTGGTCCAGGTGGACCCCCAGGGATCCACGGGAAACTCGACGGGGTCTACATTGGCGTGACAAAAATATGGGGATTCACAATTCATAAGCGCGGGACCACGAAAATTTATTTGCTTTCGATAGTGATGAACTAAAATGTTGGCTTGACTTCACCTATCAATGTAGGCAGATAATATTTTAATAAGCTCAGCGACTGTTACTTGTCTTGTGTGTCGAGTTTTGGGAATATGGTAGAATTGTAGCTTCAGGGGGTCCATCGGAACCAGCAAAATTTTGAAAGTGGTCTATGAGAAAAAAGGTCTGGGAACTTGTGGTCTATAACCATCTTTTTTTTATAGCATAGGCCGGCAAACACCAGGGTCACCTGATCTCCACCGCCCATGTACAATACCAGAAGAATCATGGAAGCGTTGCCGCCCTTAAAGAAAAGGGATAATTAGGGATTGGGAAGAGGAGAGGGATTTGGGCCTCCCGATATCTCACTCACCGTACGAAACGTAGCATTAAGCCGCTACTTTACGTCGGTTTTCTGTGAGACAGTGGAAACGACCCGGTCGAGGCCGCCCATTCTTGCTGTAGACAAAACTGTCTACAGCAGTGTTTCCCAACCTTTTAAGGCCATGCTCCACCTTAAAAATTTTTTGTTAAATTTGTCACCGATATCTAGCATTGCATTTTAATAACCCAAAGCGAAAGGTTAAAGTCGTGTCGAGTCCGTATTTAAATTGCCCTCCTTAACTATCAAATTATCCCTCTGTGGGGCGTGGGCTCCACGTTGGGAAACACTGGTCTACAGCGTGGCTCTACCATTCGTAAATATGTGCCATAATATCGTCGATGAAGTACCAATACCTCCTAAGTATTGAGAATCTAATTTTGCACCAGACTGTTTAAAATAAGGTTTTATTTTACAAAAACTGTTTAAAATAAGGTTTTATTTTACAAAAACTGTTTAAAATAAGGTTTTATTTTACAAAAACTGTTTAAAATAAGGTTTTATTTATTTTGATTAACTATTGATAGTAAATAGTTTTCAATACATTACCTTTATATTAGTTACTAAGGGATGTGGTTTATGTTTACGTCTATTGTAATAAAAAAGTAATTTTGGACTAAATTGTCAGTTAGGAGGTATTGGTACTTCATCGACGATATGTGCCTATTCATATACTATTTTTTTTTTCACAGCGCTTCCCCACCCAACCAGACGGAGTGACCCGTCGTCGTGTAGAAGTTCGACACGAAGGATCCAGCCTGAACAACTCTAACACCCCTGCATCCCCCGTCACCCCCGCCACCCCTGCAGTGAAGCCCCCTCCAGTAGGGTCCAGTCGCAATGTGGCAGGACCGCCAGTGTATTACCCACCCGGGTATACACCCTTCGCTAAGAAGGATACGCCTGTAGGAACTGTTCAGGGATACCAGGCTAGCAGTGTAAGTAGGAGATGTATAGTTACTCATAGATTCCAACTTAAGTAGGGTCCACATCCCTTCGGAAGGGGCCAATTGGGAAGGATATGCCTGTAAAAGCGACCTAGAAGTACCAGGCTAGCAGCATGCGTTAGGAGATGTGTTGTAGCTTTTCTTTTTATTTCATTGAATGACGAGACGAGCCAAGTGCTCACCTGATGGTAAGCGTCACGCCTGCCCATAAACAGAAGCAACACCACACAGAACTTTGAATTACAAAGCACTGCATGGAGCTGAACTGCGCTCGTCACCCCGAGACATAAGATTTAAGTCTCACAATTCCCAGTAATTTCATTGGCTGCAATATCCTTAAAACCGAAACACAACAGTGCTTACATACTGTTGCAAGCGGCAGAAAAAGACGGCGCGGTGGTACCAACCCAGACGGCCTCTCGCATACGAGGGACCTACCACCTAGTAGCTTAAGTAAGATCCACACCCATGTCTCCGGAAGGGGCCAATTGGGAAAGATACGCCTGTAAAAGCGACCACCATACACATGGTGTTAAAACCTACCATAGTGTCCCAGACATCTTGTGTGGATCGCGTTCCAGGATCAACCAGTGTATATCCGGTTTTCTCGAGGGGTTTGCGACATGACTTGTTGGTTGTTCGGGGTAGGTATAGGGGTACAACAGGGTATCCTTAAATCATCAGCATCAGTTATCCACCTGTCCTGCCACAGGCTCCTCGATTTGCTTATTCCCTCTTTGGGGTGTGAAGAAGCATTTATATAGGTCGGCATGATTCTGGTGACCACCGATAAACTTATTGTTTGTCGGTGGTCACTAGTTTTCTTGGACTGCATTGCGCTTACCATCAGGTGTAGTTCACTTTGCCGTGCTAAAAAAAGGCTAATAAAACAAAATTGTATGTACCCTGCAGATTGTTGTAGCAACAGCTTTTGATCGAATCCGATGGAATTTAGGTTTTTTACTCCCCTACACTCCCCCCAAAATCTGCTAATACCAATGTTATCTCCAGGCGGCGATGCAAGGTGGCGGGTCATATGCCTCGGCTCGCGGGATGTACGAATATGAATCCGGTTCTAGAAGCAAAGAAAAGCACTACGAGAAGAAAACCGCCGTGCCCATCTGTCTGCCGCTGTGCTGCGCCATGCCTTGCGTTATTATGTAAACTTGACCTTGACCTTGGTGACCTTGGCATCAAGGTCGACATCACAAATCGGCCCTATTAAGGCAATACATTTATTTAGATTTAATAATTAATTTTCAAGGTGACCTTGATGTCAAAGATGACCTTGTTAACGAATATTGGTGACTAACACCAAGTTACAACGAAATGTATTTTTAAGCCAATAAATATAATCGGATTTTAAAATTGTTTTGGATAGGTCAAACATGTATATTTGTGACGTTTAAAAATTATATATTTTTTAATGTATAATTGAAAGCTATACTAATTAAGATCAAGTTCTGCATAGCAGAAGTGTTTAATGTCTCTGAATAAGGAATCTCAATGATTGTAAAAAATTATGCTATCGCTACATTATAAAGTAGGTATATATACTTCAATTCATCTTTGCACGTCATATTTTGTGTGTGTGCGTGATGTATTTATACAGACAATATTGTGTCACACAAATATAAACTTACAAGCTTACACACACAAAGCAAGACGTACAAAGATGTATTTAAATATACACTTATAAGGTAAAATACACTGAAATTCCTTTTATAAATGACCTGTGGGCTTTTTTTCTAAACAAGCCAACAAAGATGGCGACCAACACAATACTTTTGTTGTATATTTATATTAGGCTATACACATGCTACAAAAAGCATGTTTTTATGCCTA
The DNA here is from genome assembly GCA_949126905.1 of Amorpha juglandis. Lineage (NCBI taxonomy): Eukaryota > Metazoa > Arthropoda > Insecta > Lepidoptera > Sphingidae > Amorpha > Amorpha juglandis. The sequence continues at coordinate 9,545,916 of OX421389.1, forward strand.
CATGTGTATTGCAGACACAATATTATGAAGGTATGAGGAATTATAAAAACATGATATTTTTAGTTTACACAGTTTTTAGTAAAGTATGAAACATTTATTGGCGACGCGTAATCAAGCTGTACTAACAACCGTGCCAAACGGATATTGTGGGCAAACATATGCCACATTGTAAGTTAAACTGTACAATGTATTCTCTTATTAATAAATATCATTAACTGACTAAAATGTGTTTTATTTTCATTGTTTTAACCCCTTACAGAAAGAGGTGTTATCAATTTGAAATTGAAACTGTGTGTGTCTTGTCAGTAGAAACCACAGAGTACATTATTATATAACTGAAAGTAGAAACGCAGGACCTCGACTAATGGACCAGTGGTAATGCGGTTGTTTTTGTTTGAAAAAATCGTTTTAACAGGATCTGTTTAGCCCTTCAATTCATTCAGAGGATTCATTTAAAGTTTATGCATAATTTTCTATCTAACGTCGGGGTTTTTAAACAACTTCAAAAAAGGAGGAGATTCTCAATTCGGCGAGTTGTTTATTCTTTTTATGTATGTTCATCAATTTCCCCGCCAATTATTTTGTTGGTGCAATTTTAGTTGACCGACAGCGACAGGCACCAACTCCAAAGAGACCTGAAATTGATATTTACGTACACACGTACACCATAATAGGCGTAACCTCCCTTGTGACGTAACATGCCATGTCGTGCATCCTTTTTCCGTCATTCGACTACTACCCCTTAAAGCCGATTTAAATAGCTTCTACCATTTTCTTTTTGACTTGATTTATATAATTCATTCGATAATAGAATTTGGCGAAGGTAGCTTTATTGATTAAAATAAATAAATACGAGGCTGCATGATGGCATTCATTTGTAACTTCTTGACCTTTCGTTACGACCAATAAAACAGGATATCATAATAAAAACACATATATTTTGCTTTTTATATTTTACCAAAATTTTGGAACGAGTCCAACAAGGCAGTCTGCGGGTTACATTATTTATACAAGCTCAACGCCCGGCTTCACCCGCGCATTACACGTAAGGCCTTTTGGTTCTGCGCCGCGGCAGCGGGTCTGTCTCACCACCGTTAACAACATACAGAGAGCGATTATATTAACATAAATATAACAATAACGAATTCCATTATAACGTTATCGACTGAGAAATAACAACACTAAAAAGTACTTATAATTCAGATCAACTTTTTTTCAATGTAAAATAAACCCAATCTAAGATTGACCGATTAATTTTAACTCCCAGTTATTGCATTTGATCAGTTCAAGAAGCATCATCTTGACATGGATGTTAATTAACCGACGAAATTAAAAACTTCGACAAGTATATATTTTATGTTTGACCACACATAACTTTTTGCAGAGTAGACCAATTTTGACAATTATTTTTTTTAAAGCCAGTTCATTTTAGACTTTGCTGTCTTATATTTGTACGAAAATCCCTACCTCGATAGTGTGAAACAGGCCATTAATATTACTATAAATTCCTTAATTGGCAACGCTGAAATTAAAAAATGGCAGACGTTTCGTTGTTCCTCAGTCGACATCGCCGTAAACCGGGCAACGACTAACACAAACATAATGACAAACAAACACCGTTCTGTACAATCTTTACAAATCAACCAATATGCTGACAAATGTGGATCTGGATTCGATCCCTGATACATACAATTTTATTGTCATAACTACGTAAATAAACTTTTACGTTCTTGCGAAAATTTTACATTATTCGAGATATTTATTTATTTTATATCAATAGTTTACATTTATACGCTTTACTATATATATTTTTAGTATGGCAATTATTGAGCATAGTATATGCGAAAATAACAGATCTAGCGAAAATAAATAAATATCTCAATAATGTATTCGCATGAAAATTCCCTACTCATATCTTACAAACATTGGCACAATTACGTCGCGTAACCGACTTTTTGGACACCTAGATATGTTTTCAAACAACAAAAAAAAACTCGATTTAAATAAACAATGACAGATTCTGTACAAATATAAATTTTGTTGATAAATAATTGTGGCACAATGGGCTCAGTGAGACAGATTCGCTGCGTGCGCTTAGCTTGGGCGGTCGATGGCGGAATTTCACACCATCGTAACACATTGTCCACCGAAACTAGAAAATAATCTTTATTTGGATAATTTCCGCAACGAATTCCCGTTGGCAAGACCGACCGTAAAGCGCGCACGAGAAAAAGTTACCTCATGTGTACGAAAAAACGCAAACGTGTTGTGGCAAAGACAAAATAGGTAAATAGTTCGTGACGTATTTTACTGACGGCCTTTCGATACCTATATAATATATTCTAATGTGTTGATTTCATGAACCATTTTAAAGACACTGAAATAATGACAATGAGGATAAAAGTTTAAATAGCTATTATTTTTATTGATAAGAATCAATCAATAACTAATCTTACATACACTAGTTACATCTTTCTGACACTTGTCAATAATGACAATGTATGTAATCTTAATCTTAATTATCGCTTGCTTTAACGGTGAAGGAAACATCGTGAGGAAACCTGCATACCTGAGAATTCGATAAGATTTTTCGAAGGTATGTGAAGTCTGCCAACCCGCATTAGGCCAGCGTGGTGGACTAAGGCCTGATCCCTCTCATTCAGTAGAGGAGGCCCGTGCCCAGCAGTGGGACGAACATAATATATAGGGCTAATAAAAAAAAGAAATGTAATCTTGTAGATTGGCCATTTTTTTAAATGCTTATACTGGATTATTACGAAAAAAATGCTTCAACTTTATGAAGAAATTAGGTTTCTAGACACGATCAACTTTTAAGCAATTGATAATTAAAATAAAATTAAATTGACAAACGACTGGTTTAATCAGTTCAAATTTAAATCAATGTCTTTAAAATAATATCTCTTTAAACTGAAATAGTCGCACTTAACAAAATTTGTCACGGAATGATCATAAAACATATTTAAACTACACAACAATTATTTAGTGACCAGAATGTATCTTATTGAATCATTTTTGCACGTATCACTATGTGTGCGAGCTTCTAAATATTTCGTTCAGATTTGGATGAACGAGAAGTCATTGTCTTTATAAATAAACTAATCACGCACACAGAAGACGCGCAAGAATGATTTGAATAAGCTACACTAGAATCATCTTATATTACGGATTCGACAATAAATTATACTGTAAATTTCTGGAGCTATCTACTCTTCGGCAATTCGTTTGAATAGAAATCGTTTTTACGACTTATTAATTGTTATGGTTTATAATTTTTTATGAGCAAGATTGCATACTGTTACGATGTATCATCTCGGACTAAATCACGATTCACTAAAAACACGTAAAAGGGCATTTAGGGGTGAACATAGAGGACGAGGTTGGGGCAAAAAGGACAGCAATTGTCAACCTGCCTAATGCTTATACTCGTTCAACTAATATTAGAATAACAAAAACAAGTCATACCTTTTGAAGCGCTGCAAGTTTTTGTTATACTGATAACAGCTGAAGGCAAGGCAAGCATTAAGGGAAAACAATGTTGAGTTTCAATTATTATCCGATTTCTTCTACATCACCGCTCCGCCCGTTTGTGCTTACCATGACCAATAAATAAAATGAAACATCACAAAACACATAATGTAGAGAAGCGACTATTTTAGTTTATACAATCAACACATAATAATCTTTGTTATAACGTTGTACAGTCAATTTCAATTCGTTGTTGATTATGCGCATTATGTTAGTAGACACATGAAGTCTGTTAATTGTATAAAGGTTGATGTGTCTTGCTTTATATTCTAACACTGATACTGTTATGTACCGACCTGTCACTTTAGGGCTTTAACGCCTAATACACGAAAGCGGTGGGTCGATGCATCGCAAAAATGAGCCGACGTCACAGAGTTTTGCTGGGTGTTGGGGATCAACTGAAGATAAGCAAATTTCAGTGAAAATATTCACTAGCAAAATCGGCAAATCTGTTATTGATTTTTAATTGATAACTTATTTTAACCCATATATAAAAACTAATTGGTTTCCAAATTTCATATTCTAAATTAGCCCTACTGAGTAGTTTTTCAAATTCTTCCTGCCTTAATATATTAATGACTTCACGGTTAATAAATGCAAATATACTTATTATGAGAAGTAACAATATATCGATGTATTCCTACAAAACATCGACAAAGTAATATTTTTATATAGTTTCAATCGATAATTGGTATTTTTTTTGGCAACAACTATATTGGTGAGATTCCGTGCTCCTTTAGCAATAGAAAACTCCCGGAATGCATTTAGTACTACGAACATAGAGCAATATGAATTGGTACTTTAAAAATATCAGTTTCAGCCGAATATTTGATAGTATACTACGTTCAATAATGCCCATAATCAACAACAAAATATTAGAGTATTTAGTTTGATATAAGAAATCCGAGATGCCGATCCCATTGTCACACAGAAATAAGGTTTATTTCATATAACTTACGAGAATCATAAATACGTACTATTATTAAAAAAACAACAACGCTATCTCACTCTAATAGACATGGGACTTATATCAATCAGTTTCAGAACATAATAATTTATGTTAACAACAGATCGGCACATCGGATGTAATTTTCGTAATCTATAAAAACTACTAATGTTGATACAGTTTCAATATAGCGACGATAGTGCAAAAATATATATCTTACATGGAGACCAACATTTTCGCATTGAATGAATTTTGCATATACTATGTGAACATTTTTATTTAACATCAGACTACATTAAAAATATACTTTTTTCAATATTATAGCGTCAAGGCGTATGGAAATACAGGCACTGTTGTACTGGCTTTCTACGCGTGATATCGCGTACGAGCTCGGACCGGTGCACCGAAAATCTTCGCTCTCTATTACTCTTGTTTAGCGTTCTTTTTCACTTGACATTTTGTAATAACAAAATTTTAAACACGCACTGCCACAGACAGACACACACCGTAGAAAAAGTATCGGCGCAATGCGTGATATATTTCAGAATATTAATTACTATAACTGAAATGGCATGGAACTCCTACAAAAAAGCTAAAAATACAATAATCTCTCAGATTTTTTTTTTTTTATGGCATAGGCCGGCAAACGAGCAAGTGGGTCACCTGATGGTAAGTGATCTCCACTGCCCATGTACGTCCATCACCAGAAGAATCATGGGCGCGTTGCCGACCATAAAGGAAAGGGATAATTAGGGATAGGGAAGGGGAGGGGATTTGGGCTTCCGGATATCTCACTCACCGTACGAAACGCAGCAGCAAGCCGCTACTTTACGTCGGTTTTCTGTGAGACAGTGGTAATGACCCGGGCGAGCCAGCCCACGCTGTAGACAAAACTGTCTACAGCGTGGCTCTACCACTCAATTACGTCGGTTTTTTTTAAATATAAACAAAAACAAAATTATAATTTCTCTAATAATATCGGTATTACGTGACGCCATCATTGCATAGTATATTTAAAATGCCTAAAATAAAAATCTTATTAAATTTTATCATCTTAGCAATAAACGCTGTACTGAAACTATATCGACACATTATTTTCACTCGATATTCAATGATATTTCTCCACCATAATGATATAGCAATATATATGTATAATATACAATTGGAACTCCTATTTAATTATTAATTACCTAATTTTTTTTTTACTTCTTTCATATATCGATCACATTCGGTAACAATATAAATCAAATACGAATTAACAGTCTAGACGTTATGCCTTTATAGTCATTGTGTAAGGAATTTCATAATTTTCTTTATGCTATAAGGAAATAAAATCGCGGTGGATCGCTATGATTAGGAATCGAGTGATTTTTATGTACGAATCGATTGTGATTAATCGATTTATGCGACTAAATGCAGAATATTGGCAATTTAATGAGCATTTTTTTTTATTAACTGATTATTTTAATCTCAATTTTGATTATTTAGGAAATCACAGACTTTTAGTACTAGATTAACATTTTTTTTAAATACCTTTTATTATATTTTTATTTTTAGTAATTTATAAATGAGCGTCAATGTTCTCGACTAATCACAAACATTCGTTACACAATCGTTTTCAGGAAACGATATATTTACTAAATTACTCATTGATTTGGTATATTTTCATACATTCATACTTAATAGATTACTATAGATTAAAATATTGGAAATTTATGTCCCTGGTTAAAAATTTAGACAAAATATTAAACTGTTGAATAATTTCAACTAAATAAATTAAGGGTTTTAGATGAAGCGATCCACCGCAAAAATAAGTTCGACGCCTAAAACAATACAAAATAAATATACATGACTAAAACACGCAACGATGCTTTTTCACTTATAATTATGACAATCTGTTTTCATCCACGCACTGCTGCCGTTGCGCAAGAATGTCCACTTGACACAAAACATGGGAGCGTTGTGAAAATTAAATTTTTGTAATAGGTTTTTATATGTACGCATAGATAGGCTTTTTATATGTACGCATAGATAGATTGGGTTGTAGGTTGGGGCTTTATCGTTTTTTTTTTAAGTGAAAACTTCTTTTAGTGCGGTACGCATATTTTTAAATGAGATAGAATCTCTGGACTCGCGACACCGTTACGAGACGCTTGAAGTGGAAAACTTCTTTTAGCGCAGTACGCATATTTTTAGATGAGATATACCCTGTTTTCCAATTACAGAGCATAATGCGACTCAGTGGCGCACAATGCCGAAGTGTGCTAATTGCTAATTGGAACGTGAATTAGTTTTCTAGTGCACCAGCAGAGTGCGCTAAGTTCAGTGTTGAGAATAAAAATATAAATAGTCAACTTTTTAACAGGGTCTGAATTAACTTTTGAATATTTAGAAAACACTACGGTAAGACGAAAGCTTAAAAAAAATCTCAACAATAAACAATATTAATTACTTACGATATTATAAATAAAATTTCGATCAATGACAACTTAAAGAAAAAACACTTGTTAATTTTCTGTTACTGAGTGGGTATCGATTGCATGTATCACCCGAAAGCAGTACTTTTGACAGTGCTTGATTGTGCGTAGCGTTGCTGTAGTTGAAACATTCAACGTTGAGCATTATGCCGCATAATGCGCTCAAGTGCTGTAATTGGAAAATAGGGAAAATATCTAGACTCGCGACACGCTTGAAGTGAAAACTTTTTTAAGCGCGGTACACATATTTTTAAATGAGATAAAATCTCTAGACTCGCGACACCGTTATGAGACGCAGCTATAGTGGGTGCAAATATGTATGTACATATAACAGACCGCGAACGCGTCTAGATAAATAAAAAAATCATTTATTGCTATAAAATTTATAACAACTGTTTTGCCTAGTGTTTAAACAACCGATATTACAACAATTGTTAACTCCCGATTAATATATTTTAGTTTAATAAATCTAATGTTGTGCCAAAATAAGTTTTCACTTCTGTCGGCACTCCCGGAGTGCAACCCGTAGTTTTTTTTATATGGTGGCACGGTAAATAACTACACTACACTTAATGATTATTACAATCAATCAATTGCAATTTAAATATTAAATTGACGCCTAAATGTTATGTCAAAGGAGGTAATGTTTCTCAACCATCGCCCCTATGTTCACCATGACCTGGGTACAGTGGTCGCCATTAGTGATGTTGATAATCGATTATTTTTATTCGATTAATCGATGTAATTTTACATTTCGCAATCCAATAATAATCGATTATTGATTATTTACTGACGCCTGTATCCTTGTAGGGATATGCAGAGGTCCAACTAGTACCGCAATCATGTTGTGTCGAGTTTATTTCTGTCCCATAATATAAGGAGTGAGCCTATATACTGAGTACAAATTGTAATCCCGAGTAACTTGTGTGATTTCTCTGCCTAAGTAGGCTACCAGTAACTACTAATAAGTAATCATTTCCTAAAATAATTTTCTCGGAAACGATGCATTAGTTTCTTGTGAACTTCGAGAATTTCTCTTTCCCCCTTCTTATTCTTTAAGAAGGGCAATGCACACTTGATACTTTTAGTATTGTTGGTGTTCATGGGAGAACTTACTGTTAGGTGACACACTTGCCAGTTTATCGGCCTTTTGCTATAGAAAAGTCCCAGTATGACATGTATTCTGTATAACATTTGTGGTCTTTTGTATACTGATAGTTTGTAATATTTCCGTCAAACCTTATTATAAACATGAGTATAATACGTAAGATTTTTTTCTTTTATCAAAATTAAATCGATCTTTTAACTAGATATACACTGGATAGCACAACTGGCTAGTATGAGGTACAAAGGTATTTCACCATGCGTACAGTGGTAGTTATCTAGTCATGTACAATACTTGTGTACATGAAAAACCTCACCTTAGAAAGAGTTCACTCCGGGATAACGGATAATAAATTATAAACATTGTATGTGTACTTCCTTATATATCACTAGCTTTTGCTCGCGGCTCCGCCCGCGTGAACGTTTAAAATTGACAAAGTTTCATACAAACTTTCATTCCCTATTTTATTCCCTTGGGGGTATCATTCATAACATCTATCTGCATGCCAAATTTCAGCCCGCTCCCTCCTGTGGTTTGGGCTGTGCGTTGATAGATCACTATGTCAAGTCACCTTTGAGTTTTATATATTTGGATTGAGCGCAACATACAGCGCAACGCACACTATCTATGCGCACGGCGATGAAGTCAGTCTACATACTAAAACTTGGCACTAGATGTCGTATCTATGAATTTATGATCTGTAATCTATGTGTTATGCAACTGGTAGGTTTAAATTTAAAAAATTACCTTGATTAACCAGACATTCTGCGCTCCGACAGCATAACGACAGAATAATCGTAAATAATGGATTTTCCCGCGCGTATCTGGACGTTTGAGCACACGCGGACACACGACGCGGCGCACCACTATACACTTGTACACTGCTCTTTGGAATTCGATGTCGGAGGCTTGGATGCAAAATGTGTAAGTCACATTTATGGAGAAAAAATATTGTGTCACTTTTGTTATTCGAAAATGCATTTGAAGTCTAGTGTAACAAAAATGAGTATATAAATAAGTTCTATACATTTCTCTCTGCATATAAAAGTGTGTAATTTTCTTTGAATCGGTCTTGAGCAATTTCGATAATTTATATATTTTTTTAACTCACACATTTCACCTTCAAACCGCAGACACAGTATTTAGCGGATAAAAAAATAACGTCGAGTCAACAGTAAATTTAGTAACAACACTCGACATCACTAAAAGCACTTCCGTCAATTAATTTTCGATGATGCCAACGCCGCGCCACCGTCTATCTACATTCGCTAACTTACAAACTGTATGTACATATTCGAGCGATACACTCCTATATACAATATCACGTTAGAACTAATATAAGGACACTTGTAACGAGTGGGTCGAGCGCGTCAGTCGATCACAACGTACGGCAGAGCGATCAATTCACCCAGTCTCACGCACTCATGCCACTCCGCGAACCGAGCCGGACGGACGGGCCGGGACAGATCATCCCTGGACTGAGGATCCGTCTCCAACGCTGTCTCCAGCTCAGGAACATTGTCAGGTATTGACAGCACTGGCGCGGGCAGCAGTTGCTCGTAGTCGTAAGGTATGGACGCCGCTGTACGTGTACACAACTCGTGCAATGCCCGTCCGTCCAATGGCTCTTCTTTCGTCCTCTCGACGGTGCGGTGCTCCTGTGGTTCTGTCTTAAACTCCTCTTGCACGTCCAGAGTGACGCCTGGCTCGCTTTTACCAAACTGGGTTTCCTCCTCAGCGGACAATAACGGCGCCTTCAACCTCTCACTCGGCTCTAAATTCGGCACACCGATCATTTCGGGCTCTAGTTTCGGCACCGGCTCGCCGTCGTTCGTCGCGTCATCATCCTCGTCCATTGGCTCGGCTTTGACGTTGACGCCGACGTCGGCGTCGACATCGATCGGGTAGGGCCGTAACGGCGGCGGTTCCGGCGGCGGCGGTAAATCCGGAGGCGAAGGGGCGAACTCCGTCCAAGGTAGATGCGTACACAGCGGCACGGCGGCCATGTTCTTCGCGCAGTAATCGTCCGCGTGGTCGGAGTACTTGTATAGGGGGACGACGCTCGCGAACAGTCCGGGCCAGTCGGGATGCTCTGGTTTCCTGACTGCGAACTGGTGCGGATGGAGCGGGGCCCTGGTGCCGTTGACTCCGGGCAGTAGTGCGTTGTGGAGGGCCCGGATGTGAAAGGGCAGCACGGCCGTCCGTGCCGCGGCCGGACACGTCTCGTCCACGGCGTCTTCCTCAGTGCCGCAGGTGCACGGGATGTACTCCCGCTCGTCCTCCAGCGGCTGCATGGGCGAGACTGGGCGGACGGGGGACGCGGCCGGCGCGGGGGAGGGATGGGGTGACGACCCACCGTTACGCAGTGGGGACTCCACCTTGATGGGCACCTCTGGAAATTAAAATAATAGTTGATTAGAAACTGACCTGACAAACTTCTGGGATTACAGGCGTATGTATACATATGTAATCATCACTGTAATTATCGCTTCAAACCTTGATAAACGGTTCTTTATAATGTAAAGCTCACCATCTGGCTCTATGAGCATGACGTCAGGCGATGCTGGTGGTGACGAGGGCTTGGTACCGCGCGATTGAATCTGTTCCAGCAGTTCCTTCGTTGTCTTCACCTGGAACCAGAAGGTAGAAATGTGTTATGTTTGTTACAATTTGGGGAATGATATTTATTTATTACAATGGGTGGATTTTAGTCAAATAGAATATGTAGCAATCTTTATAAACATGTTTTTACCGACAGCTTTATTTTAGTCAGTATTTTACTAGAAATGTACAGTACTCTTTATTTTAAAAGTTTTTTTTACATTTTTAAATATAACATTAATTGTAAAAACATTTAAAAATATCACCCTCCAGTGGGGAGGCCTAGGACACCGCTTTCTGAATCTGGCCCTTGACCCAACGACCAATCGAGACCCTTTGAAGGTGTTGGTCGAGGCTCTTAGGTATCAACCCATTAGCAGTAACGACTATCGGAATAATAATTGTCGAGTCCACATCCCACATGTCAGTAACCTCGTGTGCTAGGTCTAAATATTTCGACAGCTTGACTTTTTAATAGAAATATTATTATTGTGATGGATATTCTATGTTACATTAGTTCAACGTTTTCGAAATTCGTCACTTCGTATCGTTTAATAGCGTAGGAGCCCAAGCTAACTAAGTAGTTAGTAATGTATAGTCACCTTCTTCCCGCCAGCAGGTGGCATCCTTGTGGCGAGCGCCGCGTACGGATCGAGCGCGTCCCTCCGGCATCCGTTACGCGCGCGCCTCTCCCCGGCGGACCCGTTCCGCGCCCCCCACCCCGCCACGCCGCCCACACCGCCCACGCCGCCCACGGTGGCGGGCGGGGGCGGGGGCGCCGGGGAGGGGCCCGCCGACGCATCCGCACCCGAGCCCGCGCGCCCGTGGCCCCTGCGGAACAACACACCATCACCTACGGACCATCCGTACAATCTCTAACTGAATATGACCACCCCAATATGTTGAGAACGATACTTGACATTTTTCTTTAAAAAGAAGGGGGGTTTCGTATTGGGTGTATATAAACCTGTAATTGATAGATGTGTGAATCTATATATATAAAAATGAATCGCTGTGCGTGTGTCTCGCAAAAACTCGAGACTGGCTGTACCGATTTGGCTAATTCTGATCTTGAAATATTTGTGGAAGTTCAGGGAAGGTTTACCCGGTGAGAAAAAATGAGTAACATAAATAATAAGTAAAGGAAAACACAAAAAACGAGAACTTAATTTTCCAATACAAACTGTTCCTGGGTATGAAACACTTGATGTCTTTTTGATGTGAAACATCTATTACGCGCAGGTATAAACCGGATTGTTGGCGTTGCGAAGCGTTGGCGTTGGACAGTGACAGGGACTGTGACAGGGACAGTGACAGGGCAGTGACAGGACAGTGACAGGACAGTGACAGGGACAGGGGCAGGACAGGGCAGGACAGTGACCAGACAGTGACCGGACAGTGACCGGACAGTGACAGGACAGTGACCGGACAGTGACAGGACAGTGACAGGACAGTGACCGGACAGTGACAGAACAGTGACCGGACAGTGACAGGGACAGTGACAGGACAGTGACAGGACAGTGACAGGGACAGTGACAGGAGAGTGACAGGACAGTGACAGGGACAGGGGCAGGACAGGGCAGGACAGTGACAGGATAGTGACCGGACAGTGACAGGACAGTGACAGGACAAAGACAGGACAGTGACAGGACAGTGACAGGGACAGGGGCAGGACAGGGCAGGACAGTGACCGGACAGTGACAGGACAGTGACAGGACAGTGACAGGACAGTGACCGGACAGTGACCGGACAGTGACAGGGACAGTGACAGGACAGTGACAGGGACAGTGACAGGACAGTGACAGGACAGTGACAGGACAGTGACAGGACAGTGACAGGACAATGACAGGACAGTGACAGGACAGTGACAGGGACAGGGGCAGGACAGGGCAGGACAGTGACCAGACAGTGACCGGACAGTGACAGGACAGTGACCGGATAGTGACCGGACAGTGACAGGACAGTGACCGGACAGTGACAGGACAGTGACAGGACAGTGACCGGACAGTGACAGGGACAGTGACAGGACAGTGACAGGGACAGGGGCAGGACAGGGCAGGACAGTGACCGGACAGTGACAGGGACAGGGGCAGGACAGGGCAGGACAGTGACAGGACAGTGACAGGACAGTGACCGGACAGTGACAGGGACAGTGACAGGGACAGTGACAGGACAGTGACAAGACAGTGACAGGACAGTGACAGGACAGTGACAGGACAGTGACCGGACAGTGACCGGACAGTGACAGGACAGTGACAGGACAGTGACAGGACAGTGACAGGACAGTGACAGGACAGTGACAGGACAGTGACAGGACAGTGACAGGACAGTGACAGGACAGTGACAGGACAGTGACAGGACAGTGACAGGACAGTGACAGGACAGTGACAGGACAGTGACAGGACAGTGACAGGACAGTGACAGGACAGTGACAGGACAGTGACAGGACAGTGACAGGACAGTGACAGGACAGTGACAGGACAGTGACAGGATAGGGACAGGACAAATTTTACACAAATATAATATGTAGGTGATACGAAGTTCACCGGGTCATCTAGTGATTAAATAAATAAATACAAAATTAATATGTGTACATACATATACTGAATAAACTTGTCACATGATTTACAATAAGAGGAAATAACGTTAACCGGCCCAAAGTTAGTCGCTTCACACCTATTTTGTCACAATTTAGAATAATTACAGTGCCACAAGGAACTAACTTCAGATGGGCCAAGTAATTTTGCGTGTTATGTAATGTTAATTGTCCAGAATAATTTTGGTTGCCGTATTGACAAAAAATATTTGACTATTAAAAATTAATAAACAAATAATAATATTTATTTGTGTATTAAGCACATAACCACTATTTTTACAGTTTAAACCCTACTATAATAATTAATATTCATATTAATATGCATTGTGTACCTTCTTTTCTTAGGTTTTTTGTCTCGTTTCGCTTTTTTCTCATCATACAAGGGTTCAGAGGACGGTGGCCTCTTCACAGCTGCAATACAAACACAATACATAATTTTTTACTTATATTATGCAATCGCAACGAATAGTGGAAGTCACGCATATCAATTATTGTATGGATTTATCACCATATAACTCAATCACACCATGTAACTAGAATATTCATCGTACAAAGACTACAAAATGAGATCCTACGCACCATAGCAAACGTACCATGGTTTATCACTAACGCCGAAATCCACGAGAAACTAAATATGAGCACAGTCAAAGAGGAAATCATGAAATCCTATAAAAAAAACAAAGACCGGCTCGCAGACCATCCAAACGAACTGGCAACAAAGCTGCTCCAATGTAGCTATCAGAAACGCTTAAAGTGTAAAGACATTTAAGGCCTGGACGCCTAAAATCGTGATCACCCCCAAGCCCTTGTCCTATTATAACATACTAGCTTTTGCTCGCGGCTCCGCCCGCGTGATCTGCTTTTCCCGGGATAAAAAGTAGCATATGTCTTATTCTGATGTATAAGCTATATTATTGTAAAGTTTCATTAAAATCCATTCAGTAGTTTTTACGTGAAAGAGTAACAAACATACATCCATCCATCCATAATTACAAACTTTCGCGTTTATAATATTAGTAGGATAGAAATTAATTGTTTTACTACAATAATGGTACACTTACGTGGTGTGAGAGGTTTGTGTGCGATGTTGGGTGGCGCTGGTGGCGGTGGTGGCGCGGCCTGTTCCGGTGGGTCGTCATCCACCAGGATCACGTCCTGGGAATCTGACTCGTAGCCACCCCATGCTGGACATAATAACAAAATATATTTCTAAGACAAAAACTATTATATGTGAATGAATGGAAATTGTTTATTGGTCATGTAGGCAATGTATGGCAAGTCAGTGTAAATAAAAGAAGATTATATACCAGAAATAATATTAACTAATGTAGGTATACATAGATAGCAATATGGACAACTGGATAGTTACACTACATCAGTTTATTTTTATTAATTTTACAACATTTCTCATCTGAGGAACAAGTACAAAGTAGGAGAGTTTTCTATGCTGAATATTATACATTATTTTATACACAACATTTTTTTTTATTTGACTGTTTTACGAGACGAGACAGACGCTCGCCTGATGGTACGCGCCACGCCTGCCCATAAATAGAAGCAACCACACAGAACGTTGAATTACAAAGCACTGCATGGCACTGAACTGCGCTCGTAATCACGAGACATAAGATGTTAAGTCCGGCCTCTCTTATACGAGAGATCTACCACCTTGTAAATGATGATGAAAAAAATAATATGAAAAAGAACCGCATTTGTTAAAACCCAGTCAAAATCGGTTCAAAAATGAGCCCGAAAATATGATTACAAATATTGATGTGAGCAACGCTCACTAGCACGCTCGCACGCGTGCATCGTAATGGCCATTTACATATAGTTATATTTCAAGTCAATAAATAAATTAGGTGCCCTTTAAATCTGCTGGATGTGGTAATTGGAAATGACGGAAAAAGAATGTACGAATAAAAGGGTGTGTTACGTGACAAGACAGGTAACACCATGATGCACGCATGTGAGTGAGATAGTAAGATTTTCCCACCCACCTTCACTTATACCAATATTAACATATGCAGCCACAATTTTAATTATTTTTTCGGAAAATATTTTCTGTATCATATAATTGTCGGTTGCATATAATTGCAGAATGATACACAGTCAATATGCTATTGTAAAAAAATGTATTCACCATAATGAAATATATGTTCTCATGAGAAGCGTTATTTAATCAGCTTGAAATATAAAACACAAAAAAATACACGAATTATTTTCTACTTTATTATACATTATTTTTGCTATTAAACGAATTCAAATTTTAACTAAACAGTTGAACTGTACGGATTATTTAAAAAAAAATACTACTACAGAGCAGGGTTAGCTTGTTGTGGTACGGACTGTCGGGAAGAGTCGCAGGTTCGAAACCAGCCTCAAGAGCATACACCTCCGACTTATCTAAGTTACGTGTGTATTGGCCAGCTTTAACGGTGAAGGAAACATCATGAGAAAGCCAGCATACCTGAGAACTTCTACATAAGAATTTCCAAGGTATGTGAAGTCTGCCAACCCGCATTAGGCCAGCGTGGTGGACTAAGGCCTAACCCTTCATTAAGTAGAGGAGGCTGGTGCTCAGTAGTAGGACGTGTATAATAAAGGGCTAGTATAGGGCAGTTGACTTTTTTTTTTTTATTATTTTAATCAATAAGTTACATTACCCAAAATCCATTGCAGAAATTTCATTAATCCGTCCGCATAGAAATAAATTAGAAGTCATTCAAATCTGATGGAGGGGGCCCACTTGTCAAATGACAGAAGACTCAAGCTTTGACGTCACCGTGGCAAATGGCCATCACGGTGCACGCGTGCGAGCGAGATAGTGAGATGTCCCCACTACGCGCCCACCTTTGCTCATACCGATATTTATTGATTCGGGCTCATTTTTGAACCGATTTTGATGGTGTTTTAACGAAAGGGTTTCTTTTTCGTATTATTTTCTGTTGCAGACCAAATAATGTATAATATTCAACATAGGAAACTACCCTATTATTACTACTTTTTATAATACGCACAAAATAACATGTCCAGCTTGAAGTTAGTCACTCTTGGTGTCGCAACTGTTGTTTTCAAAGACTGAAGGGTGACTGAATGGTCTAAGATCCCGGGGAACATTGACCTTCACCCATCTGTTTACCGTAGTGTATTGTAGGTTTTCATTGAAGGTTCATTTATTTGCTGAGCAAGTCAGTGAAATAATATCTTTTTTTTTTATTAATAAAACATATCCTTGACCATATTTTTTAGGCAACCCTATTGGTATGTGTTCAGCAACACATTTTATAACCTAAATATTATTTTCATCCGGTAAACAGATGGGTGAAGGTCAATGTTCCCCGGAATCTTATACTAGAAGGGTGGGGTGTAGAGGGGAAGTTACTAACTCCAGCCGGGCAGTTATTTTCGCGTAACGATGGTGGTTGTTATGGGTCGGTGGGTACTTACCCGGTCGAGATGGTGGCCGTGGACTGGGCACCGCCGGACTCACCACTTGCTGCAAAATTTTGTAAATTTTAATGTAAAAAAAATTATGCTAATAAATCATTCTCAAGCACTTCACTCGCCCGATGATAGACAGAAGCAACACCATACAGAACATTGTAGTATAAAGCACTGACTGGCTTCTCCAGTTATAAAAGCCCATGTGCACGGCAAAGTGACTGCACTACACCGGATGGCAAGCGCAGTGCAGTACAAAAATCCAGCGACCGCCGACAAACAATGAGTTTATCGGTGGTCAGCAGAATCATACCGGCCTGTTTAAATGCTTCTTCAACCTCCGAAGAGGGAAGAAGCAAATCGAGGGGCCTGCGACAGGAAAGACGGATAACCGATGTAGCCACAGGGATACAAGGATCCGCACCAACCAACCATCAAATCATGTCGCAAGCCCCTCGGAACAATCAAATATACACTGGCTGATCCTGGAACGCAATCCACACAACGCGAGTGGGTCACTATGGCAAGTTTTAACACCGCGTGTACGGTGGTAGCTGTCCGGGCGGATATGCATACCACCAGCATAAGCATTATAAATTTTCTTTAAAGTATTCAATTTCAATTCAGCCCAAATCCCCTCCCCTTCCCAATCCCTAATTATCCCTTTCCTTTAAGGTCGGCAACGCGCCCATCGTTCTTCTGGTGGTGGGTGTACATGGACGGTGGAGATCACTTACCATCAGGTGCCCATTTGCTCGTATGCTATAAAAAAAATCTGAAAAATGAAGTAGTGGGAGTAGATGTGTCAATACATTACTGGGTGTGTTAGATACAGTTTGTGACTGACCCGTGATAGTGCCGGCGATGTGAGCGGAGTGCCGCCTAGTCGACGCACTTGCCGCTCAGCTGATGATCTGTTCGATCCTGGGGAAAGACATTTTTACATTAAATAAATAAATAATAATAAATAACACCCAACAGTCACATACATAGTCCTGACCCCACAGTAAGATACGAGTCTTGTGTCGTGGGTACCAAGAACTACGAGAGACTTTTTGGCCTCACAACACCCAGACCCGAAACAAATATTTGTGGATCAGACAAATATTTGCTCGGTGCGGGAATCGAACCTACGGCCTCACGTTTCACGGTCGGCTACTCGCCCACAGCGCCACGGAGGCTCTCAAATTAAAGAAAGGAAAGAAACATTTATTCGGCCTTTTTTGAGACACGCTACAAAACAACATAACAGTATAGAAATAAGACTAATTTAAACGGATTTTATCGCGGTTTTTTATTTACTCTTGGTCCCAACGTTTCGAAAACTTCTCAGCCTTCGTGGTCATGGGGTGGACTGACTGATAAAATCCGTTAAAATTAATTTTAATTCAATGTGTAATATTGGCGTACACATTTATTCGGCCTTTTTGAGACACATAACAGCAGAAAAAAATAAAAAACCGCAAGAATATGCATATGTATTATATTATGTTCATCTAGGGATGAGCAGCGTGTGTCTCACGATGTTGTCGAAAAGGTTTTAAAAACAAACTCATGAGTTATGGTCTCTTTTAATGTCCAGACATTGATTTTCCAGAATTATGCCAGTGTAATGTACAAAAATTCCTGGATTGGCCTTTTGAGGAAATAGCTCTGAGTACACCCCACATACATGGCACTCGCACTCACATATAAAAAAAAAGGAAATTAACAAAATTAAAAATAATATTAAATAGTAATAACCCGAGTGTCGAACTCATGTCCCATTGATTCACATTCTACATAAGCTATTACAACACCAATAAGGAACGTATAGCCGTATTGATGCGCCAAATAGCCCCAATTATGGACGGGTCGCGAACGTGTAAATCACGAATCTTTGTATACGGTCGTGACCCTAATGTGGCGTTTAAATTTCGGTCCTTGGGCAACAGACAACCAATGTATATGTAATGTAACTAGCGCTGTATTATACACGTCCCACTGCTGGGCACGGGCCTCCTCTACTGAATGAGAGGGATTAGGCCTCAGTCCACCACGCTGGCTTAATGCGGGTTGGCAGACTTCACATACCTTCGAAAAATCTTATCGAGTTATCAGGTATGCAGGTTTCCTCACGATGTTTCCTTCACCGTTAAAGCAAGCGATAATTAACAATTAATATACACGTAACTTAGAAAAGTCAGTGGTGTATGCTCTTGGGGCTGGTTTCGAACCTGCGACTTTCGTCTCGACAGTCCATACCACTCCCCGATGAGCTATCGCCGCTTCAAACTATGTATAACCAGTGTATTATTATAAACATGTGTTTATAATAATACACTGGTTATACATAGCGAGCCATGTGGCTCGTGCAGTGTAAGCAGAGGTGAGTAGATCCAGTGCCTGAGGATGGAGTAAGATCACAGACATTCACAAGGTGGTAGGTCCCTCGTATGCGAGAGGCGTCTGGGTAGGTACCACCACGCCGTCTATTTCTGCCGTCAAGCAACAGTTTGTAAGCACCGTTGTGTTTCGGTTTCAACGACATTGAAGCCAGTGAAAGTGAGTGAAATTACTGGGCATTATGAGACTTAATGTGAGTTAATATAGGCCATTGCTTTTATGATAAAAAAAGGAGTCAAACCATTTAAACATTTTTTTTATTTTGACTCAAAATTAAATCTACGTGAAGTAGGTAATAGCTTTCTGTTACATTTCGTACGGTGAGTGAGATATCCGGAGGCCCAAATCCCCTTCCCCTCCCAATCCCTTTTTAAGTCTACAACGCATCCATGAATCCTCGGGTATTATGAATATTCATGGGTGGTGGAGATCACTTACCATCAGTTTATCCACTTGCTAGAGTACTGGCCTCTGCCATGAAAAAAAAACTGTACCCTAACGGTTGGGTGAACACTCACCGGTTTGTTTCGGCGACGCGGCGGTCGGTATGACCAGGTCGCGCCACCTCTTCACGAGCACCTTGGCCCTCCGCGCAAGTGTCGGTTCCGATGTCTTCCGTCGCAGCTCGTTCACGTGTTTGCCCAGTCTGGTGGTCTGCGTCATACAACATTTGTTAATTATTGATGAGTATAGCTTTCCGTAGAACGAAAGTCACCGATATAGCCCAGCGGATTAGCAAGCTCAAGTGGCAGTGGGCAGGCTACATAGCTCGCAAAACCAATAACCGATGGGGCAGGAAGGTTCTGGAATGGTGGCCACGTACTGGCAAACGCAGCGTTGGACGTCCGCCTACAAGGTGGACAGACGACCTGATAAAGGTTGCAGGAAGTCGCTGAATACAGGCCGCTTCCAATAGGTCGGTCTGGAAATCTTTGGGAGAGGCTTATGTTCAGCAGTGGACGTCCTGTGGCTGATGATGATGATAGCTTTGATTGATAACGAGACGAGCAAGGCGTTCGCCTGATGGTGAGCGCCACGTCTGCCCATAAACAGAAGCAACACTACACAGTACTTTGAATTACAAAGCACTGCATGGCACTG
The DNA here is from genome assembly GCA_949126905.1 of Amorpha juglandis. Taxonomy (NCBI): domain Eukaryota; kingdom Metazoa; phylum Arthropoda; class Insecta; order Lepidoptera; family Sphingidae; genus Amorpha; species Amorpha juglandis. The sequence goes on from OX421389.1 coordinate 9,566,117, forward strand.
AACTGCGCTTGTCACCCATGGAATATGGAAGGAGAGGTTGTACCTGTCGAGGTTTTCTGGCTCGCAAATGTTTGGTTAAGTTAGGAACGCAGTACGACTATGGTACATCGATTTCACTGGCAAACCAGACCCAAGGGTCATCTAGAACGAATAAGAGATAATAGGACAGTTTTTACTTTCTTTAGAGGATAGAGGTCGCGCTCAGAGTATATCATGCGCAGGGAAAGGTGATTTTCGCGTCTGAGAATTCACTTTCAAGTCACCAATGAGACTGGTACAAAAAAAAAGCGTGTAAAAAGGAAAAGCTATTTTCGAAAGACCTTCAATCGAGTTTCTTATTGCTTCTTCTAGACCGAGAAAGAGATCCAGAGAAAGAGCATATCCGGTAGATTAGTCTTTACAGGGACTGTTACAGAGTGTACATGTTGACATTTAAAAGTACCTATGGTGGCCTATTTCGGCCATTGACTGCTTCAGAGGTCTTTATATTGAAATCTATTTATTAACAGTGTAACAACACGTCTCGATGGTCACCATAATTATACTGTATAGCTAAATTGCTCATGCAATCTTCGCGTTAATGAAATTTTGTACATTTTAAGACGTGTAATAAAATAATTTTATAGCTGACAATTATTTTAAATTTAGGTTTAATTGGTGTTAAAAATTAACACTTTCTATGACCCACATATTTCAGACGTACAGCGTTGTCTCGTTATAACATTTTGAATGAGTGTTTTTACACAAAATTTTTCGCGACGGGGTAATCGTTCCCGCCATTTTCTATGTTATAATAAGATCGTTTCATCATCATCAGCCACAAGACATCCACTGCTGAACATAGGCCTCCCCCAAAGATTTCCAGACCGACCTGTTGGAAGCAGCGTGCATCCAGCGACTTCCTGCGATCTTTATCTTTATTTATATTTATAAGATCGTTTACACTTTGTAATTTCAGGCCAGTGATTAGGCAACACTTAAATCCAACTGTTCAGTGTTGCTTAAGGATTTTATAAAATAAAATAAATATTACCTCCAGCAGCTCTTTTGTAATATTGATTCTCTCCAAAATTGATATAATTTCATTAACCGCATGCATGTCGACAACCTGGAAACAATTTCAAGAAAATAATTAATATAATCACAAATACATATGCCCAATTTAGAGGTTAGAATCAACCAGGTGAGTGAGATATCCGGAAGCCCAAATCCCCTCCCCTTCCCAATCCCTAATTATCCCTTTCCTGTAAGGTCGGCAACGCGCCCATCATTCTTCTGGTGGTGGGCATACATGGGCGGTGGAGATCACTTACCATCAGGTGACCCACTTGCTCGTTTGCCGGCCTATGCTATAAAAAAAAAAAAAAACCAGTGTACATCCAGTTCTCCTGAGAGGCTTGCGACATGACTTGATGGTTGGTTGGGGCGGGTATAGTACATCCTTGTATACCTGTGCCTGAATCGGGCATCCGTCTGTCCTGTCGCAAGCCCCTCGATTTGCTTCTTCCATCTGGAGGGTGAAGAAGCATTTATACAGGCCGGCATGATTCTGGTGACCACCGATAAACTCATTGTTTGTCGGTGGTCGCTGGACTGCAATGCGCGCATACCATCAGGTGTATTGCAATTACTTTGCCGTGCTTGGATAAAAAAAGAAAAAGTAGACTTTTCACAGGACCTACACGACAATCGCACCGAAAGTCCGGTTTACAAAACTGCATCAAACGCTTTTTCGCTGCCAAATAACATGACGTCACGCGGCCAGGTAAATAACGGTTTTCTATTATATCCTTGCTTCTGTCGAAGGCTTCTACATATATTAAGGATTTAAAGACAAATACAAGACCATAAGAATCATTCTAAGATAGGTTATGTCCCCTCTATTTATTTATTATCTTCCGGCAATTTTTCCCATTGGGAAGCCCTGTTTACTAATGTGTCTCGAGCCGATACGAACCGCCGAATGCTGTTCCAGAACTTACTGTGACGAATAGAAACGAAATACAGATAATTCTTGAATCTATTGCCCAGTTTCTGACATTACCGACTAACATTGTTAATTTACTCGGTGGCGCAGTTGTATTAACTATGCGGTGCCGGTACTGTGCTGAGGTCTCAGGTTCCATCCCCGGGTCGATTAAGTGATATTCGGTTTTTCTATCACGAAATGCTCAGTATCAGCCCGGAGTCTGGAATTGTGCTCGGTATGGCGATAGGCTCGCCCCCATCACATCATGGGACGCAAATAAGTTGAGCGAACAGTGTGTGTACCGTATGTATAAAATTCATGATTACAGATTTTGGGGAATGTAAGGTTTAGCTTAGCCCTAGGTCTTAATTTGACACAATGCAACGCATGTTGATACGTATGGTCCGGAGTCCCTGGGCTGAAAAAAATCAGCTGGTTAGTAATCATTTTTATGACCTCGTTATCGATACCTATTGGAAGCCCCTCTTTCCAATAGGTATGATTACTAACCAGCTGATTTTTTTGTTTTTACTTAGTTAATATTTATATAATTTAACAGTCATATTGTCCTACAAATAAAATAATAAATTTTTGAGTATCATCAAATCGAAATATTCTATCCTTGCTACCTCTGTTAGCTACCACAATAGAGAATTTTCGCATAGGGAATTGTTGGGCGTCTCATCGAAACGAAGCTACTCACGGAAAATTAGCTTGATAGTAATCAAGTGGATCAAATGGCCCAGGGACTCCGGACCAGTAGTAATAATTAATGAATAAAATAGACTACATATAGAATAGATTATCGATTTTATATAAAATTGTTGCCATGGATAATGCTCAACTTTATTTTCATCTTAGATTTTTAAAAGGGCAGGGGTTAGCACGTGATACTATATTTGCAGCCATTTCCACCGTGACTTCTGCCATTGTTGAAGTAGGAAAACTTCGACAATAGCAAAACAATGAAACACCGATGGGGCTACATACACTCGGTTATGAATGGAACTTTTATTTATAAGCACGCCGTCCGTATCGTCGGAATGGTGGGCAGAGGTGCCACAAGTGCACTATTAGCCTTAATTATTTCCGTTCCAAATGATAGGAGCCGATATTATTAGTATATCGAGAATGAATTTCAATCCCACGCAAATCACATTGCTAAGCAAAAAAAACTCAACACATTTTTATTATAACAGGTGCTGTTATGAAAATAATAGTTTTGTTCGATTTTCTAAGTTGTTTAGAAAAATCTTTTACTTAGAATGCGATACATCCATAATGACCTAGATTTATTCTAGGCTAAGGATTTTTCATGTTTGGAGTGCGACATAAGAGAAGATGGCGTTTTGGCGGGAATTCCGACAGTGCGGTACATCGCTTATTTTAATTTATTTCAAAAACTAGTTTAAAATTGTGTTTGTTGTATAAAATTGGTGTGGATTTGTGCAACAAACACTGACGGTGATGAACAGTGTTTGGAAACATTGAAATAAGTGAATTAAACTTCGTGAAAACGTCCACACTGATATTTCATCGTTCTTGTGATGACGTGAGATTAAATTATATAAATTATACCTGTCATTAGCGAAATGCATAATAAGCTTTTTAATGTCCGTAAATATTTGACATCACAGAGAGCCATTTTCCCACTAAGCCATCCTCTACCAGTAATTCAATTAACTTTTCATTAATTAATGGAGACCCCTGGCGGCACACACTGCAAAATTGTATGGAAGTAGATGTTAATTTTACTGATTTTGACTTTGGGAGTTGCGTCATCACATGGAAGATTGATATAAAATCATTGCGATTATTATACAGACAGCCTCCGTGGCGCAGCGGGCGAGTAGCCGGCTCTGAAGCGAAAGGTCGCGGGTTCGATCCCCGCGCCGAGACAAATGTTTGTGTCGTCCACGATTATTTGTTTCGGGGTCTGGGTGTGGTGACACCGCGTCTCTCGTAGTTCCTGATACCTATACTATGTGTGTGACTGTTGGGTGTATTTATTTATTATGGCGGTAGATATTTTCAAATCTACATGTTTGATAGAGATTGACAGAGATTTTACCAATATTGTCCAGACAATACATTCCAACTCTATAATTCCGAGGCCATAACGATACAGTTCTGTTAAATTACATCACAATCTTCCTGTAATAGGCAGTCAACAGCGGATTACTTGACCGCTATTTCACCTTTGGCCGCCATCCTGGTTCCGACGAATTTATTCTGTATTAAATGTTCAATTCGAAAGAAGTTTGGCCCGAGATGGATGGCAGCGCGAAAACATTGTTTTTGTAACCGCTCAAAACGCGTCATTATTGCGAGGGGCTTCCGAGTCCCTACAACCTCTAGGGGCGGTACCGGCAGCAATCTAGAATAGGTACACTCAGGATCCCAAAATAAAAATTACTTTTTTTTTTTTTTTTTTATCCTGGCACGGCAAAGTGACTACGCTACACCTGATGGTAAGTGTAGCGCAATCCAAAAATATTGTCGACCAATGATAAACAATGTGTCCATCGTTGGTCGGCAAGATCATGCCGGCCTGCCAAAGGGCCAAGGGGGAAGGGATGGGAAAAGGGTGAGGATCAGGGGGCAAGCCCCCTGGGGAAAACCGGATATACACTGGCTGACCCTGGAACGCGACCCACGCAAGGTGGGCCACTATGGCAGGTTTTAGCACCAGTGTACGGTGGTCGCTATCCGGTCGGATACAAGTATCCTCCCACCAGCTATTTGGAATTGGAGCTTTCTACTAATAACACTGGTCTGCAAAAAAAAATTTTTTTTTCCTCCTCTGTGTTTTCATGCATAATAACGTTATATTTGGTGCTCTAAACACGGAATATAACATGCAAATACATACAGCACATCAATTTTATATATAATGTCCATTTAATTAAAAAACGATATTTTCACATTAACAACAATTACAAAAAAGTTAAAAAAGACTACGGTCTAAGTTTTACAGCGAAAAATGCTAATTTTATAGTCACAAGTTATAGAAATATCAGTATAATTATCTTATTATGGTAATACAATTCAAGTAATTTTGTAGTTTTTTTGTTTCCATCGAAGTTTCTGGGCGAATCGAGCAACAAAAATCAGTAAGCATTGCTGCTGACCATTTTCCATTGTAGTATCTTTCAATATGCATAATATCCTGATGAAACCTGCCACCATGCTCATCTGATACGGCACCGAGATTTTCCGGAAAGAAATATACATGCGAGTCCAAAAAATTAATTTTAAGTGGCATATTGCATCCTACAGCTTTATAAGCAGAAAGAAGCTTTCGAATGATTTGTTGGTAGTAGTATGTTGTTGTGGATGTTTGGATATACAGTCTTGTTTTTTTTTTCGAGAATCCTCGTATTTATGTCATGCAGAAATAACATGATTCTGAGGTTAACTCCAAAGTATTGGCATCGTACACGGCATAGATGTGTGACTTCCTTCAAGCCAACCTCTCAACGTTCTTGAACAACTGTTACATTAAAATTTTGATAACCAACTTTTATCCCTATCATCGATAGAGAATCCAAAATAAAGCTGATAAGTTTTTTTAACAAGATCTGTTGTCGCATTTCGCTGTGCTTTTATAGTAAACTCACCACAAATGTAGCAAAAACAGTCTGTAGAATTCTTACAAGTGCGTGGCATTTTAGAACATAAAGTTGGATAGAATTCATTTAAAAAAAAAATAATTTCCATTTTATATTTATTATTATCTCGGTTCATAAAAAATGGATAACCTACACATAAAATACTTAGAAAAACATGTATATATAATATGAATTTTGAGCAAAACTTACTTAAGTATTTGATATAGAAAGTAAACAAAAAAAAGACAAGTTTTCAACTAACTGTTGTAAAGAAACAGTAAATACTGCGCAGGCGCATATGTACTACCATAGAAATCACTTTCGGCACTTTCCTTCTTTCTCTTACGACTAGCAAAAACCTATTTCGTACGTATATACATTGTTTATAATGTTAACGCATAAAACGACTTAAAAATAACCTAAATATTTATGATATTTTGGAAAAAAAAAACATATCGAAAAATCTAGACGTGATAGAAAAAATCGGACATCGGGAACAGATTCAGAGCATCAAAATCTTCATATTTATGACAAAATGGTTTGAAGGAGGATTTTGTTGCAGACCAGTGTAATCAACCATTCAATTGCACTAGCACCTACTCAAAATTGGTTTTTAATTTTTGTTTATTTTTATTTTATCCACATGGCCAGTGATCACCTCCACGAAATAACGAATCACTGTCCATATAGACCAGTAATAACACAGGGCGTCAGTTATCAACTGACTTTACGCTTTCCAAGTTTATTTTCTAGACCTTTGCTCTTATCCCTGATGGGTATTTTAATAAATGTCCACAATTACTCCAAATCACTAAAATCTTCTTAAATACATAAGCTCATGCCTATATCCCTGAAGGTGTGGGCAGAGGCACAAAAATATTTTAGATCTAATCTTCACATTTTTTGTCTAGTTTTGGGAATATGGTAGAAATGTAGCTGCAGGGGTCCACCGGAACCTGCTACATTTTAAAAAGAGGTCTATGAGAAAAAAAGTCTGGAAACCTCTGATCTAGATGATGAAATGTTAAAAACAATCTTACACGCTTAATCAATTCTTAAAGAGTGCAATGTTGAGAAATTAGTTTATGTAAGAGTTACGGAGGCATAGTGAATGTCGTGACTTTTTTTTATTGATTTTTGGCGATAGTCGAATGATTTTAATACCAAGCGATGTGCTCTTGAGTTGTTTAGATAAGCCTATGACACCACGTCCGCAATCCATAAGAATCAGGGTTTGAACTCATGCGATAATTATCCAGATAATTACTATGGCCATAACACTGAACACACATTATAAATTTAGCCTCAGCGATTTTGAAACTGCTTCGCGGTTTCTTTTTCATCCGAGCACAAAAGTGACGACACTAAACCTGATGGTAAGCGTAGTGCAGTCCAAAAACCCAGCGTCCACCGATAAACTCTTGTTTATCGGTGGTCACCAGAATCATGCCGGCCAAAATCAAAATCAAAATCAAATCATTTATTGAATCAGTAAAATGTCAAACATCATTTAGATTCAGTCAAATTTTAACTCTACCGCCAGTTCGGAATGCTGATTCGTTAAAGAAGAACGGGCAAGAAACTCTAAGGGCCGGCGCTCATTGACGGCATGGCACGGCATGGCACGGCAGGTCATGCTGCGGCATCCCGCGGCGTCCCGTGGCATGCCGTGGCATCCTGCTGAATGCCCAGCCACTCTCTCTCTCTCGCGCACCGCGGCAATCCGTGGAATGAAACGGCATGCCACGGGACGCCGCGGCATGCCGCGGCGCGTCGCGTCATGCCACAGCATCCCGCGGCACGTCGCGGCACTGTGGTATTGAAATAAAGTAACGTGAATTCTAAACTCGTGGCAATAAGATTCAAAATAACTTGATTAGTAATAAAATCCTTTGCCATGCCATGCCGTGCCATGCCGTCTATGAGCGCCGGCCATAACGTTGCTCTTTTCTAAACTTATTACAATATATATTAGCACTACATACATTGAAGTATTATTTATTTGAGTTAGAGCAGCTCAATTTATGCCAATGAGGAACGTCATAAAGTAAAATAATTAGCATATGCCTTTTCCCTCTTCGGAGAGGGAAGAAGCAAATCGAAGGGCCTGCGACAGGACAGGCGGATGACCGATGCAGGCACAATAATACAGGAATGTACCCCTGTACCTGCCCCAACCAACGATCAAGTCATGTCGCAAGACCCTCGTGAGAACCGGATTTCTTTGAAAAGGAATTATTTGATTACATTTTATTTTTCCTTGAATATGGTACAGATGCTTTTCTCACAAGCAGCGCGGGGACCCTGGGTGACGGTAGGCTCGTTTGATTTCGTGGGATTTCGGCCTCTGGATGACTCACTCACCATACCAAACGCAACAGTAAGCGACTAATTGACGTCGGTTTCCTGTGAGACAGTGGTAACAACCCGGTCGAGCCGGCCCATTGATGCTATAGACAAAACTGTAAAGCGTGGCTCTACCACGCCATTTCGCAATAACCGATAATTTTCTAATTAATTTCGGAAGGTCATTGATAGCCGGTTATTCTGAAAGTAATTTGTAATATTTTTCATTCGTTTTGAGTGGTTTGTTCGCACAGTTTACGACATTCCGTAATCAATGCTAGCCGCGTGTAAAACTAAAAAATAACGACCGACCGTTTCCTACTATTGTGATTACTGTTTGCAAACGTTATGTACTTTGGAAATATTATTACGGAAATGTGGTCCTTAATAATTAAGACAACAGCTATTTACAAATATAGACCACCAAATTAAAAATACAGTATATACTAGCATTCCCTCGCGGCTCCGCCCGCGTGATCTGCTTTTTCCGGGATAAAAGTACCCTATGCTCATTAGGGATAATGTAGGATTTTAATGTTGAAAGAATTTTTGAAATCGGTCAAGTATTTTTTAAGTTTATTCGTTACATACAAAAATACAAATCTTTCCTCTTTATAATATTAGTATGGATATGGATATGTAATTTTTTTTCTTATGGTGCTGCCACACCGATGTTATAAAATGTTTACAAACATTTTCTAACATTAAATCTAACATTTTATAACATTTCTTAACATTTTGTAACATTTCTTAACATTTTCTAACATTTCTGAACATTCTTCTTTGACGGCTTCTTTGACGGCGCCGCTCTCAAAAGTACCGCCGCCTGCGGTTATAAAATGTTAAGAAATGTTACAAAATGTTACAAATTGTTAAGAAATGTTTACTAAATGATGCTGCCACACCGGTGTTATAAAATGTTATATAACATTTTCTAACACCGGTGTGGCAGCACCATTAGAATGAATGACGAAACGAGCAGATAGCTCGTCTGATGGCAAACACCACGCCTGTCAGTATACAGAAAAATCGCTAATAACCTTGGATCACAAATCACTGCATGGCATTGGACTGCGCTTGTGACCTAGAGATATGAGATGTTAAATCCTATAATACCCAGTAACTATGGGGAATCGCCAGTATGCCAATAGCAAGGACGCCATGGAATATTATTGTAAACAAAATATGCGTAATAATTTCACTGACTTCAATGTCCATTAAACTTAAACACAACAGTGCAAAAACATTGTTGATTCGCGGCGGAAATTAGCAAAACGGTGGTACCATTTCACATATGAAGACCTTTTGAATAATAAGATAGTAATGTGATTTTGGTTAAGAGTCTTTTTTTTATCCGAATAGTGACTGCACTACACTTGATGGTAAGTGCAGTGCAGACCATAAAACCAGCGACAAACAATGAGTTTATCAGTGGTCACCAGAGTCATGCCGGCCTGTATAAATCCTTCTTCCCTCTTCGGAGGGGGAAGAAGCAAATTAAGGGGCTTGCGACAGGACAGGCGGAAGACCGATGCAGGCATAGTAATACAAGAATATACCCCTATACCCGCCCTAACCAACCATCAAGTCATGTTGCAAGCCTCTCGGGAGAACAGTATATACACTGGCTGATCCTAGAACGTGATCCACACAAGGTGTGTGGATGATAGGTTTTATCACCATGTGTATGGGGGTCATTATCCAGGCGGATATGAATCCTACCACCAACAAGAGTCAAACTATTTGGTACAATATTAATAATAATCAGTAAGAACATTGTAAATAGTTCCTTTTTGGTTTTGTAGCAAAAAAGGAATCCTTAGGTCCCTAAATATATATCAATACTAAGACATAACAGATCTGACAAGGATAATATTGGGAATACATACATAGTATAAAATGTAACTTCCGCTGTCTGTTCACTTAGATCTTTTAAACTATTCAATGGATTTTAATGCAGTTTTCAGCAATAGATAGTGATTCATGAGGAAAGTTTATATGTATATCACACTATGACCCATAGGAGTAGGGCCGCGAGGGACAGCTAGTTGGGAATAAACCAAAAATCAATATTCAACAATTCTATATTAGATTAGATTCTACAAAAATACTTTTTTATGATGTTTCATATAAATAATTGAGCAAATACTTGTCAAAAAAAACCATCTAATTGTACAAAAAGGCATTACAGTTAGCAACACAACACTTCCTCATTGAGATAACAGAATGTTACATTTGGTCAATAGATGATTTGATTATTCATAACTGATAGAAATGATATATCTTAGAATGGGGAATTTTGTTTTTGGAAATTGAAACACATCTATAGTCCTGGCTCTAACTTAAACTTGAACTCACCAAAGTTGACTTGTGAAATTAAAAAAAAAAAATATTCTATTAAAATTTTTGTTTGCAACTTTATGTCGAAACAAAATTATTGTTTCTAAAGAAGCTGTATTTATTTTATTTCATATTGTATTTTAAAATTTTATTAAAATTTTTAAGGTGGTACCTTATAATAAAATGTGTTGTGTGTGATATTACATTACTCTTGTCTACAAGATTTTCTCAAACTTTCTGGTGGAGGATTTCTTTACACCGGTCAACCTCCATCATTTAAATTCTGACTACGTGATATTGGCGGAATTGTGTACATCTCCCATGTCGCCATTCATCCGCCATTCATCCAAAACTGAACTGAACCGTAGATTTGCTTGATAAATAATTAAATTTTTGATAATAATCATGAGGTATATTTATCACGGTAATTTGGGCCCTGCTTTGAACTGTGCTATAAAATGCTGGCAAACGAGTGGTATTACATAACTTCAGTGAAACCTGGAGAAGTGGGATCTGAAGGGACCTACATTTTTAAACACTTATAAGAGGCTTTTCATTTACCCAGTTTCCCAAATAGGCAGGTTAACATGACAGTTGTATTTATAGGGAGTCCCATTATGAGCCCAATTCCTTATAAAAAAAATACAATATACCTTGTCTACAACTGATGAATTGTCCCATTTATACGGGCTATTGAGCTAGAAACTTCCAATCATAAAGGTAAACATTGAGAAAATCTAAGAAATCAAGTCTTAGTTAGAAGGTTTCAAAATCTCAGTAACAGAGGTATTTCAATGCAAAAATGTTGGGACTTCATAGTAATTGCCAATAACAGAGATTTCTCAGATATCCAGGTTCTCTATATCAAAATTCATAAGTAAATCAACAGTGAACTTCAGAAGTAGCGTAATGAACAGGTTGATCAGTATTGAATAGCCTATACAAGAGTTACATACATAAACTCACTCCAGAATCATCAAAGGTGTAGGTAGGTGCAAATAGTACACCAACAATTCACCAAGCTCTGTTTCCATGATGTGACAGGTGGCCAGACAGTCGCCCAATCAGACAGAAAATCTAATTATCCATAACTTCGAAAGAATAATTCAAACGATTGTGTTGGCATAGCCTGGGTTTTGAAGGCAAGATCTGACTAATGTCTCATTCTTAAACTTCACTAGCCCAATGAGATAATAGGCAATGATTAACTTTGACTTTTATAATAACAGTTGTATTAGGCATGTTAACAGGTGAAATCAAAATCAGGGTTCGAGGATATATATCAAGATATATATCCGATATATATCAAGCTGGGTTGGACGATATATATCAATATTTTTTTTATAATATATTGCATTACACAAATGGTTTAAAAAATTAATGTTATTAAGTAATTTTTAGAGTTTGTTACTGTATTTCTACTTCCCAAATATAGATGGCGAGGGAGTAGTGTTAAAACATACTCCCTAATGGTAAGTTCTAATCCATAAATGGCAGCACTTCTGCCCTAAAAGAAGAGTTTATGGTTTTTAGTTGATTTTGCTTTATCGAAAAACTATTTTTTTATTTTATAATACTAGTATGTGTATGTAACACATATGCAAACAGTTTTCATAAATAATACAATAAAATAATAATATGGCTTTCATACAAAATGGATATATATCAAACTTGATATATATCGGATATATATCATAAATATCCGATATTTTGATATTTATAATAAATATCGGATATTTTCGAACCCTGATCAAAATATTGCAAAGAAATAACAAATTAATACTAAAATTTTATGAAGAGTACAGAAGCACAATTTTTTATCACAACTCATATAAATTACACTGTCCCCCCAAAATAAAATAACATACATAAATTAAAGGAAGTCGGCATAATAACATGTTATTTATTGTTTTACCTCATTGGATATATAAACTACAACCTGATAATAATATTATTGAAGCTCTTATTGGTGGCTTGTTCAAAATGATTATGAGCATGTCATCTTTTTTTATCCTGGCATGGCAACATTATTACACTGCAATTAAAGGTTGCACTGTAAGTGCAGTAAAGTTTTAACTTTTTTTTTATTTATTGATTTGATTGAATGACAAGACGACCAAGGCGCTCGCCAGATGGTAAGCGCCACGCCTGCCCATAAACAGAAGCTACACCACACAGAACTTTGAATTACAACTCACTGTATGGCACTGAACTGCGTTCGTCATCCCGAAAGGTAAGATGTTAAGTCTCATAATGCCTAGGAATTTCACAGGCTTCAATGTCCTTCAAACCGAAACTCAACAGTGCTTACACACAGTTGCTTGGCGGCAAAAATAGAAAAAGCGGACCAAACCAGATGGCCTCTCACAAACGAGGGACCTACCACCTTCTAACTTTTAACCACTCTATCATTTTAAGATAGTTACAACTAATATTTTGAAGGTTAAGTATATTGCATAATGAAAATACACTAACAAGGTTCTCTAATTAAAACATTATGCAATTAGTGTTCATACTTCTTATCTCAACAAAACTCTAAGATAGATGTTTGGTTTCAACAGCTGGAAATACAAATCATTTATAGTATTTTATTTATCCGAGCCCGGCATAGTGACTGCACTAGACCTGATGGTAAGCACAGTGCAAACCAAAAAACACAAAAAACGCAAACAAAGAATTAGTTTATCATTGGTTACCAGAATCATGCCGACTTGTATAAATGCTTCTTCACACTCTGAAGAGGGAAGAGGTCTAAAGTTACATAAGGCAAATGGTAGCTGGAGCTAGTTGTTTTTAAATCAGTGTCTTCATAATATTATATTAACAATTTTAATAAAAGGGAATTTTATTGAATCTGCTAAGTGAGAGTCCACCTGGGTATGTAGCATAGCATTGTCTATTACTACTGCCAGGTAGCAGTGTGTAAGACTATTGTGTTCCAGTTTGGAGGACATTGAAAGCATGTGACATTACTGCATAGGTATCATGAGATGCAATATCTTGTCTCAGATTAACGAGTGATGTGCCATACAACACATTTTAATTCTTAGTTCGGGCTACTATTTGTGAGCAGGTGTCACTCTTAGCATCATTCATACCAAACCTGGCAGATAAGGATCAATTATAGAGTGGAAGTCTAATAATTTATGCCTGATTGCTTCAGTCATGAAGCATTATTATGCAACCCAAAATAATTGTGCAAAAAGTTCAAATGCAATGTAGTGTTCAGTGTTAGTATCTAGGCTCTGACTAATACTAATCATTTAATTATTATAATTATATTTTATATCCACAGTTGAACTTCACAGCATGTGAATAAGCCATGAGCTGAAATTCCAGAATGAACAAGAGTTATGGGTATTTCCTAGATGCTAATTACCGATCAACTTGCTCACTACCTATGGCATTTTGATAGTCTTCCACACAACATGTGTCAAATTTACTACCAGCAAGAACAGAATATTTGGAATGGCCATAAACTATTCTATTCTGATATTTCATTAATAGAGTTTCATATATGTTAAGGATCAGCTGTTTGAGGGGCAACATTCCTAACTGTATATGATTTGGTAACAGTTTTAGCTATAATTAATGAATACTGATTTAATGATGTACACATTTTTTCCTAGTTGACATTCTAAGGATAAAATGTGTTAAATTCTTTTAATCCTGTAACAGCTGTAGCTTTTACAGGATTAAAAGGGTACTCGCACATTGTACTAAGACCTTGTCTAAAATAATAGCGATATTGTGAGGTCATGTATTGTATATTCAATTATATATTTATACATTTTCTATTAAATATATAGGAATATGAATATACATATTCAATAGTCACACTTCCTAATTGACCGTGTGACCATGCGGTCCACTTGGTAACATGTGATTTCAAACTTTTGGCTCACAGACACTTTCATGGTTAATCATTTTGTTAATGAGTTTCTAAACAGATGGTAGACTTTTTAACAAGTCACACACGTTGGCAACAGTGTACAGAACAGTTATTTTGGTACATGCAGACTTCCTCAGTCAACAAGTTGACTGGACATTACCAAGCCCTCATTTCTAGGTTATAACAGTTTTTCCTCAGCAATACTAACAATAATAGGAACAAAACAATAATCATCAGGTATTGAATGATATCATGAATCGAAAATTTTAATCATGCTAAGATAAGGAACCGGAAGATAAAGCTTAGTCAACGGCAAACGTTTGTTTCCCCAGGGCGCGACGGACGCGGGTCACTACATCGAGGTTTGAACCCCAACGTTATGAAAACGGACAACCCTGACGCAATCACACGCCATGAACAGATCAGCACGTCTCGCCGAGGGTAATCAACACCTGTACAAGCTCCGGACGGCGCCGTCACCGCCAGGCGCTCGTCAGTTCTATATCTACATACTCACATACACACTGGACTTATGGAAAACATCACCACTGCCACAACGTCGCGACGCGACCGACTCGAAAAATATACGGGAAAGGTCACGCGTGGCACAATTTCGTACTTTCACATTGCAAAATTTTTGGCACTAGGGACGGAGGGACGGGGCTGACGACGTCAGTGGCCCCACCGAGCTCGCAACGCTCGTATCCAGACGCGCCGTTTCCGCTCCGCGACCCATATCGTACGTCGTATTCAAACTGAACCGACATCGAACACTGTCGTATGACATAGCACAGCACAAGGAACTACCGAGGCGACCACCCCGCTGCTCGGATCGCAACATCGAATCGGGTGTCACGGGCTCGTGGAACGTTTTCGTATCATTACTCGTTTGTCGGCCTTACGCTCATGAAAACTCGGAAACTTACATTGTAATTGTTATCCAACGCATTCAGAAGTCGATTACTTAGTTCATGAGCGTTATTACTCATTTATAAACGAAAATATTTAACTAAATACGACGAACGTGTCTTCGGCTGCGTCGTAATGGCGGACCGACGACTACGTATGCCCGTGCCAGGGCATTTTAGCCGAATAATTCAGCTGATATCTACTGAGGCGACGCACACTCGTGTTTTTCCGTTTCTTTTGACGGAACAACTTTATTTTTACTTTTGTAGCCACTAGATGGCAATAGCTATATTTCAGAATATATTAAATATATCAACTTTTTGGGCAGTATAAATTTTATTTTAAAAATATATTTATTGATAAGGATGTTAATTGTAAATCTGTATGCAAATAATGTTGAAAATCTTTAGTTATTTTATCATGTTTTGATTCTTATTATTCAAAATGTCAATTGTTTGCCAATAGATGGCAGTAATTCAAAATGAAAGAAAGAGAAAGAATTATATACGCATCCCTATAGCATTCAGCCTCATACCAGCACAAAAAAATACTATTCCATTTAGTAGTATTTGTACGAAATAAACTGAACAATTCTTTGAATGAGAATAGAGTTAATTATTTAACGGTTGATTCACACGGTTGAACTGTACATAAAACAGTATGATGTATCCTTCGGAAATCTTTACATAGTATAAAATGAAGTCACTTCCGCTGTCTATTCGCTTAGATCCTTTAAACTATCGAACCGATTTTAATGCAGTTTTCAGCAATAGATAGAATTATTCATGAGGAAGGTTTAAATGTATATCACGCTATGACCCGTGGGAGCAAGGCACTAACATGTAGTTGAAATCGTGAGGGACACCTAGTAAAAAATAAAGCATCGTGTTTATCGGACGTCATCGTTTATGGTTTGCCTTAGTATAACTTAATATTATTCTAGCACTACTTTGTATCAGATTACAATAGATAGACTAATAGCCGTTTTCTATATTCTATTTACAGATAGATTTGTTTACTATCGATAGCGTTTTGACAGATCTTTCATACAAAATGTGCGAGAAAAATACTGCCGTATTGGGAACAGCCATAAAACATACCGATCGACCGCATAGATCCCATATTATATAAGGCCGCTATACACATTGGGCCAAGTTAGTGAGCCAGCATGTTGGGCCAAAATAATGAATTCCAAATGTCGCTGTTTAAACAATGGTGTACCAATCATTGTACCAACACTATTGTCTTTGTCGACGAATAACAATATACTGAATATGACGCCAATGTATGAACACACTTGGCGGAGCGGGCCAAGATCCTTTGATGTATGCTCGAAAAACCGACGACATTCGGTTGGCCGGCCAATGTTGGCGCCAACTACCAACATATCGCCAAGTAGGTGTATACACGTTGGCTCAATGCGCTGGCCCACTACCTTGGCCCAATGTGTATAGCGGCTTATAGAGAGGATATGATGTATGTTTTTTTTTTGTTGAAGCTGAATGTTACGTAAAAATGGCGGCCATGTGGAGCTATAGTGCTTAACGAGTTGTTAATTAATTTGTCGATAAATACTACTACACTAATTATCGATATTTTTAACTTTAATATTGATATTTAACCAATATCGATAAATAAAGCTCACACTAGTGTTAATAGATGGCAAATGAAAATTTATCTTCGAGTGACCCTTATGGTCAAATAACGGACAGAAAAACCAATATATTGTTAATTGTGCAACATAATGATACAGTAGCCAAAATATAATCTTTCTTGGAGATAGGATAACCATGTTAGTGCGGTGCAGGATCTGATACAGCTTTCATGATTTTTTATAAAGACATAGCAAGAAGGTCCATCTCCGATTTCTGCATGAATTTGGAGCGAATGTTTGGTTTTACACAAATAGAATACATTGAAGCAAAATATATATAACACAATAACACCTTTCAAAATTCGATTAAAAATGTAATCTGTTAGGAATGCGATCAAACATCGAAACTTTCAAATCACGCAGTGTGAAAAATATTATACGATACATTAATCGAAATATATTTTTTGGTGGAAACCACTGGTTATCTTGGCGTTGTGGCAAAGCAGTAGTGCATTATAAATGAAATGTCACCCGGTGAGAATTGTTTAATTTTTCGACGGGCGATAGGATTATCATCATCATCATCATCAGCCACAAGACGTCCACTGCTGAACATAGGCCTCTCCCAAAGATTTCCAGACCGACCTGTTGGAAATATGCTGGCTTAAATTATAAGATGTACACACCAGCTAAATACTTCGCAAGACGCATGTTGTCGCACGAAGTAGTGTGACTGGTTTTTGATTTATTGCTGGTTTAAACAATGTATACTTCATCAACATCGGGTACATACCAACAAATTATTTGTTATTACATATCAAGAAAATAAATTGTCTTAATACATGGTGTGGGTTTATACACAATGAAACAGGGTAGCCAGAAAGATAATATGTATATGAATGATAAAGACAATACTGTTTTTTTTCGGTAGAATTTTTAAGATTAAATGTTCCACACTCAATCCAGTGTTGCTTTGTTAATCACAGTGTTGCCGTTTTTTAACCTTTAATTTATTTCAGTTTCTTTTTGAATGTTAAAGATCCTGATATCTGATCTGACTTTGTGTCTGGAACGTAACAGTAATGTTGCTAGTTTTATTACAAATCTACCCTGCAAGATTTAGGACCAACTAAATTAATGATTACATGGATTTTCTTTAAGTTTTCAAACATTATTTGATAGTTTACCGTAACTGATATTTTTAAACATGTATTATGCATTAGAAACAAATGTAGGAGGAATAGTAACTTAGACCTTGTCTTTTGCATATTTAAAAAAAATATCTAACTATGTTTTTTACATTACTGATCTATAAGCACAGTCACATATTATGCTATTCCTTTATTTGGCTTTAATAGATTTAGTTTTTATGTTAAATTTACTAAATTAATAATTACTTTGCATATTAGGTGGGGAGGGAAATCTTATATGCTGGCAATACCATTACCTTCACAATTGTCACTTTTTCGATTAGTGCGAGAAGTCGTGTATCGCGCTGATTGTCATGGCATAAAAAAAATATTTTGCATTTGTTGTGTGAACATTAACAGTTTTTACGCGTCGTTTACACACGTTTATTTTAGACGGTGTCATGTAAATAGAGCGTATTACAGTAACACACGCGTGCGGGGTGATAAATGGGGAAATTATTAGATAGTTTGTGTGTAGTGTAGTGAGAGTGGAGATGGATCGCCGATGTTCCCAGTCTGTTCGAACGCTGGTTTTCGACGATTCGGACTCCGAACCGCCGAAAAGTGGTCAGAAAAAGGATTTGTGCGCGTCTGGAGTCCCGTCATCCCTCAATCAAAGCGCTGAAGGTATGCCTAATGTTATTAAAGACACGTTCGGATATCTCGATACGCATGTTAAGGCGAGATTTCGCAGTGTTTTCAAGGTTTATTTGCCTTCAATTTAATTGGTGAGGCGTGAATGAGTGTTTTGTAGGCATCGGCAGTATGGCAAGCGCTCCGTTCGTTATGAAAACATTTAGATTCGTGTTATTGAGCGGCAGTGTGCGCAGCGATGTCGGAATGTTTTTATACTAATTACATTATGACCCAGATGGCGGTCTGGTTGATAAAAATAAACAATAAACAGATTTTTGCGTTAAGTCATAATAGCACATGGCTGTTATTCAATGTTTTTCAGGTACACATTATTTCGGTTCGAATATTGATTAGGTTAAATTGTGTGTTATGTTGCATAAATTCGTAGTTTTATCGTTTATTAAAGTATATTTGTTGGATTTTAAAATAATTCGGAGGTAATTATGAATGACTTAATAAAAATTTAAGACTGACTTTTGATTAAGAAATATGTATTAATTGTTATAATAAACTATAGCATCTATGCAAAACCAACATGATTAGTTCCATAACTGTTAAATATGCATTTGTATAATAATTGTAAACTGTATATTTTACAGAATAGACATCTTTCATTTACAATTTTGCTTTATTCATTATAACCTATTATGAATTTCATTGACTGTATGACTATACTAGCTTTTATTTATGGCTTTAAATTTTAATTTATAAAAAGACATTCCCCTTATAAAGTTTACAATCTTTCTCCCCATAGTGTTTACACATTGTTGCTTGCCCACAGAAATAGACAAAGCAGTGGTACCATCCCAGATGACCACTCACATACAAGGGACATACCACATTGTCAAATGATATGTAGGGACCATTAAAATATAGTATTCAAGTAAGTAATTCACATTATCAAACCATTTTATCTTATTTGTCTCTTCATATCACAGTAGCTGTTTTTGGATAACAATCTTGCATAATTCACCTCAAAAGCGTACAGTCATAAGTACTATACAATGTTATACAAGTCATGTCTGTGTAGTTCTGAGGTGAACAAATCAAAATTTGGCGATCAATGTTTTGGCAAACAGACACTATCAATCAATTTATGAATGAATAACACATTTGTTTACTGAACTATACTTGTCTACAAAGTTATATAGGAAACAAAATAAAGCTTCCCATATTTGGTGTCTGTATTCAAACAGCATAGTCTGTGGTACTTGGCTGCATATAGTATGACTATTAGCTTGGTATTTAAATCAGGCATTCCCAAAGGGGTCGATATCAACGCCTTGGGGTCAAAATCGGTTACCAGGTGTTTTTTTTTTATCCTGGCTCGGCAAAGTGACTACGCTACACCTGATGGTAAGTGTAGCGCAATCGAAGAATATTGTCGACCAACGATAAACAATGTGTCCATCGTTGGTCGGCAAGGTCATGCTGGCCTGTCAAAGGGCCAAGGAGGGGGAAGGAAAAAGTGATGGGAAAAGGGTGAGGATCAGGGGGCAAGCCCCTGGGGAGAACCGGATATACACTGGCTGACCCTGGAACGCGACCCACGCAAGGTGGGCCACTATGGCAGGTTTTAGCACCAATGTACGGTGGTCGCTATCCGGTCGGATACAAGTATCCTCCCACCAGCAAAATAAATGAAATCTGCAAAGTTTTTGCAGATAAATTGGCATTTTATATCGGCTCTTTGGGTTCAAAATTGGCTACACAGGGGAATAAACAAAGACCGCAAAGTTATTGAATTGGCATTTCATATCAATAGGAAAATCTAGAGATAGGATTTTTATAGTCATTTGGATATGGCGGTTTGAGTATTAGTTTTGTTTTTGGAAATGGGGTCTCTTGCCCAAAATAGTTTGGGAATATGATTTAAATAATAGAAGTATAGATGGTTTTGTGAGTCTATAAGATCATTTCTAATTGTTCAAATCACAGCATAGATATTTAAACATTTAATATTGTTATTTATTTATACAAAAATTTTATGACTGACAACCTTGGCATTGCGGGCGAGTAGTCAGCTGTGATGCGAGAGGTCGCGGGTACATTCCTGCACTGAGACAAATGTTTGTGTGAAAACACCTCTCCAGAGAAGTTGATGTCAGGTAGGCGGCTGGTCGTAAAAACTACAAGGTTTCCTGTGAGACAGTACTAACAAACCAGTTGTAGTGATCTATGCCTTTACCATTTGCTGTAAACAAAACTGTCTACAGTATTGCTTCTCCAGTATGAATTTCAATTGTTTTATAAACATTCAAGAAAATAATAACATTACGTTTTCTATAACTATTTCACTTACTGGTTATTAATATTATTCGTTAGTATCTTCCTGTTGGGTATTTAATGCAGAAAATATGCGATGTGTTTATGACGTCACAGTTCAATGAAATTTATATTGCCTGAATAAATGGTATGTGATACCGTTCTGAGAAAATGCTTGCACATAAAATTACATTTAGGAATTTGTTTAACAATAATGCGATTGTTGTTGGGATTTTTGTTTGACATAAATACAAATATGCCTGTATCCTGAGAGGTTTTTGCTGGCATGATCGTGCCGACCAACGATAGACACGCTGTTGTTGTCACATTGTTGGTCAACACTATTCCTGGATTGCGCTACACTTACCATCAGGTGTGTATGTAGTCATTTTGCCGAGCCAGGATAAAAAAAAGGTAAACAGTTTTATATTGGTGTACTAGTTAACGCTCGCAGCTTCGTCTGTGATAATGTCTTTCAAAGTTATGAGTGGTAGAGCCACATTGTAAACACTTTTGTCTATAGTATGAAGGGGCCAGTTCCACCGGGTCGTTACTACTGTCTCACAGAAAACTGGCGTAAAGTAGCGGCTTGATACTGCGTTTCGTACGGTGAGTGAGATATCTGGTGGCTCAAATCCCTCTCCCCTTCTCAATCCCTTAATTATCCCTTTCCTTTATGATCGGTAACGCGCCTATGATTCTTCTAGTATTGTAGGCATACATGGGTGGTGGAGATCACTTACTATCAGCTGACCAACTTGCTCGTTTGCCAGTCTATGCTTCAAAAAAATTTTAAAAAAAATCTATGTCCTAATCCTAAATGTTCTACCTGAGTGCCAAAATTCATCCAAATCCATTACGTAATTAGATGTGATTGATTAACAAACATCGATATTTAGAAACTCACAAACATCGAAACTTTCACATTTATAATATTGGTAGCATAGTAGGATGGAACAGTGAAGGAAACATCGTGAGGAAACCTGCATACCTGAGAACTCGATATGATTTTTCGAAGGTATGTGTAGTCTGCCAACCGGCATTACGCCAGCGTGGTGGACTAAGGCCTAATCCCTCTCATTCAGTAGAGGAGGCCCGTGCCCAGCAGTGGATCGTATATAATACAGGGCTAATAAAAACAAAAAAGTAGGATGGTATGATTCAGTGCTCGTACACATTTTACAAAATTTATGGTGGCAGGCATGGTATACCCAAAGGTTTAACTGCTCAACACTCCTCATTTTGCGCCGCAAATTAAAAAATATGTATGAAACACTGCTGTAGTGCTAAATTCGTGAACAACAGCGGAAACTGAATACTAAACAAACACGAAATTTAATTAACCTCATGTGTTCAGGTGAAATGTACCGTTTTAATTATCTAGCCATGACTCATTAGTAATTTAATTATGTACAAGTGGTTTGCGTTCAAAACGGTCGTATATCAGAGAGAATAGAGTTTAACGGTGTGTGGGTGTGCCGTGGAAACTAAACCAATGAGGGATGTATTCTATGACATGTTATCATACATTATATATTTTTATTTAGGTCTTACTAGCTTCAATTCTTTTTATTTGATTTATTGACGAGACGAGCAAGGCGCTTGCCTGATAGTAAGTGCCACGCCTGCCCATAACCAGAAGCAACACCACACAGAACTTTGAATTACAGAGCACTGCATGGCATTGAACTGCGCTCGTCACCCTGAGACATATGATGTTAAGTCTCATAATGCCCAGTAATTTCACTGGCTTCAATTTCCTTCAAAGCGAAACACAACAGTGCATACACACTGTTGCTTGGCGGCAGAAATAGACAAAGCGGTGGTACCAACCCAGACGGCCTCTTGCAAACGAGGGACCTAACACCTTACAATGTACTTACATCAGCTCCAGTGAGGACACTTTGCCGTGCCAGTATAGAAAAAAACAACTGAAAATTCCAACCGTTTCATTGGTCGAAAAATACGTCATCGAAGCGATGATAAATTCGTTCAAACAAAGCCAAATTGGCACACACCAGTTCTTCGCAACATTAAACAATTATATTATGAGCAGAACTGTATGATTGAAAGATTCAAAATCAAATCTTTATTAATCATGTAGGCTAAGAAAGCGCTTATGACAGGTCAAGTACAGAATATTTGTTATTAATAAGACTAACTTAAAATAAAAAATTAAGGGAACTTTGGAATAACCCTCGCGCTATAGGCTGGCAGGAAAAGGCACACCAACAAGCATGGGAAAAGGGAGGGCATCCTTAAATGAAGGGATTCGATGGATTGTATGGAACCAAGGGGCAAAGCCAGGGACATTAAGTTTTTTGAGCAGTAGAGCCACGCTGTAGACAGTTTGTCTACAGCATGAATGGGCCGACTCGACGGGGTCGTTATCACTGTTGTCTCACAGAAAACTTGCTGCTGCGTTTCGTACGGTGAGTGAGATATCCGGAGGCCCAAACCCCCTCCCCTTCCCAATGCCTTAATTACCCTTTTCCATTAGGGACTTTCAATTGCAATTCGTGTGGTATTGTGGGCGTACATGGATGGTGGAGATCACTTACCATCAGGTCACCCACTTGCTCGGTTGCCGGCTTATGCTATAAAAAAACAGTAGATAAAAGGATGAGCCAGTCACAGAGCAGAAACAATGATATATTATGGTCTAGCGCACCACGTGTTTGTATTTTGAATTAGGCATGGTTATTTTGATAGAATATTTATTGTTCGATTATTCCCAACTGTATCCAGGGTGGGGCAAACGCCCCACCTCGTGGCTTCTAATGGGTCATTTGAAACCATATTTAAAAGTAATGGAAATTAGTCATGGTTTTTTCGTCCACGCTATGGGATTGTTTTCCGGGTCACGTGGTCAAATACAATGTCTTGTCCTTTAAACGAAGCGTGAACAGCTAACAAGCGCGGCATAAAGATGGTAATCGTCGACAGATGGTACGATTCTCGTCCGTCGTTAACCGACTTAAAAAAAGGAGGAGGTTCTCAAGTCGTTTGTCTGTATATTTTTTCCACAAATATGCACCTATTTGGATGACTGTTTTTTTCATTGAAAGAGTTTTTTTCCAGTGGTGTCGGGGTATGATGGAAAATTGCGAAACTACTTAACGGAAAACCGCTATTCGAATTTTAAAGTCTTTTTTGTTTTTGTATAATATAGCTCGCGTTGCTCTTATCTCGAGGAAAAAGTTGTAGTATTTTGGTGATTTATTACAAAATAAACATTTATTTCTTTCTGGCTGGCGTTATCCCGGCTTAAAGCCAGGGTCCGCCTTTCCATCATGATTTGACGGTTGTTTTGGTGGGCGATCCACAGTCTGGGCCCACAAGCCGTATTGGGAACTAAGTTTCGTCATTGACTCATCCGTTAAACAACAGAGTGTAGGACCACGTGCAGGTGATCATTAATTCATTGCTAGGTGTAAAAAAACGAACCACTGTCGACCTTGGCGGGTTCATCGGTGCCTAACTTGGCGGGATAGACTCCGTAGAAAATACTTCTGTTTAGTTTTTAAATGGTCCAGGTAAACGATGCGTCGTTGTTTTAGATGCAAAATATACAGAAACGGTTTACATATACACTCCCCGAAGGGATAGGCAGAGGTGTAACCAGTACACTCATATTTCGCCGAGCGTATTTCCGTCCCATGATGTGATAGGGGCTAGCCTATCGCCACACCGGGCACAATTCCCGACTCCGGGCTGATACTGAGCATTTCGTGATATGAAAACCCAATATCACTTTACCCGACCCGAGGATCGAACCGGAGACCTCTGCACAGCAGTCGTACCGCGTACGCATTACAGCGCCATCGAGGCAGTCAAAATAATTGAATTTTCAACAATAGCCACAATCGAAAGTGTGGAATTGTGCCATGTTCGTTACTTTACAAACAAAACACCTACGTTTTAGAAATGGAAATTCGCTTGCACAGGTTTTCGGAATTTAGATTGCTTAGGCGTTTTGCGTTGCGTTTGTTGGTTTGTGTTTTTTTTTATAACCAACTGCTTTGGTAGTCAAAATACAATTTTCCAATGTTGCGAAATTTGATTTTTTTTTTGTTATTTTTGTAATGTTGTGTCAAGAAGGCCGGTTAACGAGCGAGTGGCTCACCTGATGGTAATATCAAAACCGCCCATGAACACCGTAATTTTATCATAAAAACGAAAAAAATATGTGAAATGGCGGGAAATCGAAAGAAGTTTTTAACATAGAACGCGTTCCAAACTTAAAATAATTAGAGTTGTAAAAAAGAAAAGTTTTTATGTAACAGTATATATGGCCAAACTAGTTATTTAAAGATAGATTTGCTTACTATCAGTAGTGGTTTGACAGATCATTCATTTAAATGTGTCAAAAATTTACTGCCAGCGTTGGACGTCCACCTACAAGGTGGACAGACAATCTGATAAAGGTCGCAGGAAGTCGCTGGATGCAGGCCGCTTCCAACAGGTCGGTCTGGAAATCTTTGGGGGAGGCCTATGTTCAGTAGTGGACGTCTTGTGGCTGATGATGATGATAATGAAGCAAATCTATCGGTAAATAATATATTGGGAAAAATCATTATTAGACAAACGATTAGTTGTAAAACCCAAATGTTTTTCTATATCACCGAGGTCGGCTGATTAAGAGTTGTATACGCACTGTTATCAATGCATTCGGACATAGGCGTTGCTGGTTATCATTCAAACATGATAACGTATCGTAAAAAAAAACCGAACATATGTTCGATTTCTCAAAATTTGTCATCATTGTAAAACGCTGCTCTTACCTTCTGATAACTGCTTGTTGATCTACAGATGTTTGTCTTCTGACTGGGTGTTGTGTTGTGAAGCCAAAAGTCTCTCGCAGTTTCTGATACCCACGACACGATACCCGTGTCTTCGTGTAGGGAGTTTCAGGTCAAGACTATGATTTGTTTCGGGTTCGAGTGCTGTGGGACCGTAAGCTCCTCGTAGTTCCTGATAGAGATTAAACCTAGTGTGGTGTCAGGACTATGTGTGGTGACTGTTTATTTATCTATACTATCTATATTATCTGTTTATTTTTTGACAGCCTCCGTGGCACAGCGGGCGAGTAGCCGGCTGTGAAGCGAGAGGCCGCTATAAATGCTTGTGTGATCCACAAATATTTGTTTCTGGGTCTGGGTGTTGTGAGACCGAAAGTCTCTCGTAGTTCCTGATAGCAACGACACAAGACTCTTAAGATCTTACTGTGGGGTCAGGACAACTGACTGTTGGGTGTATAATTATAATTCATTATTATATTATGTTGGTTGAAAGCACAGTTATAAGAGTGCGACAGTCTCGCAGACAAAACATCTGAGACAATGTGATCGTGCGCCGTAAACCGGCCCGCGCACCGCGCACGCGCGCTCTGTTAACCAGGCCCGCCCTAGACCAGTTTACCGACTCTTGTTTAATGCACACACATACTGCTTTATAATATTATCCTTTCTACTTACGATTTAAGCGCGTGCAATAATACTTATTTGAAACCAATACCAAGCCTACTCCTTACTAGGTGGTAGGTCCCTCGTATGCGAGAGGCCGTCTGGAACAGCGTGTAAGCGCTGTTGTGTTTCGGTTTGAAGGCCATTGAAGCCAGTGAGATAACTGGGCATTATGAGACTTAACATCTTATGTCTCAGGGTGACGAGTGCAGTTCAGTGCCATGTAATGGTTTGTAATTCAAAGTGATGTGTGGTGTTGCTTCTGTTTATGGGCAGGCGTGTCGCTTAGCATCAGGCGAGCGCCTTGGTCGTCTCGTCATTCAATCAAATAAAGAAAAACACGTCATACGTTAATTGGTTGTTAAATCTTTTTCGGATATTTTGGACTAGGCCCTTAATATATCGAACACTATTGGCACAAAATTACCCAACCGTTAAAAAATCACAAATCAATAACCGAAAAGATCTGTAAATGGACTTCGCCGTTTATCGCTGAGTCTCACATTGCCCAGTAATTTCACTGGCTTCAATGTCCTTCAAACCGAAACACAACAGTGCTTACACAATGTTGCTTGGCGGCAGAAATAGACAAAGCGGTGGTACCAACCCATACGATCTCTCGCATTCGAGGGACCTACCACCTTGTAAATTCGTTTTTGGCGGTAAATAAAAACAGACCACAGTACACAGTATTCGACACTTGGCGAAGAGTTTACATAAGTGTTTTTTTGAATATTTTATTCAGTCTGTAAATAACACAGCAGTGGTGAAACAGGCGTTTAATTATAAAACATGCCACATAACCTATTGTTTACATTCACCATGGCTATGCATGCCGGTTACGCAGCGACCTTGGTGACGTAGCACGCGTACCGAACAATGACGTCACATACGCGCGGTCCAACGCGAAACGTGAATGTGGCCCCAAAAGCGATACTTTGTGTGAAAGTCTGATATTAGTTTAATAGTGAAATAAAAAAATATTTTATTGGTTTGTTTACGTTGTGATAGGAAGTTTCGTTTATTAATTGATTTATGAATATGTTCCGTTGTTTTTTTATTGCATAGACCGGCGAACGAGCAAGTGGGTCATCTGATATTAATATTAAGTGATCTACACCGTCCATACCAGAAGAATTATTGGCGCGTTGTCGACCTTAAAGGAAAGGGAATAATTAAGGGATTGGGAATGGGAGGTGGTTTTGGGCCTCCGGATACTTCGTTCACCATATGAAATGCAGCAGCAAACTGCTCCTTTACGTCG
Source organism: Amorpha juglandis (assembly GCA_949126905.1). Taxonomy (NCBI): domain Eukaryota; kingdom Metazoa; phylum Arthropoda; class Insecta; order Lepidoptera; family Sphingidae; genus Amorpha; species Amorpha juglandis. Next base: position 9,593,598 of record OX421389.1, read on the forward strand.
ATTTTCTGTGAGACATTGGTAACTACCTGCCCGAGCCGGCCTTCATGCTGTAGACAAAACTGTCTACAGCGTGCCTCTACAACTCATTAAATAATTTAATTTTTTTCTTGCCATAACATAATTTCTGGTGGCCCAAGTAACCCCCGTCCCTCCCATATCCAATTCCTTTCCTTTAAGGTCGGCAACGCGTCCATGATTCTTCTGGTATTATGGACGTACATGGCCGGTGGAGATTTACCATCAGGCGACTCACTTGTTCGTTTGCCGGCCTATGCCATTTAAAAGATATATATTTCTGATATTGTTTCGGGGTGGTGGATATTACTTATCACCAGGTGGCCAACTTGCTCATTTACCGGTATCAACTATAGACAAACCACATAAGTTACATTTGTAGTCAAAATAATACACATGTTTAGTATTTGATATTGAATAATATTGTCTGTTTATTTAGACCAGGGATTCCCAAACTATTTGGGCAAGCGACTCCTTTTTCAAAATGAACCTATACCTCAGCCCCCATAGCCATATTACTTTAAAAATTCTATCTGTTCTTTTCCTATTGATACATAATACTTACCAATTTAAAATATGTTACTAGGAATTTTCAAACCTTTGTAACTGAGACTTGATTTCTTAGATTTTACGATGTTTACCTCTATAATTGGAACTTTGTAGCTCAATAGCCCGTACAAGTGGGACAATTTATCAGTTGTAGACGAGTTATGACGCATTTGTTTTGAGTAGAAATTTTGACATAGGTGGGACCGTCTATAAATAAGACAGCTTTCATGTTAACCTGCCTATTTGGGAATTTTGCTGGTGAGAGGATATTCGTATCCGACCGGATAGCGACCACCGTACACTGATATTAAAACCTGCCATAGTGACCCACCTTGTGTGGGTCGCGTTCCAGGGTCAGCCAGTGTATATCCGGTTCTCCCGAGGGGCTTGCGACATGACTTGACGGTTGGTTGGGGCGGGTACAGGGGTACATTCTTGTATTATTGTGCCTGCAGCGGTCATCCGACTGTCCTGTACTTCCCTCTCCGAAGAGGGAAAAAGCATTTACACAGGCCGGCATGATTCTGGTGACCACCGATAAACTCATTGTTTATCGGTGGTTGCTGGTTTTTGGACTGCACTACGCTTACCATCAGGTGTAGTGCAGTCATTTTGCCGTGCTCGGAGAAAAGAAAGTTAATCCACTTGCTTATAAACCGGGCTTAGCCATAAAAAAGAGTAGCCTTTTGCGTGCTCGGATAAAAAAAAAACTGGGTAAATGAAACGCCTCTATAAGTGATAAAAAATTTAGTTCCTTCAGATCCCACTTATCCAGGTTTCACTGTAGTTCGTAAAAACCGAACATTGCCGAAGCGCGGAGTATATGTCGTAATGCTGTACGATTATTTGCATCTGAATCGATTTATTGAGTCGAGTGTCGTGTATCGAGTAGAGGCGAATTAATTAATTCAGATTACAAGCCTGTGTAATGATATCGGTTGTGCTGTTAGCGGTGTGCGTCGCTTGGCGGTCGAGTGCGACGCAGTTGCATTAACGAGCCGTAGTGCAAGTCTGTTTGGTATATGTAATTATTAAGAGATGTGGGTATTTAGACTGAAGAATGTTTTATTATAACTTATTGCACATTCTTGAGGGAGATAAGTCTATGTCGTAAATTTTAATGTGCCCTCGCATCTATTCAAGTTAGGTCTTGTCATTTTGAAAAGTATTTTTTTACTAATACGATTTTACAGTAATTGCCAAATCTGAGTATCAGAACTAGAATCTCGAAGGTCTACACTCAAGGCAACAACGGGGGTATATTTAGGGTACTGATTAGAGCATAATGACAGTAAAAACTAGTTTTTTGCGATAGTCTCGTGAACTTGAAAAAGCCAATCAATATCATCCTCCTACAAATATGTAATCATGTAACCTAATAAAAGCGATCCGTGATCGCGATCGATTGAAGGCACGTTACCAAGACAGATTTTTTTTAAAAATTGCTTTATAAATATATCGCATAATAATTTTAGATTCTCTTTTCATATAATCCAATCATCATTCTGTCAACATGCTTTTTTCACATGTTGCAGATGGAATTTTGCTTAATTTTAACACTAATCGTCTGGCTGATGTCAACCGGATTTGAAGGAAATAAAAAAATATCCATTGCCTTTTTGCAGTGTAAATGCTAAACTTATGTTGAATGCAAAATGGAATTGGATATCGTAACTGCTCGTTTGTATTTTGGGGGATTACTGTCGCGCATGAGGTGCATGCTTGATGCTAATTCTACTGTCAAACGGTGATACATACGCGTGAGTCACGCTTTTAGATAAGTTGAAGACGTTTCTTTGTAGCGTCATCTTTAACTCAGTGCATTGATAAAGTATAATAATCATGCTGATGCCTAAGTGACTGACTCAGGTGTTATTTGTTAATATCGTTTCGATACTGCTAGTAGAATCAATAACGTAATCGTATGCTCTTATGAATATTAAATTTTCATTAAAGTTAGTCATTATAAATAACAATTTATATTTGTGAATCACACATTATCTTGCAGGCATTGCTAAATAGATGAAGATCTTACTCTTGACGGCGTCAAAACCTCGTCCCAGGTCTGCCACTAAAAGATAAAGATATATATAGATTGCGTTTTTTTTATAACAATGATGTAAGTGATCTCTATCGCCTATAAACGCTCATAACCCCAGATTCTTCTGGACGCATTTAGTATAGAAATTAAGAGATTGGTAAGAGGAAAGGGGGTTTGGGTCTCTGGATATCAACCAAACCCAACAGCGAGCTCCTTTGTTGGTTTCTATAAGACAATGGTGACAATCCGGTCGAGCCGGCCCATTCGTGCTGCAGAACAATATTTACAGCATGCTTCTACCATTTGTTGCCTCGTGCGATACAGGCGAAAGTGAAACAGAAAACTGTCATTGACGAGGCCGCTTCGTACAATACGTTTTTGCAAACTGTATAACGCGACCTCTTAAACAAGCGTTTTTTTGGTTAATATTATCGTTTGTATCATACGATAATCTCGTTCCATCCAAATATTATTTATTTGTCTGTATATGCAAATAACGCTAATACATCATGTCTTAGTTTAGCCTTATCTGACAGTGTTTGTTTGTTTGTGTATCGGGTTAAATACGAGCGATATTATTGTCTGGCGCCCTCGATAATTTGTCGGTATATATAAATGTTCACTGATAGACGATTCTGATTGAGAATAAATCCGATAACCTGTATTTAGTATTGCATTGTTATTAACGAATGATGTGTTAAAAATACTTAATTTAAATTGATATGATTTGAAAAAATAATTTTAACAATAATTTTCGAGTGTATGTAATTTACAAGGTGGTAGGCCCCTCGTATGCGAGAGGCCGTTTGGGTTGGTACCACCGCGCCGTCTATTTCTACCGCCAAGCATTGTTGTGTTACGGTTTAGAAGACATTGAAACCAGTGAAATTATTGGACATGGTGAGATTTAACATCTTAATATGTCTACGGGTGACGAGCGCAGTTCAGTGCCAAGTCGCTTCCGCTGTCTAATCGCTTAGATCTTTTAATCTATTCAACGAACTTTAATGCAGTTTTCAGCAATAGATAGAGTGATTCATGAGGAAATTTTAGGTATATAATTTGTCAAGGTATCACCCGTGCGAAGCCGGCGCGAGTCGTAGTGAAAATATAAAACAGGAAAATTGTTTTAATTTTTGGTGTTATCTCACTTAATATGATTAAGTTCGTACCGTTACTTATACATAAGCTTACGCCTGTAACCCCGAAGGTAGGCAGATGTGCTTTGGAAATGCCCACTGGTCTGAGAAAAAGCACCAACAAACTCAGCCGAAACAAACCCGGGACCTCACGGTCTCGTAACCTAAGTACGTTGCCACTAAAACAATGAGGCAATCACTCACAGTACAAACAAACAAACAATCAATTAACATGTACACGTACTACTTAACGTTATAAATCGATTCGAAGCGTTTAACACATTTGTTCAGTTACGAACAATTTGAGCTACTGCAATTGCACTGTGACCGTGACTTAGTTTCAATTGCCCTTCGTTGTGCAATGAAATTGTTTCTCATATACTCTTGACAAATTGATACAAGTGTGTTATTATGATATACAGTTATATATATACGTACTCACTCCTGTGTTCGTCGAAGGGGTAAGCAGAGGTGTAACCAGTATACCCACATTTCGCCGAGCTTATTTCCGTCACATGATGTGATCGGGGGCGAGCCTATCGCCATACTGGGCACAATCCCAACATTTTTTAATTTTATTGATTGACGAGACGAGCAAGGCGCTCGCCTAATGGTAAGCGTCACACAGATTTTTGAATTACAAAGCACTGCATGGCACTGAACTGCGCTCGTCACCCCGAGACATTAGATGTTAATGCCCAGTAATTTTACTAACTCCTTTTCAATATTTGTATCTAGAAAAAAATCTTATCAAATCCCCGATTTAAGCTACTCCCGCTCCAGCAACTGTGACCGTGGCTTAGTTTTTAACCGGTCGCCCTTCATGCTTGTACTCGTAGAACAGTTGGTACGGATCTATCGATCGTGATCTGTCATGTCTGTGCGTTGCGTAATCGTTATGGACCAGTGCGTTTGTCTCACGACTGTACGGTTCCGGGTTTTTATATGGTACGTTTTGTTTTGTACCCGGTACATTTTTGTTTATGTATTTCTCAGATAAGCGGCGATAGCTCAGCGGGACGTGGTATGGACTGTCGAGACGAAAGTCGCAGGTTCGAAACCAGCCCCAAGAGCATACACCTCTGACTTCTAAGTTACGTGTATATTAATTGTTTTTTTTTCTGTTTGGCGTTGTGCTGTTAGCCTGACGCGAGTCGGCTTTCTACAGCCTCACCGGACTTTCGGGCGAACGCTTTAGGCGCTCTCAACCCTTAATTAATTGTTAATTATCGTTTGCTTTAACGGTGAAGGAAACATCGTGAAGAAACCTGCATACCTGAGAACTCGATAAGATTTCCGAGGGTATGTGAAGTCTACCAACCCGCATTAGGCCAGCGTGGTGGACTAAGGCCTAACCCCTCATTCAGTAGAGGAGGCCCGTGCCCAGCAGTGGTATATAATACAGGGCTAGTAAAAAAAAACAGATATGTGGTAGTATAGTAGAGCCAAGCAGCTGCGGCTGGTGCATTCATTTTGAAACCATCTGTAACTGATTGATGTTGGTGACGGTTAATTGATTTCACCAACTTTTAGCACCGTGTGAACGTTACTGTGGTACATAAATGGACGTAGTTACGCAAAAAGGAACCAACCCACAGCAATTTCAAATGATGATACTGATTTTGTTTTGTTTGATTCATTTATTTAAATTGATTTTAATACCGTTCTTTTTTTGAAAAATCAAACGTGGAATATATTTGATAGGTACCCGATTTTCCAAAAAAAAATACGAAGTAATATTAGTTTAAATTATTGAATTAAGTAAAACAAAACAGTATCTCCATATGAACTGGCGTAGACCGGCAAACCAGCAAGTGGGTCACCTGATGGTAAGTGATCTCCACCGCCCATTAAACACCCCCAGGACTAGAAGAATCATAGGCGCGTTGCCATAGGGAAGGGATAATTAGGGATTGGGAAGGGGAGGGCGATTTGGCCTCCGGATATCTCTCACCGTACGAAACGCATCAGCAAGCCGCTACTTTAAGACGGTTTTCTGAGAGAAAGTGGTAATGACCCGGTAGAGCCGGCCCATTCATGCTGTAGACAAAACTGTCTACAGCGTGGCTCTACCACTCAACAATAGAAATATATATTTCGCAATACGCCACGTGTCGCATTCAACTATTAGAGATAACGCCCGTCTGTCTGTATGTGACGGCGTCGCGACGCGTGTTACATGCACACGACATCATTTGAATAATGTGGGCGCGACGCAGAACAACCATTGCTACATAATGCGTTCGGTGTTCGGTCGAGGACTTTCTTTTTTTCGAGAGACGTTGCATCTCTCGATTGTCGTCGGAATTATGCTGGCCTGATGATGCTGATACACTGGCTGTCACCGGAAAGCGACTCGCCTGAACGAGCTGCTGTAGCGGGTTTTTCACCATGTGTACTGTGAGTGTAAGGTGGACAGACGACCTGATAAGGAAGGGCGAAGGAGGCGCAGGAAGTCGCTGGATGCAGGCCGCTGTTTAGCAGTGGACGTCCTGTGGCTGATGATGATGATGATGATGTACTGTGGTCGCTGATGAATTAAGCACAAAAATATCTGGTACCCCTCGCTCCTGTGGGACTGTGGCGACTCAATTCCTGCTACGAGACAAAATGTTTGTGTGCTCCACAAATGTCCGTTTCGGGTCTGGGTGTATCTCCCCAGATGGGTTAACTGCTGGTGGTAGGATATTCATATCCGCCCCGATAGCGACCACCGTACACATGGTGTTAAAACCTGTCTCGGGGTGACAAGCGCAGTCCAATGCCATGCAGTGCTTTGTAATTCAAAGGTCTGTGTGGTCTTGTTTCTGTTAATGGGCAGGCGTGGCGCTTACCATCAAGCGAGCGAATTGTTTGTTTCGTCATACAATTTAATAATAATAAAAAATACCATAGCCAATTTGTAGATTCGTGACCGAGCATCTGTCGTGGCCTTTTAGCAACGCCTCTGCCGGGATGATAGAAAAAATGGTGGAAAAAACCTTCGCTGGCCATCCACCGGTTTTTACTCGTCACCTTCGTATACGGAAACGATGATAGGCTTTTTAGAGGACGCTCAGTTTTGTCCAACCGATTTTATTGTAGTGTTCCGGGGTAATTTGTGAACATTTTTTTTGTAAGTCATGTAGGTTGTTGGTAATTACTTAAACTAAAATTTAAGAGGCAGCCTCCTTGGCGCAGTGGGCAAGAAGCCGGTTGTGAAACGAAAGGCCGTGGGTTCGATCCCGCACCGAGAAAATGTTTGTGTGATCTACAGATATTTGTTTCGTGTCTGGGTGTTGTGTGACCGAAAGTCTCTCGTAGTTCCTGATACCCCATATTAATGTGGAGTCAGGACTATGTGTGTGATTGTTGGGTGTATTAAATGATGGGGTGACGAGCGCAGTTCGGTGTCATGCAGTGCTTTGTAATTCAAAGTTCTGTGTGGTGTTGCTTCTGTTTAAGGGCAGGCGTGACGCTTAACTTCAGGCGAGCGCCCGAGCGCCTTGCTCCTCTCGTCATTTTTTTTTTATAGCATATGCCGGCAAACGAGCAAGTGGGTCACCAGATGGTAAGTGATCTCCACCGCCCATGTACGCCCACCACCAGAAGAGTCATGGGCGCGTTGCCGACCTTAAAGGAAAGGGATAATTAGGGATTGGGAAGGGGAGGGGATTTGGGCTTCCGGTTATCTCACTCACCGTATGAAACGCAGCAGTAAGCCGCTACTTTACGTCGGTTTTCTGTGAGACAGTGGTAACGATCCAGTCCAGCCAGCCCATTCATGCTGTAGACAAAACTGTCTACAGCGTGGCTCTACCACTCAAAAAAAGCAAATAAAAAAAATATATTTATAACCTCACGCACACATAACAAGACCTGCATCCACATATCGAAATGTTTGTCCTTTGGGGGTAGCAGCCCTTGTACCCTCACAGCGTCCGCTCCCGAGCCCGCGTCGACTTCACGTTTTGGCAGCGTTTTCAATGTCGCGCGACCGTACGTAGAGTCGTGTCGGCGACGTGACGCGCACGTTGCGTTGCGTAATTGCGAAACTTGTTTTGATTGCCAGTGCGATTTCTGTTCGTGTTGTTGTTTACAGTGGCTTTTGTGTTGCGTTTAGTGGTAGCGGTATTCTAATTCGTTACATTTAACCACCGACGTCAAAACGGGTGTTATATTAATACCTTGGTCTGCCCATGTATCTGTACCATGGTAAAACCTAAAACAATAGAACGATTTGAATGCGTGTTTTTAACTGATGATAAACGGAGGATTATTCGGGTCTGGGTGCGAAGACCGCAAGTCCCTCGTAGTTTTTGATACTCACGACACAGGTAAAATAAATAAATATAATAAATACACCCAACAGTCACATACATAGTCCTGACCCCACACTAAGATACGAGTCTTGTGTCGTGGGTATCAGGAACTACGAGAGACTTTGGGTCTCACAACAGCCAGACCCCGAGACAAATATCTGTGGATCACACAAACATTTGTCTCGGTGCGGGGATCGAACCCGCGGCCTCTCGTTTCACAGCCGGCTACTCACCCGATGCGCCACGGAGGCTGTCTTCACAGGTTAATCTAGTGTGAGGTAAGGACTATATATGACTGGTTGGGATGTATTTATTTATTTATATGTTTTTATAATTAACGACGGTGGATTTTATCAATATTGTTTTAAAATTGTTTAAAAATAGATTTCCAATATTTCTGCTAAGTTGACCTAAAATAATATTTGATGTAATGATTTCTTACGTTTACGCGAATGTTACATCTTCATGGTCACAGGTCGGAAAAGCTGAAAAGCTTTCGAAACGTTGGGACCGAAATTAAAATAAAATCCGTTTAAATTAGTTTTATTCCAATAATATTTGATGTGCAGATATTACGTCTTCTAGTTTTATTAAAAAACCAGATAAGCAATGAAAATGTCTATCCGTTTGCCAACTAGCACGATATATATCGCAACAATATGAGAGTTTCACGAATATTTACGATATAGAAATACGTATTGGAATTATTCTTCTCTTGGTAAGATTAGAAATATGTTTTTTTTTGTCGGAGCCCGATAGATTTCGAGTGATATTGATTTTTTCGATAAATGTTTATTCTATGTAACCGTACATTTAATGATAACAAATGAAAGATATTTCAATTTTAATAGGAGTAAATAGACCTTAAATAATAAAAGTACAAAAGGTGGTAGTGCTTACACACTGCTGCTTGACAGCAGATATAGACAAAGCAGTGGTACTCACTCAGACGGTCTCTCGCATACGAGGGACCTACCACCTAGTAAAATGCGCACCAATGCGCAGGCGTGAATTAAACATGCACAAATGGGTTCGTAAATAATAAACTGGTAAACGCCGGTCCGGACGATACTCTGACATTCTTTGTGAGTTAATATTTTGGCGAAGGTATCTCGGATTGCTAGGGATGGCAGCGGATTGTAATATGAGGATTTTTTTAGTCACCGTACGAAACGTAACGGCAAGCAACTTACTTTACGTCGGTTTTCTGTGAGACAGTGATCACGGTCGAACCGGCCTGTTTGTGCCGTAGACAAAACTGTCTACATCGTGGCTCAGTCAATCATAAACTTCTCTGTTCTAACCATCAACTAGCCCACTTGTTCGTTTGCCGGCTTATGCTATAAAAAAACGCCAGGCAGTCGATAAAGGCGTAGTAATAAGGTCCTATTGGCATCCATCGGATCCTAGAAACGTGGTATATTGAGGCGAAAAACTTGGCGTCCGAAGATTAAATACAGTTTTGGCGGGAATTCTGACCGTGCGGGTCATCGCTTATTTTAATTTATTTCAAAAACTAGTTTAAAGTTGTGTTTGTTGTATAAAAGTGGTTTGGATTTGTACAATAAACATTGATGGTGATGAACAGTGTATGGAAGCATTGAAATAAGTCAATGAAGCATCGTATTGGAAGGAATTCACACCAAAACTCCAACAAGACCTTGAAAACGTCCACACCGATATTTCATCGTTCTTGTGAAGGCTTGAGAATAAAACATTTTTTTTTTTTTTTTTTTTTTTTTATCCTGGCTCGGCAAAGTGACTACGCTACACCTGATGGTAAGTGTAGCGCAATCCAAGAATAGTGTCGACCAACGATAAACAATGTGTCCATCGTCGGTCGGCAAGATCATGCCGGCCTGCCAAAGGGCTAAGGGGGAGGGGAAGGAAAAAGGGAAGGGAAAAGGGTTAGGATCAGGAGGCAACCCCCCTGGGGAGAACCGGATATACACTGGCTGACCCTGGAACGCGACCCACACGAGGTGGGCCACTATGGCAGGTTTTAGCACCAGTGTACGGTGGTCGCTATCCAGTCGGATACAAGTATCCTCCCACCAGCACTTGTCATTGGCGAAATGCATAATAATGCGAAGCCATAAATAAAAAAGAAGAAGAAAATTAAACATGTTTATGTTGTATTTATTCGAGATATTGTCCCATCTCTACTGAACCCGTGATATCTTGAACAAAAGGAATTATTTATTAAAGAAGCGCCAACGTTGTGTTGATTTGGACGTCTGTGAAACACAAACGCGCTCTGAGCATTAATACTTATTGTTTTATATTATAGTCACGCGAAAGGCCTTTATTTGCAGATTTGGTTATAAACAGAACAAATGATGATTTCTTACGTTTACGCGAATGTTACTTATTGAAATAAAACTAATTTAAACGGATTTTATCGCGTTTTTTTTTATTAATTTTGATCCCGACGTTTCGAAGACTTTTCAGCCTTCGTGGTCACGGGGTGGACGGTGGCGGAAAAGACCGCGATAAAATCAGTTTTTAATTTTATTTAAATGATGAAGATGTTTTAAAGTTCGTATTGACCTACCCTGATACAAATCTGAGTGTGGTATTGTTATTTATCGTAACTTGGTTTAATTAAAGTGAACGATATATAATAGTAGATTTCCTTCGCGGCTCCGCCCGCGTGATCTGCTTTTTCCGGGATAAAAAGCCTATGTTCATCAGGGATAATGTAGGATTCTAATGGTGAAAGAATTTTTCAAATCGATGGTAAGTGATCTCCACCGGTCATGAACATCCACTATACCTGAAGAATCATGGGTGCGTAGCCGACCTTAAAGGAAAGGGATTGGGAAGGGAAGGGGGATTTGGGCCACCGGATATCTCACTCACCGTACGAAACGCAACAAGCTGCTACTTCTTGTCGATTTTCTGTGAGACAGTGGTAACAACCCGGTCGAGCCGGCTCATTCACGCCGTAGACAAAACTACAGCATGTACAGTACCGTACAGCGTGGCTCTGACACTTATAAATGTTACGTATATGTTACGAGATTTTTTCACTTTCCGTGCCAGTTGGTTTTTATTTGAATAGCTTTAAAATACGAGATGTCGAATAATGTTTACATTTATGTATTGCGTAACATCATTCCGTTATAAAAATCTATACTAATAATAAAGCTGTAGAGTTTGATTGTTTGATTGTTTGTTTGTTTGTTTGTTTGTTTGTTTGTTTGAACGCGCTAATCTCAGGAACTACTGGGTCGAATTGAAAAATTCTTTTTGTGTTGGATAGTCCATTTATCGAGGAAGGCTATAGGATATATAACATTACGCTGCGACCATTAGAAGCGAAGCATCAGTGAAAAATGTTGCAAAAACGGGGAAAATTATTCATATTTGAAGGCTTCCGTTGCTAAGCTACCGAAATAATATTATTTGAAGGCTTCCGTTGCTAAGCTACCCAAATCTATACTAATATTATAAAGCTGTAGAGTTTGATTGTTTGTTTGTTTGTTTGACGTGGGCGGAGCCGCGAGCAAAAGCTAGTAAAAGATAAAGGTACGTTTTGGTCTACGCGACCGAGATGGTTGACTGCGACGCGTGACGCGAGACAGGCGACAGCGACATATACGCTACGTATGGGTATTGACTATGTCCAGTTTTATACATTACTAGCGACCCGCGCTAGCTTCCCACGGGTAAAAAAATGTTTGTTACAACATCACATTACAAATCTACAAGCGCAGTGTTGAACGTCCGCCTACAAGGTGGACAGACGACCTGATAAAGGAAGGAAGTCGCTGGATGCAGGCCGCTTCCAACAGGTACGTCTGGAAATCTTTGGGGGAGGCCTATGTTCAGCAGTGGACGTCCTGTGGCTGATGATGATGATGATGATGATAGGTACATATAAACCTTCCTCATGAATCACTCTATCTATTGCTGAAAACTGCATTCAATCCGATGAATAGTTTAAAAGATCTAAGCGAACAGACAGCGGTAGCGACTTCATTTTATACTAGGTAAAGAAGAATTTATATGCAACCGACAATAGTAACAAAAAACTGTTTTGTGAAACAGAATTCAAATTGAATAAAAATGAGGACGCAGCTCATGGTTTTAAATATTGATACGAGCAAAGGTGGGCGTTAAGTGGGAAAATCTCACTATCTCTGATATTTTTTTAAATTTCTTATTCTATTATTAGTAAAGGAATCATAAATATCAATGCATTACTAAATAAATACGCCCAACAGTCACATACATAGTCCTGCGCCCACAGTGGGTTAAACTGAATCGTGGGTATCAGGAACTACGAGGGATTTGCGGTCCCACAACATCCAGACCCGAAAACAAAATTCGTGAATGACACTAACATTTACTTCGGTGCGGGAATCGATCCGTCTCTCGTTTCACAGCCGGCTACTCTCCCACTGCGCCACGGAGACAGTCGAACTGCCTCGTTGGTTCATTGCAGGTAATGCGTCCTCAATGGATTGTGAATTGTTATGCAAATTTCCACTGATTGTGCATAATGATGCATCGTTACGCAATTCAAATGCTTCTCTCTTTTTCTTGTTTATGTAAAGAGTATCATAAAATATGTCTACAGCATGAATACATTTTTGTCCAAGCATGAATACATTTTTGTCTACAGCATGAATTGAGTGGTAGAGCCACGCTGTAGACATTTTTGTCTACAGCATGAATGGGCTGGCTCGACCGGGTCGTTACCAGTGTCTCACAGAAAACCGACGTAAAGACCGACTTTACCTTTAAAATACAACTATTTTATCAAAATACACGTCACTGAGTCAATTATTTTTTAAAGTCATAAACTATCAATCAGTTATCACTTGCCTTTCGATTTTTCCATTAATTTCCCAACAGGTGGGCAAGCAACGCGATCCGCGTGGAAATTGCGAAAAATAACAAAATATTTTGGACGCGTGCCGACCGTGCTGGCTCACGTGCGATATTTCTATGTCGGCATTGGAAACAGGCACGAATCCCTGAGCGACAGACGGGGGTCAATTGCCCCCTCACTTCGAGTCATGTACTTTGGAATGTATGCTATACAATATTATTAAAAACTAGCTTTACCTCGCGGCCTCGCCCGCGTGATCTGCTTTTTCCGGTAAAAAAAGTAGCCTATGTTACTCAGATTTAATGTAGCGTTTTAACGGCAAAGCATTTTTGAAATCGGTCCAGTAGTTTTTAGGTTTATTCCTACATACAAAAATATAAATCTTTCCTCTTTATAATATTAATGTAGAAAAATATAAAAGGCGCTATCGACAGTTATGTCAGTATGATTGTGCAGGTTAGAGCTGTGATGGTGATATTGTCTCGCAGAAAAAATCGCCGTAAAATGGCAGCTTAGTATTGCGTTTCCTATCGTGAGTCTTTTCTTTTCTATTCTATATCGAATGGTTGGCGGCGACAAAGTTTTTTAAGCCGCCTGAAGGCCTTGACCTTGGCTTAACGACTGCTATCAATTGATATCAACCGGGACCGATTTTTTACATGCCCTCCGAATAAGCTCAGTTGAAATACCACTAGGCGGTCACCCATCCATAGACTGACCGCGCCAAAGGTTGGTCAACTCGCTAATCGTTTATCGATCAGTGAGTGCAATTGGCTATGAGCGTCTGTATTGTGAGTGACATGTCTGGGTACCCAATAAGTCCGTTGACCTGCCTAAGCCTCATTTCTTTCCCTTAAGGTTGTGAATATAAACTAATATTATAAAGAGGAAAGATTTGTTTGCTTATTAGCATTGAGTAAGCTCTGAAACTACTGGATCGATATCAAAAATTCTACCACCATTAAAATCCTACATCATCCCTGATGAACATAGGCGATATCTATACTAATATAATAAAGCTGTAGAGTTTGATTGTTTGATTGTTTGTTTGTTTGTTTGAACGCGCTAATCTCAGGAACTACTGGTTCGAATTGAAAAAATCTTTTAGTGTTGGATAGTCCATTTATCGAGGAAGGCTTTAGGCTATATAACATTACGCTGCGACCATTAGAAGCGAAGCATCAGTGAAAAATATTGCAAAAACGGGGAAAATTATTCATATTTGAAGGCTTCCGTTGCTAAGCTACCCAAATAATATTATTTGAAGGCTTCCGTTGCTAAGCTACCCAAATCTATACTAATATTATAAAGCTGTAGAGTTTGATTGTTTGTTTGTTTGTTTGATCACGTGGGCGGAGCCGCGAGCAAAAGCTAGTCGATAATATAACGGTGCAGAATTTCACGCGGGCGGAGCCGCAAGTGAATGCTAGTAAGTTAAAAATACAGTAAACACCAATTGCCCCAAACAGCAAAGCGCTGGATCTGGGACTGAATCCGAATATTTTGGATTGTGGAGTGGATTGTGGAGGAAGCGATGCCCGGTTGGCGTAGGTTGTAGTTAGTAATGTGCGTTTGCGTGGTTCTAGTTTAATTTTGGATGTATCTGTAAATAGAACTTGTGATTCATATTAGGTAATATCATTAACATATCATTTTTCATTAAGTAGTCCTAAGCTATATTATTTTAAGTGATTATTGGTTATACAATTGAGAGTAAACGATGAATTCCATGGTGGTCACCAGAATCATGCCGGCCTGTATAATTGCTTCTTCACATACCCAAGAGGGAAGAAGCAAATCGATGGGTCTGCGACATGACCGATCACTATACCAGCCTCAAAAAATCATAAAGTCATGTCGCAAGTCTCTCGAGAGAACCGGATATACACTGGCTGATCCTGGAACGCGATCTACACAAGGTGTGTGGATCACTATGGCAGGTTTTAACACCATGTGTTCGGTGGTCGCTACCCGGCGACATATGAATATCCTACCACCAGCAAATAATAACAAGACAGCCGTCATATTCGTCCTCCATACTCTAGTATTTGACAATTGTTAGTTTTTACAACGTGGTAGGTCCCTCGTGTGCGAGACGCCGTCTGGGTTGGTACTATTTTTGCCGCGAAGCAACAGTGTGTAAGCACTGTTGTGTTTCGGTTTAAAGGACATTCAAGCCAGTGAAATTATTGGGCATTATGAGACTTAACATCTTATGTATCGGGGTGACGAGCGCAGTTCAATGCCATGCATTGCTTTATTATTCAAAGCTCTATGTGGTGTTGCTTCTTTTTATGGGCAGGCGTGGCGCTTACCATCAGACGAGCGTCTTGCTCGTCGCGTCTTTCAATTAAATAATCATGAGACATGATGTCTCACCTAATGTGTGGAGCGGGCCTAACAAGAAATTCATGTTCATATAATTTGTAAACATTTGTTATTCATATGAAGAAAAAAAAAAAACCTCACCAAAATCGTGACTCGCGATTTCGTTTGAACGGCGATAATTATTCTGTTGAAGTGAAGGACCTGCTCAAATTGGTTGGTTTCTTCGAAATTAAATGCAAATAAAATGTTTGAATAAAATGTACCTCTCGTCTATTGATTGATGTTTTTTTGGCACTTTATAACTTTATGTTGTCTATTATGGTGGAGTTAAACGAGGCGTCGAGCACGACTGCTGCCGTGGACGCCGAGGGCATCCTTCGATGCGCGGGGCCCCCTAGTTTGGAGACGGGCCGCTAGGCGGCATGCTGAAGCCGGGGTGCTTTTCGCTTCGGGAACCCGGGGCCGTCCCTAATGCGCCGAAGATGGCCACCGCGGGGTTTTAGTTGGTAGTTGTCGGCATAGATTGTATATATAGTGCTAGGGACTCGGCTCAGCAGCCGCTCGGATGTTTTCTATCTCTCCCGAGCGGCTTAACGCTGGGTCGTAAGGCCGGTAAAACCCAACACAACCGCTCCACCTTCCCCCCGGTGGGGCGGTAGCAATAAAAATTGAAACCATAAAGGTTGACAGGCGTGATATGATCACAAATTGCCCATAGAGTATAGACGCTTTAATAAGGATAACTGTTAAGCCGTGTATGGCATACACGTCGCCATATAAAATTCGTATGTGTTTCTATTTTAGTATGATGACAATCATGCGCTTATATGACTATATTTGTTTGGAGTTTCGGGACATGTAGGCAACCATTTTTACTAGGTTGTAGGTCCACCATGCAAGAGACCGTCTGGGTAGGTACCACCGCATTGTCTATTAGTGGCGCGTTTTTTTTTTATTCGATTGAATGATGAGACGAGCAAGCCGCTCGCCTGATGGTAAGCGCCACGCCTGCCCAGAAACAGAAGTAACACCACATAGAACTTTGAATAACATGGCACCGAACTGCGCCTGTCACCCTGAGACATAAGATGTTAAGCCTCATAATTCCCGGTAATTTCACTGGCTTCAATGCCCTTCAAACCGAAACACAACAGAGCTTACACACTGTTGCTTGGCGGCAGAAATAGACAATTGGTGGTACCAACCCAGACGGCCTCTTGCATGGTGGACCTACAACCTAGTAAAAATGGTTGCACCACCTTGTAAATCGATCGAATCGCGTAGGTATCTCTAAAAATCTAACCTACCATACGAAACGCCAGCAAGCTGTTACTTCATGTTGGTTTTATGTGAGACCATGGTAACAACCCGGTCGAGCTATTCATGCTGTAGTCAAAACTGCCCACAACGTGTAGGTACCGATGGAAAATTTATTAATATTGTACAAAAAATATCTACGCGACCGTGCTTGCGCGAACAGAGCTGCCGGCAGAACGAGAAATTTGTTAAAGACCGGTACATTCCACAGAATAAATTGTGTCACAGTGTGAAATAGCCGTAATCCTATTCCTACACGAAACCCACGTGAAAAACCTCATTTGTTTGTTTGATGAAGTGAAACTTCTTTAGAATCGTTGTGATTTGAAAATTTGATGAAACGAAAAAGGCGTCATTAAAGAGGTTGGAAAGAAACAAGATCTTAAGTATGTAAATATATGAAATGTAATATTTCGCATTAAAATGTTAAATAATTTTTAAGCTTGGT
Organism: Amorpha juglandis; assembly: GCA_949126905.1. Lineage (NCBI taxonomy): Eukaryota > Metazoa > Arthropoda > Insecta > Lepidoptera > Sphingidae > Amorpha > Amorpha juglandis. Next base: position 9,610,576 of record OX421389.1, read on the forward strand.
AAAAGTATTATAAAAATAATAAACCTTTTAATTATACTGATACACTATTTTTATCTCATTCTCTTGTAGGCTACTTTTCTGAAGTTTCACTTCTGCCGTGTGTGAATTGCACACACATACTTCTTTTTTTTTTATTTCCTTGATAGGCAGACGAGCAAGCGGCCCGCCTGATGGTAAGCGGTCACCGCCGCTCATGGACATCGGCAATGCCAGGGGCACAGCCAAGCCGCTGCCCACCACTGAAGGGATCCTCATAAAAGTATGTCACGAACACGTGCGTCGTCACGTGGACGGCGTGGTAACTAACAAGCTGTCCAAATAATTGTCGCGTAACGTGGTGTTGAAAATATATATTAAGGTATCTCCTTGATCAGCGATCTCTAAAGTGGGCTCTGTGGAAAAATAGCTAGGCTTTTTTTAATGCATAGAACGGCAAAAGAGCAAGTGGGTCGTGACCCACCTTCATTGAAAGTAGGGTGATGGATTTTTTTTTGTGTTTTATACATCAAACAGTCACACACATAGTCCTGACCCCACACTAGATAAAATCTGTTTCGTGGGTATCAGGAACTACGAGGTACGTGCGAACCCACAACACCCAGACCCGAAACCAATATTAGTGGATCACACAAACATTTGTCCCGGTGCGGGAGTGGAAGCGGCTACTTGTTTCATAGCCGGCTACTAGCCTATTGCGCCACGGAAACATTTTTCAAATTAGTTTTTTTTTAATTTTCAAAACAAGTTAATGAATTATATTTTTTATTCGGTTGGTAGATAGTAACAACAAACGTTATTCGGTTGGTAGATAAACACTGACCTACAAATGTTTGTCATCGCCGCGCCGCGACTGATTAATAGTTTTACAAAGAAAAACTAGTAATGTGGAGAAAGATTGTCTGTCCTGATTTTAATTTCAACTACTTACTTTATATAGAAGCCGTTTAGCAAGAGAAACTAAGTACAAGAAATCTAAATTAGTTGTAGAAACTAGGCATGCCTTTATAGACGATTCAATGAAAAATCGATTCTAATGTGTGAGGAAATCGATTAAATAACTAATCTGAGATTTTTTTTAATGCTCGAATAATCAAATGTTACATAACGCCTGTCTATTTAACGGTTACTTATTTTCATACAATTGTCACAGATAACAGGGTCTTGATATGCTTAACACAATCATAAGTATATGAGCTGCATTTCAGCATTCGGGTGTTAATAAATGGATCTGTTTTAATCACGTATACAATTTTAAAATTCGAATACACTATTTTATATTATTTTATGTGACGAATTAATTCACGACTTCATTGATAGTAACGTAAAAGATAGGCTTAAAAATAATAAGAAAAAAATTGGTGTGTGTCGTGGGACACCAGGTAGGAACGAAGTTCCTTCGGCTAATGTACAATCGACACAAATTGCAAAAAATTCAAATTATCAACTAAAATAACAAAATATGTCTCTTTATTTTTGTTTGACAACATAAAATTACATAGAAATAGAATAGAAAAAATAGAAATAAAAAAAAGACGTGTGGCGCTCGGAGACTGCCGCGGTAAAGCTATTGTATAGCATTTTTTATCAACTTATGTAATTATAAATAATAACGAGCTAGAGTAATCTTTTAAAAATCGAAGGAGTATTTTTATATACTTCAATTATAACTGGCTGAATGAATTTCATTTTAAATATGTCTCTTTATTTTTGTTTGACAACAGAAAATTACATAGAAATTACTGACATTAAAATTGACACATTGACTGTCGCGCCTGCGCACGTCTCATTTAACGCTTTTATTCCACGCATTTTTTCCACGCATTTTTTCCACGCATTTTTCTTACGGTTTTACTATCACATTTTTTTCAGTTCGGTCACGCAGCGAAATCCCTATCCCCTCCAAGCCTGCCGTAAGGAACTTCGTTCCAAAATAAATATTATATGTCGCCAATAGTCACATTTATAGTTCTGTCTTATAAACGAACTAAAAGGAGTGAGTGATCGATCCTACGAATTTTAGGTTTCATACTCAGGTGTATCACCAATGTAACAAGGGGTCATAATACATTACCACTGAATAATCCTTTAAAGAATCACTAAACCAAAATTGAGCTTCTATATTCAAACGGTACATTGAATCGATTCTCCTATCCGATTAGAATCGATTTCAAACACGATTTAATAGAAAAGACATCTCTAATAGCAACGTCGCGAAGCAAAAACAATCCGGTCGGTATGTTATCGTATTGCGGATTTATTTATAAACATTTACTAGGCGCGACCGGGGGCTTGGGAGGGGCGTAAGGGGGGCCTCGAGGGCGTGGCATTCTATTTTATATGCTAACGCTATTCATGATATGGGCTCGCTGTTTAGTAATCAGTGTCAAGAACTCGAGAATGTGCCAGTTGTGTGGGATTCAGTCTGGACGTTTGTTGACCAGCTATCATGGATGAGATGTAATACTATCCCGCCCACACACCCGCCACTGTAACTCCTGTGCACCAGGATCAACAGTGGCACGCATTCTTGTTGACACCGAGTGTGCTTGAATGACGAGGAGAGCAAGGCGCTCGCCTGATGGTAAGCGCCACGCCTGCCCATAAACAGAAGCAACACCGCACAGAACTTTGAATTACAAAGCACTGCATGGCACTGAACTGCGCTCGTCGCCCTGAGACATAATATGTTAAGCCTCATAATGCCCAGTAATTTCTCTGGGTTCAATGTCCTTCAAACCGAAACACAATAGACCTTACACACCGTTGCTTGGTGGCCGAAATAAACGGCGCGGTGGTACCAAACCCAGACGGCCACTCGCATACGAGGGACCAACCAGTGACCTTGTCGTGGTTGGTTACGTAGCCGGTAAAGGACTTTTATGCCTGTCACCTCTTTCTCAATCAGGTCATACATGATCGTGATTCTATCACAGTCACTATCACTATTGCCACCGACAATTATACAATAGGTTTCACTTTACGTTATAAAATTGTGTTGCGAAATATTTTGGATCTGTTACGTAGCCTTTTTTTTATAGGTATCTCAGACGTGCGGAAATGTGTTTTCTTTACTTAGTATTGTTTACCGATTTTAAAGTATCTTTTTTTTGGGATTTGAGCCTCCGGATATCTCACTGACCGTACGAAACGCAACAGCAAGCCGCTAATTTATGTCAGTTTTCTGTGAGACAGTGGTAATGACCTGGTCAAGCCGGCCCATTCATGCTGTAGACAAAACTGTCTTTCTATTCATTCACTTGAATAAAACTTTCAAAACATTTTTTTCCTACAAGGGCGTAACAATACTCAACTTTGAGTTTCTTTCTGAGCTTTGTCTCCTGTACTAAAATCATTAAATATATCCACTAATACGTCACCAAACATAAATTCTATCTTAAAATGTTTATAATCGTTTAAAAGCATAACATAAACATGCCCGCGCACTTGGGTGCACTCGTCTCGACCCCAAGTATTATCGTAAAATGAAAGTGTTAAATGCTATACCACAGTCTAAAAACTGTAATATACCTACTCTACAGTCTGTCAATGGGTCTGATGTTGACGGAAACGCCGATATCGTGAATATGGTCGCAATGAGGTGGTTCAAATAAATCAAGCGAAACATTACAGCTATAATGAATCGATAAATCACAAAGTAACATAAGAATATCAAATGAAATTTTCAAATTAAATTAAGAGGTTATAAATGAACGTTGTCCCCGATTGTGCCGTCTGATGCGATTGATGCTCACTTGAGTAGGATTAATAATAAATAAATAAATACACCCGCATTACATTAAGCCACACACATAATCCGGATCCCTCATTAAGATACTTGTCCATTGTTATTGTATTTTTTTTTTTTTTAGGCAGGCAAACGAGTAAGTGAATCACCTGATGGTAAGTGATCTCCACCGCCCATGTACGCCCAACACCTGAAGAATCATGGGCGCGTTGCGGACCTTAAAGGAAAGAGATAATTAGGGATTGGGAAGGGGAGGGGATTTGGGCTTCCGGATATCTCACTCACCGTACGAAACGCAGCAGCAAGCCGCTACCTTACGTCGGTTGTTGTTGACAGACTGTATGAATTTTATACTGTGGTCATACATTACTTTCCGAATGGGTGCTTTGTAATTGTGTACACAACTTTTGATGTGAATTAAAATGAGCGCGAGGGGATTTATTCTGTATTTGGAGGTAAGCGGAAGGTAACCAGAAATTATTCCCAATAAACAGTGGAGTTATGATAATTGTTAAGATAGTCTCATTGGCGCAGTGGGCGAGTGGCCGGCTGGTAAACGAGAGGCCGCGGGTTCTATATTTGTTTCGGGTCTGGGTGTTGTGCGATCGAAAGTTTCACGTAGTTGCTGATGCCCACGACACAAAACTCGAATCTTACTGTGGGGTCAACAAATTTAATTTCACTGGCTTCAATGTCTTTTCAAACCGAAACACAACAGTGCTTACACACTGTTACTTGGTGGCAGAAATAGACAAAACGGTGGTACCAAACCAGGCGCCCTCTCGCATACGAGGGACCTACCACCTTGTGTGATTTAAACAACTTGTTTATTTTAATTGTCGGTATAATGGGTTCATTTCTCACAATTCTTTGTTAACAGGTTCCCTGTCCCCATACAAACCACTTTTTTCCATCATATATGTCCCACTCTTTTTTTTTAGTAAATTGTTCAAATATATTTTTGGAGGGTACGTCCATTTCAAATAAAGGCATGAATTTGACTCTAAATTTGAATCATATATGATTCATGAACGTATAACTCTTGGTACAAAATATATCCAATGAATCATATATGATGCATGGGACAGGGAACCTGTTAATTATAATTATAAACGATAATGAGTTATCGGTGGTCACCAGAATCATGCCGGCCTGCATAAATGCTTCTTCCCTCTTCGGAGAAGGAAGAAGCAAATTGAGGGACCTGGGACAGGACAGGCGGATGACCGATACAAGCACAGTGATACAAAGATGTTCCTCTATACCTACCCCAATCAACCATCAAGCCATGTCGCAAGTCCGTCGGGAGATCTGGATATACACTAGCTGATTCTGGAACGCGATCCACTCAAGACGTGTGGATCACTATGGCAGGTTTTAACACCATGTGTACGGTGCTCGCTATCTGGGCGGATATGAGTATCCTACCACCAGCAAACTTGGTTGGCCACTGACCATTCGATATAGAATAGACGCCAAGCAGAAAGAAAAGTATGTCTACAACATATCGTGTGAAATTGTCAGCTTTCGCTCCACTCCTCCACTTTGACACATCAAACGATATGTGAATGATTCATCATGATCGATACGTGTGTGTTAATGAAAATCTTATGTTTACGCGAATATTACTCACTGAAATAAAACAAACTTCTTTTTTATAGCATGGGCCGGCAAACGAGCAAGTGGGTCACCTGATGGTAAGTGATCTCCACCGCCCATGTACGTCCACCACCAGAATAATCATGGGCGCGTTGCCGACCTTAAAGGAAAGGGATAATTAGGGATTGGGAAAGGGAGGGGATTTGGGCTTCCGGATATTTCAGTCACCGTACGAAACGCAGCAACAAGTCGCTACTTTACGTCGGTTTTCTGTTCCCCGTTCTAGCCAGCCCATTCATGCTGTAGACAAAACTGTTTACAGCGTGGCTCTACCACTCAGTCCACCCCGTGACCACGACGCTTTCGTAACGTCGGCATCAAAATTAATAAAAAACCGCGATAAAATCCGTTTAACTTTGTTTTACATGTGTGTTGTTAGGGTTTTGTACACAAAAGATACAAACGGAATCTAAGTGGTAGTGGTGGGGGGCGCTGTAGACAATCATCATCAACTTCAGCATGAATGTACCGGCTCGATCGGTTGGTTACCGCTGTCTCATGGTAGCTTGCTGTTACGTTTCGTACGGTGAAGGAGATATCCGGAGCCCCAAATCACGCTCCCATTCCCTAACTGTTTCTTACCTTTAAGAACGGCAATGTGTCCATGGTTCTACTGGAGTTGTGGTCGTAGTTCATGGTGGAGATCATTAACCAGATGCCTCACTAGCTCGTTAGCTGGCCTACGCAGTGCAAAAACCCAATGTTTGTCCGTCCCACTTTTATATAAGTGATATAAACACTAACCCAGACGGCCTCTCGCATACGAGGCACCTACCACCTTGTAAAAGATGAAGAGAAGAAGTATAGATACGGTAACGCATTGGACTTTATCAGAATAAACATTTCAGGGACATAGGCTAACAATATAGCTGATATTATAACCATTGAGCAATAAAACAACAATAGATATAAATATTAACGACTTAAGATACGTGTAACGTTTCGCCTTCATATTCATAAAAAAAAACCTTTAAAATAACCTCACCGTTGGTACCGTGACACAGGAGACGCAAACGTAACTAGTAACCATTACCACAACGGTTTACGTTCCGGTAAGGTACCCGGTATTCATCGAATTTATTTTTACTAGGTGGTAGGTCCATCGGATGCGAGAGAACCGGCCGTCTGGGTAGGTGTTTTATACCACCGTTTTTTTCTGCAGCCAAGTAGTATGTGACCACTGTTGTGTTTCCAATTTGAGGGACATTGAAGCCAGTGAAAGTACTTGACATTATGGGTCTTGACATCTTAAGTTTCGGGATAAGGAGCGCAGTTCAGTCAATTACCATACGAAAGGTCAAGCTCCTTCCACTTTACGCCGGTTTTTTGTGAGATTAGGGTAGTAATTCTGTTGACCAGGCCCATTCATGCTGTCAACAAAATTGTCTACAGCGTTGCTCTACCACTCAAACTTACAAACTTACACAAACTGTTGCTTCACCTAACTGTTAGATTAGAGACAGCCTCCGTGGCGCAGTGGGCGAATAGCTGACTGTGAAACGTGAGGCCGTGGGTTCGATTCCCGCACCGAGCAAATATTTGTGTGATCTACATATATTTGTTTCGGGTCTGGGTGTTGTGAGACCAAAATTCTCTCGTAGTTCCTAATACCCACGACACAAGACTCGTATCTTACTGTGGGGTCAGGACTATGTGTGTGACTGTTGGGTGTTTAAAAAAAAGTTCTACCAAATGTTCTAAAACATTATTTTTTTTGTTACAGATGCGACAAAAACTTCAAGATCAAACTTGGTGCGCATCCGAAGGTCGGCGCTGGGGAAGTCGGCGCCGACTCTATCGGTGCATGTCGTAAGTATCATTCCATCACTGTCACAGATCACGCAAATATTTACAACTCCTCCCCAACCTTCTATCTGATTAATTTCGTTGCGGGACAAAGACATTGAGGCATTCCCAGAGACTCGCCGAGCTTCACTGCTCGGTGTCGACAAAAATACGTGCCACTGGTGATCCTGGTGCACAGGAGTTACAGTGGCGGGTGTGGGTGGGATAGTGAAATGTAAGATCATGGATAAGAAAGAGATATGCCATATACGTCGATATGTATGAAAATATGTGATATATGTTTGCTGGTGGGAGGATACTTGTATCCGACCGGATAGCGACCACCGTACACTGGTGCTAAAACCTGCCATAGTGGCCCACCTTGTGTGGGTCGCGTTCCAGGGTCAGCCAGTGTATATCCGGTTCTCCTCAGGGGGCTTACCCCCTGATCCTAACCCTTTTTCCTTCCCCTCCCCCTTGGCCCTTTGGCAGGCCGGCATGATCTTGCCGACCTACGATGAACACATTGTTTGTCGTTGGTCGACACTATTCTTGGATTGCGCTACACTTACCATCAGGTGTAGCGTAGTCACTTTGCCGAGCCAGGATAAAAAAGAACTTAACATCAGGACCAGTGTAGTGTACTTTACCGTGCAGGTTTAAACAAAAAACACAAACATCAAAACTTTCGTATAATAAGGTCAATTTAAAACCGCAGTTAGCATTACTTAAATACTCGGAAACTGTTACAATGGTGCCCATGGGGAAACCATAATCGTGACTACACGACATACTATGACGTCATAAATACATGTATCAAAAGCCCGTAGTTACAGACAAACTGGTACACATTCGTGGAACGTATATGGGCGTCGTGGGCGGGTTGTGCCAGTTTGTATTGCTCTCGAATGGCTTGTTGTATTGTTTGAAGTGTAGCGGTATGGAGGTGGATTCGGTCCGAAATGTATTCGTAGTCAAACAACTTGTAGTGTGGAAAAATTTGAGACAATCACAATTCAACTGAAAATAAAACAGCTGAAACAATTTTTGGGTTCTTTTTTTTTTTAAATACATCCAACAGTCACACACACATAGTCCTGACCCCACAGTAAGATACGAGTCCTGTGTTGTGGGTATCAGGAACTACGAGAGACTTTCGGTCTCACAACACCCAGACCCCGAAACAAATATTTGTGGATCACACAAACATTTGTCTTGGTGCGGGGGTCGAACCCGCGATCGGATTGGGACCTTTTGAAAGCCTAGAATGATTGAGGTTATGTTCATACGAAATATTTGTTTTGTCTATACGTTGTTGGTAAATGCCCATGTTTTGGAATGGGTAAGGCCTGAATTCAGAGAATGTAGTTTTTTTTTTTAATGAGCACTGCAAATTGACTGCACTACACCTGATGGTAAGCGTAGTGCAATCCAAAAAACCAGCGACCACCTACAAACAATGAATTTATCAGTGGTCACCAGAGTGATGCCGTCTTGTATAAATGCTTCTTCACACTCTGAAGAGGGGAGAAGCAAATCGAGAGGCCTGCGACAGGATAGGCGATGCAGGTAGAGGGATACAAGAATATATCCCTATACCCGCCCCAATCAACCATCAAGTCATGTCGCAAGCACCTCAGGAGAACCAGATATACATTGGCTGATCCTGGACCGCTCAGATGCTGGATCCGCTGGATCCACTCAAGGCTTTTGGATTACTACGGCAGGTTTTAGCACCATGTGTACGGTGGTCGCTATCCGGGCGGATATGAATATCCGCAATTCAAGGGCGCAGTCACGCCGCTGACAACCAGCTGCTATGGCGGGCTAAACCAACACAGTACGCTGGTGGTAAGATATTCATACCCGTCAGGATAGCGACCACCGCACACATGGTGTTAAAACCTGCCATAGTGACCCACACACCTTGCATGGATCGCGTTCTAGGCTCAGCCAGTGTATATTCTTCTTCTTCTATTGTTCTTCCGAGGGCCTTGCAACATGACTTGATGGTTGGTTTGGGCGAGTATAGGTGTACATCCTTGTATTCCTGCACCTGCATCTGCTGGACCTGTCCTCTTCGGAGTGTGAAGAAGAATTTATATAGGGTGTTATGATTCTGGTGACCACCGATAAACTCATTTTTTGTCAGTGGTCGCTGGTCTTTTTGGACTGCAATGCACTTTGTTGGGCTGTCGGATAAATAAAAAACATAGAAACAAAACAGAAAAGTGAAAACAAAAAACATCATAATCACATTTGAAACTCAATAACAATAATTTAACATTGTCTCGTAGGCGTCACCCCAGTGATCCATATTGTTGATCGTGATCGCTCTGTTCGCAGAAGGAGTCGTGCGCTGTGTCCCGGAGGCCGTCCCGACTGCCGCCGCCGCCCTCGCACCACAGACTTTCACTCGTGGTGAGTCCATCTTACGTGGCGAATGGGTTTTTGGAATTGACAACATTTCAAAAACCAAACGTGCCTAAAACAAAAATACCGTTTCTTTATTTTGCTATCCTAAGTTCGACTATATATTTTATTTTTTTTATTATTAGTTAGTTTCGGAGTAAAAAAATAAAAACCAAAAAACGTGTGATGACGTCACATATACGGTTGAATGACGTTTGTCCTTCATCCATAAGTGAAAAATAAAACAACATTAATATTATTTGATAATGTCACAAATGTCATTTTTAAACTCACCCAAAAAATCCAATAGCGTCAACTAACAGTTTTGTTTAAAGGTAAATTAGAGGTATAAACACCGTCATGCCGTATATATGACGTCATTTGGCGTTTACATCTGTTTCGAATGAAATACAATTCAAAAGAGAATTCATGAATGAAAACAGTCGATTTCGGAAAAAAGGAAAGAAATGGGTCTCTTTAATTTGGATCTAATTTAATTTAATCTACTAATAGAGGTATGTTGAAAAAATTAAATGTTGTCAATTACCTGTGTTGTGTGTTTTTTTATTTTTATATAGTACTAGATGACCCGGTGAACTTCGTATCACCTACATATATTTGTGTAAAATGTGGTCAAAACTTAATACAAATGTTTCATTTACATTAAATGAGGTACTGCACCATTGTACGTGAGGTAGCCCGTCGCATATGTCCCTGTCCTGTCCTGTCCCCGACCCCTCCCTGTCCTGTCCTGTCCCTGACCCCTCCCTGTCCTGTCCTGTCCCTGACCCCTCCCTGTCCTGTCCTGTCCCTGACCCCTCCCTGTCCTGTCCTGTCCCTGACCCCTCCCTGTCCTGTCCTGTCCCTGACCCCTCCCTGTCCTGTCCTGTCCCTGACCCCTCCCTGTCCTGTCCTGACCCTATCCTGTCCGGTCCCTGTCCCTGTCCTGTCCTGTCCTATCCCTGACCCTTCTCTGTCCTGTCCCTGTCCCTGTCCTGTCCCTGTCCCTGTCCCTGTCCCTGTCCCTGTCCCTGTCCCTGTCCCTGTCCCTGTCCCTGTCCCTGTCCCTGTCCCTGTCCCTGTCCCTGTCCCTGTCCCTGTCCCTGTCCCTGTCCCTGTCCCTGTCCCTGTCCCTGTCCCTGTCCCTGTCCCTGTCCCTGTCCCTGTCCCTGTCCCTGTCCCTGTCCCTGTTCTGTCCTGTCCTGTCCTGTCCTGTCCTGTCCCTGTCCCTGTCCTGGCCTGCCCCTGTCCTGTCCTGTCCTGTCCCTGCCCTGTACCTGTCTTGTCCCTGTCCTATCCCGTCTCTGTCCTGCCCTGTCCCTGTCCCTGTCCCTGTCCCTGTCCCTGTCCCTGTCCCTGTCCCTGTCCCTGTCCCTGTCCCTGTCCCTGTCCCTGTCCCTGTCCCTGTCCCTGTCCCTGTCCCTGTCCCTGTCCCTGTCCCTGTCCCTGTCCCTGTCCCTGTCCCTGTCCCTGTCCCTGTCCCTGTCCCTGTCCCGACCCGTCATCACGGCAAGCTTCGCAACGCCAACAATCCGATTTATACCTGCGCTTATAGATGTTTCACATCAAAAAGACATCAAGTGTTTCATACCCAGGAACAGTTTGTATTGGAAAATTAAGTTGTCGTTTTTAGTGTTTTCCTTTACTTATTATTTATGTTACTCATTTTTTCTCACCGGGTAAACCTTCCCTGAACTTCCACAAATATTTCAAGATCAGAATTAGCCAAATCGGTACAGCCAGTCTCGAGTTTTGGCGAGACACACGCACAGCGATTCATTTTTTTATATATAGATACTAGCTGTTCTTCGCGGCTCCGCCCGCGTGATCTGCTTTTTCCAGGAATAAAAGTAGCCTATGTTCATCAGGGATAATGTAGGATTCTAATAGTGAAAGAATTTTTCGAATCGGTCCAGTAGTTTTTAAGTTTATTCGTTACATACAAAAATACAAATCTTTCCTCATAATATTGGTGTAAATTGTGCAAAATGTTTACAATTTTTGTTATTGATTGCTGTAAACAATATTAAATAAGGTAAATTGTTTATGGTTTATTTATTGTTTTAATTATATGTATAAAATTATTTAAAGGACACAGTAATTCATATTAGGTAATTAATATTTGATAGTAGTTGCTACTATTTATTTTATAGTAGCAGCGATAGCTCAGCGGTGAGCGGTAGGGACTGTCGAGACGAAAGGCAGGTTCGAAACCTGCCCTTAGAGCATACATACACCTCTGACTTGTCTAAGTTACGTGTATTTTTTTAAAATTATTACTAGCCCTGTATTATATACGTCCCACTGCTGGGCACGGGCCTCTACTGAATGAGAGGGATTAGGCCTTATTCCACCACGCTAGCCTAATGCGGGTTGGCAGACTTCACATACCTTCGAAAAATCTTATCAAGTTCTCAGGTATGCAGGTTTCCTCACGATGTTTCCTTCACCGGTAAAGCAAGCGATAATTAACAATTAATATACACGTCACTTAGAAAAGTCAGTGGTGTATGCTCTTGGGGCTGGTTTCGAACCTGCGACTTTCGTCTCGAGTCTCGACAGTCCACACCACTCCCCGCTGAGCTATCTTTATTTTTTAATACAGGCTAGTAAAAAAAAAAAATTACAAGTTTGTAAAGGCCAGCCGGAATATGTGTTTTATAAAGTCTTGGCTACTGTACACTAGTGGAGGATGATTTTCCAATCGTCCTTCGCCGTACCGCGGTAATACAAAACTCATCGTGTTGCATAACACCGGCCTGCGGTCGTCCGCGCTCGTAGGGCTGGCACGCGATGTTATGTATGACTCATTTGTTTTTTATTTAATTGAATGACGAGACGAGCAGGGCGCTCGCCTGATGGCAAGCACCACGCCTGCCCATAAACAGAAGCAACACCACACAGAACTTTGAATTACAAAGCACTGTGTGGCACTGAACTGCGCTCGGCACCCCGAGACGAGTTGTTAAGTGTCATAATGCCCAATAATTTCACTGGCTTCAATGTGCTTCAAACCGAAACACAACGAAAACACGGCAGAAATAGACAAAGCGGTGGTACCAACCCAGACGGCCTCTCGCATACGAGAGACCTACCACCTTGTAAAACCTACCGCACGTACCGCTGTAATACAAACTCATCGTGTTGCATAACACCGGCCTGCGGTCGTCCGCGCCTCTAGGGCTGGCACGCGATGTTATGTATGACTCATTTGTTTTGTTTGTGTGATGTTTGGTGGTGATACGTTAAGTGGTTTTACGAGTTGTTTAGGAATTACTTCGCTGATAGGTGCCATTAATAACGTGAATTGATCGTACGAGTTAAGATAAACGTGGATTTATAAAAGGTCACCAGTTGTTGCTATCAGCATCGGCAATCGGCATGTTAACTGATAAATTAGAAGTTTATGTTTAGTGTGAAGTGGGTAAAAATTTAAATAACGTTTAAATAAAAACATTTTTTTAAAATGAAAATCCGTTTAAATTAGATTTATTTCAATGAGTAAAATTCGTGTAACCATAAGAAATCAATATTACGTTTAAAAACAAAACAAAAAATCTTTACATAGTATAAAATGAAGTCGCTTCCGTTGTCTGTTCGCTTAGATTTTATAACTTTTCAACGGATTTTAATTCAGTTTTCAGCAATATGATTCATGAGGAAGGTTTATATGTATATCACGCTATGACCCATGGGAGCAGGGCAGTAATATGCAGGTGAAACCGCAAGGGACAAATGAATATAATGAAATAAATGGATTTTGTCGACTTATAAATTTTGTCTATTGCCCTTCTTTTACCACCAATTACTTATATCTCTTTCAAATCTAATCTGTCAACAGGTTGTCTGGAAAAGATAGTGAATAGAGATGTCTGCCTATCATTAATCTTGTTATAGCTTATGCCAGCAAACGTGCAAGTGGGTCACCTGATGATAAATGATCTCCACCGCCCATGTACCCCACAATACCATAAAATTTATGGGCGCATTGCCGACCTTAGAGGAAAGGAATAATTAGGGTTTGGAAAGGGGATTTGGGTACCTTATAATTTCAGATTCTTTCACTGCATTGTTTATATATGAAAATAATTTTGGTGCACAGTACAGCGTACATACATAAATAAAACGGCTTTAGGAATTAAGGTAATCCACAACCAAAAGTTTTCATTATCAATTACTGACAAGTGCCAACCCTAATTAAGTAACAAGACACATTGAAACGATAGGGTTGTGATTACCAACGATGCAAAGTTAGAAATGATAACTGGCGAGTCGCGATGTAATCATTCGGTGATGTAACGCGTGTAATCCGTCATTACCGTGCATCGTGGAGGTCGATACGTGGTCACTGCTGGACGTGCGGTTATGGGTTTGCGTTACTGGTGCATCGTATATGAGCCTCATGCTATTTTTCGTAATCCCTCATTACCGTGCATCGTGGAGGTCGACCCGCGGTCACGTGACGATTGCTGGACTTGCGGTTATGGGTTTGCGTTACTGGTGGAACGTAAATGAACCTCTTTTTACTGTTAATAGTATGTAATATATATTTAGCTGGTGGTAGGATATTCATAGCCGCCCGGATAGCGACCACCGTACACATCGTGTTAAAATCTGCCATATTGATCCTCACGACTTGTGTGGGTTTCGTTCCAGGATCAGCCGGTGTATATCCGGTTCTTCCGAGGGGCTTGCGACTTGACTTGATGGTTAATTGGGGTGGATATATGGGTACATCCTGGTATCACTGTGCCTGCATCGCTCATCCACCTATCCTGTCGCAGGCCCCTCGATTTGCTCTTCGGAGAGGGAAGAAGCATTCATACAGGCCGGCATGACTCTGGTGACCACCGATAAACTCATTGTTTGTCGGTGGTCGCTGGTTTTTTGGACTGCACTACGCTTACCATCAGGTGTAGTGCAGTCATTTTGTCCGCCTAAAAAAAAGTGAGTGTTTATGTACTGGATCTTATCAAAACGAAGACAACCTAATATTTCAAGCCAATTTTAATCACTCCTTTATTACGATCGTACGTTGTGTGGAAGTATGACGGTGCAGAATTTCACGCGGGCGGAGCCGCGAGAGAATGCTAGTTATTTATACCTATAGTATGTGTATATTATAGGTAAACGTACTACTATTTCTGTGTACGTTATAAATTGATATTTATTTATCCTTGTATTGCTTTTATAAGCGTGTAATTTAGCCATTACCTATATATCGAATATTGTCTTCGTACGTATACGCACATTGCTTACACAATCAGTCCAACTAGATTTTGTAACGATTGTCTATAAATTATTTATACACTTTTTTTTAAATCGATTGTATATTCGTATACGAATTCGTAAAAACCTAAGATTGCCAGAACGTGTAAATTAAAACGTTGTTAAGTACTGGATATAGATTGTCAACAAAAACCTAGTTGACAGAGCTGTTAACATATCGCTAAAACCAGACCCCCCTCCTCGCCTCCCCCTCCCCCCCCCCCCTCGCCCACAGTAACGCGCGTCGGGTGCTGATAAACAGAAGCCCATTACCGGTGTGGCGAGTGTAAACAAGTGAACATAATCGGCCCCCGTCGAATGACGCCATTAACGATGTTTAAGTGCTGCCATTATAAACAGAACATATATACGCACTCACGCGTGTAATCCCTGAAGGGGTAGACAGAGGTGTAGCCTGCCAATTCCACCACACCACTCCATTCCACCCACAATTCGCCGAGCGTATCTCCGTCCCATGGTGTGATTGGGGGCGAGCTCATCGCCATACCGGGCACGATTCCTGACTCCGGACTGATACTTACTATTTCGTTTTTTTTTATTTAATTTAATTGATTGACGAAACGACAATCATCACAAATTTCTGTAAAACACGTTGTATGTATTAAAATTTGGTGACTAGTTTCGTAGTACTTTGCTTTACATTAGTATTTTGCTTTACATTTCAGTAGAGAATTTCCCCGAAATAGATACCTAATAACAGTCCAAATCCAGTTTTAGGTAGGAAGTTAACGAGTGCTCGGCTAGTTTTGGCCTGGGTTCAAGAATGTCGGGTGTTGCACGCAATCTTACGTTATTTATCAACAAGGGTGGTGCGGGTTCGAAATAAGACGCGGAATTTTCTTCACATAGTATAAAATGAAGTCGCTTCCGCTGTCTGTTCGATTAGATCTTTGAAACTATTAAACGGATTTTAATGCAGTTTTCAGCAATATATAGAGTGATTCATGAGGAAGGTTTATATGTATAATACATACATATTATAATTCAGAAAAGCCGAAAAATTCAATGATTTGTAATGTGATGTCGTAAAACATTTTTTTTACCCGTGCGAAGCCGGCGCGGGTCGCTAGAGTACAATAAAAGGCGGTGTGATAGCTTACTGAGCGGTTGAACGGACTGCCGATATGGATAGCGACTGGTTAGTCGAAGGCCCAAATCCCCTTCTTTATTCCCTAACCCTTAATTATTGGTCGGCGTCGCGTCCGTGACTCTTCAGGTGTTGCGGATGTTTATGGGCGGTGGAGATCACTTCCCATCAGTTGATCCATTTGTGGAATAGCCGACCTCTTCTTCCGGCCTCTTCCTTTCCCATTTCTAATTGGGTCGGCTTGCTAATGGGGTTCTTCGCTAGAACATAGTTTCTGCGTCCTAGTCGTGTTTAGGTTATCTATCGATGACCAATAATCATGTAAATAGGTATGTGCTTACTTATACGGCTTTTTGGATCCAACCTAAATTGCCAATTGCTATATAAAAAAAATCGAAGAAAAATGCCCCAAATATCGTCAAATGCATTCGTAAACGTAGGATATTAATGCAACTATAACTGGCCTACCTCCCACACGAGTCCAAGGTTACCAGAAGATTTATGGGGAGAAAAACAATCGTCGAACCCACGGTTATGTACTAAAATGGGCGTACAGACCGGCCGCCGGTCGTAATAGAAACAGAGCATAGCTGACTCATGTGCACAGACAGATGGCGTGGCAAGACGCCACACGGCACCCACGCTCGTCGAGCTTTAGTCTCGTAACGTGGCTTACACACCCCGTTTGATTGATTTACCCGAGCTATGCTCGTTTCCACGCTTTGAATTTATCGGGTAATTATCAGATAATTGTCGGGTAATTTAAAACGGTGCTTGCTTTTGATCGTTATGTATTTACTAACAAAAATAAAAGTTGCAAAACTGAAACTCAATTAACAGTGCCGCTAGTAGTGCGACATTCGTTTATACTATATTTATTCATCCATCTTTTTTATATCGATTATTTTGCATGAATATACTATACTAGGTCATTATAATGAATGATCTTTTTCCTCGACACATGTTTGCCTAGTGAGGAAATGAATGTATGTGAACTATTTATTATGTCAGGATACGTTTGCCAGCAAAACACTTTAAAATGTTTTTTTTTTTACATTGTTCCAACCTGTTTAGTGATTTGTTTTTTGCTGTAATAAATAATTTTTGAATGTTTTTTTCGTCGTCACGGAGTGGATTCCGCGTGAAGCTTTCGAAACTATGGGAGCAAAATTAAAATACAAAATCGCTATAAAATCCGTTTAAATTAGTTTTATTTCAAAGAGTGACATTCGCGCAAACGTTAGAAAACATTGACCGCGTGTTAGTCAATGCGTCGTCTTTAACCTTATCGGTCTGTGCTCATGTATAATGTCAAAGATCTGAGCCAAGGTAACGCTTTATGGGCAAAAAATGTTGATGTTTTCGGACCGTGATCTTGTTAGAAATATAAACTGTTTACGACACGATGATAAATCTAGTGTAATGATCGGTTGTTATTGTGACTAACTCCTGCCCGCGTCTCCGTTTGCGTTATTTTGTTTAAAGGTACCAGACACTGTGTTCTATCAATACATTATTCCTTAATAAAAATGTTTTCGCCAAAGCAAGAGTCGAACCCACTGACAGGATAAACTGTACACCAGATATTAAGTCTAATTATTATAAGCTTTAAGCACAATAAATTGGATCAATATCAGTACAGCAGTTTTTTGTTGTGGCGCTCGATCAAATAATGGTACAAACAAAAATTTTGGATGGTGGATTTTAAAGGGAATTAGGTCATTCATTATCTTGTGTTATGTTTCCGTTTGGAGGACATTGAAGCCAGGAAATTACTGGGAATTATGAGACTTAACATCTTGTATCTCGGGGTGACGAGCGCAGTTCAGCGCCATGCAGTGCTTTGTAATTCAAAGTTCTGTGTGGTGTTGCTTCTGTTTATGGGCAGGCGGGTAGGAGAGCGCCGTGCTCATCTCGTCTTTCAATCAAATAAAAAAAACTCTCATATCATCCCGCGCATTTCATACCGTTCGTGCGGACCAAGCCTTGACTGTTACGAATAAAATAAAACATCCGAAAGGTCAAACCGAGATATTCGTAATAACCGTTTTGCAATAAAAGTTATACGGTCCCCGGTGTTGCCAAGTTTCATCTTATGGAAATCGTTTAAGTTTCACACAGACGAGAAGTAATTAGAACTTCCGAATGGTGGAGAAAGTGTTGGATTTGCCATTCGCTTGATGCGTCGGTTTTTTTTTATCATAGTCCGGCAAACGAGCAGGTGTGTCACCTGTTGGTAAGTGATCTCCACTGCCCATGTACGCCCACCACCAGAAGAATCATGGGCGCGTTGCCGACGTTAAAGGAAAGGGATAATTAGGGATTGGGAAGGGGAGGGGATTTGGGCTTCCGGATATCTAGTTAGATTAGTATTTAGGACTTTAATATTGAGACTAGTTCATTTCATTTGTGCCATTGCTGGTTGTAGTATATTCATACCCGCCCGGACCACTGTACACATGGTGTTAAAACCTGCTAGAGTCATCCACATCGCTTGTGTAGATCGCGTTCTAGGATCAGCCAGTGTATATCTGGTTCTCCCGAGGGGCTTGCGACATGACTTGATGGTTGGTTGGGGCGGGTATAGGGGTACATCTTTGTATCACTATGCCTGCATCGGTCTTCCGCCTGGCCTGCCGCAGGGCCCTCGTTTTGTTTCTTCCCTCACCGAAGAGGGAATAAACAATGACTGGTGACCACCGATAAGCTCTTTTTTTTTGGAATGCACTACTTTTACCATTAGGTGTAGTGCAGTCACTTTGCCGTGCTCGGAAAATTAATAAGACTATGAAATTTACTCTTCCTTGCGAGTGGAATTTATTAAAGTTCAGTTTATTTCACATAATATCCGACATAACTATCTTTAGTCCGTTGTCCCTGCCTACCCTAATGAGGAACAGGCGTGAATTTATGTATAATAATAATAATAAACACCCAACAGTCACACACATAGTCCTGACCCCACAGTAAGATACGAGTCTTGTGTCGTGGGTATCAGGAACTACGAGAGACTTTCGGTCTCACCCCGAAACAAATAGTTGTGGATCACACAAACAATTGGTTGGTGCGGGGATCGAACCCGCGGCCTCTCGCTTTACAGCCTGCTACTCGCCCGCTGCGCCACGGAGGCTGTCGTATGTATAACTAACTATCTTAAGTAAGATCTCGTATGCGAGAAATGCGATCCTGTCTGCGTAGGTACCGCTGCTTTATCTATATATCTGCTAAACAGTAGTGTATATGCACTGTTGATGGTGTTGGTTGCCATTTAAAAGACATTAAAAACAGTGAAATTACAGTGCCATTATGGGACTATGAGTGCAAAAAAAAATATGAACAAAAACCATACATCACCATAACCGCCAAGACTGAATTTATCACTTTAGCCATATAAATCCCAAATCAACACTCAACAGTGTTTAGGCGGATAACCAGACGCCTTGAGAGTGCAAGGTCGCGGGATCAAATACAAATGACGTAAAATATCACATGTTTACGTAGTAATATTCGGCAAATCTTTTAAACCCACATTTACTGTGTTGGATGGAATCCAAGATGGAGTATATATTAGATACGATATTAACTTAAAATGTGTTTTATTTGTGTTATTAACGAGACGAGCGGGTTGCGTCACGCCTGGCCATAAACAGAAGCAGCACCTATCGGAATTTCCAATTATAAAGTACTGCATGACACTGGACTGCGCTCATCACCCCGAGACATAGATGTTAAGTCTTATAATGCCCGGTAATTTTTGCGGCGTAAATGTTCCTCAAACCGGAACACATCACTGCTTACACACTGTTGCTTGACGGCATAAATGGGTGTAGCCCTATTTGGATGATTCTTTTTCATGTAACAAGTATAGCTCAAAGATAGTCTAGTAGAAGAATGGTAACTCCTTTGAAGGTATTGAAAATTTATGTACCGCTTTTGATGGGTATATACTAAAAATATTAAACAAAAAATATTTAACAAAAAATTAAAACGGTAAAAAAATAAAAAGCTAAGAATGCAACCAATCAATTCTGAGTCAGTGGTACTGTAGTTTAATATTGTTTAGCTTAATTATAGCTTTTTGATTGGGTTTTATTTTGGGAGAGTCACGCCGTAGACAGTTTTGTCTACAGCATGAATGGGTTGTTACCACTGTCTCACAGAAAACCGATGTTAAGTAACAGCCTTGCTGTTGCGTCTCGTACGGTGAGTGAGATAACCCGGAGGCACAAGTACCTCTTTCCCAATCCTATAATTATCCCTTAGGTTGGCAAAGCGTCCATGATACTGATGTTGTGACGTCTTGTAGGTGTTCGTAGGCGATGCACGTCACTTACCACCACGTGACCCATGTGCTCGTTGGCTCCTCTTTGCCACATAAACACATCCAACAACATTACAAGGTAGGTCCCTCGTATGCGAGAGGCCGTCTGGGTTGGTACCACCGTTTTGTCTATTTCTGCCGTCAAGCAACAGTGGGAATCGAATCGAAATCACTGGGCATTAGAGACTTAACATCTTATGTATATAGGGGTGACGAGCGCAGTTCAGTGCCATGCAATGCATTGTAATTCAAAGTTCTATGCGGTGTTGCTTCTGTTTATGGGCAGGCATGGCGCTTACCATCAGGCGAGCGCCTTGCTTGTCTCGTCATTCAATCAAATAATATAAAAAGACACACAATCCTTTTGGACAAAAACCTTATATTGAATTAACATAAAAAACATCTTCTTCTAAATATATAAAACTCAAAGGTGACTGACTGACATAGTGATCTATCAACGCACAGCCCAAACCACTGGAGGGATCGGGCTGAAATTTGGCATGCAGGTAGATGTTATGACGTAGGCATCCGCTAAGAAAGGATTTTGATAAATTCTACCCCCAAGGGGATAAAATAGGGGATGAAAGTTTGTATGAAACTGTGTCAATTTTAAACGTTCACGCGGGCTTAGCCGCGATCAAAAGCTAGTATGACATAGATTTCTAATTGGTTCGTTGTCACCAGGTGGGCTCCGGTCGATGCAGCTCCCCCGGCACCGGGCCCCTGTCTCCGGCCGAGGGTCCGCGCTGGCCGCACACGCACCACCCACACCCGCTGCACCACGCGCTCCTGTCGTCCAGCGTGAAGCGCGGCAAAGACCTGTGAGTATCACCTCTGGTGTACACCATGTTTTTTTTTTTATCCTGGCTCGGCAAAGTGACTACGCTACACCTGATGGTAAGTGTAGCGCAATCCAAGAATAGTGTCGACCAACGATAAACAATGTGTCCATCGTAGGTCGGCAAGATCATGCCGGCCTGCCAAAGAGCCAAGGGAGAGGGGAAGGAAAAGGGATGGGAAAAGGGTCAGGATCAGGGGGCAAGACCCCTGGGGAGAACCGGATATACACTGGCTGACCCTGGAACGCGATCCACACAAGGTGGGCCACTATGGCAGGTTTTAGCACCAGTGTACGGTGGTCGCTATCCGGTCGGATACAAGTATCGGCCCACCAGCAACAACCTGTTTTACAAAGCTGCATGAAGTGGGCCACTGACAGCCCACTAGCGGGACTAAAAAGTTCGCAAATTCATACTTCTTCCGGACCATTAAGCTGTGGAATAGTTTGCCGGCACACGTTATCCCCACTTCCTATGATATGGGGTCCTTTAAACGCAGTGTGGAGAAGCAGTTAGGTAGGCCGGCACGATCGTGCTGACCAACGATAGACACACTGTTAATCGTTGGTCGACACTATTCCTGGATTGCGCTATACTTACCATCAGGTGTGGCATAGCCATTTGGCCGAGCTAGGATAAAAAAATCCAGTGAAGTTTTCCGTACACGGTCCCGCATAGGAACTTATGCAAAAGTGCTTTGGATACCCGCCGACTTGTGTACTCTGCTCGAGCCATCACGCTTCGTTTGACTGGACCATTACAGTGGCACTTTCTTGTTGTATAGATGATCGATTGTTTGAGAATATTAACTGTGCATTTAGCACCGGGGCATCGAGTGATTTATCTGACAAATTTATTGCTTTGTTTACATGTCTAACCGCATTAGAAACAAGGATGTGTGAGTATCATGTTGTGCTAAATAAAATGTATACAGTTTGATAGTATTTATTAAGTAATTTATAGGTTACTAGCTGTCCCTCGCGGCTCCGCCCGCGTGATCTGCTTTTTCCGGGATAAAAGTAGCGTAAATGAAAAATGATTAAATTACTAAAATGGCTATTAAAAATAGGGGTTGGTGATAAAAGGGTAAAAATTTATGGTTGTATGTATTTTTTAATGCTGTATCATAAAAAAATAAAATTTATCTAAAAATTTAAAAAAAATAGTTTAGGGGTGGACTACCCTTAACATTTAGGGGGATGAAAAATAGAAGTTATCCGACAGACATACCCAATATGCACACAAAATTTCATGAGAATCGGTCAAGCCGTTTCGGAGGAGTTTAACTACAAACACCGCGATACGAGAATTTTATATATTAGATAGATTAACAAGTAAAGACGTAAGTACGTAATGTAGATAGGTAGGAAATAGAACAAGGTTCATACTTCAATAGCATCTGCGGGTTGACGGTGGGAATTTTGGAGAGTTTCCTTAGTTTTATCAATTAAAACATAAATGTTTTTTGCTGGCGGTAGGATATTCATATCGTTGAAACCTGCCATAGTGACCCACATACCTTGTGTGGATCGCGTTTAAGGATTAGCCAGTGTATATCCGGTTCTCTCGAGGGGCTTGCGACATGATTTAATGGTTGGTTGGGGCGGGTATAGGGGTACATCCTTGTTTCCCTGTGCCTGCACGGTCAACCGTCTGACCTGTTGCAGACCCCTTGATTTGCTTCTTCGTTCTTCGAAGATTGTAGAAGCATTTATACAGGCCGTCATGATTATGGTGACCACCGATAAAATCATTGTCGGTGGTCGCTGGTTTTTGGACTGCAGTGCGCTTACCATAAGGTTTAGTGCAGTCACTATAAAATATAATTTCCTCGGTTAACATTTTATTTAAATGCTATCTATGTCTATCAAATTCCTAACAAAAAGTGTAGTTGTTATCACTCAAAATACAGCGAGCTTCCGATGTTGTTCATAACGTCTCGTCATTCAATGAAATAATTAAAAAAAAGATGAATCTGATCAGACCAGACTTGCCGATGCAAAGTGTATTTTTGAGGGCTTTTATTTATTTATTTACAATTTATATACAATGTATAAAGGCGAATTTAATGCCAAAAGCATTCTCTCCCAGTCAACTTTAGAGATGAACAAAGTAGGTGAAAAAAAGATTATAATTAATATTTAATGAAATACTTTTAAACATTCTATTCAAGGCGGGTTTTTACTTTAAAAACATGTAAATCGCTTACACAATCATGTTTCCCTGGTAATTAAGAGTGGCGATCTGGATTTCCAGTCGTCCCACTAGCCCACACTTTCGACGTTCCATCGGTATTCAAGTGACATTAATTGTACTTCTCAAGTTAGTTATATTTTAGTGTTCTGTCATGTATTCCTTGAGTACAATAAAGTTTAAATATATAAATAAGTACGTAAGTAGGTTGGAAATAGAACAAGGTTCATACTTCAATAGCGTCTGCGGATTGTCGGTGTGAATTTTGGGGAGTTTCCTTAGTTTTATCAATTAAAACATAAATGATTTTTGCTGGCCGTAGGATATTCATATCGTTAAAACCTGCCATAGTGACCCACATACCTTGTGTGGATCGCGATTAAGGATTATCCAGTGTATATCCGGTTCTCCCGAGGGGCTTGCGACATGATTTCATGGTTGGTTGGGGCGGGTATAGGGGCACATCCTTGTGTCTCTGTGCCTGCATGGTCAACCGTCTGACCTGTTGCAGACCCCTTGATTTGCTTCTTCGTTCTTCGAAGATTGGATAAGTATTTATACAGGCCGGCCGTTTTTTTGGAATGCAGTGCGCTTACCATCAGGTGTACTGCAGTCACTATGCAAATGCTATCTATGTCTATCAAATTAAAAAAAAAGTGTAATTGTTATCACTCAAAATACAGCGAGCTTCCGATGTTGTTCATAACGTCTCGTCATTCAATGATATTAAAAAAAAGATGAAACTGATCAGACAAGACTTGCCGATGCAAAGTCTAATTTTGAGGGGTTTTATTTATTTATTTACACTTTATATACAATGTATAAAGGCGAATTTAATGCCAAAAGCATTCTCTCCCAGTCAACTTTAGAGATGAACAAAGTAGGTGCAAAAAAGATTATAATTAATATTTAATGAAATACTTTTAAACATTCTATTCAAGGCGGGTTTTTACGTTAGAAACATCTTAAACGCTTACACAATCATGTTTCCCTGGTAATTAAGAGTGGCGATCTGGATTCCCAGTCGTCCCACTACCCCACACTTTCGACATTTCATCGGTATTCAGTGACATTAAGCGTAATGAGTCGGTGTCGCGGCGCAAACTAGGATATGGGGATAAGTGGCCAGCCACCTGCTATTTACGTGGGATAAGGAATTGCCGTGTGTGACGTCGCATCGGTGCCGGCAAATGGAACGATGACTTGTCGTCAGGTTAGCTAATGACACTGTACTACATCACTAACATTTCACTCGGCCACAACACCATTTCACTACATTAACACTCATCAATAGTGATTTGTTAAATAATTAACATAAATGAATTAACCAACCAACCGCAGCGTTGGACGTCCACCTACAAGGTGGACAGACGACCTGATAAAGATCGCAGGAAGACGCTGGATGCAGGCCGCTTCCAACAGGTCGGTCAGGAAATCTTTGGGAGAGGCCTATGTTCAGCAGTGGACGTCTTGTGGCTGATGATGATGATGAGTTAACCAACGAATTTTAATACACAAATGCAAAAAAAATAAAACACATGAATGATACACCACGATGTTTATGACACATTTTCCGAAGGCTTTGTTGTACGCAGGCGCGAAGACACGTGATAGCATACTTGTAGTCTATCTCATGCTCTCTCAGCTTAAATCCTATTTATGAATATATTTGTCTCTTTTTACTGTCGCTTTTTCGTTTCATCGAATTTTCAAATGACAATTATGCTAAAGAAGTTTCACTTCAATAAAAAAATCTTATTTAATTTGGTTAAAAAGCAATGGCCGACAACCGAGCTCATTTTTACACGCTTTTTATTAACTTCACCTGTATGTTTGTATGTTTGTAACCGACTCCTTTGGGCGCGATTTTGACCCACTTTAAACGGCCAGATTTTGTTCAAACTTTGTAGATTTATCGAGGACCGATGACACTACAATAATTTGATAAAAAAAATAATAATAATTTAATAATAATAATAATAAAATAATAATTTAATTTAATTAATTATTGATATTCGGGTTAGGAATTAAAATTGTACTCTCTGGATCTTCGTTAATTATAGGGAATATCGTAGTATCTAATAGTGTCAATAGATGGCGCTTTTTTGATGTTCGGGTTTAAAGTTAAAATTATACTCTCTGCTACAATATATTAAAAACTAAAAAATTAAAAATAAATAATAGTTTAAAAAAAACTAAAAAACACGCTTTTATAGGAAGTCTAACTAAAAAATTGAAAATAAATTTGAAGAAAACAATGTATTTTATTGTAAAAAAAGCGTGCGGTGCTTTTTAAGATACTATCTAAATGATAATCCTTCTACTCATATGTGTTAATATAATATTGATTACTATTGACACCATGCACCGCACGCTTTTTACACGCTTTTTATTAACTTCACCTGTATGTTTGTATGTTTGTAACCGACTCCTTTGGGCGCGATTTTGACCCACTTTAAACGGCCCGATTTCGTTCAAACTTTGTAGATTTATCGAGGACCGATGACAATACAATAATTTGATAAAAAAAATAATAATAATTTAATAATAAAAATAATAAAATAATAATTTAATTTAATTAATTATTGATATTCGGGTTAGGAATTAAAATTGTACTCTCTGGATCTTCGTTAATTATAGGGAATATCGTAGTATCTAATAGTGTCAATAGATGGCGCTTTTTTGATGTTCGGGTTTAAAATTAAAATTATACTCTCTGCTACAATATATTTATATTTTAACTAAAAAATGAAAAATAAATAATAGTTTAAAAAAAACTAAAAAACACGCTTTTATAGAAAGTCTAACTAAAAAATTGAAAATAAATTTGAAGAAAACAATGTATTTTATTGTAAAAAAAGCGTGGGGTGCTTTTTAAGATACTATCTAAATGATAATCCTTCTACTCATATGTAGTCAATGTAATATTGATTACTATTGACACCATGCACCGCACGCTTTTTTTACAATAAAATACATTGTTTTCTTCAAATTTATTTTCAATTTTTTAGTTAGACTTTCTATAAAAGCGTGTTTTTTAGTTTTTTTAAAACTATTATTTTTATAAAGCAACTACAGTGTTGGTCGCCCTCAATCCGTCGGTGTACACAAGCGATGATAATATAATTCAATCAATACAATATCCTCCCAACTTATATCACGTGCATACATCATGTCATCGCCCTTACAAATCTCGACAGAGAGCACAATGGTCTGTTTCATACAGTATTAAAAAGGGATGGATCGATTTGTTGAGTTTTTTTTATAAATACACCCAACAGTTACACACATAGTACTGACTCCAAAGTAAGATACGAGTCTTGTGTCGTGGGTATCGGGAACTACGAGAGACTTTCGGTCGCACAACACCCAGATTCCGAAGCCAATAGATTTGGCAGCATTTATAAAGGCCGACATGAGTCTGGTGACCACTGATAACCTCATTGTTTGTCGGTGGTCGCTGGTTTTTTGGACTGCACTACGCTTACCATCGGGTGTAGTGCAGTCTTTTGCCGTGCCCCTTTCTTTCTCACTAGTTGCAACATCATTCACTAAACGGTAGGACAAAAAAGAGGAAAATATTTGCTATTTCAAATACACATTGTCCATTTTTACAGAATAAATGAATTTGAATTTGAACCTATGACCTCACCGTTACTCAGCGTAAGTGCACTACTGGATCAATGATTGATTTGCATATAATCAACTAATCAAAAGTAATCAATGGGTAGTTATGGAATCAGTGGTTTAAGCCTGGATTGCGCTACACTTACTATCAGGTGCAGCGTAGTCACTTTGCCGAGCCAGGATAAAAGAAAAAGTACACTCCCGTTTTAACTCTCTGGAAGAGGGATCTTCTATGGGATATGTAATCTTAAAAACCTCTCCACACAGAAGATGGTAAAGGTCGCTAGTCGAGACAATTAGGAAGTTTTTATGCAATTTAATCACGATAATAAAATTAACCTTGGCACAGACAGACAGAATGTTAACAAAGTAAATAGATAATGTGGTGCTTTCTTTATTATTTCCGTTTCTTGATACTTGCCAAATATTTACTTCAAACAATATGTTTCATTATATCATAATGTTTTTTTTAATTTGATTGAATGACGAGACGAGCAAGGCGCTCGTCTCATTGTAAGTCACGCCTGCCCATAAACAGAAACAACACCACACAGACCTTTTAATTACGACACAAGACTTGTATCTTACTGTGGGGTCAGGACTATGTGTGTGACTGCCTTGTGTGTGTTGTTTTTTTCATACTGAAAATGTTGTCAATATGTTGTATATTTAACCGACTTATGTAAAGTAGTATGTTTGTCTACAGCGACGGTCGCAGATGGTCGGTGGCGTCCCTGCCATCCTCCGGATACGGAACGACGCCCGGCAGTTCTAGTCTTTCAGTAAGTCTTATATCTGTTTATAAACATTACCTTTCAACCAATGAGAATATGTGTAAATTGTGACGTAACTTGTCAGTTTTTTTTTAATAGCATAGACCGGCACACGAGCAAGTGGGTCACCTGATGGTAAGTGATTTCCACCGCCCATGTACGCCCACAATACTAGAAGAATCATAGGCGTGTTGTCGACCTTAAAGTGAAGGGATAATTAAGGGTTTGGGAAACGGAGGATTTGAGCTTCCGGATATCTCACTCATCGTACGAAACGCAGCAGCTAACCGCTACTTTACGCCGGTTTTCTGTGAAACAGTGGTAGCAACCCGGTCGAGTCGACCCATTCATGCTGTAAACAAAACTGTCTACAGCGTGGCTCTAAAATCATAGGCAGTTGTAATCTCCGTGTTAATATACAAACTGTATACAGACAATATACGCGATAGTTTTGGAATACTACTTAAGGGAACGAAGCTATGGCGCTGTTTATTCCTGAATTTCCCGTTTAACGTTTTCTGCCGCAACAGTGTGTAAGTACTGCTGTGTTTCGGTTTGAAGGACATTGCAGCCAGTGAAATTACTGGGCATTATGAGATTTAACATCTTATGCCTCGGGGTGACGAGCGCAGTTAAGTGCCATGTAGTGCTTTGTAATTCAAAGTTCTGTGTGGTGTTGTTTCTGTTTATGGGCAAGCGTAGTGCTTACCATCAGGCGAGCGCTTGGCTCGTTTCGTCATTCAATCAAATAAAAAAAAAGAATGTATTGATATATTATATTGTAATGCACAAGGGAGAGATAAAACCTTTGTCGATACCGAATGGGTTTTTTTTATCCGAGCACGGCAAACTGACCAAAGTCCAAAAGACCAGCGACCACCGACAAACAATGAGTTTATTAGTGGTCACCGGAGTTATGCCGGCCTGTATAAATGCTTCTTCGCTCTTCGGAGAGGGAAGTTACATTTCTTCTCCGCTTAGCTTCGGATGTTCCATGTTGCGCCGATCATTCTCTCTGCTCCACTCATCTCAGCTCATTCTCTCTTCGCTCCGTCCATTTCCGCTTAAATACCGGCCGGTTAATTTCTTGTGAACTCTTGCCCTTCAGATTTAGAAGTGCATTCGTACAACAATAGTGTTGTGAGTCAAAATACTAAACAGATGTAACTGTGTCAGTGTGCCACGTCACTCGTCACTAATTACATTCAGAAGTACGGAGAAAACTACATGTGAATCATTTTCCTGAGAACCGCCTGTCTTGTGCGTTTGTTTGCAAAAATAATATTTAATAATAGTAAAAAAATGTATTAAAAAGTAGGTCAATATTTTTTTTATTCGCTAGAATAACGAAGCGAGCATGTTGCTCGCTTGATGATAAACACCATGTCTGTCCATAAACGGAATCAACACCATATAATTTTGCACTACATTGTATTGGACTGCGCTCGTCACCCCGAGACATATGATGTTGAGGAAGGCCTCCGAGAATTTCATTCGCCCTACGAAACTTATTAGTAACTGTTTCATATCTATAAGTATATATGGATGCAAATATGCAATAACATATCAACCCACATCAAGTAAAAATGTATATATCACAATTTTAATTTGCTAAATTCAATAACTTAAATCTATAATTATAAGCTATATTTTACTTCATCTTACATGGGGAATGGTTAATTTATGATTTTTAAAAACAATACGGAATAATACCTACTTAAATCGAATGAATTTAGCAAAATGAAATCTATATCTCAATCTTTACTTCATGTGGGTTGAAATGATATTGCATATTTGCATCCATATTTTCTCCTATCGATGTGTGACTTGCCTTGTGAACCAGGCCAGCCCATTCGTGCTGCAGATAAACTGTCTATAGCATTACGACTTATAAATCTCTGTTCGATATGGCCCCGTTTAAATATATACCGGTGTCGACAGACAGACAGACATTTTGTCACGATTGGCAACCGAAGAGGGCTCGCCCCTTTCAACCGCAAGGCACGCGTGTCCTATCAACGATACAGGCTTAGATAATACGTCGACGTTTCTTGGACGGCATTCAAATTGCGATAGCGTTCGTGCGAACAATAATCAACGTTATTGCGATGTGATAATGTCGGGATTAACTTCACGTGGCGGTAGGAATGCAATGTCAGTATTCGAAGGCAATTAAAAAATTATATTCGTTTGTTGTGATGACAGAGTTATCGTGTTTGTGTTAATCTACACTAATATTATAAAGAGGTTAGATTTGTATTTTTGTATGTAACGTGTAAACTTAAAAACCACTGGAACGATTTCAAAAATTCTGTTGCCGTTAGAAAGCTACATTATCACTGAGTAACATAGGCTACTTTTTATCCCGGAAAAAGCGAGGCACGCGGGCGGAGCCGCGAGGAAATTCTAGTAATCTATATTGTGTTTGGACTGTAGCGGTCTGAAAGATTAATAATAATTAGCTCTAAATAAATACACCCAATTTACTAGGTGTACTGTAGGTTTCTCGTATGCGAAACGCCGACTTACCTTCGAAATTTAAGGCCGGGTCGTTACCACTGTCTAACAGGAAACAGACGTAAAGTAGCGGCTTGCTGCTGCGTTTCTTACGGTGAGTGAGATATCTGGAGGCCCAAAACCCCTACCGTTCCCAATCCCTTAATTATCCCTTCCCTTTAAGGTCAGCAACACGCATATGATCTTCTAGTATTGTGGGCGTACATGTGCGGTGGAGATCACTTACCATCAGGTGACCCACTTGCTCGTTAGCCGACCTATGCTATAAAAAAAACACATGTCAGATATAATCGCGCGGATTTTGTGCTCATATTGTACATTTTATCAGTGAGCGTGTAAATCCTTAATCCTTTGCACTTGGATCATAAGCTGAACAAAAGCTGAACAACGATTGTAGTATAATGAAGGATAAATACTGGGGTCCCTGCTAATGGGAACTGGCGGCCCCTGCAGTACCTCATCCCAGGGCCAAAGGGGAGGGGAAGGAATCAGGGAAAGGAAAGGGATAGGAAGAGGGGGCAAGACCCCTCGCGAGAACCGGATATACACTGGCTGTCCCTGGAAAGCGACACATACACCGTGGGTCACTATAGCAGGTTTAAACACCATACACTGGGTACGGTGGTCGCTATCGGTCGGATACGAATATCCTCCCACCAGCGGATGACTACATCGTTGATGCGATTCCATTTTATTTTCTAATTATACATACATACGCACTCGCGCCTGTAATCCCCGAAGGTGTAGGCAGGGGTCTAATCAGTTCACTCACATTTGGCTGAGCTTATTTACCTCCCATGCTTGACGGCAGAAATAGAAAAAGCAGTGGGAACTACAACCTACTCGACGAACTGAGAGATTCGACACCCAGCGTGGGAGTCGCGGTGTTTTCGGAAGGGAAGTGTCCATTATAAATGACCATTAAAATGTACGATGGCCCCTACAGATGTTAAATAATATATCCGCTATGTAATTCGACTACGATATATCCCTTAAATTATTTTTTATCCTAGCCTGGTAAAGAGACCAATCTGCATCTGATAAGTAACGTGCAGTACAAATATAATGTCGACCGTCGAGAGATGCAATGGCGTATCGCCAGAACTATGATATGCCGGCTTGAAGTAACTTTGTAAACAGTGACTCACCCCGGACCGCGATTCTTGGGTGACCTGATGGTAAGTGCTCTCCAGCGTCCATGAACTCCCACAACACCAGAAAAATCATGGATGCATTGTCGACTTTAAAGAAAAGGGATAGTTATGGGATTGGGAAGTAGAGGGGAATTTGGGCCTTCGGATATCTTACCGTACGAAACACAGCAGCAAGCCGCTAATTTACGTCGCTCTTCGGTGAAACAGGGGTAACGATCGAGCCGGCCCATTCATGCTGTAGACAAAACTGACTCTGGCACTCTCCAAGAGCGCTGACCGCTTCATTCAAACCACTTGCATAATAGAATAGAAAAGTACAAAAACATTCAAACGGTATCGTAAAATATTATCGGGTCGCCGGCGTCGTGTCGTGCTCGTGTCATTTCTAATTTATGTTCACGATTTACGATTGGAAACGATTACATAGTATATCGAGTGGTGATTTATTAATACACTGGTTCCTACACGGCAGTCCTGTCTCATTCAGCGTAGAAAGCTTTCGATTTGACCAACAGTATCTCAGGCTATTGTCATTGGGCGTAGTCCTCCCCGAGAGAGGGCCAGCCATTCCAGTCTTGAGTATTTTTTTTTTTATCCTGGCCCGGCAAAATGACTACGCCACACCTGATAGTAAGTGTAGCGCAATCCAAGAATAGTGTCGACCAACGATAAACAGTAACTAAACTCATTATTTGTCGGTGGGCGATGGTTTTTTGGACTTCACTATGCTTACCATCAGGTGTAGTGCAGTGACTTTGACGTGCTCGGATAGAAAAAAACATACACCGTATTACATTCACCATCAGGCGAGATAGTGGCCAATCGCAAGCCCATTACAAATTTTAAAACTATATTAAACATGAAAAAAGTCTGTTTCTCTGTTTATTTGTAAATGTAATTCCATCGGCTTCAATTCCGTTGTGGTATGATGCGAGCCTTAATGTATCGTGTGCATTGTGTCCTTATCTGTTAGGAACTCTATAAGCTGTGAAGTGTTTTCGTGTGGCACTCTCGCGCTATCGGTCAATGAGTTTGGCTGCTTGAACCTACCCTTGCACAGTCTTATTTGTTTCAGGACGGCTGACGACATTTAAGTATAAGATAAATAATTCAAATACCGAATCGTGGTGCGTTAGTTCCATTGAGGAATTTCCTATTCCTAGAAAAGAATCATAAATAAATAATAGTTAAAAAAAAAGTGTGCGTTCGGGACGCTCGACAGAAGTGGTTACTTAAACTAATGTGGGTTAAAGTGAGAGCGGAAGGAGCCTGCCTACTGCTACCGTATGCGTGAGAGAAAGGGAAGCCAGACAGAGTGGCGCCTTAACGCGTTACGTTACGAAGTCCGGTCAAAGTCGTGTCAAAGTCGTGTCAAAGTCGTGTCGAAGTCGTGTCGAAGTCGTGTCGAAGTCGTGTCGAAGTCGTGTCAAAGTCGTGTCAAAGTCGTGTCGAAGTCGTGTCGAAGTCCGGTCCAAGCCGACTGGCCACTGTGTGACTCCACCTGGTACTTAGAAATTATCAATGTTCCAGGGAGGTCGGCTAACGCTGGCTGGTCAATGAACCGCTCGCGTTACGGAACGTTTCGGTTCACCCTCCCATAAGAAGTTATCACTTCAAAAAACTAAAAAACACGCTTTTATAGAAAGCCTAACTAAAAAATAGAAAATAAATTTGAAGAAGACAATGTATTTTATTGTAAAAAAAGCCTGTCTCCATATCATGTGTAAATAAAGTTTTTATGTCGAGGAATTCAAACTAGTACCCTAAACCGACGAGAATGTATTAAAGCTAGTAGATGAAGCGAAAGTGGTATGTCGAGACTGAGTATGGTCAAAATCCACAAAAAATATTACCCGAATCAATGCTAGGCAGCGGCTTAGCTATGGCCTGACACCGATGAAGTCCATAAGCGGTGGTAACGGTTTATCATCAGGCGGGCCGCTTGCTCGTCTATCTAGATGGGCAAAAAAATCGGATTCCAGGACCTAGTAGTCTACTGTCTACATAGAAGACCGTACAATATTTAAATGGTAGCCCATGTCCAAGACCCGCTAATACCTTTGGTGCAAAATCTAAACCATCTTCGAGAATGATAATGTCGGTCCCAATCCGTTCTGTTGCAGTCACAATGCTCGTCTCAGGAGCGATTGCTGGCGGTGCAGCCGGCGTGCGAGCCACAGCCGCGAGCACCCTGCCCGCACTGCCACCACCACCAGAACTCGCTCAAGTAAGTACCACTAACTTATGCATTGACAGCCACCATGCTTGTCTCAGGAGCGATCGCTGACGGTGGAGCAGATGTGTGAGATGCAGCCGCGAGCACCTTGCCTGCATTGCCACCACCAGACCTTGCTCAAGTATAATACCACTGTCTGTATGTATGTACATGATGTTCGTCTCGCTTTACTTAAGATAAATCGTGGAAGCTGGTGAGTAAGCGAAAGTCATTAAATCAAATATAGTTTAAGGCGACAATAATTATATCCTAAATGTCGCCAATCAGTCAGTGAATCAAATTGCAAGTCAAGGTCGGGCATTTAGTTTTTCAATATAAGTGGTTTAACCGGAGTCAAGACGGAAACATAGTATTGATACAATTTTTTCTTCTGCTTGGTACTATTCCGGTCTGTGCCAGCAGTAGGTACCAGGCCAGACCCAAACAGCCACGTTTTTGAAGCCAAGCTGTACATTACCATTAAATGTAATTACCATTCAACGTACCCGACGGTCTGTATTACCAAAGTGCTTCTATTTGATCTCATAATTTGCCTTCTAGTTAACATATTACTAACGTCACGTTCTGTATTGGTCATCGCAGCAGCTCACAAGGCAGTGGCATGAACAACTGGGCGTCGCTCTCCGACAGTGGCGGCAGTGGACACGCGGGGGTGCGAGCGCCCTCCCCGCAGAGCATGGCGCGGCGCGTGCGCAGCAGGAGTTTGAGGTGGGTGCCACGATGATACAGGATCGATGGTGGTGGAAACATTTCCACCACATGGTTAAGTTGATAAATTAGTGGTTACATCAGGCAGCCACGATGAACCTGCTCCCCAAATGTTGCAACGATTGGAATAAAACATTATTAGTCAAAAAATGGTCAGAATTTGGAATAGAGTTGTCATTCTAGATTTAGCTCTGGTTTTGTTATACGACACTTACTATAATTGTAGTCATGGGTTCCATGACTAGGTGTACTTCATCAAGTAATCTGCGTCGGTCTGGCGCTGGATCTAGTTCGCGTGACGACGTGGTCTCTGCCATGTCGTCTTTGTTCGCATCAACAGATCTATCATCAGATATCAATGATATAACAAGGTGTTCTTCCTCCAGTAGTCCGTGTCGATCTAACGGCGGCTCTGGGTCGTCTGATAATGCGGTCTCCACCATGCCGTCTTTGTTCGCAGCAACAGATCTATCATCAGATATCAATGACATAACAAGGTGCTCTTCCTCCAGTAGTCCGCGTCGTTCTGACGTCGGGCCTGGTTCGTGTGACAATGCGGTCTCCACAATGTCGTTGTTGTTCACAGCAATGGACTTATCATCAGATATCAGTGATATAAAAAGGTGCTCTTCCTCCAGTAGTCCGCGTCGGTCTGGCGGCGGCTCTGGGTAGTCTGACGATGCGGTCTCCACCATGTCGTTGTTCGCAGCAACAGATCTATCATCAGATACCAATGACATAAGGTCCTCTTCCTCCAGTAATCCGTGTCGGTTTGACGTTGGGCCTGGTTCGTGTGACGATGCGGTCTCCACCATGTCCTTGTTCGCAGCAACAGATCTATCATCAGATATCAATGACATAACAAGGTGTTCTTCCTCCAGTAGTCCGTTTCGGTCTGACGTTGGGCCTGGTTCGTGTGACGATGCGGTCTCCACCATGTCGTTGTTCGCAGCAACAGATCTATAATCAGATATCAATGATATAACAAGGTGCTCTTCCTCCAGTAGTCCGTGTCGGTCTGGCGGCGGCTCTGGGTCGTCTGACAATGCGGTCTCCACCATATCGTTGTTCGCAGCAACAGATCTATAATCAGATATCAATGATATAACAAGGTGCTCTTCCTCCAGTAGTCCGTGTCGGTCTGACGTTGGGCCTGGCTCGTGTGACGATGCGGTCTCCACCATGTCGTTGTTCGCAGCAACAAACCTATCATCAGATATCAATGACATCACAATTTGGTCTTCCTCCAGTAGTCCGCGTCGGTCTGGTTCGTGTGACGATGCGGTCCCCACCATGTCGTTGTTCGCAGCAACAGACTTATCATCAGATATCAATGACATAACAAGTTGGTCTTCCTCCAGTAGTCCGCGTCGTTCTGACGTTGGGCCTGGTACGCGTGACGATGCAGTCTCCACTATGCCGTCTTTGTTCGTAGCAACAGATCTATCATCAGATATCAATGACATAACAAGGTGCTCTTCCTCCAGTAGTCCGTGTCGGTCTGACGTTGGGCCTCGTTCGTGTGACGATGCGGTCTCCACCATGTCGTTGTTGTTCACAGCAATGGATTTATCATCAGATATCAGTGATATAACAAGGTGCTCTTCCTCCAGTAGTCCGTGTTGGTCTGACGTTGGGCCTCGTTCGTGTGACGATGCGGTCTCCACCATGCCATCTTTGTTTGTAGCAACAGACCTATCATCAGATATCAGTGATATAACAAGGTGCTCTTCCTCCAGTAGTCCGCGTCGGTCTGGTTCGTGTGAAGATGCGGTCTCCACCATGTCGTTGTTCGCAGCAACAGATCTATCATCAGATATCAATAACATAACAAGTTGGTCTTCCTTCAGTAGTCCGTGTCGGTCTGACGTTGGATCTGGTTCGTGTGACGATGCGATCTCCACCATGTCGTTGTTCACAGCAATGAATTTATCATCAGATATCAATGACATAACAATGTGCTCTTCCTCCAGTAGTCCGTGTCGGTCTGGTTCGTGTGAAGATGCGATCTCCACCATGCCGTCTTTGTTTGTAGCAACAGACCAATCATCAGATATCAATGACATAACAAGGTGCTCTTCCTCCAGTAGTCCGTGTCGGTCTGACGGCGGCTCTGAGTCGTCTGAGGATGCGGTCTCCACCATGTCGTTGTTCGCAGCAACAGATCTATCATCAGATATCAGTGACATAACAAGGTGCTCTTCCTCCAGTAGTCCGTGTCGGTCTGACGGCGGCTCTGAGTCGTCTGACGATGCGGTCTCCACCATGTCGTTGTTCGCAGCAACAGATCTATCATCAGATATCAGTGACATAACAAGGTGCTCTTCCTCCAGTAGTCCGTGTCGGTCTGACGGCGGCTCTGAGTCGTCTGACGATGCGGTCTCCACCATGTCGTTGTTCGCAGCAACAGATCTATCATCAGATATCAGTGACATAACAAGGTGCTCTTCCTCCAGTAGTCCGTGTCGGTCTGACGGCGGCTCTGAGTCGTCTGACGATGCGGTCTCCACCATGTCGTTGTTCGCAGCAACAGATCTATCATGAGATATCAGTGACATAACAAGGTGCTCTTCCTCCAGTAGTCCGTGTCGGTCTGACGGCGGCTCTGAGTCGTCTGACGATGCGGTCTCCACCATGTCGTTGTTCGCAGCAACAGATCTATCATCAGATATCAATGACATAACAAGGTGCTCTTCCTCCAGTAGTCCGTGTCGGTCTGACGGCGGCTCTGAGTCGTCTGACGATGCGGTCTCCACCATGTCGTTGTTCGCAGCAACAGATCTATCATCAGATATCAGTGACATAACAAGGTGCTCTTCCTCCAGTAGTCCGTGTCGGTCTGACGGCGGCTCTGAGTCGTCTGACGATGCGGTCTCCACCATGTCGTTGTTCGCAGCAACAGATCTATCATCAGATATCAGTGACATAACAAGGTGCTCTTCCTCCAGTAGTCCGTGTCGGTCTGACGGCGGCTCTGAGTCGTCTGACGATGCGGTCTCCACCATGTCGTTGTTCGCAGCAACAGATCTATCATCAGATATCAGTGACATAACAAGGTGCTCTTCCTCCAGTAGTCCGTGTCGGTCTGACGGCGGCTCTGAGTCGTCTGACGATGCGGTCTCCACCATGTCGTTGTTCGCAGCAACAGATCTATCATCAGATATCAGTGACATAACAAGGTGCTCTTCCTCCAGTAGTCCGTGTCGGTCTGACGGCGGCTCTGAGTCGTCTGACGATGCGGTCTCCACCATGTCGTTGTTCGCAGTATTAGACTCATTATCAGATTTCAATGACATAACAAGGTGCTCTTCCTCCAGTAGTCCGTGTCGGTCTGACGGCGGCTCTGAGTCGTCTGACGATGCGGTCTCCACCATGTCGTTGTTCGCAGCAACAGATCTATCATCAGATATCAGTGACATAACAAGGTGCTCTTCCTCCAGTAGTCCGTGTCGGTCTGACGGCGGCTCTGAGTCGTCTGACGATGCGGTCTCCACCATGTCGTTGTTCGCAGCAACAAACCTATAATCAGATATGAATGACATAAAAAGATGCTCTTCCTCTAGTAGTCCGTGTAGGTCTGACGTTGGGCCTGGTTCGTGTGACAATGCGGTCTCCACCATGTCGTTGTTCACAGCAATAGTCTTATCATCAGATATCAATGACATAACAAGGTGCTCTTCCTCCAGTAGTCCGTGTCGGTCTGGCGGCGGTTCGTCTGGCGGCGGATCAGGGTCCAGAGACGATGCCGTCTCCGCCATGTCTTCGCTATTTGCTGCACGGTTTCCGGCTGCACAACGCGCTATGGATGACAAGTAAGATTTTATATCGTACTAATATTATAAACGCGAAGTAAGTATGGATGGATGTTTGTTACTCTTTCACGTAAAAAGTACTGAATGGATTTTAATGAAATTTTACAATAATATAGCTTATACATCAGAATAAGACATAGGCTACTTTTTTTGGAAGAGATCGCTTTTAATGATAAGGCCGCCACTTGTGGCACATTGATTTATTTGCTGTATTTTGTCTAGTATTGTTTTCTGTTTTTTTTTATTTGCCTACAATAAAGAGTTACTATCTATCTATCTATTTATCTATCTACTTTTTATCCCGGAAAAAGCAGATCACGCGGGCGGAGCCGCGAGCATAAGCTAGTAATTTATAATGTTGCCCTGAGTTTAAGATTTTTTTCACACGTCCCAAAGGTCCTCGTATGCAAGAGGCCGTCTGGGTCGGTATCACCGCTTTGTCTATTTCTGCCGCCAAGCAACAGTGTGTACGTACTGTTGTGTTTGGGTTTGAAATACATTAAAGCCAGTGAAATTACTGGGCATTATGAGACTTAACATCTAATTTCTCGGGGTGACGAGCGCAGTTCAGTGCCATGCGGTGCTTTGTAATTCAAAGTTCTGTGTGGTGTTGAGAGAGAGAATGTTTTTATTTCTTCGCAAATAACTATAATAAAAAGGAGGCTTTATTATTAAATCTTTTCAGTAGAGCCGTTTAAGTTAGAGTCTGTTGTATCCTAAACACTTTTCAGGTTGAGAGGGCTCATCGATGAACTGACCGAGTTGGATAAAAAGCCCGACAGGCCGCCCATCGAGCGATTCGTACAGAGACAGGTGAACATCTTATACTTCATTATGGTTTCGTCAAACAGCGGACGGGGCGGGACGACAACGCGACGCTGCCGGGACTGCGTATAGCTTTTTTTTTTATCCTGGCTCGGCAAAGTGACTACGCTACACCTGATGGTAAGTGTAGCGCAAACCAAGAATAGTGTCGACCAACGATAAACAATGTGTCCATCGTAGGTCGGCAAGATCATGCCGGCCTGCCAAAGGGACAAGGGGGAGGGGAAGGAAAAAGGGATGGGAAAAATGGTTAGGATAAGGGGGCAAGCCCTCTGGGGAGAGCCGGATATACACTGGCTGACCGTGGAACGCGACCCACACAAGGTGGTCCACTATGGCAGGTTTTAGCACCAGTGTACGGTGGTCGCTATCCGGTCGGATACAAGTATCCTCCCACCAGCAAGCTAGTCGAGCGTCGAGCGCGACGGTTCTGTGTGACATGTTCTATATTGACTAATACATTACAACTGCTCACGTCCCGTCAGCGTCGCGTTGCCGTCCCGCCCCGTCCGCTGTGTGACCAAACCCTTAATGTTTTGACACCAAGTTCAAATTATTTGTGCGTGCGCTGATGTGTGGGTGATTTTTTTTATCCGAGCACGGCAAAGTGATTGCACTACACATGATGGTAAGCGTAGTGCAGTCCAAAATACCAACGACCAAACAAACAATGATTTTATCGGTGGCCACCAGAATCATACCGGCCTGTATAAATGTTTTTACACACTCTGAAGAAGGAAGAAACCAATCGATGCCTACAAGCACAGGGATATAAGGGATGTAACCCTATACTCGCCATAACCAACCATCAAGTCATGTGCAAGCCCCTCGGGAAAACTGGATGTACACTGGCTTGATGCTGGAACGCTATCCACACTAGCTGTGTGGGTCACTGTAACAGCTTTTAACACCATGTGTATGGTGCTCGCTATCCGGGTGGATATGAATATCCAACCAGGGAATAAGAGGAAATATATTTTAATTAGATTTTTCGAAGGTATGTGAAGTCTGTCAACCCGCATTAGGCCAGCGTGGTGGTCTAAGGCCTAACCCCTCTCATTCAGTAGAGGAGGCCCGTGCCCCGCAGTGGGACATATATAATACAAGACTAGTAAAAATATTTTAATGATTTTTATTTTGTGACAATAAATAAATAAACACCCAACAGTCACACACATAGCCCTGACCCCACAGTAAGATACGAGTCTTGTGTCGTGAGTATCAGGAACTACGAGAGACTCTCGGTCTTACAACACCCAGACCCCGAAACAAATATTTGTGGATTAGACAAATATTTGCTCGGTGCGGGAATCGAACCCACGGCCTCACGTTTCACAGTCGGCTACTCGCCCACTGCGCCACGGAGGCTGTTTTGATGTGTGAATATTGTATAGCTCATGACATGTGGTTGACAGGTATTGGAGATGGCGCGCGACTGCCTGCACAAGTCCGAGTCGAAGCAGGTCACCAGCAGCTATTTCTACGACATGGCCGATAGTTTGGACCGGTTGCTGGCTGAGGTGAATTTGACCTTTTATTTATTTATTTGGAGCAAAAAAAAGTTACACTTTAAGGCCTTTACTAATAATATATTTTATTATAATTATACAGTGTTTTGTCTCGCTTCTTCTTATAATAAATGTCACTCAACATAGCAAGACAAAGTATTGTATAACTATTACCAACATATACAATGTTTATTAGTAAAGCCCTAAGAATACACAAAAACGTTATGTAACAAGACAAATAAGAAAACGTGTAACCCACACCATTGCCCACAGCTTAAAAAAGTGAATAGGAGCGTGACATTAGATACTGATGTCAGTTTATAATTTAATGTCGCTAATTATCTAATTAATAAAAACAATTAGGCAATATTGTTTTTTCCTTGATAGGTAAACAACAAGCTGTAGTAGGTTTATAAAATTGTTGGTACGAGAGGTTCATAGAGATATATACTTTGATGCGATATACATTTAAGAGTGGTAGAGCCACGCTGTAGACAATTTTGTCAACAGCATGAATGGGCTGGCTTGGCACTATACATAAATGTCAACAGTGTGGCTCTACCACATATAAAATTCAGCAAACTGTGTTAAACAGATGTAGTTCGCGTGTCATGTGGGGCGGGGTAGTAGGTCTTTATTTTATTTTTATTTATTAAGATACACTTAACAGACTTTGACAATACTAATACTAAGTTGCTTAATATATTAGGTATAGTTCTAAAGTCTAATCAAAATCCAATTGAAAGTGTATACAACATTACTAGATTAGGTGACACATATGTACTTGTTTAGTTACAAAATTATAAAGAAAGAAACAAACAAATAGTATATATATATATATTTAACTACCACCACCATTCTTGAGATACTTGAAAACAGTCCTTTTGTACAATCCCACCCTTCCATCAAAAATATCCAGTTCGGGCTATTTTATACTCATTTCGTTGTAAAGCCGACACATACGAACAATTGGATTGTAATACGACGTGTTGTTCTTATAAACTCTAAGAGCAAAAGTTCTAGGAAATCTACATCGAGGCTTAATGTTAATATCGATTGTTCTTAAGAGACACGCCTAATCCCCCCTCCCACCTCCAGCCCCCCCGTGCCGCTGACATCGCAGGAGGTGACTGAGCTGTACATGTCCTATATCTCATATTATTTCCATTACATACAACGTGTTTTTTTCACAGACTCGTGAGAAATCTGCGGAAGCCGGAGCGCAGGTGGCTCCGTTGGTGAACCGGCTGATACTGGCGATGGCGCGGCCGGCTCGGCTGCTCGAGTGTCTGGAGTTCGATCCCGAGCGGTTCTACCGTCTGCTCGAGGCCGCCGAGGGGCACGCGAGGCACTTGCAGGTAATATTGGCCCTTGATGATACAAATCTTTTTTTTTTTCATTTATAGTTTATGAAAGCATTGGTGTTAATTACTATGATTATTAATTAGTAAATAAACAGTGATTCCGCATTTTTTTTTCATCGATATTACGTCGAAGGATCGAGATGTAATTTCCAAAAAATGTACCAAATTTATTTATTAACCACATAAACACTACTTTTACAGGTTGGGCCCTAATACAAATAAATAATGATTGTAAAATAAATTAAAAAATCGATCGCACAATTTCTCGAACTTTTACGATTACCCGCCCACCGCTTCACCGAGCAGCCCGTGTGTTAAGTCATGTGTCACGCAACATTCTGCCGGGTAACAGGTACTGTTACAGTACGCGGTTGTGTTATATTACGCGTGATGCATTACTCACAGTACTTACACATCTCTATTGAGTACGGTTGTATTGTTGCAGGGCATCACGACGGACATCCCGCAGTACATAATCCACAAGCTGGGCCTGTCGAAGGACCCGCTGGCGGAGCTGCACGCTCCCCCCCCACCGCCGCCCCCGCCACTGCCCAACAACACTTCGCCTTCCAAGTACGGACTCGAACATCAATTATTATAATTAACTAGCTATCCCTCGCGGCT
The DNA here is from genome assembly GCA_949126905.1 of Amorpha juglandis. Lineage (NCBI taxonomy): Eukaryota > Metazoa > Arthropoda > Insecta > Lepidoptera > Sphingidae > Amorpha > Amorpha juglandis. The sequence goes on from OX421389.1 coordinate 9,653,054, forward strand.
CCGCCCGCGTGATCTGCTTTTTCCGGGATAAAAGTAGCCTAACAGTGGCGCCATGTGTCGAAAATTGATCGTACTCAGAAACCATCGTGGGCTCATGCACAACAACTTTCAAGATCATCACATGATCAAATGCATAGTTTTGTCGGGAAAGATTTGATCGTCTTGGTCGCGCCATTGTTAATGATGATTCAAAGAGAAAACAAATTACTGACGATATTATCAATTACGTTTAGCTATCATTTTTATAACTGTCAATTTTTTTACCATACTTAACCAAAGACAAAATTACGTTTAGCTATCATTTAAGTTTTGTTATTCCACTGTCATTTGCGTTTTCTGTCATGTCAGATGTGTTTTTGTTATACCACATTTTATAGTGACTTGACTGAAACGCGGTCGAACTGGATAAAAAGTATCCTATGTCCGTCTCCTGGTTCTACCTCTCCACCAATTTTCAGCTAAATCCGTTCAGCCGTTCTTGCGTTATAAGTGGTGTAATTAACACCACTTTCTTTTATATATATAGATAATTCTGCTGGTGGGAGGATACTTGTATCCGACCGGATAGCGACCACCGTACACTGGTGCTAAAACCTGCCATAGTGGCCCACCTTGTGTGGGTCGCGTTCCAGGATCAGCCAGTGTATATCCGGTTCTCCCCAGGGGGCTTGCCCTCTGATCCTAACCCTTTTCCCATCCTTTTTCCTACCCCTCCCCCATGGCCCTTTGGTAGACCGGCATGATCTTACCGACCTACGATGGACACATTGTTTATCGTTGGCCGACACTATTCTTGGATTGCGCTACACTTACCATCAGGTGTAGCGTAGTCACTTTGCCGAGCCAGGATAAAAAAAAACTGATTGAAATAAAACTAATTTAAACGGATTGATAGAGCCACGCTGTAAATAGTTTTGTACACCATGAATGGGCCGGTTGGATCGGGTCGTTACCACCGTCTCGCAGTAAACCCGACCTAAAGTCGCGGTTTGCTGCTGCGTTTCGTACGGTTAATGAGATATGCGGTGGCCCAAATCCGCCTCCCTTTCTCAATCCCTCAATTATTCTTTCTGCTATAAAAACCTAAACTATTAGAATATTTGATACTGGCTTTTCCTCGCGGTTCCGCCCGCATAATCCGCTTTTTCTGGGATAAAAGTAAACTATGTTACTCAGTGATAATAGTAGCATCCTAACGGCAAAAGAATCTTGAAATCGGTCTAGTAATTTTTAAGTTTTTACATACAAAAATACAAATCTTTCCTCTTTATAATATTGCTGTAGATAAAGTGAAACCTGTTGTTTACAGAACACGCGGTCGCCAATCACCTCCAGGAGGTTCGTCCGGTGCCCCTCCCTCTGAGAACGACTACCATGTCATCAAACTGATATCCAACGGGGCTTACGGCGCTGTCTACCTCGTCAAACACAAACAGACCAGGCAGAGGTATTGCCAACAAACTTTGTGTTTTAATCTACCCCAATGTGATATTTTGTCACATTGGGGTAGATATATTCATTTCATAAATTACTTAGACATAGAATTAACAATGGCATTGACAATTGGACCTACTTACGCAAACGGGAACCAACCCACAGCGAGTTCAAATGGAGATACTGATTTTGTTTCACTAAATTCAATAATTTAAACTAATTTTATCTCGTTTTTTTTTTTTTAATCGGGCATGAATTATGTTCCATGTACGATTTTGCAGAAGAATACAATATTAAAATTAATTTAAATTAATGAATTTAGCAAAATAAAATCAATATTTCCATTTGAACTTGCTGTGGGTGTTCCTAGCGAAACACCCTATACTATAAACGATTACAGAGTTTATAATGCTGCATGTTACATACACACATTTATTTATACACACATATTTTACCCCATGAATGAGGTTTACACATATTCTGTGGATGAGTTTACACAAGGAAAAAATAATTAGAAAACTTAATTTAATGATATTATTATTATTAATTTTATTTTATTAATGATCTTTAAAATATTATGTTGGAAGAATTTTTATAGCCGAATAATTTTTAACTACCAGGTAACGAAAAAAGCACGCAATTTAAGAATAACTAATTTGACATGTTTCTTTGTAAATATTCACAGCGTAATATTTATTTACTTTGCCGTCTAATAATGTATGTGATATATCTTTGATGACTAAAAAATCTGTCCTTAAAATACGTATCAGGTTTTAACTACATGAGACTAAATAAGAAAATTATGATTATATTTAATTTTGTGTTAACAGGTACGCGATGAAAAAAATCAGTAAAAACAATTTAATACTACGAAATCAAGTAGAACAAGCCTTCGCCGAGCGGGATATACTCAGTTTTGCCGACAATCCTTTTGTGGTAAGTGCATATTAAATTGTTTGATTCATAATTGGAACAATTAATTTACATACATGCATTACATTTCGCTGGTGGTAGGATATTCATATCCGTTGCGCTGCCGGTTTCTAGTGAGATATGGACAGAAACATAACTCTAATAATCGTAAAATAAAAAGAAAGACATGCATATATATATTTCTATCAACTTTTATCCATATATGTGCAGGTAACGATGTACTGCTCGTTCGAAACCAAACGCCATCTATGCCTGATCCTGGAGTTCGTGGAGGGCGGTGACTGCGCCACGTTGCTGCGAGCCGGGCCGCTACCACCCGACATGGCGCGGCATTACTTCGCGGAGGCCGTGCTCGCTGTGGAATATCTGCACTCGTACGGGATCGTGCATAGAGACCTCAAGCCGGACAAGTGAGGAGTTACCCCATATAGATTATAGCTACCCCATACATGATTATAGTTACCCCATACGTGATTATAGCTACCCCGTACATGATTATAGCTACCCCGTACATGATTATAGTTACCCCATACATGATTATAGTTACCCCATACATGATTATAGTTACCACATACATGATTATAGCTACCCCATACATGATTATAGTTACCCCGTACATGATTATAGCTACCCCATGTAGCTTAATGCAAAGAAATACACCCAACAGTCACACACATAGTCGTGACCCCACAGTAAGATACCGAGTCTTGTGTCGTGGGTATCAGGAACTACGAGAGACTTTCGGTCTCACAATACCCAGACCCAGACACAAATCTTGTGGATCACACAAATTTTTATCTTGGTGCGGGGATCGAACCCGCGGCCTCTCGCATCACAGCCGGCTACTCGCCCGCAGCGCCACGGAGGCTATCAAATGAAAAAAATTACCATGAATGAAAAAATGACAAATGAAATAAAATGACCTCTCTCTCGCTATCCTAATTATTGTTTCCATTAAATCACTCTTAACCATGTTGCTGTGGAACTCTCGAGGTCCACCCAGGTCCACAGGTTGAACCCAGTTCAAAAGTTACTAGAATTCAATACCCTTCAAATATGTTAAATCTGACTTTTGTGGTTGAAGGTTAACAACCACAACAGTCTACCCTAAAGCAGAATAACTATAATATATGTCCAAGCATATAATATATTTAAGAAAATATGTTGAATAATGAATAAATGTTACCTTTATTGTCATTATTTATTTATAAAATGTCCAATTTATGTTTTATGCCAGTTTGCTCATCACGGCGACGGGTCATATAAAATTGACTGACTTCGGACTGAGCAAGATGGGACTCATGTCATGTGAGTATTAACAGTACACATAAAAAAAAGAAATATGTTTAACAAGTGGTCTCATTTATATTGACTGCTTGTATTAACACAATAACCGTGTGTGCATGCAAATAATAGGACGATGATTGACACATCATCGCTACACAAATCAAAACGATATGTTTATAAACTCACGTATCATCATCATCATCATCATCCACAAGACGTCCACTGCTGAACATAGGCCTCCCCCAAAGATTTCCAGCCCGACCTGTTGGAAGCGGCCTGCATCCAGCGACTTCCTGCGATTTTTATCAGGTCGTATACGTAAAAACAACTCACGTATACGTAGTACGAAGTGCACAAAAGAGCTGAACAACCTATACACAATGATTTCTAATGTTTACGCGAATATTATGAAATAAAACCCCGTGACCACGAAAGCTAAAAAGCTTTCGGAACGTTGGGATCAAGAATTATTTAAAAAAACGCCATTAAATCCGTTTCATCATCATCATCATCAGCCACAACACGTCCACTGCTGAACATAGGCCTCCCCCAAAGATTTCCAGACCGACCTGTTGGAAGCGGCCTGCATCCAGCGATATCCTGCGACCTTTATCAGACGTCTTAAAAATCTTAAATAATAATAATAAATCTTAAATAATAATAATAAATCTTAAATAATAATCTTTTAATCGTCTTAAAAACTTGTTAAAATCCGTTTCAATTAGTCTTATTTCAATCTATACACAGGTTAAGACAAATATATTTCTAACCGCTATTGTTTTGTTGCGCAGTGGCGACAAATCTGTACGAGGAGTATGCGGACAGAGAAGCCCGCCAGTTCTCCGACAAGCAAGTGTGCGGCACGCCGGAGTACATCGCGCCGGAGGTCATACTCAGACAGGTGGGTGGGAGGACATTTACTTATTTGTTTATTTATTCACATCTATACTAATATAATAAAGCTGTAGAGTTTGATTGTTTGTTTGTTTGTTTGTTTGTTTGAACGCGCTAATCTCAGGAACTACTGGTTCGAATTGAAAAATTCTTTTTGTGTTGGATAGTCCATTTATCGAGGAAGGCTTTAGGCTATATAACATTACGCTGCGACCATTAGAAGCGAAGCATCAGTGAAAAATGTTGCAAAAACGGGGAAAATTATTCATATTTGAAGGCTTCCGTTGCTAAGCTACCAAAATAATATTATTTGAAGGCTTCCGTTGCTAAGCTACCCAAATCTATACTAATATTATAAAGCTGTAGAGTTTGATTGTTTGTTTGTTTGTTTGATCACGTGGGCGGAGCCGCGAGCAAAAGCTAGTAATTTATAAATTTATAACATCAATTACAGTTGCCACCAATGCGATGTTATAACTAATACATTATGGTTAGCTTCTTAGCTTCTTATTCTAGCACTTACATGCAGCTTCAGTGAATTTCGGTAAACTACAATTAAATATATCGATATCTTGTGAAATAACATTCAAAGATCTAATAGCCCGTGTTAAGGGAGCGTAGTATTTGAAGAGTGACAGTTTTGTTATAGTCTGATTTGAGTTAATGTGTCTCATGCTAAGTAGGTTTCGCGATAATCGTGGTGTCTTTTTTGAATATTAGGTTACGTTTGGTGCTGAACGTACCTTTTGGTTCTCATAAACGATACTGAGACATCGATATTCAGATTCAAAATATCGATATTTTGAGTATCGATTGGTGATTCTGCGTATCGATATCTAAATTAAATAAATACACCCAACAGTCAGACACATAGTCTTGACCCCACAGTAAGATATGAATCTTTGTTTCGTGGGTGTCAGGAACTACGAGAGACTTTCGGTCACACAACACCCAGAGGCCGAAACAAATATTTGTGGATCACACAAACATTTGTCTCGGTGCGGGAATCGAACCTGCGAGCCTCTCGCTTCACAGCCGGCTACTTGCCTGCTGTGCCACGGCAGCTGTCAAATTTAGAGAAAAAATAGCTTTACATTCGCTACTCGATACAAAATACTCGAAGCCAATATCGACTCTTGGTTTTGTTTTCATACTAACAGAATATTACAAACTCATATTCAAAATATCGATAATTTTCTATTTATTTCTTACACAATAGTTTACACTGTTTTGGATCCAGAACTGTATATGTTAACATCAAACATTGTTCAAAATATTACACTACGCAATATATAAATAGATTTTTACTGCACCGACCAGTTTCACAATTTTGAAACAATTTATCGATGTTCCCAGGGCTACGGCAAGCCAGTGGACTGGTGGTCAATGGGTATAATTCTGTACGAGTTTCTGGTCGGTTGTGTGCCGTTTTTCGGCGACACACCGGAGGAACTGTTTGCTCACACTGTCAATGGTAAGTCTGATTTGATATTGTCAAATAAAGACTTAAAAGGCCGTTAATTTTTTTTTTGATTGAATGACGAGACTAGCAAGCCGCTCGTCTGATGGTAAGCGCTACGCCTGCCCATAAACAGATGTAACACCACACAGAACTTTAAATTACAAAGCGATGCATGGCACTGAATTGCGCTCGCCACCCCGAGATATCAGATGTTAAGTCTAATAATGCCCAGTAGTTTCACTGGCATCAATGTCTTTCAAATCGAAACACAACAGTGCTTACACACTGTAGCTTGGCGGCAGAAAAGTTATTTGAGTTTAAGTTGTGTATTTACAAATCTAACTTTAAAATAATCATATTCGAGAGCTATTGTCGAGATCGAGAGGTTTTTTTTTGTCGCTACTGTTGTGATAAGGCATCGAGATAATTGCAATTTTGTATTAAAATATATTTCATTGCAATTGGGTATGTAACGCCTAAAAAACTTGAATGGGTTGAAATTTTAATATTATATAATTCGAAAACTCAACACTGGAGATAAGATTTCAATTCGATGCTATAATAAACTTCTGGGAGGTAAAACTACAAGCTCTAAGCCTTGTTTTTAGATGACATAGAGTGGCCATCGGAAGAGGATTTTCCTATAGCGGTGGAAGCGAGAGCGATCATAACCGAACTATTGGCGAGGAATCCAAGAGACAGGCTCGGCACTGGTGGCACGCATCAGGTTAAGGTAAGGTATAATAATATAATAAATACACCTAACAGTCACACACATAGTCAGAACCCAGAAGCCTGGAACCTGTGTTGTGGATATCAGGAACTACGAGGGACTTGCACACCCAGACCCGAAACCAACACTTGTGGATCACGCAAACATTTGTCTCGGTGCGGGAATCGAACCAACGACCTCTCGCTTCGCAGCTGGCTACTCGCTCACTGCGCCACGGAGGCAGTCATATTGTGATACTTCGATTATATATCGATCCTTGAAAGGCAAATATATCTAAGCGACATTGAGTAAACTTTACAGGAGAGTGATTTAAAGTTAAAAATTTTAGAAAATGTTTTTTTTATATGATGAATGACGAGATGAACAAGGCGCTCGCATGATGGTAAGCGTCACGCCTGCGCATAAACAGAAGCAACACCACACAGAACTTTGAATTACAAAGCATTGCATGGCAGTACGCTGCGCTCGTCACCCCGAGACATAAGATGTTAAGTCTCATAATGCCCAGTAATTTCACTGGCTTCGATGTCCTTCAAACCGAAACACAACAGTGCTTACACATTGTTGCTTGGTGACGTCAATAGACGGCGCGGTGGTACCAACCCAGACGGCCTCTCGCGTACGAAGGACCTACCACCTTGTAATGTCTAATGACTGACTGGTTTTAACACCATGTGTACGGTGGTTGCTATTCGGGCGGATATGAATATCTTACTGCCACCGAAAGCCAGACCAGCGGTTTTATTTGGCATCAAAAGTGGACCCCGATCACGTTTACAGAAATCACACTAACATTATAAATGTGAAAGTTTGTTTGTTTGGATGTTTGTCCGTCAATCACGCTGAAACTACTGAACGGATTTTGATGAAATTTGGTATACAGACAGGGTATGAGCCGACTTGGGTGATAGGATACTTTTTATCCCGGAAAAAACCAGATCACGCGGGCGGAGGAAAAGCTAGTCACTAATAAGCGTTCACAAGGTTCCATAGTGAAAACTCATAATAAGGTATACAGGGATATAAATTAAACAAGTATATTTGCTTTCAGGATCACATATATTTCTACGGTCTAGACTGGAACAATCTACTGAGGAGGAAAGCTGAATTCATACCGCAGCTCGAAAACGACGAGGACACTAGCTATTTTGACAGTCAGTATTCTTCTTCTTTTTAATTTATGGCCTCGCATTATTATGCATTTCGCCAATGACAAGTATAAGTTATTCTCAAGTCTTCACAAAAACGATGAAATACGGTGTGGACGTTTTCAAGGTCTTGTTGGAGTTTTGGTGTTAACTCCTTTCAGTACGATGCTTCATTTACTTATGTCAATGTTTCCATATACTGTTCATCACCGTCATTGTTTATTGAACAAATCCACACCACTTTTATACAACAAATAAAACTTTAAGCTAGTTTTTGAAATAAATTAAAATAAGTGATGAACCGCACTGACAGAATTCCCGCCAAAACTCCACTCAGTATTTCACATTATTATTTATGTAGTGAGTGAGTAGATTTATTTGTGGTGTAATTTATCGACTCATCGAGCCAGTTATCGATATGTTAAACTCTATCTGGTACATGAAATGATTTAGTATGTGGCAATAGGTATCGACTTGGCGATGTGTGAAAATACTTAGAATATTTTTTTTTATAGCATAGGACGGAAAACGAGCAAGTGGGTTCTCTGGTGGTAAGTGATCTCAACCGCCCATTTACGCCCACAATACCAGAAGAATCATGAGCGCATTGCCGGCTTAAAGGAAAGGGATAATTAGGGACTGGGAAGGGAAGGGGGATTTTGGCCACCGGTATCTCACTGCAGCAAACGCTGCAACAGCATTAACATATCGACTTTGCTTTTCTTGACGGTCGGCCACTGGTTGACCCTGGAACGTGACTTGCCTGAATGAGCCACTTCGTTTGATTTTTTACCTAGTCAATATGATCAGTCACCCTCTTACCAACCGCTATTATAAAAATATAATAAAAAAGCCTTTTATTCCTTGCATTTATATAGGGTTAACTTATTTCTAGTAGGTATGCTAGTGGGTTAGTTGTTTTAAATTAGTTTAAATTTTAGTTTTGTTAGTTTTACTCTGCAAGGACTCCATGTTGGGTGAACGCCTCCTCCATGGATGCCTATTTGTCTTGGTCTTGTACTATTTGGCTCCAGTTTGAGCCGGCCGTTATTTTGATTTCGTCTTCCCATCTTGTCAGTGGTGTTTCTCTGTTTCTTCTTACTTGTGGGCCGCTATTATAGGTCGATGTAACATGAACCATGTTGACTGCGCAGGTCGATGCGACCGCTACAACCACAGCGAGGTGGACACGGATGAAGCCGCGGAGGGTGGCGCGGAGGGGGCGGGGGGTGGTGCAGAGGGTGGTGCGGCGGGGGGTGGTGGGGCGGAGGAGGCGGGCGTGTTCGCCGCCTTCTCCTCCACCTCGCCGCAGTGGAGGCGACATTACCATCACTCGTGTGTCGATCATGACTCCAGGGTAACTATTAGTTGATACATTGGTTTGAACCGCAAGTCAATACAAAAAATCCTTCATGAATATCGATGGAGCGATGGAGCAAACAGTCGATTTTTAAAAAATCATTTAATAAGTCGAAAGCTGGTAAAAACTATTTAAGATGCGAAGAGGAAGTTCTTTTGAGAGCTTCAATGCGACGCGATATAGGTGCCACCTTTTATTTGAATTTCAAATAGTATTAAAATATATAAGACGGCGGAACGAGTATTCCGCATTCAGTAAGGAATAACGTTCAAGGCGGAATATATAGATGAATTGTTTGGAGGCCTTTTTTCAGAAGTGGATCACTTAATGATTTAAAAATATAATCGGAAGCACAATAAAGTCTTAGTGTTTTGACTTGAAATAAGGTCGATACTGTCATCAATTATGTAATTAACTTTACTCTAACATGTTATGATTAATTGAAATGAAATGAAAATTTATTATTCACAAAATACATTTGTCAACCATAAATATGAAGTCCCTGACTACTGAGTTAGGTTATAAGCCTATGTTCCAGAAGTCAGTAGAATTATTCCTCAGTTAGATTGCATTGTAACATGACGTGTTTTCTCTCCCCCAGAGTACGGACAGTTGGCCCGGCACGCCGGACAGCGCTGGACCCCCTACTACTCCCACTGCGCCTGTGCATCACCATCCTAAGTGTCCGGTGAGATATAATTTTGTGTTGATTGTAATAATTTCCAGTGAATGTATTTAAAAAAATGTAAGAATACTGTGAAAAATACAACTGGTCGCCTCTAGAAATCATATCACTTTTTTTTATATAGCATAGGCCGGCAAACGAGCAAGTGGGTCACCTGATGGTAAGTGATCTCCACCGCTCATGTACGCCCACCACCAGAAGAATCATGGGCGCGTTGCCGACCTTAAAGGAAAATAATTAGGGATTGGGAAGGGGAGGGGATTTGGGCTTCCGGATATCTCACTCACCGTACGAAACGCAGCAGCAAGCCGCTACTTGACGTCGGTTTTCTATGAGACAGTGGTATCAACGTAGTTTTTTTTTATTATTATGTATTTTGGGGGCTTCTGGTGACATTTTTACCACGCTAGCCTCATCGTATGTCACGCTTGGTATTGGTAAAGTCACATAGGTAGCCCCACTGGCTAACACCTACAGTTTACTTGACGTACCTACATCATTTTTGGTCTAGTTTGCATCATTGACGTTTGTTTTCATCATTGACGAGTTGTTTCGCTTACTTTCGATTCTTGCACCGATTACTTGCAAAACCCCGCTGTAGATAGATTTCATACGTATTGTCAAAAAACATCGATTTTAAAATAGGGTAGATGACTTGATTTTTATATTATTTTAACTATTAAGTTACGTTACGCAGAACCTAATGCAGAAAGAATTTCATTAATCCGTCCACAATAACATAAATTAGAAGTCATTCAAATCTGATGGAGGGGGCACTTGTTAAATTACAGACGACTCAAACTTTGACGTCAACGTGGCAAATAGCCATTACGGTGCACGCGAGATAGTGAGATGTCCCCACTACCCACTCACCTTTGCTCATATCAAAATCATAATTGCGGGCTCATTTTTGAACCGATTAACAAAAGGGTTGTATTTTCGTGTTATTTTCTGTTGCATATAAAATAATGTATAATATTCAACATATGAAACTACCCTATTGTTTTTCAGATCATGGGCGGCAGTGCCTCGACGGCGGAGTCCTCTCAAACGGACAGCGATGACGTGTCTCCCGCGGCGAGGAGGCGCGCCGCTCTCCGTCCTCACACGCACACGCACACGCACACGCACACGCACACGCACACGCATCACCACGCACACCCCCTCCACCCCTCACTGCTGGCGCATCCGCATCCAACGTCGACGGCGCTCGCGCTCGTGCCCAGAGTGTAAGTGTTATGAGCGAATGTTTATCGATATCGATAGTTTCGTTGTCACAATCGAACAGTATGTTTGCGATTTTTATGGGAATGTCTAGAGAAGTTCCCTGACTTTTTCTCTTAGACCACTTTCAAAATTTAGCTGGTTAACCCCCTGAAGCTACGTTTCTACCATATTCTCAAAACTCGACAAAAAAAATGTGTATATTTACAAGTAATATTCACAGAGCTTCTTAAAATATTGTCTAACTACATTGATAGGTGAAGTCAAGACAACATTTTAGTTCTTCACTATCGAAAGCAGATAGAAAGAAGAAAAAACTGAAAGAAAGAAAGAAAAATTTATTATATTATTTATTTATTTATTATTATTTATTTAAAGATACATTTTCGTGTTCCCTCGCTTACAAATTGTGAACCCCCATTTTTGGTTACGGCAACGTAGACACCCGTCAGGTCTCCCGTGGACCCCTGGGGGTCCACCTGGACCGCATTGGGAACTAAGGGTCTAGGGTATTCGACGGTTGTACGCGTGTAATATCGACAATGCGAAGTATCGATATTAATTGCCGATATAATTGAGAGAAGAATAAATCCTGATTAAATTATTGAAACTAAATATTTACCAGTAAATTATAGTAATTAAAAGTGTCGATTGACCAGATATTTTTACTAGGTCACTAAATTCGTTAATATCGATAAATTTCTTATTTAATATCATACTGTAACCTCTATAATTTTTAAATGTCAATTAAAATTCATATGTTCATTATATCCTTCAGCAGGTCGGATCTATCGAAGAAAGAGGACAAGAGTATCGATAAACCAGACAAGCCCGAGAAGTCACGACCGACAGCGATCGTCGCAACGAAGTCGATGCGTCGATCCGCGAGCACCTCTGGACTTTCGCTCGTCATACATCCAGGTTTGTATTCTATTTTAGAAATGGTTATTGCTAATTTCGGTGATTTTGGTACAAGGTGGTAGGTCCTTCGTATGCGAGAGGCCGTCTGGGTTGGTATCACCGCGCCGTCTATTTCTGTCGTCGAGCAACAGTATGTAAGCACTGTTATGTTTTGGTTTGAAGACATTGAAGCCAGTAAATTATTGGGTATTATGAGACTTAACATCTAATGTCTCAGGGTGACGAGCGCAGTTCAGTGACATGCACTGCTTTGTAATTCAAAGTTCTGTGTGGTGTAGCTTCTGTTTATGAGCAGGCGTGGCGCTTACCGTCAGACGAGCGTCTTGCTCGTCTCGTTATTTATTTTGACTGCCACGGTATGCCTGCCCAGAGTAAATCCAAGGTGTTTTCACAGATCTGCCAATATTTGAAGAGGACATGATTGCACAGTACCTACCTTCTAGTATCTGATATCTATAATCCGAGTTAATTCACAACGTTATGTTGATATTAACAGCGCCATGTTTGACAGCGGAAGACAGCGTGGTGGGCGGCGGTGCAGGGTCGCCGTGCGCCGGCAACACTTCGCCGACCCCCTCCCTCCCCCTTAACGTGTGACGTAATTTATGGATGGCCCCTTAATTCACAATGTTATGTTGATATTAACAGCGCCATGTTTGACAGCGGAAGACAGCGTGCTTGTCGGCGGTGCCGGGTCCCCGTGCGCCGGGAACACTTCGTCGACCAACTCGTCGCGCGACTCGTCGCCGTGTCGCGACCCACCGTCGCCGTTCGCGCTGCCCAACCACTCGTCAGTATCGATCGATATATATTTTTCTTTTTTTATCCAGGCTCGGCAAAGTGACTACGCTACACCTGATGGTAAGTGTCGCGCAATCCAAGAATAGTGTCGACCAACGATAAACAATGTGTCCATCTTAGGTCGGCAAGATTATGCCGGCCTGCCAAAGGGCCAAGGAGGAAGGGAAGGAAACAGGGATGGGAAAAGGGTTAGGATCAGGGGGCAACCCCCTGGGGAGAACCGGATGTACACTATGTACACTAGCTGTGCCGTGCGGTTTCACACGCAACATATCATTCAAGTTAGGGTTTAAATATCGAGGCCACATAGCTCGCAGAACCGATAACCGATGGGGCAGAAAGGTTCTGGAATGGAGGCCACGTACTGGCAAGCGCAGCGTTGGACGTCCGCCTACAAGATGGACAGACGACCTGATAAAGGTCGCAGGAAGTCGCTGGATGCAGGCCGCTTCCATGTCGGTCAATCTTTGGGGGAGGCCTATGTTCAGCATTGGACGTCCTGTGGCTGATGATGAAGAGGATGATGATGATGTGGGTGATATGCGAAAAAAATAGAACCCCATTTCAGCGCCATCTATCGGATCCAATTGTGAATCTAAACCATCCAGGGCCCCACTCAAACACTTATAAAAAAATCATTAAAATCGGTCCAACCGTGTAGGAGTTTTTACGAGACTAACGAACAGCAATTGATTTTTATATATAAGGGAAGATGAACTGCTGATGAAGGAGGAGAAGATGAACTCGAACACCAGCTTAATCCACGCAGTAGTTCATTTATAGTTGTGATTCGTGGAATAAAGGCGCGCGGGGCATCGATTTACACGATTGGTTCTTTGATCGCTGTTCGTCTTCTATCGAACTCAATACTGCCTTACTACCGTCCATATGTGTTCAGAATTCGTGCCCATATTTTTTTTTATTTTAAGGCGGTATTAACTACCTCGCTATCGATATTCAAAATATAGGGCGAGTAAAGGACGAGTAGCTGGCTGTGAAGCGACAGGCCGCGGATTCGATACCCGCACCGAGACAAGTGTTTGTGTGATCCACAAATATTTGTTTTGGGGTCTGGGTGTTGTGAGACCGAAAGTAGTTCGTAGTTCCTGATACCTACGACACAAAACTTGTATCTTACTGTGGGGTCAGGACTATGTATGTAACTGTTGGGTGTAATATTAACTAAATAAACCATATAATTGTGATGATCTGGTAAGGTTTGAAATTAACACTTGTATGGTCATTCGCAGGCTGATCCAAGCGTCGAAGCCGCCGATAGTGGTGCGTCGCGGCCCACGCGGTTTCGGTTTCACCATACACACTGTGCGAGTGTATTATGGCGACACAGACTACTATACCATGCACCATCTTGTCTCGGTGAGTCATTTTCCTCAATACCATCGAATTTTATATCGATATCAACCGAACGTAAAGCTGACCGTAGATGGTAACGATCGAAAGCTTTTTAATGTTAGTCGAATTAACACCTCATCTAGTGGCAGGCAACTAAGGTTGAGGAACCGGTGAGGTACGGGGTTCAAATCCCAGGTCACAATTACCGTTTTGAGTTTCGAAAAAATCAACTTCATAGACTCGAGAGATTGGAACTTTGGGTTCAATACCGTGAAAGTATTAGTTGCTCCACAGTTTACCCCTTTCAGGATACACGCGTGAATTTATGTAACATATTATGTGAATACAGGACATCATAACAGACCAGTATCTATTTAACTATATTTTTAAAGTAGTTCTTGCTCGTGGCTGCGCCCGCGCAAATTTTATTTTCCGGCATAAAAATGTGTTTGCCCTAATCCGGGTCACCTGTGTGCCAAATTTTATCGATATCCATTCAGCTGTTAAGGTGCGATTAAATAACAAACATCCAGATTTTATTAACAGAGCCGTCATTTCGACGCTGATTTGTATGAATAGACCGGATTTTACCTTATTTATCTTACTGAAACTTACATAACTACATGTACTGGTATATAAATGACCTTCAATTTGTTTGTTTAGGCGGTGAGCGAACAAGGTGCAGCATGGGCGGCGGGACTCCGTGCTGGTGACCTCATCACTCAGCTCAACGGGGAGAGCGTGCAGGGATTGCTGCACACGCAGGTTACCATCCACCACTACTGTTTATAATACGAGCTCTGCCCGCTTACCATAAACGCACGAGGTACCTCTAACGAAGGGAAAAATTTGTCGATAAAAGCTAGTTTTTCATTTGTACCGTGATGACAGAGGGTGACAAGAGATAGAGATATAGAACGAGAAAATGAGGGGTTAATTTTGTATTGTTGTGTGAATATAGAGCATGTTACCTTCGATAAAAATATACAGATAATCAGATAAAACGAGTCGAGAAAATTGTCTCAATTATCTACACGGTCCGTTTGCCGGGCACAGACGGGGCTCCTTTACCAATGAGAAAGGTTAGGTGATGACCTAACCTTATGGTGGACAATGGTCGACCATGCTGGCCTAATCATGATTGGTAGACTTAACATAGCTTCGACATTCTTATGGAAAATTCTCTGGTATGCAGGTTTCCTCAACATGTTTTTCTCCATAGTTAACCCCTTCGTTATATATTTCATCTTGCATATTATAATCGATAAGATAATGGTATGTCAAAATTAAAATCGACAGCCTCTGTGTCAATGGGTGAGTAGCCGACTGTGAAACGTGAGGCCGCGGGTTCGATCCCCGCAGCGAGGCAAATATTTGTCTGATCCACAAATATTTGTTTCGGGGTCTCGGTGTCGTGAGACCGAAAGTCTCTCGTAGTTCCTGATACCCACGACACAAGACTCGTATCTTACTGTGGGGTCAGGACTATGTGTGTGACTGTTGGGCGTTATTTATTTATTTGTTATTTCGCAGGTTTTAAGGTTACTCCTGGCAGCACCGCACGCAACGCTGCGGGCAACACCATTGGACCAGACTACGATACAGGTATTATTGTAAAAGATATTACAATAATTAAGAATAATATAGTAGATGTTATCATTTACGTCGATCTATATAGCAACCAAGCGTACTAATTTTTACTACTATTTGCATCGACGTTTTCATTCCGGTACTTATATATTTTATAGTGTGTGTTGGCTTGTCAATGTTGCGCTAAATTTTGTGCTTAATCTAGGCATGGAAAGGGGGTGCACATGCAAAGTCTATATATTCACTTCATTCACTTCTGATATAAAAGAACGGGTCTTATCTGTCCTTGATTGACTGATTATGGACAGTATTTTTTTTGGAGCATAAACCGGCAAGCGATGGTAAGTGATCAATACCGCCCGTATACGCCTACAGACGAAGCATAGGCGTTTTGCCGTCTTTAAAGGAAAGGGATAATTAGGGATTGGTAAAGGGAGCGGGATTTGGGCCTCCGGATATCTCACTGTACGAAACGCAGCAGCAAGCCGTTACTTTACGTCGGTTTCCTGTGAGACAGTGGCAACGACTCGGTCGAGCCGGCCCATTCATGCTATAGACAAAACCGTCTACAGCGTGGTTCTACTACTCATCTATATCTAATCTATTAAAATCTTATGAATTTAGCAAAATAAAATTGATATCTAGATTAGTGCTTCATGTGGGTTGAAATGTTATTAAAATAGCCTCAAATAGATATATAACCGTGAGACATAAGATGTTTAGTTTCATAATAAATAATTAAAAAAACAAGAATAAAAAAGCCTTATATTTCTTACTAGATAAAAATGACACAAAAATAATATTCAAGACATAAGTAAGAACCCTTTCTCTCAAAGATAAAGGCCCCTTTTAGAGATTTCCAAGTTTCCTTTTGTTTTGCTGTCTTCATCATCATCTCCGGGCAGCTGGTCTACCTCTCTTCCTGATGCCTGGTGTTAAGTGTCATAACGGCCTCTAATTTGAATGTCGTGCAGGCGGGTGGTCGTCGTCGTGTGGGCGGTGGGCGACGCGCGGCGGCTCCCCCCCGCCCGCGCCCACGCCGCCGCTGCTCACTATTCAGGAGGATCTCCACCAAGCGAGCCACGCAGGAGATGCACCAGGTAACCTACCTTCAACATAACCCCGAACACATTACCGGACATTCAAAACTGCTGTTCTATTCTATATATCAAATGGTGACTGCCTCGGTAGCGCAGTTGCGCACGCACGCACACGCGCACGCACACGCGCACGCGGTGCACCTGCTATGCTGCGGTTTCGGGTTCGATCCCCAGGTTGGGCAAAAGTGATATTGGGTTTTTGTATCACAAAATGCTCAGTATCAGCCCGGAGTCTGGTATGCCCGATGTGGCGATAGGCTCACCTCATATCATATCATGGGATGGAAATGACCTCGTCGAAATTTGTGTGTACTGGTGGCATCTCTACCTACTCCTTCGGGGGTTACAGGCGTGAGTGTTTTGAATTTGTGATTTGTATTTTTATCCCGGAAAGCATTTTCAAGCATTAAGAGCTGTAACAAAAACTAGTTTAAAAATAATTAGACTGCAACAACTATAACTGAATTTTGGGAACAGGAGTCGATTCCGCAATCTCTATTATCTCCTTTCTTAATTCCAAGCATGTGTCGGGTCTTGACGTGTGTGGACACGTGTTTATTGTGTGGTATATACGTAGTGTGTTTGTGTATAGATGGTGTCGTCCGGCGAGTGCGGTTCATCGGCATCCCCCTCCCCCGCGCCAGCATCCCCCGCCGCAGACAGTCCGCTGCACACCACGCCCACCACACACTACCAGAGGTAGGTGACACTTGTCTATGGTACGACGTAGATTTAACCAGATCCCATACAAAGATGACCTTAAGTTTGCTCAAAAAATAGAAATTTCCATTTATAGCGATATATTTTATTTCGATTAATTAACATTTGATATCGATATATTCTATTTAGATTTATCGATATTTTTATGCCTTGTTGGTCAATTCTCAGATCGGATACTTTCAATTTGTCTTTGAGTTTTTATCTTAAAAATTATACATGAATTACTCAGGAATAGAATAGAATGTGTACCCGGTATCGCGATAGTCTCGTTACCAATCATACCATGAATAAGCTAGGTAAAATGTAGATACAACATTAGTTGCATCTATGCTCCACATTTTGTGGCGGCAATATTTTTCAATATCGATATTGATACTTCTTAAAAACATCGATACATTTTTGCACTTTTGACATGTCTTGCTCACTCAATGTTTTATTATATCTAGTGTAAAAATTGCGCATATCACTAATCACTGACTAGACCACAATAAAACCATACAAAATGGTGTATGTATGTATGTTTATGGGAAGTCTTGTTATTGGTCTAACATAATACTGGTATGATGTATGTAAAACTATTTTGTGTCTAGTCTTAGTCGTAGTTCTTTCTTTCTTTTCTTTTTTCTATGTATGTGCGTAGGCCGTCGTCTCTGCACGGTCTGAAGCACAAGCTGGGCGGCGGCGTGGCGGCTGGTGGTGCGGAGGTGCGGCGCGCCTCGCTGCAGCACATGCCGCTGTCGCCGCTGGCGCGCACGCCCTCGCCCTCGCCGCAGCCGCCGCCGCAGCCCGCCTCGCCCACCAGGTACATCCCACACCCCACTACTGCCGTCACTACACACCCCACACCCCATATCCGATATCCCATTCCCGATATCCCATATCCGATATCTGATATCCCATATCCGATATCCCATATCCAATATCCCATATCCGATATCCCATATCCGATATCCCATATCCAATATCCCATATCCGATATCCCATATCCGATATCCCATATCCAATATCCCATATCCGATATCCCATATCTCATAGCCGATGTCCCATATCCGATATCCCATATCTCATATCCGATATCCGATATCCCACATCCCATATACCATACACCACACCCCACATCCCATATACCACACCCCACACCCTACACCTCGCACACTACACCTCACATCCCACACCCCACTACCATCACTACATACACACACATCGTATAAATATATATTGTTGCTCTGGAACTTTATACTCTATGACCGATTGGACTCTTAACAGAATATTTTTCATATGCCTATGTAATGCTAAGTGCATGATTCATAACATGGGTAATATAACATATTTGAAGGAATTCGATTGTCATATATCTTAAATGATAAACATTTACTTAGTTTAAATACAAATATTACACTTCTCAATTAATAAATGCCATGTTTCAAAGTTCCATTTCGTATGTGTCGCATAATCATTGATTACTGATGGGAAAATGCATGGAATAGTCATACATTTGTTTTCGATGTCTTAATGCTGTGTCTAAACTTCTGTCTGTACTTAAACAATGTCGATGGATAAAGGCAAATCGTATAAAATAGTCTTACGTTTTTGTTAAAAAGTTTTAGGTATATAACTGTGTTATATACTATCTCTAATATTATTGTGCCAATTAATACTTAATCATTTTATATATGTTATCTATAAAATGATTAAGTTTTAATTGGCAGAATATTAATATTTGCTGGAAGAAAAACTTGTATATTATGTGATTTATACGTGAGAAATAACTTCATATGTCTCGGATGACCAGCGCAGTCCAGTGCCACGCAGCGCTTTGTAATTTAAAGTGCGGGGTCGTGTTTAAATTGTTCATGGCGTTTTGTTATTTGATTTAAAAAAAAATTACGGGTTGCACTCCGGGAGTGCCGACAGAAGTGAAAACTTACCAAACAAGATGCGAGAATACAAAATTACGGCAACATGTCCACTCGACATACATGATAAAAGTACATTCCACTCTCTTCACGTTTATGTGAGCCTGGTACTTTTTACGGCAACATGTTCCAAATAAGAAAAAAACCTAAAAAGTTTTTCTTTGTCCAAATCGTCATTTGTTTATTAATTACGGCTACTCGCCATGAAAAATGGACATTCTACTCTCTTCGCGTTTATGCGAACCTGGTACTTTTTTTCCAAATTATAAAATAAGGCTAGCGCTGGCTGGTCGGCCCGCGTGACGTCTCACGGAAGGTTCTCGAATATTCTGGAACCTTCCGCTCGCCGCCGCTCGCGTTACGGAACGTTTCGGTTCACCCTCCCATAAGAAGTTATCACTTCAATAAATTAATATAAACCGACTGAAGAAAATAAAAGAAAAACATTTTCATTAAACTAAACAATTTTGGGTTGGTGGTATTGCGGTAGTAGCTAATGATATTACCGATTCAGAATTGCTTTGTTTTTTTTTGTCAGTTTTACTTTACTTTTTTTGTGAGATATCATCAAAATCGGTACATAAATAACAAAGTTTGAGTCTTTCTGTCGTTTGAGTCTGTCGTGTGAAATTTTCCCTTAAAATAAAAAAATACAAACATTTGCAGAGTTATAAGTGGTTAGGTTAGGTGGTTATACAAAGTAAAAAAGTCGATCCTTCTCAGTGTTTTTCGTTGTTAGAATACAGTAAAATATCGCATCAAATAGTGAACAAAACCCACCCATTGCCTTTATCTATCGACACGACATGATCGTCCATGTGCGTGTCCGTGCTCGCACACGTGTGACTAACCCGCCCGATGGTGTCGTGCGTGTCCGTGCGTGTTCGCACACGTGTGACTAACCCGCCCGATGGTGTCGTGCGTGTCCGTGCTCGTACACGTGTGACTAACCTGCCCGATGGTGTCGTGCGTGTCCGTGCGTGCTCGTACGCGCTCGCACACGTGTGACTAACCCGCACGGTATTGGTGTCGATGGTGATGCGACAGTCGCGTGGAGGCTCGCAGCCCGTCCCCGCTGGCGGCGCGCGAGTGCGGGCGGCGCGCGTGGCCCCGCCGCGACCCCGCCTCGCCGCTGCTCAGGCGCGCACTCTCGCCGGACAGGTGGGTTGTACACGGGGGGGAAGGGGGGCAGGGGGGCATCATACTGGAGATATGTGTTTTTTTTATCCTGGCTCGGCAAAGTGACTACGCTACACCTGATGGTAAGTGTAGCGCAATCCAAGAATAATGTCGCCCAACGATAAACAATGTGTCCATCTTAGGTCGGCAAGATCATGCCGGCCTGCTAAAGGGTCAAAGGGGAGGGGAAGGAAAAAGGTTTAGGATCAGGGGGCAAGTCCCCTGGGGAGAACCGGATATACACTGGCTGACCCTGGAACGCGACCCACACAAGGTGGACCACTATGGCAGGTTTAGCACCAGTATACGATGGTCGCTATCCGGTCGGATACAAGTATCCTCCCACCAGCAAAGACCTTTTTCCTCATAGACCACTTTGGAGGGAAGTGGACAATTAATATTTCCAACTTTTTTTTATAGCATAGATCGGCAAACTAGCAAGTGGGTCACCTGATGGTAAGTGGTCTCCACCACCCATGTATGCCCACAATATCAGAAGAATTATGGGCGCGTTGCTGACCTTAAAGGAAAGGGATAATTAGGGATTGGGAAGGGGAGGGGTATTTAGACCTCCGGATATCTCACTCACCGTACGAAACGCAGCAGCTAGCCGCTACTTTACGTCGGTTTTCTGTGAGACAGTGGTAATGACACGGTTGAGCCGGCCCAATCATGCTGTAGACGAAACTGTCCACAGCGTGCCTCTACCACACAAAATATTTATACTGGAGACAGTTTTGTCTACATCATTAATGGGCCGGCTCAACCAGCTCGTTACCACTGTCTCTCTCTTAAAGATTTCTCTCCCGCGTGTCATATAATCTATCGTGGGCAAATGTTAAACGGTAAATTCAGGAATAAACAGCGCCGTAACTTAATTCTCTTGAGTAGTATTTCAGGACTAACGCGTATATTGTCTGTATATAGTTTGTATATCAATACGATGATTACAACTGCCGGTGATTTTGAGTGGTAGACAGTTTTGTCTACAGCATGAATGGGATAGCGCGATCGGGTCATTACCACTGTCTCATAGACAACCGACGTAAAGTAGCGGCTTGCTGCTGCGTTGCGTACGGTGAGTGAGATATCCGGAAGCCCAAATCCCCTCCCCTTCCTAATCCCTACTTATCCGTTTCCTTTAAGGTCGGCAACGCGTCCATGGTTCTTTGGGCTTTCGGATATCTCCGAAAGCCCAAATCCCCCATTTACCAATACCTTAATTACCCCTCCCCTTTGAGGTCGGCAACGCGACTATTATTCTTATAGTGTTGTCGGCGTACATGGGCGGTGGAGATCATTTACCATCAGGTGACCCGCTTGCTCGTATGCCAATCTATGCTATTAAAAAAAATTACCCACTTTTAAACGGGGACTATAAAAATTAAAAATTTATTTTGAAGTTAACGATTATGGATTTTAAATTATCGAATAAGTTGTTGCAAATATTTATTTTTTGGGTAACTTTTGTACTGAGAGGCGCAATTTGATAGTTCAAGATTATATCTCTAAGTAATTTAAGTTCAGTTTTGTGGGTTTAAGTTGATAAACATTTATATAAAACGAGAGTAATAGCAATGGTAGGAAGGTGGGCGCTCGCATTAAGCTGGGATTAATGTCAGAAGCCGATAGAAAGAATAACGCCACAAAGTATACATGGGTTATAAATAAATTTCTTAATAGTTTGGTCAGTATGATTCGGGGAAGTACCTCTATATCTCATCTTATTAACGTCATTTATTTTGGTGATTATCATCATAACGTCATTTATGGATTAATTTGTGCTTGACTGTCTCATTTGCAATCATGTTTGTGTTAACAAATGCATATTATTCATATATCATA
Organism: Amorpha juglandis; assembly: GCA_949126905.1. Classification (NCBI taxonomy): domain Eukaryota; kingdom Metazoa; phylum Arthropoda; class Insecta; order Lepidoptera; family Sphingidae; genus Amorpha; species Amorpha juglandis. Next base: position 9,675,639 of record OX421389.1, read on the forward strand.
AATATTGCTTTTCAGTTATTTTTTGATTCATCATTATAAATATTATTACATGACTCTAGGCTAATATTTACGTTTATACATTTATAAACACTCTTTTGTCTTTCTCTTTGAACGCCGTTTATAAAGTTGTCATTTAGAATTATCAATGCTTGAATAACTTTTATAAGTAAGGTTCTAACTTGGCGTACCGACATCTTGGATTGTTTTTTGGGTAAGCGCATTATAATGTCCATAACCCAGTGACAATAGCAGTTTATGTGGTAAAAATTGGAACGCTTGGTTTTACATTCAGATCGAAGAACTTATGGTGTCTATTTGATCTGTATCATCAAAACCGTTCAAAATGTTTGCCGATATTGAAATTAAAATTTAATTTTCGACTTAATTTTGCACCAGGCTTCATCCACGCTCGGCCGAAGCGAAGTGTTCGATCTCTCCGCTTTGCTGCGGCGGCGTGGGCGGCGCGGTGGGCGTGGGCGTGGGCGGGGGCGGGGCGCGGCGCGGGGTGGTGTGGCGCGCGCCCGCCCCCGCGCCGCCCACGCCGCCGCCGCAGGACAAGCCCGACGAGCCACCGCTGCCGCGCATCGCTGAGGAGAAGGATTCGCCCACACACCATGCAAGGAACCTGCCTAACAGGTACGTGGATGATTAATGCCATAACCTTAAAAGTCGATAAAGCAGACACATATTGTAGTTGGTACTGAGTTCTTATGGACAGGGAGCCCTCGGGTAGCTGATCCACTTGACTACTATCAAGCTCATTTTCCGTGAGTAGCTTCGTTTCGATGAGACGACCAACAATTCCCTATGCGAAAATTCGAGGTCATAAGAATGATTACTAACCAGCTGATTTTTTTATTATTACTTAGTTAATATTTATATAATTTAACTGTCATATTGTCCTACAAATAAAATAATAATTTTTTGAGTATCATCAAATCGAAATATTCTATCCTTGCTACTTCTGTTAGCTACCACAATAGAGAATTTTCGCATAGGGAATTGTTGGTCGTCTCATCGAAACGAAGCTACTCACGGAAAATGAGCTTAATAGTAGTCAAGTGGATCAGCTACCCGAGGGCTCCCTGTCCATTACTATTAGGTTTTATCATGTGCCACCAGGAAAACAGTTTGAGCAAAATGCTTAATCTTTGTATATAAAAATGTTGTGTCACGTTGTTTGTCCGCGGTAAACTCTTAAACAACTGAACCGATTTTAATAAAATTTTACAAACTGTGTGCAGTTTGATCCAACTTGAGAGATAGGATAGTTTATATCTCAATTTATAGTCGCAATATTTTTTTTTATCACAAATGACGAGATCCATGAGATTCTCACAGATGGCGGTGTAAGGTAATTTATCCGCTGGGTTGAGTAAGTATCCAATAGATGGCACATACTGTATTGAATAGTTTACTATAACATAATTTAACATATACCTTAGCCACAGCAACGCGTGGCCGGGTCTGCTAGTATTCTATAAATAATACTTCTATAATTGTAGATCACGCGAAAATCTACACTACTACTTTTCAATGTATTTAAAAAGCGTGTCTAATACCCACAACTTTATGGTTGTACCAAATGACTGTTCCCTCCGCGCAGAACTCCAGCGAAGCAGTCAACGCCAAGCATCTTCACGTCTTCTCCGAAGCCGAGTTTGGAGAAGTGCGCGTTTGATACGTCCGCGTCGTTCGCTTCCTTGTCGCTGTCGGACGAATCTTATGTCGCGGACACTTCGATGGATATGTCCAATGTGGACACTTCCAGGGAGATATTCATGGGTGAGTTAAAGGGTTTTGAGGTTTTCGAAGTTATTAGGAATTTGAGAAGCAAAGCGGAAATATCGATACCAGCAAAAAAAAAACGTATTTTAATGGCTGTTATTGTGACATGTTTGGAAAACAAATTGCCAATTATAAACAGTTTTACACTGTGGTCTTAACCCGGCTACTAATATTAAATTGAAGTAGATAAAAGAATCCCGTTGATTGCAATGCCATAAAAAGGAGGGCGATTTATATTTTACCCATGTTTTTTTCGAACTCACCTTAGCCGGTTTTTTTTCTGTTGTATTGTAAACGTTATAATACCTAATAATACAAAAGGTACTTAAACCATGTATTTGTTTTATCTGTTTGTAACAAATACAACCTTTAGTTGTATTAAACTAGTATTCGGTATAAATTAGCGTTACAGGAAATAAATGTACTCAGAAGTGTAGTAGATGTAATTAAGTGTTACACATGAGGGTAGGTCATTTTAATTTGTACGGTGTATCGGACAATAAAGCAGTTCTCAATAGACCGTTTGTGTGTTTACTTCAAGAAGCTTATGAGACCTTAATTATGATCATGTTATATTATCACCGTTTTGGAATGAAGTTCCTTACGGCAGGCTTGGAGGGGATAGGGATTTCGCTGCGTGACCGAACTGAAAAAAATGTGATAGTAAAACCGTAAGAAAAAACCGTAAGAAAAAAAGCGTTAAATGAGACGTGCGCATGCCCGACAGTCGCATAACCAGCCAGCCAGCCAGTTAATTCATTCAGCCAGTTATACTTGAAGTATTTTTATATCTCCTTCGATTTTTAAAAGATTACGCTAGCTCGTTATTATTTATAATTACATAAGTTGATAAAAAATGCTATACAATAGCTTTACCGCGGCAGTCTCCGAGTGCCACACGTCTTTTTTTTATTTCTATTTTTTTAGTTGATAATTTGAATTACGATGTTTTTTTATTTTAAGTAATTTATTATTTCCTAAAATACTGAATTTCCTAAATATTTTCTTGTACATAAATAAAAACTAATCAGCAAAATTTAAGAGAAGAATCAAGAAAACCTACATAAAATTGAGCACGACTTTTTTTTGCAATTTGTGTCGATTCTACATTAGTCGAAGTAACTTCGTTCCTACCTGGTGTCCCACGACACACACCAATTTTTTTTGGTTATATTATTAAATAATTTTGACGATAATAAAATTTATCTCTACAGACGACAGTCGATCCAGCACAGAACCTAGCGTCCCCACCGAAGACAAGTTCAAAAAATCAGCTCCCACCGAACCTTCGCCCCCGGCAGAGTCACAGCCTAAGGTCCGGAAGAAATCCGACTCAAGCCTCAAAGACGAAGAGTTTAAGACTAAGCTCAAAAAACAGGACAAACCTGAGTTGAAAAAACAGGACTCGATGAAGAAAACTGAAGTTAAGGAGGAGAAGATTGAAGCCAAACAAGAGGAGAAAAAAGTTGATAAGGTAAGCTTTTGGTTGGGAATTTTATAGTTTAGCGTGTTTATGCTGAGTTGGAATGATAGGTGTTTTAATGAAAACATAAGAACATTATGAAAATATATTGATTACCTAAAACCAATTGCAGAAATAATTTCATTAAACCGTCCACAGTAAAATAAATTAGAAGTCATTTAAATCTGATGGAGGGGGCATTTGTCAAACAACAGACGACGCCAACTTTGACGTCACCGCGGCAAATGGCCATTACGCTGCACGCGTGCGAGCGAGATAGTGAGATGTCCCACCTTTGCTCATAGCAACATTAAAAATCATAGTTGTGGGCTTATTTTTGAACTGATTTTGATTGTTTTTTAACAAAAGGGTTTCTTTTTCGTATAATTCTCTGTTGCATATTGAATGTATAATATTCAACGGCATCTTATTGAATAGTTATTTTTGTTGAACATCCCACATCATTTTCATCTTATTTTCTTCTATGCAATTTGGCATACAGGTAGACCATGGCTTGAATGAGGGCATAGTTTTATTTATTTTAATTATTCATGATTCTTCACACACTGGATTATATTTGAAAAATAGTAATATAGTAAATACTCTAACTGGCGGTCTTAAAAACAAAGGCTATTTTTTATCCCCGAAAAAAACGTTCATACGAGTGGTGGTGCGACCAAAGGCTAGTACATAATAATTCTAACGAATAGGTGATGGAGCGAGCCGGTTCGATAAAGAAAGTGGATAAGGAAAAAGAGAAAGAAGCGAAGAAGCAAGAGAAGGCGGAGAAGAAGCAGGAGCGGACGGAAGCGAAGCGCACCGAGTCCGTGAAGAAGATCGAAGTAGTCAAGAGGCAAGAGTCTGTTGACACTAATAAGGTAATTAAAATTATTTGAGAATTTTACGTCTACAATGTCGGCTCGATCGGGTCGTTACCACTGTCTCACTGAAAACTGACGTAAAGTAGCCGCATGCTGCTGCGTTTCGTACGGTGAGCGAGATAATCGGAGACCTAAATCCACCTCCCTTTTCCAATCCCTAATTGTCCCTTTCCTTTAAGCAACAGCAACGCGCCCATGATTCTTCTGGTATTGTGGGCGTACATGGGCGGTGGAGATCATTTACCGTCAGGTGACCCACTTGCTCATTTGCCGGCCTATGCTATAAAAAATGATGTGTTAATATCTATTGTTCATTGCAGTCACCAGAGGCAGTAGAGGCGGGGAGCAGTGAAGGTCGCAGCAAGAACAGTATGGTGAGCAAGTTGCTCGGCGTGATGGGACGGAAGGGAACCCGTGACCACGACGACGACAAACCCGCCAAGAAGAACGACAAGCAGCCCAAGAAAAAGGTACCTTTAGTGATTTGAGGATACTTTTTTCCCGGAAAAAGTCATTCACGTGGGCGAAGCCGTGAGCAATAGTTAGTATAGTAATAATAAATGTGTTCGTCATTGTAGAGCGGCAGCCAACCACCGCCGCCGCAGCAACCGCCAAAACCTGAACCGCCACCGCCCACCATTGACAAAGACTGCGACGACAAGAAGAAGAAGGGGAGGGGGAGAGCGTCCAGCTCCTCTTCTGGCGAGAAGTGATCCGGAGAGGACGTGAGTGCGTAGATACGCTTGTGCTTCGAAGCTTTGCGTTTACGGAATGAGACACACGTGTTTGAAGACAGATAGAATATTCAATATCGATATAATAATCGATTTGAGGTAACACTCCGATATTTAAAAGGCAGTTTAGTGAATATAGTAAATTTAACTTATTATTGTTCTAATTTTATTCTAATGACTAGGACTGATCTAATTAATAATGAAAGTTAATCGAAATATAAATTCGGTTTTTATCGCCATAGAATTTTTCTTTGGGAGTTAATAAAATTCAAAGATACGCCACAAGAGGCTTTATTAGCAAATTCTATATCAAAAGGAGTTGTTTTGAGTATATTTCAAAAATTAAAAGACACCGAACCGTCTTAAACACGTTTCTCATTTCGTAAAAGTCGATAAGTGTTTTTAATAATAAAAATTTGCTGTCGTGTTCATTTTTCGAGGGAAAGAGATGCGTATACATACACGTAGTGAGAGAGAGTGTGTAAGATATATTTCTGTCGTGACTGTACGCCTTTTGAGACGTCAATTTGGGAGAGGTTGACCGTGATTAGAGATTTTAGTTTGATGTTTTAATGGTTTTTTTGAGATATAAAAGATTTTGATAGCATTATTGTAAAATGATAGGGATTTTTCTAGTTTTTTTCATTTTTGTACAAATAATTGATTATATGTATTTAAGTGCCGTAATTCTTTTGTAATATATTAAATATTATAATCTTGAATTGATATGCAAGTTTTGTTTCCTAATACAAGGTATTAAATGAAAATCGCATAAAGTGTATTGATAATAAGTAATAACTTTTTTACATCAAATCATAAATTTTGTAAAAAGCAGCGAAATCACGGTCAATTTGAAATGTCGTTTTTCGTTAAAACCAACTACACTTAATTCGCAAATTATTTAAAAACCACGTAACATAAACATTAAAAGAAAGTACAAAAATGCGTTTTAATTGGTTGGTTAGGAATAGCGAAATTTCATCTCTCAACTCGGCGTCACTTTGTCCGAAATCAAACGAAGTATGTTAAGCTTCTTAGACTGTGTAATTTTAGTGTGTGTTAAAAAAATTCATTTTATATGTGTGGTATCAAAAGATTCGATGTTATCTAAAGACCTATCCCATCTCTAATAGCAGTCAATGAGAGTCTATAGCGAAGGAGATTCTTAGCTTTTTATCGATGTTTGTAGATAAACTTAATGTCGATAGTGAAATTTTATCGATATTTGTTTATGTGTTTCGTCACTTCGTCGGGCAACACTTCACGTGTTATTTTATTAAACTTTAATATGAATCTCGCTACTTTTATAACCGAAATTAATTTAAAATAAAACAATCAGTATACAGTAATCGCCACTCCTACAAATTACTTAGTTTCATTGGTTTATGTGAGATGTCGATTTGATGATTTGTATTAAGAACGATTAATAATTTCAATCGATATCAATACATAGACTCAGACTGTTGTATTGAGTGTGAATTGAGTATTATATATTGAGTGTGAATATTTCTTTGTATGTCGATTCTTTTGGTGCAGCACCATTAAGGTATGCTTCGGATGGTCGCGTCAAAAGTCAAACGCGAGCGTCGGTGATACCGCCTTTTGCTTTGTGCACTACCTGAATCTATGGAAAAACATTCGACGGTAGTGTTACTAATTTATGGCGTCACTGTCGCCTTCAGTATGGCGTTGACAGACGTTGAAGTTATTGACGCGATCATTGGAAGTCAGATTTTGAAACAACGTCAAGCGCGCAGCTCGTCAGTATTACAAAGTTGAGGAGTCTATGATATTTTACTTTAAGAATCCTTTGTAAAATAATTTTCGATAAAAAAATACAAGTTTGTAATACGTGTTTTATGGGGATATTAGAATGGTAATAGGATTATTGATGGAGTTTTTTAAAATTTTCCAGACAGGCTCTCAATTATTGTGAGATTTAAAAGTATCTGGGAAATAATAAATAAAACACATGCCAGTATGAATCTAAGGGGTTCTAACGACTAGTAAAGATCTAGGCAACCTTAATGACCGCTGTGAAGTTAGTCACGGGCGAACAGTGTTTTCATGAAACCAAGTGATTCGAGACGTAGAGGGCGAGTGAAGTTACTAACTTCAGAGCGATCACAAAGATTGTAAACACCTGTATAATCAAGACTACAAGTCAGTTAACTCCAAAATAGATATGATTGAAGCCGTTACGGTCGATTGAATATACCATAGAACACCTAAATAAGTACTAAAATCTCATTTTTTTTAGTTTTTAATCGTGTTACTGATTGGGAAGTTGAAAAAACAACTCGTGTACATTATTAAAGTTAAGTTAGCGACGTATGAAATGTGATATAATTTGTAATACTTGTTTTTAAACGTTTCTAGATGATAATTTGTGCTGGATTTTTGATGCGACTTTGTTAACTCAAAACTGCGGATATATATCGCTAAAGTATTTGGGAATTCATTTTGAAAATAAAATTGTAAAAAAAAACTAATTTTTGCTGACTTCGTTGTGGAATGTTGTAAAATTTGGTTCAGCGTTTATAGTCAAATGAAACGGGGACACCGTAGGAGTATTTTTTTAACTCTTGGGATAAACTGTAGGAGTCCCTGCTTATGGGATACTTACGACCCCTGCAGTATCTTATCTCAAGGTTAAGGGATTTGGGAAGGGAGGCATGATTTAGGAAAGGTAATGTAAAGGAAAATGGTGCAAGCCCCTCGGGAGAACCGGATATACACTGGTTGATCCTGGATCGCGATCCACACAAGATTTTTGTCGCTATGGCAGGTTTTAGCACCATGTATCCGGGTGGATTTCTCCATAGGAGTATGTCGGTCGCAAATACCTGTGACAGGTCTTACCAGGGGTGGTACCTTGTATTATACGTTGTGTTGTGGCGGAGGGGGGGGGGGAGTCGTACGGCTCAAAAAGCGTTTGCTTGACGTAGTTAGAGGGAGACATGAAAGCCAATGGTCTCACTACAGATGATGCATAAGATCAGACGAAGAAGAAGCATCTAAGTAGGAAAGCGGACCCTGGCATTAAACTAGTATAAAGCTAGGCAGCAACAATTTTTTTTTAATATTTGATAAAGTTTTGACTGCCTGAGTAATGGATACGGGATATATTTTGAAGTGAAGCAAAGTCGCAGCACAAAGTCGGTATATAATATATATTTTTTTCGTCTTGCTAACATAAAGGATATAAGTGAAATAACATTTTTAAACGAATATTGTGATTACTACTCGATAGTTTTGTTTTTAATCCGTTCTTGGAATATTTTGTAGTGTTTTTTTGTGTATTTTTTTATGCTTATTATTTAGTTGTTTTCATATTGGTTTACGGTTGATTTTTGGTTTATTTTTTAGCAATGGATGGTGTATTTTCATTTTTAAATACGTATTGAAATGGTTTGCCCCATAGTTCAAACACACCCAACAGTCACACACATAGTCCTGATTCCATACTAGGTTGACTACTTCGTGGGTATCAAGCACTACGAGAGACTTACGGCCCCAGAACACCCAGACAGCTTAACAAATATTTGTGTGTCAAAAAATCATTTGTCTCGGTGATCGATCGGCGGGATCGAACCCGTAACCTCCCGTTTCACAGTCAGCAACACACCTGCTGGTCCACGGAGAATCGAATTTAATGTCTCATTGACATAAAAACTTCAGCCAAATTAATACACCGTAAAGCTAAGATCGAGTTTCGTAGAATTTGGTAGAGACCCTTTCAATATAATAGTATATTATATATCTTGTAACTGTACATGTACATTAAGAGCTTTTAACATCTTACAGGAACGTCTAAGCCTCTATGATAAAAAAACGACGTATTTTTTAAATCATTTTTTGTTTTTGCACAATTGTATTTTTTTATTACAACTTCGCTGGTAACACCAATATTAGAGCGCCATCTACAGTAAAATAGTTATAAAAAATAAATTCAGAGGGACTAAACATTGATAATACTTTGATATAAGAATTCAGAAATAATTTTCACGATCGAGCAAAATATAGGCGATGATTATTGCTTATCCATCAATCATCTATCGTATCCCTTTAACTGTATTAAAAATTATTCAGTCGTATTATGGGATCGTGTTTAGAATTGTCTAATGATTGGAAATTGGACTTATGGAATGTAACTCCTTTAGGCTTGTTGGAATAATAATATAGCATTACATTTCCTTATAAATTTACCGTATTTGTCGAAAATACTGTCCAGTAAATAATAAGATAAAAGTAATGCGCTTCGGTAATCTCGTGTTTTTCGAATTGGCAATTCATTCAGGCATTCCGAGCCTAGATACTCAAGAGAAAAATAAGTAGATCATTTAAAGTAATATAGTAAATTCACATTTACAAAATAGACAGAGATTGCAGGAGCGCATACCTTTAATCGTAAAATGTAAGTACATGACAAATACGTGAAAACACACCTATTGCCTTTATTAGGAACACATTCAATAAGACATCAGTGCCATAATGATTGACCCTCCAGAGATGCTTTCACCGTCTCACGTCGATGTTCTGTGAGACAGAGGTAACGTCCCGGTCGAGCCGGCCTGTTCATGCTGTAGACAAAACTGTCTACTACCACTTACAAACGTGTGACTAGTTAATATTTTCCAGGAGTATTTTAATGCCGGATGCTGATTCGTATTAGCAATAAATTTAAGAGGCTTGTTTCAGAAAAAAAAAATGTTAGAATAGCGAAAGGAGGTTTCGATATTATGTCTTCCCAATAAGTATTGAGTTTTGTTGTTTTAATATCTTTGTGACAAATGTTATTTTCTTTTTCAACATGATTTTACTAAGCCATGCCTGCTGCTAATAAATATATCTGTTTTAAATCCAGTTCGATTAAATTTGTAATTACATTCCATAGTTATATTTTTCAATACTTAAAATTGACTTTAAAATTAGTAATATCGAACTGTAGCTATTTAAAAAGTTAATGAAAAATATTCTTTTAACTATTTACATATTTCTGTCCTTATAATTTTGCTAATGTAGTAAATGTATGTAAAATTATTACCTAGCACACTTGTCTATTCTTGAGTAAACAAGAGTTAACAAGTGAACATATCTATTAAGTAAGGAATATTGTAGTTTTAACAAACTTGCAAATATTTTCAAATTACCTTTTTAATATTGTAAATGCTCCAGATATTAACGTTCTTTTTAAATGTATTTTTGAATATAACGAAAGACTTCTGCTGAATGTAAAATTGACTAAAAAAGCAGTTTTGGATAGCTTGTTCATTGTTTTTAGTGTTGGCAACAATACTCATTTGTTAAATCGTTATTTGTATGAAAAAAATGTATTTCTTTGTACGCATGTGTTATACAGGGTAAGGGAACGTTGATTACCCATAAATATGATATTTACGCGAATTAATTGTTGTTTAGTTTACGACAATGACTACTATGTCGATAACTCTTCGATGTAGATTTTTAGAGTTTTTTAGAGTTCAGCTTGTTGGAATTCATTTATGGGACCATGACTGTAGAGTTATGTTGTCAAACGGTAATAAATTTAGCGAATCTAAACTATATTTAAAATATGAGCATGCTTATGAATTATTGTATCTTGAGCACATATTCTGATGGCAGAATGTGCTCGAGCACTTATTTTATGGTTGAGCACGCTTTTTAATATTTGCTGTGCTATTGCTCACTAATTCATAGTGAGTAGTCTGCTCGCGCGAGCATATAACATGCTCAAACATTAAGTACAACGACTTGGGGTCGTTCGGTAACTTTTCGTAACATTTCATAGTATTATTTCCACATTGTAATATTTATGTGATTTGTTATGTAGCCTGCCATAATGAATGTACTGCGAAAATAATTTTAACTTGAACTTAGCGTTTAAAAGTGTTAAATGTGATTTATAAATAAAAGTATCTTATAGTGAGCGAGGGGAAATATTTTCTCTAGAGTAATTGTGTATGAATTGATATAAAATAAAGTCATCAATTAACTGTTCTTAATTTGTTGTTTCATTTATGCCTCATAAAAGTTTTATATTAACTACTCATTTAGACAAAATTCCTTGTTCGTCATAGGTCAGAGTATAACAGAAATCCTTAGTGACGAGGCCGTGTTATACGATTATATTTTCAAACAGTATAACGCGACCTCGTAAACAAGTTTTATATTACATTGAAACTCTATTAAAACGAGTCTTGAGGATTTTAAGAAATTTACATTACGTGTAAATCAAATTGAAATATACACATGATGATTTTAAATAAAAAACGTAATTATTTTCAAGTTTTATTTAGGTGTCCATTTTGATGTAACAACGGAAAATTAACACGCTTTTAGAAACCCGTAGCAAAGCTAAACATTCTTGTAATTATCAGCTATGAAAGTTCTAATGTATCGGACAGGACTCTACCGCCAGGGCTGGAATTTGTGCGAATAAAATAAACATTTGTAATAATATAATTTCCATTTAAAACAATACCTTACCAAATTAATCTTGTACAGGTTTTTAACACATTTTAGTATTTGCTAGGGTCCACATCTTTATTCAATTATATTTTTTATTATTCGAGTTGCCTAAAGAGATTTTCTTAAGTATTTAATTCTTATACTGAAGTAGGTGCAGGGTTTATCTCCTACAGCCCTGACAGTGGTTTTATATATTCTAGAAGTCCTTTATCTTGGGCGGAAATGGTCATCATTAGCCGTCATCAACATCGATCGTATAAATTTCACCGCAATAAAAATACCTCTTTTAAATATAGGACACATTCCTTTTATTTTCGAAACTTGAATAAAGATGCAGAATTTAGCATTTTGATATAAAACAAATACTGTGTACAGGATTGTCTTTATTTTCCCTATGTAATAGATAAGTAGGGTAGACCGGGTACATTTGTAGCAGGGTACGGTAGTACCAAGGGGAATATTTTTTTAACTACACCTCACACACACATTCCATTCCCCTTGGCGCCCCCCTTGGTTGCTTGCCGACTAACTATCAGCTGCTCGCGCGTGTGGCTCGACGCAGACGCTTATGACGGCGAGATGAAATTTTGGTGCAGTCAAAGTAAGTTTTTTCCATCTATTATCATTGGTCATAGCAGGAAATCAAAACATCATTTTTAACTCAGTGTAAGTTTAAACATTTCTCACTATTGTATCTCTTATTTGTAAACGTATTTATTTAGATTCAAGTTTAAATTTAGGAGATTTTTTATATTATCCATGAAATGAGTATATGGGGACAATTGTAGCAATATTTCGGGGACGTTTGTAACGGTACAATTGTCCCCGTGGTAAAATTGACCCCATATTATATATATATTTATTTATAATATATATATTTATTTATAATATATATTTATTTTAACTATGACTTTAATTCATAACTTAATTAACTATATTTTTTAGCGAGCACGGTAAAGTGTCTGCGCTGCACCTAATGGTAAGTGAAGCGCATTCCAAAAAGACCAGCGGCAACCGACAATAATGAGTTTATCGGCGGTCATCAAAATCATGCCGGCCTGTAGAAATGCTTCTTCACACTCCGAAGAGGGCAGAAACAAATCGAAAGGCATGCGACAGGACAGGCGGATGACCGAGACAGGCACACCAGCAGTTAGAATTTAGAAGATAAAGAGCATTGGGATTAAATATGTGTAACTGTACTTATTGTTAACAATTGGGAACTGCAGTATTAAGAGACGCAATTCAGCGATAATAGTCTTTTTTTAACACGCTTTTATTAGCTTCAGACGTAGGTATGTTGGTATGTTTGTCTGTAACTTGTCTTTGAACGTGATTTTGACCTCCTTTAAAACGTCGGATTAAATTGAAATTTGGCATACTATTGCAAATTGTGATTAATAATTATAAATAATTGTTGTGTAGTTTAGTTTAGCGCCATCTACACGACGCATAAGAATGCGTCAATAGATTGTCAATCTGCGTCAATTGAAATTATACTCTCTGGACCTTTGCTAATTATAGGGAATGTCGTAGTATCTAAGAGCGTCAATCGATGGCGCTTTTTTGATATTCGGACCTCAACCTACTACAATATATTTATATTTTAACTAAAAAAATAAAAATAAATAATAGTTAAAAAAACGAAAAAACACGCTTTTATAGAAAGTCTAACTAAAAAATAGAAAATAAATTTGAAGAAAACAATGTATTTTATTGTAAAAAAAGCGTGGGGTGCTTTCTAAGATACTATCTAAATGATAATCCTTCTACTTATATCTGTCAATACAATAATTATAACTATTGACACCATGCACCCCACGCTTTTTTTACAATAAAATACATTGTTTTCTTCAAATTTATTTTCTATTTTTTAGTTAGACTTTCTATAAAAGCGTGTTTTTTTAGTTTTTTTTAACTATTATTTATTTTTTTACAAATCGGACTACGTGTCTTTCATAGGAGTGGTTTGGAATTTATGAAAAATGGTTGCATTCGGTTTGGGTATTGGTATCATGTCGTCTTAAGAATTGTTCAAGTTAAAACTTAAATAAAAAAATGGCTGAACTATGCTTTCCATTGTTATTCATAAAGTTTATTTTTTAACAGATGCCGCGTTATAGAACAAGAAAGACTGATAGAACGTCGAAAGATACTTTTCTACGAAAAAGCATATTAGGAAATCCAAACCGGAAAATCTATACACACAGCTATGTTTAGGTCTATGTTTAGGTTGTGCCATGTTTCTCTAATCTATACTAATAATAAAGCTGTAGAGTTGATTGTTTGTTTGTTTGTTTGAACGCGCTAATCTCAGGAACTACTGGTTCGAATTGAAAAATTCTTTTTGTGTTGGATAGTCCATTTATCGAGGAAGGCTTTAGTATATATAACATTACGCTGCGACCATTAGAAGCGAAGCATCAGTGAAAAATGTTGCAAAAACGGGGAAAATTATTCATATTTGAAGGCTTCCGTTGCTAAGCTACCCAAATAATATTATTTGAAGGCTTCCGTTGCTAAGCTACCCAAATCTATACTAATATTATAAAGCTGTAGAGTTTGATTGTTTGTTTGTTTGTTTGATCACGTGGGCGGAGCCGCGAGCAAAAGCTAGTTAGATATAAAAAGAAAAGAGAAAAATCCACACCCGGAGCTTTGGCATCGATGGGATAAAATTGTGCTGGACTGAGTAGCTATACATAATAAAAAAATTGATAAAATTAAGTATGCAAGGGACAATTGTACCACGGGGACAATAGTTCCAAATGCTTTACTATACAATATTTTGATTTGTGATTTTCGTTGTTTTTGACTAATTATAAGTATACGACACCACAAATATGATGGTCAATACTTAATAAGAACTTATAAGAATACTTTGTTGTAATCTTTAATTTAGTTATTATCGTTTAGGGTGAGAAAACTATTGTTTTATGTTTTTAATTTTTATATTGATTAACCTTACGTAGTTTACTGTATTTTGTTTGTCATTAGATTACAAGCTATTCTGTTGGGATATTACCATTTAGAGAAGTATATTTATGTAATGATAACACTGAGTTTTATTAAATTACATCGCTGGTACAATTAACCCACTGGCGGGGACATTTGTACCAGTTCACTCAGTCCGCTTTAATGCATAATATCTATGATTGTATTATTCCTACACGTCTAAAGATAATGCGAACTTATAGCCGAATAAACTACGTATCAATGGTTATTGACACTTTTGACACAATATTAATAATAAACTCAAAATTTAACGCTAACCAAAATATGCTACAATTGTCCCCGGTCTACCCTAGTTTATAATATATTCTGACTTGAAATGGCGACCTAATAAAATCTCTGGGAAACATTTTCTAATATGCATGACATTCTGTGATTGACTAATTTTATAGAATAAAAAAGAAATGGTGTTAATTTATGGGCACAAATAGATACAGAATAATATAATATCATTTAGTACTGGAATGCATGTACACAATATTCGTTTTCTTATCACATAAAACAATTAATATCGAATATAAACTAAAATTCGCTAATTAAATGTGTATTTGGCCATTAATTGTTAAATTTTAATTAAACATGGACTTTAATTACAGAATCGTACTTCGTGGTTATTTGTTCATTTGCTAATCATTTTTATACGACTTATGCTATGGGCAAATTAGATGCCTAGTGTTTGTGCAGGGAGGAATCCAGAAACGGCTAAGGGCTTTATAAATTTTTAAGTTTATGATTTTAGATTCATGTAGGTTCGACCCCTCTTTGACAATTTCTGGATCCATTCCTGATCCGTAGCATACTAGTTTTGGAAGGCACTATTGCCTCATTTTAAGCTAAATATTTTCCATTAATGATAGTATGCTACGTTACAAAATGCAAATTACATTAATTAAGACATCAGGACCGGATAGTCTATACAAATCATTTCTAATTACCCTGTCTAAATAACTTTTATTCAAATTATTCGTAAACTTTCAATAAATAAATGTAACAAAATAAATATACAGTTAGACATTGCACGGAAACACCTCTTAATATAGTATGGAAAGCTGTGCTATTGAGTTATTGGAGATGCTTATGGATTTAACATGTTCAATAGGCTGTCACATATGTGCCCCAGTTTAATTATGTAGGTCTTTACAGCACTACGATTTAAACGCAACTTTTAATCCTGGCGAATACAAAGATTGATAATCATGACCCAATAATAACGGCACCAAATAATGTATTTTTTTTCCTAGGTGCTTGATAAAGGCCGTAAAGCTGGAAATAGCAAACTCGTAATAAAAACGAAGTTTACTAAATTACATCATTTAAATCGTAATACTGTATATTATTTACAGCAATTATTTCTACAAGGGTTGTTTTATTACCCTTAGCAGTTATCACTATAATACTAGAATACTGTAACCATTATTTAAATTATTAACAATAACATAGACATTTAAATAGTAACACATTTAGTTTTACGGTCATTTAAAAAAATAATATACTATACCACAATGTAGTGCCTTTTTTACCACAAGGACACAAAAATCTAGTACAAGGTCTCCAGTCTGAAGAAGGCCTCAAAATACAGAAATGTAATAAAACACCAATTTAAGAAAATTGATGCATGCAACTGTGCATATTTCACTTCTTTATCAATTGTTTTCCAAGAGGGCCCCAGTTTGGGAGACTGTGGGCCCCTCCATGGCCTAAGACGGCTCTGGTAATATGACTGAAATTGCACATTGAATAAATGATTTTAGGCTTTCGAGATTTGTATGCATATTATAATATTTATTAAACAGGTCTTAATCGCATAGTGTTTGAAGGTATAATAGATAGAATAGTATTAATTAACAATAATAAAATTAGTTTCGATAATGCAAAATAAACACATATGTGACAGGTAAGAAATATGTATTTTTCATGACAAATATCAAAAACTGCTAGGCTGTCGTCTACCTAGAAAATCTTAGTTTCAAAAGTAATGTTTTAGTCTCTGAACACATTTTGTAAAGACTATTATTTTGACTAATAAACAATCATTTAAAGGGATAACATTAAAAATTTATTAGTGTTATTAAACAAAGTTTTAAGATAATTTACCATTCCAATATTAGCCATCACATTGATTTTACTTCACAGATCATGGATAATAGATGTTGATTTGTATTACTGACATTATCAGCATGGTGTGCATAGATTTTATATATGCATTGACATAGTGTTTAATATTGGGTGATTTGTAAGATGATGGTTGTGTGATAAGGGTGAGTCCTTTCCACAAAATTGATCAATTTTCTGAAAGACTGGGTCTTTGAAAAAATAAATCTGTCTTCCAAACAAAATTGATCAGCTGATAAATATTTTCTATTGAAGACCTAATTTTTTTTATATTTCAACCCATGTTTCTTGGAGGTATTAATTTAATTTACAGTTAGACATTTATTTCTTCAAAGAACAAAATATGCATTTACAAGAGATACACTGGTTAACTTACATCTTTGCATTAAATTAAAACAAAAGCTGCGAGCGATAGTATAATTCAATAATATTGAAAAATACACCCTTAGCTCAAATGCAATGTCTTACAAATCACCCATATATTATCCATGGCCTATGTTTTACTTCAACTTCTAATCGTTAAACAATCTTAAGGATTATTCTATCTAATTCACAAGGTAGTCCCATTCATGGCGCATCCGAGTAATCCAAAAACGTCAAAATCATTCCACCAATCAACATTTGCATTAAATTTGTCTAGGTTTCCCATAACAAGAATTATGCTTACACAAAAAGTAAAAACATAAACTCTATTACAGTTGACAGTTGTTAAAATACTTATGTGTAGTAAATGAAAGTAATACTACAAGGTACAAAGTTACATTGACTACCATTCCACTACAAGTCCAGGAAGGTATGAACTGCTTTACTGGTATAAACAAAATTTTCATTACATTTATAAATTTTGCATACTTAACACAGTATAGATCCGCCAATTACGACAAAATCATACTTTATCTCCATATTTTAGATAAAGTGTGATTTTAATTAGAAATCGGATCGTTTGAAACATTTACCTCTGATTCTCTTTATAATGTTATCATCTGGAGTCAATTTCCAGTCGAAAGATCTAGGTTCATCATCTACTTCCTGAGATTGTGATTCAAACAGATCTCTAGAGTGGTGTCGAGGTAGCTCAGCCTTGCGCTGCCTCTTTACATGCCTGTCATCTTTCTTTTCCAACTTTTCGCTGAGTGGATGAGGGGTTTTCCACGAGAGTTCACTCGCGGACCTTTTCACAGGTGCACTAGGCGGTGAGAAGTATGAAAAGAACGGGCTGGATGTTTTATCCTCTTTTTTTTCTTCATTCGGCATATCCAGAAAAGAGAATGTGTAATTCGCGTCGTAGACTTGTTCGCGCACGTACGAAGTTATGTGATGTCGTTTTAAAGGTGAATTATTTATTTCATTTCGTGGCTCAGTTAATCTTAACTGAGATTTTTTTACGAATACAATGAATTTGTAGTATCTCTCGATACTTTCTGCGCATTTATAACATATTGTGTTCAACATGTCACCTTCTTCAACAACAATTTTCAAACATAAGTAAATTTTATCAACCATATTGATCCTTCCGCAATAAGTGCCGAATAGCGAAGCGTTAAATTCGCTTTCTGATAAACATAAACGGCAAGATTTTCGAGTTATTTCCATATTTTAAGCGTTTACAAAAATATGACAGTAACTTGTACGCAAATAATTTCAGTTTACCGCCAAAAATGTTTGTCAAAACACTGCGAGGTGATTGGTCGGCTTTATGAAAGGTGCGTTCGGAAAGTTAAGATTTCACCTGTAAAACCCAACATATTATGTAACAAAAATATTTTTTCTTTGCCAAAAAACACTACAATGGACGGCTTTTAGTCGTGTTGTGTATACGTTGCCATTGTTCAATGATCTATGTTTACAAATTATAATATTAAAGCCACACTTCTATGTGAAATAACACTTCATCAATTATTTTACCGAATGTTTCGCTTTAGACGTAGAACGTAAACAATTTAGCTTCACAAAATCCTTTTAGAGGTACACATTAATCAATAGAGCTTGTTAAAAACATAACATCTACACTGGGGCTAAGAGTTGCATGGCAAGCTATGAAAAAAAACAATACATTAAAATTAAACATTGCATAACTATAATAAGTTATGTCACGAAAAACTTGTTAATAGAATAACTACATTATAATATTTAACTTTAGGTAGGTACGTCAACGATGCGACGATATAATTTTAATTAAAATATGAAACAAGAATGTAAATAAAGTTATTTTACTTAAAACACATTTAAATACTCATAAAAAATACTCAAAGGAATTTACTAAACATGTATGGGTCGATCATAGATCACAATATATATATAATATATATTTTGATTTATTTAGTGTGAGAATAACACCTTTCTTTTGACAGATTTTAAAAACAGTCAAATATTGCCCGTGATAAGATTATTAAATCGTTTATATCACCGTACCTTTAAAAAGCAAGTATCAACAAAGTTGAATATTTCCTTTGAGTATTTTACCTAGTGTAGGAAGTTGGTAGAAATCTGAAATATGTCAATTAACTCATTGTTATTCATCGTACGTCATTACTACATATCACAAGCCACCACTCTCCTATTCAATAGACAGTGATTAGGATAAACCAATAAATACTTAATACAGTCGAGTTTTATTAAGCGAAGCAATTTTTTTCTTCATTTTTTAGTTTTACAGTAGTAATCAACACTGCAATTCAAAATTTCCTACTTATTATTTTCATATGACTGTAAATTGAGACACGGATATAGAGGTGGTCGAACGAAGTTCCTTGTGGATTTTCTTTTATATTTCTGTACCTGAGAGGAATAGCTGACCTTGTTCTTAGAAGAAGTCTCTGTTCAATTGTTATTTTAAATTATTTTTTAAATTTGTCCTATTGATTTAGAAGACCACGACATCCTTCCGTATAACGTTACTCGAGTTACTTATGTCAAGCCGAGTCCAATTCCGTAGATACTTGATAAACATCTAAGGTACAGAAGATTATATTATACGAGTCGATTGGAACTTTCTGTAATATAACGCAAAATGATTTTAAATCTCAATTTACAGCTTCAATGTAATTTTAAATCAGCTAAACGTTATCCTCTTCTTTCTTACCCCAGAATTTATCGAACCTAGTTCGAGCTCTTTCCAAGACTTCAGCAGCCGTGAGACCTCCAGTAGCCGGTGTCTCGTTAACCACCGTAGTGTCAACTACTCCAGGCGCAATTTGCGTAGCCTCAGTTGATTTCTTGATCACCTCTTTCTCTTTAATCGGCTCCTGGGTTGGAGTCTCAGGCGTCAGCTCATTGCTGGTCATTCCATTAACACCATTCATCTTATTGATGTCTAAAGTCTTGGTCTCATCGATTGGGGTCAGGCTTATGGGTGTAGTAGGCGTCTTATCGGTGCGCTTGCTAAGGCTCGTTGGTGATTCGCTCTTTTTCAGCGACCTTATTGGTGACATCTGCTGGTGGTGGATCGGAGCGATTTCTGTAACAGTATTTGGTTGGAGTTACTTGTATGTCGCGGTTCATTAGCTATTTTATTGAGAGTTTCAATAGTGTGTTATAGTAAAATTATTGAAATATTTTCAAGTACATATGTGCAAATCATTTATAAAATAAATCGCATCGGTACAATCTCAACGCCTGGTTTTGAACGATAATAAAATGATTGTTATTTTAAATTATTTTCAAATACAACCACTTATTTTTTTCTTTAATTAAATCCAGTACTTAAATATTTTTTTTATTAATGCTTACTCTTGAAACTCTCAAAAACATCAAAGAAGCACATAAACCCTTCACCGTCTCTTATAAATACAAGAAATAAAGAGAAGATGAAAGCTGGGTACAGTCCTAGTGTTAGCCTATTTTTCAGTATATTTTTGGCTACATATTTTTTATACTCACTTAATTCTCCTTTTTATAATTTGTAGCATCACACTATTTCCACTAACAAAATTTAGCCAGATTGTTATAAATTTAGCAGTTAGTAATAAGATTTTGTTTCACCTAGGCTTCACTTTACATGCTACATTTCTAGTGAAGATATTCTGTAGCATCATGCTTAAATCGACTAACACAACATTATTGATTCGTCTAATCCATTTAACAGACATGCAGGCTATCGTCTCAGTCTAGAATTTATGGAGATTTGATGTTATGAGTCGCTTGATAGATAGTATAAACACATCAATTATGGTATTTTCTATTCTATCGAGTACATATTAGAGATTGTATTTAAATAAACAAATGTTTAGTGAGTTTGGAGAAAAAGATTTTATGTTACTGCTAGATATGGGATATAATTAAACTGAGATTTAGAAAACCACTCTAAGGAACCCTATGGAGTAAAAATTGTATACTGAAGTGATAACTATTGAAGTGAAAACTTTTGAATAGAAGGATTCCAGATGGACATTATACAGCTATAGAACAATACAGAATTAAATCAGAACTCAAAAGTAGGTAATATGAGGAAATACCTGAGTGTAATAATCGACAAATAAGCTGAAAGTAATAGGAATACCTATTACGATGGTTACTATTACCTATTACTTAGATGAGATGAGGCGTTAATCGCTGTAATAAAGATTAATTGAATAGTTTGCCCATATGTTTAGGTAATTAACAGAATCCAGATATACTCGATAAAACACGTAAAAATATTTAATGAGTTTATACAATGACGACCTTAACTACTACTAATAGTTGAAACAGATTCAAGCTAATTAGCGTCAAGAAGAATGAGCTTTCAAAGAAGATGCTATGTTAATATAACTACAAAAATAAACTAGCATTTTTGAAAATATTAAAGTAATTCGATAGACATTAGTTAGATAAACAGCATCTTCTCGGCGTAACAAAATCAGAAGGCATGCAAAAGTGGACGATCATGAGATGGTAAAACAATATAATCCAAGTGCCATACAGTGACAGTGTACGAAAACATCGAAACAGACACACACAGACAAGTGTATACATACGTGTTCGACGCCTCAGCGGAGTACGGTCAAAATAAAAAAGCATCTTAATTATTGGAATAACACAATTTAATCATGAACTATTCAATAGACATAATATAAAACAGATTATATATTATCTGGTGTCGATCGTGTGTCGTGCTTATGTGGTAGTGATCTCTATATGACGTCGGTCGGGTCGTGTAGAGGTCACTGTCCCATTGCTATCTGTCACACTCATTAAAACGTGTGTATGGCCGATGGTCTAGGCGGTGGCGGTGGTCGTCGTACCTGCCGTCTTCACGGTGGCGCCCTCTTCGGCCACCGAGACACTCTTAAACTCAGAGCTAGGGCGCTTAATGCTCTCATCTGAAATATGGTGAGCGAGTTGTATGGTCTCATGTGGTGAAAATTACGTTCTACGTCCACGGAAAGTTTTGTTTTGGCAGTTTGGTTTTTACTGGCAAAGATAAATTAATTATTCTGCCAAACGTTTCCGTGGATTTAGAACAGTTCAAAGAAAACGTGTTAAGATGATTACAAAAATAAAATGTTTAATAATGAGTTTTTGATGAGTGTAGTGCATTTTTACTAGTTTTCAAAAATGCACATGATTTTATTGTGTTGGATTTTTGTGTGTTGCAAGCTCTACGCTGTTTCACAACTATCGTAGGGTGTCACTGTGATGAAATGATTTCATGATCATCATGAGTAGTGTAACTGAGTGGATGACGTAATGGTATTTTTCAACCCCAATCGCTCATTTACATTTTACAAGTAGTCATTCTTAAAATAATTTCATTAAGGAGTATCTTAGTCAGAAAAAGGCGAAACCTTGGATTTTAACACCGCCACCATTTTGGAAAGTCTTAAATATCGAATCTTTAACTTAACGGTAACCAGAGAAAGATACTCCTTTTTATACAGAATATTTAAAGTGAAACTAATTTTCCATTTATTTTTTATCATAGTAATTAACTTGAACAGCATTGAGTCGACATAACTGTATTTTAACATTAGAAAGCTATATAATATGATGTATTTGGTATTTAATTACAAATAGAGAACAATAATTGCTATTTATTAAAAGGTCATGAACAAATTTTAAAATCTACCTACTTACTATTGATTCGATTTAAATCAATGTAAAATTAGTTTCACATAGACTAAATTAATCTAGCTACAAGAACCACGCCCACAGGGCTCAGATATCTAAAGGGCACTGTTGGTCCAAGGGCCATCGCGGACCAATCACCGCCGTCATAAGAACGCGCTGAAAACGTCTAAGGGTCGGACTTAGGTATCTACTTTGGGAGTCTGACCTGTAGGCTCGGGACCTTTAAAGACTACGATAACTCCTCTGCACTCACCGCTTTTAACATTTTGCGTGACGGTGAAAGTTTTTCCAGTATCTAATGGCACCGTCCAGTTGACGGGGTCTGGAGACCGCATGTTCATTTGCTCGGGAGACTTGACTCGAGTGGGCTCCGGTGGAGACTTCACCACGGGCGAGTCGTCGAAGAAGTGATCTTTGGCGACGGACGCGCTGCGGTGAGCCGGGATGTCGTCGTCTGGAAGTATTGGCGGTTCATCTTGTTATGTTACTTCAGATATTGTGTAAGCTATTGTGAATATTTAGTAACTTGTGGATTGGAAATACTGGTCCAATTACTAAGTAACATAGTGGAGGTTTGATACAGCAGATATATCCACCGGCACGAGTCATAAGTACAGATGGACAGTAGTGGAGCAGTTGACAGTCCAATAGACGAGGAACATCGGTTGATGAACCAATCGCATAAAGCGTCGGTGCCCCGTGCTTGTTCATTCCACCAATCAAGTTAAGTTTAAGTTTATGCTCACGACTCGTGCTGGGTACTTTACTAAGGATTCCATCAATGTTTCGGGAGGTAAGTGAAAATATTTCATTTGTAAAACAATCAACAATCATAGACATATATCAAATACATTTTGTCCACGAATTCAAAATATTTTCAAACATTTGGAAATATTTCTAACTAATTTTTATAACACTTTAGTAAGTAACAAATACCCAAAATAATACCATAAAAAATGCGAGAACAACTGTACGAAACTAAAATTTATAAATACACATTGAAAACAAACAAATAACACCAATTCAATCACATTGCATGCAATACATGTATATCTAAATCTAAACTTGTATCTAAATCTATCTAACAACACACATCAAGATCTTGAAAGGTACTAAAACATGTTTCGTCACGGTTGCAACTTGCGACCAATTGAGGCTTTTTCAGGCCATTCAAAATGGGTAGGATTATACTTACATGTTATTGCAATTTTCTTAATTGCTATTACAGGAGTATCACATATCTCAGTAGGATTCTGCGGTAATTAACAGAATTAACTATTTTCATTCTCGTTTACCCTTTTCTATTATATTCTACACATCACCTTAAGTACCTACTTTAAAAGTATCTTCGTCCCTGGAAGTAAGTTTATGGTTTCAGCTGTGCCTTAAACCTACTGACTACGGATTTATTATAAAACTGTTTAAGCTCTTTCTCAAGGCGTTGGGGTGTATACTGTACCTTAGATTGACAATTTTCTGTAGTGCTGAAATCCTACTCCTTTTTTCACTGTCCTTCTGCCCTGTTTTACAATATGTCCAGTAGATAAATACGATTAACAAGCACCCACAACCATAATTCCATCTCTAGAAACCTTATTCGAAATTCTTTCACCATAAAAATATTTCGAGTTGTACAATAAGATCCAGACGTCACCGACAAACCTTTTAATTTTTACCTACGACCATTACAGAATTCCTTCGTACCAAATCTTCGATAGAAACATCTACCGCCTTCATAAGTGATCTATAGGAACGTTCATAGCTAATGTGTGGTGCAGGGTGACCAGGGGTGACACATAGACGCCACAGACACACAACGTGAAGCCATACCCGACGCCGGTGCTCGCTCGCCGCTGTGACAATACGTTGCGTTGACGCACTGTACGCTACCATGGTCACGCTCTATCCAATACAAAAATACCATCTCTTTTTTAATATACAGTATGTGTAAACAGTATTAGTGGTACTAATACGCAATAGTGCATAGACGTAGACGACCGACAACATTTTATAAAAGCTGATTATTTATGAGTACAAAAAACTTTTTAAACATTTCGAGATATAGCAATGAAAAAGTATATTTATTTAAGATTAGGTTACCGGTATAGAAAAATAATAGACTATTTTACAACAGTTGTGATTGCAAAAAGGATATTGCGACACAGTGAGGGTTACTTCAATAAGATTATAGTGAAACACAAAACATATTCCTTTACAAAAAAAGTGTAAAAAAGAGATGGTAAATAAAAAATAAAAACATTGAATTTTTGAAGCCACATGAGGCCAAACATTGCCAATTCAAACGGAAGCATTGCACTATAAGCTTTACACAGAGCGTCGACGCAACTGTCACTGTTGCTACGCACCCAATCGTATCCCGACTTTGGATACGCTCCGACTGCGGCGGCCCCTGGGCGCGCTGTTTGCCCTGGCCTCAGAGTGGGCCTCGGTGGCCCTGGCCTCAGAGTGACCCTCGGTTGCCCCGGCCCCTGTTTTGCCCGGCGCCGACGGTGACCGCCCGCCCCTTGACGTCGACCTAACTCTATTACTAGTCCCTTTATTCAACGGCAAACCTACAAGAAATGTTATCTACTACAGTTTATTTACGGCTGCGGAGAATTTGGCTCTTTGGCGAGATTTGTAAACATTAAGGGCCGATCCAATGGTAAATGTTCGCGGAATTATATAAAAAGCATAGTCTGGTATGTATACATTAGAAATAGTATATAAAATAAGCTGTAAATTAATTGAAATACATAATTAAATAAGTGTTATTTTTAGATTTTGTTTTAAACATTTTGTGATGATCTAAATAATTATACACAAAATAAAATGTTGGTTTTCGTCGTTAAAATAACAGTTAATTGTAATTTTATTATGAGTCATAAATTAATATCGAAGGGCTCTCTCAGGCCAAAATTATATAATATCAGTACTAGCAAAAATACTTATTTATAAATCCTATGTGTATCTAAATGAAAGGTAAAATAC
Organism: Amorpha juglandis; assembly: GCA_949126905.1. Classification (NCBI taxonomy): domain Eukaryota; kingdom Metazoa; phylum Arthropoda; class Insecta; order Lepidoptera; family Sphingidae; genus Amorpha; species Amorpha juglandis. The sequence goes on from OX421389.1 coordinate 9,701,138, forward strand.
TTAAATGAAAAGTGTAACTTTAAATGAAAGATAGAGCCATGTTCTCGTAGTTTAGCCACGCAGGACAGGGACAAGCATCAGGCAGGAGTACAACAATTATTTTTAACATAAACATATATTAGCTTTTTATTTTCCATTAAAATCTAGACATGTAAGTCTAAACATTCATTTACAGAAGAAAATAGATTTAAAAACAATTCTAGGTATTATGTAATCACCCAATAACCCGTGATTATTCTGACACTTAGCAAAAGATCTAAATTTAATTTAATTATTTAACGATCACCCTTGAACTAATCATGCCAAACATGGTAGATATTTTTATAAAAATCTACCACTATAGAAGCTTTGGCAGTTGGCAACACTTACCAGAAGGCTTGATTGGCCGCGGGTGAGGCTCGTGGCCGTTGGGCATGAGCTTGACGTGCGCGGGGGCGGGGTCCGCGGAGCGCGGGCGGCGGCGGGGAGAGCGGAACGCCGCGTTCTCGCCGCTCTTCGCTCCTGGAAAATGTAGCAAAAGTGGAATGGAAATAAATGATGTAAAGATCGGAGTTTTGGCGGGAATTCTGACAGTGCAGTTCATCGCTTATTTTAATTTATTTCATAAACTAGTTTAGAGTTGTGTTTGTTGTATAAAAGTGGTGTGGATTTGTTCAATAAACATTGACGGTGATGAACAGTGTATGGAAACATTGAAATAAGTGAATTAAGAATCGTACTGAAAGGAGTTAACACCAAAACTCCGACAAGACCTTGAAATCGACCGCACCCGTGTTTCATCGTTCTTGTAACAAGAAACTTGAGAATGAATTGTACTTGACACTGGCTAAATGCATAGTACTGCAAGAGCCATAAATAAAAATAATAATAATAAATGATGTAAAGATCGAGTTTTGGGGGGAATTCTGACAGTGCGGTTCATCGCTTATTTTATTTTATTTCATAAACTAGTTTAAAGTTTTATTTGTTGTATAAATATAGTTTGCATAAATCTGATATAATTTTTGATCATGGCACATATGTATGATAGGAAAGATTTTTAAAAGTTGAAGTCTTCATTGAATTAATTTTGAGATAGATATTAATTATGTATAGGTCGCCTTAGTAGGTACCGTAGACAGTATTAACTATGGTTTAATTAGCTCAGCTTTATTTATTATATGGATGTATAAATTTTGTTATGCTCCTGTTCAATCAATTTCTCTATTATCAATTTTGCCCAACTCCTATTAAATTTCATCAGTAATACAGATTAGAGAGATTAGAGTCGGGTTGATTATAAATTTTTACAGATTATTTCATATATTTTCAATTTTTAATTTTTCAATCAATGATATATTACTAAAGTAACTTTTCAACTATTTCCAAAATTTGCCACCGCCGACCAGTCTTGTAAAAATGCACTACCTAATATAAAGTGAAAAGAGAATCCTTCAGTGTTGGTCTGTTCTTTAAACAGGCTTAAAAAGAGTATTCGGGACGCTTGCTCGTCTGCCTATCAAGGCTATGAAAAAATCATCAATCCAATTTTTTTTTTATATAGCATAGGCCGGCAAACGAGCAAGTGGGTCACCTGATGGTAAGTGATCTCCACCGCCCATGTACGCCCACCACCAGTAGAATCATGGGCGCGTTGCCGACCTTAAAGGAAAGGGATAATTAGGGATTGGGAAGGGGAGGAGATTTGGGCTTCCGGATATCTCACTCACCGTACGAAACGCAGCAGCAAGCCGCTACTTTACGTCGGTTTTCTGTGAGACAGTGGTAACGACCCGGTCGAGCCAGCCCAGCCATGCTGTAGACAAAACTGTCTACAGCGTGGCTCTACCACTCAAATACCATTGAATAATAACCTCACCTTCCTGGGTGGCTCCCTCATCGAAGCTATGGCCCTGCAGCTTCTTCCTCTGCTTCTGCGGCGAAGTCTTGTGAGGTGAGCGCTCCAGGGCCTTGGTCTCCTGCAGCTTCGCGTGGATGGACTGGTGCGGTGCCGAGCGGAACGATCTGAACTTCTTCGGGGAGTGACCCTTCGACTCCTTGCCGTCCTTCTCATCTCGAGGTAGGGCCCTGTGGATGTTATAGTGGTTTAATTTGGTTTTTTTCGTTGGAATCGAGGTGGGAGGAGGGGTTTTGCTTGAAAATAAGCTCTCGGCGCTTAAAAAAAATAAGACGAGTTTTGTTGAAATAGAGATGCTAATCAGCATTTTTATTCTTTTGGTGTTACAATAAAAGTACTTAACGGTGTTAGGTACTTTGAGGCCCAACAATACACAACATGCTTTACCATATTCACTAAACATGTTTAAAAAACGTCAAATCGTATGAAAGTATTAACTTTCAATAATATTGCTAAACATGTTTAGTAATATTAATTACTAAACATGTTTAGTTGTTGAATACAATTAAGTCGGTCAATTAAATGTCCAAAAACACAATTTAGTCTATGATTCAATTTTATTTGGGTCTTAAATAGGTTTAATACGATCATACATATGTATCATTAGAACAGTAAAATAGTTGTTTTAAAATACGCTCTTTTATATTAATTCGGTGTAGGTATTTATGTTTTTTTTTATTGAATGACGAGACGAGCAAGGCGCTCACCTGATGATAAGCGCCACGCCTGCCCATAAACAGAAACAACACCATACAGAAAGTTGAATTACAAAGCCCTGCATGGCGCTGAACTGTGGTCGTCACCCCAAGACATGATGTTAAATCTCCTAATGCCCAGTAATTTCACTGACTTCACTGTCCTTCAAACCGAAACACAACAGTGCTTATACACTGTTGCTTGGCGGCAGAAATAGACAAAGCGGTGGTACCAACCCAGACGGCCTCTCGCATACGAGGGACCTACCACCTTATTATATTATATATATTTGTGTTATTTAATTGATTAAAGCTTGCAGGTGTCTAGTATATCTCATTTCCAACATTTCTGTTTTATTCTAAAATAATTCCCACTTTCGCTAAATACATAAGGATATTTTCAGTAGCGGCCTAAAGCCGTGACAAGAGGTTGCTTTGAAAAAGTATGCTGATGAATTCACGAGAACTGGTGACAAAGTAGTCAATAGTCCCATGGTGGGGTAAGGTGGGGAGTTCGCGTCACACTGGATACGATCGCGAATAGTCCATTCTTTCAAAATTACCTCGCCTAACTAATTTTAAATTTAATTATGTTTGATGTTTCTGCTCCAATCTCCCCAACTGGCAGAACATTTTATTTACCTTCTTTGGCCGTTTTAACGCAAATCTCGTCTAACTCTGAAGCAAATTCTGGCTTTAACCTTAGGCATATAACATTCCCCTCTACTCTATGCTCATATTCCTCTTCTTACTTTGATTAACGGCCAAAGTAAATAACAAAGAACTATATTTTTTTATTTGATTGAATGACGAGATGAGCAAGTCGCTCTGATGGTAAGCGTCACGCCAGCCCATAAACAGAATCAACACCACACAGAACTTTGAATTACAAAGCACTGCATGACACTGAACTGCACTCGTTACCCCGAGACATAAGATGTTAAGTCTCATAATGACCAGTAATTATTATTTTGAACGCATTGTCAGTCGTACATACTTGTTGATATAAATTAAATTTATATATTTTCTATGTTTTAACACATCTTGGCTGTTCTAAGTCCTGCATCGTGTCAGCAAGCGAGCGTGTGAATCTATCTTATTCTATAAGCAGCTTCAAAGAGTATGTCGCAGTGAAACTTTATTAGAAAGTCAAAATTTCCCATAATTTAAAATTAAAATGGAACTGATGATTTAATTTATAAAATATTTTTTATAATTTAGTTTACTTAAAAGAGTGATCATTTTTTTAAATAAAATTGGCCTTGAATTGTTGGTGCTGAAATATTTGAAATATTTCAGTATTTTGTCACCGATCTGTAATGCATACAAGTTGTATCAATGAAATATGATCATAAATGTATGTCATATTTTAAAGCTATCGAAAATTATTTAATGGAATTTCACATGAGGACCTGAGGAAAAAGTTTGGGGGAGGAGAGATGAGAGATGACACTCAAGATTGATACTGACCTTTTCAATTTAATCTCATCACTTGATCGTAGGTCCGCAAACATTACAAAACAAAATAGATATTATAAAAATAAGAGCAAAATTTGCGCGTCGGCCATTAGAAAAACACCCGTATTTAATATAAACTTTAATGACGCCGGAATAATCTATGATTATTTTTATCTGACTTTTGCATTGTACAGGCAAAAAGTAGTTAATATAGATAGTAAACATTTATACATATATATCGTTCCTATCTACTTTTATGATGCTTAATGTGCTTTAGCAAGATACAAATAGATAGGGTCAAGGACATATAAATGTCAACGATGACTAGGTCAAGGGCATCTATAATTTTTTGCCATCTGTAGGTCAAGGACATTTAAAGATAGCTTGGTTCTGGCTTTATAAAGCAGAAGTTACTGGAGATGTCAAAAAAATGGGATGAAGTATTTTTGTTTTATTTAGATATCTAATAAGTCATTCATAACAGGTAATATAAATATAACCATAGCTATATGGTCAATTCAGTTCAAGCATCCCTAACTTAATAAACTTACATAATATAATATAATGAATTCAAAAGGTATGGTTTTTCTGCGACATATAAATAAAGAGCCAGCGCCACAAAATGCTCCATAGACTATTTTTATGTTAGTTTTATTAGATAGAAGCTTGGTTATTTGCTTACATAAGCAAAATATGATACTGCTTTGGCGGGTTCTGCAGTTCAGACTTTAAATACGGTTGTTATAAAACACGCTCCAAATATCACACTTTTACGATGCCATAAAACATATGGTAAGATGGTTCTATCATTCATAACTGTGATCGACTCAACAATATCACAATTTATTGGCAGGACTTAAATCTACGTGATCTTTTTGAGCTCGATACCTATAATCTTATGAAATATCTTATGAACTAGGGCTGATGATGCCTACACTACAGCTGGCTTCAAATATACAAGCCATTCGTCGCATCAGCCTTAGCGATCTAAACTTATGATTAGCGGATTCGTGGCCGACATTACGTAAACAATCCGTCTCAATCCGGGTGCATCACTTACTTGTGATTGGTGGAAGCGAGTGATAATGCCGACAGCGAGGATCTGCGGGACACTTGGTACCAGAGTTCGATTTGCTTATTGTAAAGCTGAGTGATGTGTTCTGGAGCCAGTTCAGTTCCCCAGCCGCGATACTGTCGAATTAATGAGCAATATTCAGATGGGTCAAGCATGATCATGAGCTGCTTATTTAGATCATGAATGTATTGTTTGTGTGGATGATTTGATTCGGCCTCTTTGTTTAAGTTTTTTTTTTAATTTGGAACAAAGAAATTACTTCAGTTGCTTAGTTTTATGACTTATCATCAGTTTTTATGTATAATATTTTATGCTAGAAAATATTTGAGAAATCATAATAAATATAACCAATTGTTGTTTATTCATATCTGATACTATAAATAGGACTTTCTATACCACGAATGTCAAAATTTTAAGAAATTAGTACATAACCAAATTATACAGCCAAATTATTGCATGAAATGTAAACATAATATGTAGGGATCGAACCTACACCCTTCCGTTTATCAGCCTCCTACTTTTACTGGACCAAATACGTTCGCAAATAATACATTTATTTATTACTCCAAGCGCGCGATAATCTTTGTTTTATATTTTAATCCCTCTGCATTTCTTTGTTCCATTTTCCATATTTTATTCATAACTATTTAGAATATTCATGTTCTTAGGAGTCTTGTTTTTGGGATCACGGGCTCCTCACTGTCACCAAACGACTGGTGGGTATTACATCGTATCTCATAACAGTCTAGATGGGCGGAGGCAGACCTTGTATTCGCCGGCGCGCTTGCGGAGGTCCAGCACTTCTCGGTACCAGGAGTCGCCCTGCGCTAGTCCCAATGGCTGCAGCCCCGCCGCCCGCAGCGTGCTCGCGCTGTCCTCGACACCCCCCTGACTCTCCCCAGCCCCCCCTGGCTGACTCTCCCCCAACATCCTCTCGCTCGCCTCCTCATTCGACTTCCCTTTACCCCTGCATTTCGTAAATGTCCCTTTAGACGCCTCATACACGTATTGAGAGAACGGTCTAAATTTCTTTTTGTACTCGCTTTTGTAACGTTTCCTATTATCTTTGGAACGATCCTCCCCGTTGGATATGAGGGCCGATAGCGCGTTACGGAACGTCGATTTTCTGGAAAATTCCATTTTAAGTCTTAGACGGGTGGTGTTGGTACTGCGATGATGATGCGGCAAAAGAAACGACTCGCGCCGAGCCGGGTTAGTACAGACATGCTTCAAATAATTGTCAAGCTCGCAATGGTGAGGTTAGGATGTTGAGACCTAGAAGAGTACAAAAGGACCGACAGACAGACGTGGCTGGCACGCGCGTGCGCGTCGGAGTGTGGTGGTAACATTGACATACATAATCTATTGAAAACATTTCAGAACGATCACACCAAGAGTGCAAGAAACATTTAATAGTAATAACATAACTATATAATTTAGCTTTCATTCCTTGCTATTGATTTTTGGACTAACTACTGTACGCCGCCTACGCCGTACGCCGCCACCGTGACCGCTTCGATGTCAACTCAAGCAAATATCAAAAACGAAATTTAGACTTGTTCTGCATCAATGTTTTTTTTATTACATAAGGGCAGAACACGATCGTGAAGGAAGCCTTTTCGTAACTTTTTCGTGGTCTTTCGACAGTAATGAAAACTATACAATTCGTCAATCCGATTTCAAATTAAGAATGTCAAATAAAATTGTAATTTGTACATTTTGCAAAATTAATGCTTTCAAATATTACAGCAGCATACGCCCGCCATCAAGGAAGCGCTTTATTTCTATTTAATTTTTGCATAATATATATCCATATATACATTGAACATATATAGCAGCAATTTGGCGGTCATAAATATTAATAAATACTTCAAATATAATGTTACAATACTTAATTTATTGCCCTAGAATCGAGAGCTAAATTATAGTGACAGTAGGGATGTGATATAAGACAACACTTATGTGCACATATTATTCACAACACGTACTAAATGTATTATAAATTATGCAGGGATATCTTAAAGAAGTTATAAAAGTATTGAAAATATATTTGTGTATTTTTTCAAAGAGTAAGAAATGTAAGTATTAATGAAATAAATATCCAGCAATGCCAAGTATTACGTAGGATTAAACAGTAGAATATAAAAAAAATCCTATCAAAGACTATTTTTTAAAAGAATTGTTTAAACGAGGAAACGTTTTTTTTGCTCGAAAAGTAGCCAGATTCATTACTGTCTTTTTAATATTCGATTTAAAGTATCAATATTAATATATGTAATTAAGGTTTCCTTCACGTACATAAAGCTAGACAAAGATAAAGCAACAATATCAAGGGAAATAATAGGACCATCACCTGAAAAAGTTTTTTTATTATTTTTTTTACAAAAATATAAAATATTTACATAATATTTATATCATTTATAAGGCCGGATGTTAACGGATTTTTTTTTTGTTGGAGTTATGTCGTGTGTGATGATTTTGGAAAAAAAATCCACCCCATCGAAAAATGTACAATGGTTTTTCTTTGCAAACAAGCATCTGCTTAGCAAAGCAAAGCAGGTGAATGGGTGTTAATTTCTGCATAATATAGACTGTTTCTTCGGTCATATATAATAAATTTAAAATTTTATTCAAGTAAAAAGCATGCCATAGATAAATAATTGAAACAATCTATAGTATAAAATAGAAGAGTTAAGAAAGCGGTTACTATAATGGTGGTAAGCTAAAGCTAGAGTGTTCGGAATCTTTTTTCCGAAAAAAATTAAATACTGGTAAAAATATTCCGAACGAAGTTATTAAAGGTTGTAAGTCCACTTCATAAATAATTCGTAGTAAAAATATTATAATATACGAATATACTATTAAATTATTAAGTTTTTAATAATATTTAACCTGATAATATAATTAATATACCTGCCACTAAACACTCATTTAAAAAAAAATTAGTTGTCTGTAAAGTCGGTTTACTGACGATAGTTGAACGTGACAACGTCTTAAGAAAATACTGATGGAATGGTAGCATTTGCGATGCACCGCACTGTCGGAATTCCCGCCAAAACTCCGTCAAAATGATTTAACAGATGACGACATTTGACATTTGATAGTATTTATTGGCCTAATTATAAAGTAAAAATCCGAAAGTATTTTATTTATTTTTCGGAATTCTCAAGTGTCCGTAGTTTTAATATAGTTTCAATCAAATATTTACATTATCTAAAACCCAAAAATTAAATTCACCTACCTTTTGGTTCTTAGGCCAACTATGTATGGACGACGAAGAATGTCCATTTCGTAAATCTAGTTTTTAAAAAGCCCGCTTCAATATGTTTGATATAGGAGAAAATGTTCTCTTTGACGGATGGCTGGTCTAACCTGTCATTTCAGACACGTTGTTGTGATATGTGGAAGATTTAATATATTTTATGTTTTAATTTTTTTTAATCTCGAACGCTGCCGAACGCAAAGGCCGATTGTGCTTCTTTGTCGCTCGTTCCGCGCTCTCGCTTGCACTTCAAGTCTTAAATGGAACGTGACAGAGCGAGGTAACGACGCATGAGTCATGTTTTTTCGTGCGTGCAGCCGGCTCTATCGAATTATAAGACGTTATCACGTCAAAAAAAACTATATATGAACAATATATTGATTGAGAGATGTTCACAGAGGTTCACAAGTAATAACAAGTTTATTTTGCAGATAATATGATCATACAGTCAGGTTTTTGGTCATGAACTCTTTTTTTTAGCAATGTCAACTGCGCTAACAAAAAAAGTTTAGCTAGGTCAAGGACATTTATAAAAGATGTCAAATAATTTGACCTTCATTGTTTTTTTACCAAAGTTGATCATGTTCTTGAATTAGTATAAAAAGTTAAATTCGTTCTAATAACTTGTTAATCAGTTTCTATCAGATTTTTTTGGCTTGTAACATTTTTGGCCATTTAAAAGTTAATTGCGGAATATATCTGTTTAAATTAAAGCTATACTTGGCTATCAACAAGTCTTTCAATTCTATAATGTAATGCGTTACACGAGGCATGATTTCTTTTGGCAGTAATAAATAATTATTTGAGGAAATGGTTCCATAATGTTTATATTATTAATTTTTATTTTAAGTTTTTTTATTGTTAGTTTATAGACAAACATATTCTTAAATAGGATTTAGCCTGCGAGAGAATGAAATAGATTACAAGACTTGTAAACTATTTCATTCTCTCGCAGGCTAAATCCTAGGTATATGTTTGTACGTTTATTCGTTGAGGATAATTGTTGTAAAAATATTTTCATAAGACTTTATTGTAAAGGCCGTGTCGGAGTAATTAAGAGAACTAGACAGAAATGTTTTCTTTAAGGTCATAGGCGACCTTATTGCAGAATGGTATATAAAAATAACCATTTAAATTAAAGAGTACCGTACATTATAATACTATTTATGCTCTTTGAATGATATGGTATTTGAACTACATTTTTTTTTATTAAAACATTGAATTTATGGTTTATTTATGAAGTAGACTTTCTATACTATGTACAAAGATGGTAAATGTGGATGGCCTACCTCTGAACGCCCGGCTTCTGTCCATTCCATAGATAGTCTTCGATGTACCGCTTGTGGCCATCGTCGTGATCTTCATCTACGTGGTTCATCAGAGGCTCAGCTTCCACTGACCCTGGAAAAAACAGTTCGCCTGCTGCACAATTGGAGGGATGACCGGCATGTTATTATTCGTTGCTAGTATCTTGTTTAAACATCCTAGCATACTTATTTTTTTGCGACGAATAACTCCGTCAAATGTGGACCAATTTTGATATCGCTTTTCATATTCAATAATTTTAAATACAGTTTACTTTTATGGTGGTCTCACATAAATTTGCTTACGATCTGATTACAGAATACGACGGCAAACGAGGTGTGGAACTGTTTTCTGAGTGAAGTTGCGAGTGGGATAAGGGCAGCTGGAAAAAGAGTGTTTTTTTATACATATTAAGTTGCGCTTGCGTTCATAAAAAATGTTTCAATAAAAAAACCGTAGCTATATTATACACACTTATAAACAGAGATAACGTGAGCAGATTCCTCTGAATTTTCTTCGAACCTGTAAAATTTTACGATTTAGCTTAACAGAGAATCTAAATGTTGATTGACTTTCTAAACGTAAAAATAAAAAAGAACTAAAGAATCAGAAGCTAAAATACTATTTTTTTATTATCTCAGGGTTATCCATATTCTTTCAATTACATATCACACAAAATGTAATTGATTTAAAATATTTACACGGAAGGTAATCACGAATCGGTTCTGTACCCGGAACTGAGTCTGCAAAAACTACTGAATGCAATTTTTTGTGTTCATTTCACGGTGTGACGTTAATGGGATTATGTCTGTCGCCTTTGATTTGTAATGGGTTTTCGTGTAATTTTGTGGTTGTAATAATTGGAAATAGAAGGTATGACAAATAATGATAATGGCGCACGGAAAATTTATTTATTTTTTATTTATTTGAGGTAATGACGAGACGAGTAAGGCGCTCGTCTGATGGTAAGCGCAACGCCTGCCCATAACAGAAGTAACACCACACAGAACATTAAATTACAAAGCACTGCTTGGCACTGAACTGCGTTCGTCACCCCGAGACATAAGATGTTAAGTCTCATAATACCCAGTAATTCCACTGGCTTCCTTCCATCCTTCAAACCGAAATACAACAGTGCTTACGCTATACGATGCAGTGCTTTGTAATTCAAAGTTTTGTGTGGTGTTGCTTCTGTTTATGGGGAGGCGTGGTCCTTCCATCAGGCGAATGACTAGCTAGTTTCATGATTCAAGCTATTAATAAAGAGATCTCGATCAACACTCAACTATCAATTTCGATTGCCTGGCTCAGGATTTGTAACCAGGACTTCATGGGTTTCCAGCCTACTACACCAATGAAGCGATTCAAACGATTACCAAAAGTGTAAGATTGGTAGAGCCACGTTGTAGGCAGTTTTGTCTACAGCATAAATGGGCTGGCTCCATCGGGTCGTTATCCACGGTACACGCTAACCTCGTGTAGGGTCAGGACTATTTGTGTCAGTGTTGGGTGTTACAACATAAAAGGCATCAACTGCCAAACTTCAAGTTTATAGCCCCAGCGGTTTGCTGGGTTGATCAATCAGTCAGTCAGTCAGGACAAGTAATTATATATTAAGATTAAGTACCACGAAGGGAAAAAAGTGAAAAAATAATATAAACCGATTTCCAGAATGGAATCAAAATATATCTTGTGCCCCAAAAATCTCTACCAAAGAATAACATGCAAATTGAACCCTGACACATACGAAGCCGTATCTTTTTAGGGTCAACTCATTTAAATACCTCATAACCCTGGGATGTATAAACAATTGGCAATAACCCGCGTCATATCTGATGTGTTAAAATTTTACATCCCGTCCCTACGTGTGACGGTGTTTAATTATAAGGCACTAGGGCTGTCGCCTTTTTATTCAAATTTAAATCATTTGTACTGTAAATTGAATTATAAATAGTATAACTTTTACATGTCAATATTTTTTTATACTAGATTACATTTTTATTTATATCTTTTATCGGCTTTTCGTGGCTAGCCATGTGAAGAAATGCCGAAACAAACTCATGGATTATGGCCTCTTTTAATGTCCAGCGTGGATTTTCCAGAATTTTGCGAGTGTATTATACAGGACTTCCAGGATAGGCTTTTTGAGGAAATAGCCCTGAGTATACCCGACATACATGGCACTTGCACTCACATATAAAACATGAAAATTAACATATTTGAAATTAATATTATTTAAGAAAATTTCCGCACTCGTAAAAGTGAGGAAAACGTTCGATGCTTTTAAATGTGTAGATTATTTTTATTTTTAGTAACCCCTGAAAAACCCCCTTGTTATTTATTAGATTCCTTTGTCTGCAATTATGTTTATGTGGCTGTGAAATCGGTTAGGTTCTGTATTTGATCTTCGGGTTGGCATATAAAGATTTAGGTTACCGTATTTTTTTAAATAATCTAATCGTTAGGATATATTGCAAAATAACATATTATCAGAAAATATCAGGTTCAAAAGATAGAATTCTTAAAGGCAGGACAGAAAGAGTTTATCGATGGTCACCAGAAACATATCAACCTGTTTTAATGCTTTTTCACACTCCTAAGAAGGAAAAAGCTAATCGAGGGACCTGCGACTGGACAGGCGGATGACCGATGCAGGCACAGGGATACAAGGATGTACCCCTACAGTCGCCCCAAACAACAATCAAGTCCCGTCGCAAGCCCTCCGGGGAAACCTGGTATACACTGGCTGATCCTGAAACGCCATCCACACAAGGTGTGTGGGTCACTAGTACTACGGCAGGTTTTAACACCATATTGTGTACGGTGGTCGCTATCCGGGCGGATATGAATCCTCCCAGCAAAAGGTGTTTTGATGATGCTATGTATACATTAGTTGATACTGATTTCTATATATAAGTTTCTTTTACTATTGTACTGACTTGTCGTAAGCGCTATTTCAATTGCCTACATGATTAATAAACTATTTCATTTCATTTAATTTCAAAATAGTCTGCTATTATATAACCTTCGCCAGCCCTACAGCTTGTTTTATTAGACAGTTGGAAATATTTAATATCGTTAGAATTTTAATGACGCATGACGCGGACATATTGTGTTCTTTATTACACATAAAAGGATCCTTATTTCGTCTCTTACATATTTCGGGTGAAAGGCTGACATGAATAATGGAATGATGAAATAGGGATGCAAATAAACGATGACAATTAGAAAAAGAAATGCAATTTATGGTGAAATCATTTCAATTAAGTAGCTTTTAAAACGAACAACCACATTCAAATCGATCCATTTAGGCGCTATGGTGCAATCGCACTGCCGCAGTGGCGTAGCCTCGGGTTCGATCCCGGTGGGGTAGAAGCGATATCGGGTTTTTCTTTACGGAATGCTCAGTATTAGCCCGGAGTCTGAAATTGTGCCTGGTATGGCGATAGGCTTGCTATCGAATTATGGGACGGAAATAAGCTCGAAATGTGGGAGCACTGGTTACAACTCTGCCTACCCCTTCGGGGATTACAAGGGTAGGTGAAGAAAGAAAGAAAAGAAAGAAAAGAAAGAAAAGAAAGAAAAGAAAGAAAAGAAAGAAAGAAAGTAAGGAAAGAAAGAAACAAAGAAAGAAAGAAAATGGAAATAAAAACAATGAAATAAAGAAAAGAAAATAAAGAAATAATTTATTTGAACACAAACTTGAGACATGAAAGGTAAAAAGACGTATGTAATACACACACGCACGTACACAGGAATCGAAATTTAATATATTTCGCTTTTTTCTATTAGACATTATGTCAGTGTCAAGTTAGGATATTCCGCTTTTAGTTCGAAGATTAAAAACAGTAGAAGCGCAGCCAGAAAATATTAAAAAAGAACAAGCATAAAAATAGGTCGAGGTACATCTGAAACTAATGCTCGAGTTGAAATTTGGCACAGTATGAATACATTCGTGTTTTGCTTTTTATTTTAGTGACAGAATGGGAGATGGTTTTAACGTGGAGCCATTTTGTGTTTAATATTTTGAAACATTTTTTTTACATCTATACATTGCTGGGTTATTAAGAAAATACGCCTTGTACATATAAATAATCTCATTTCAAAAGCTGCAGATTTTTTGCGATCAGAATAATATTGATATTTTTTATTCTTTTTTATTAATTTTTTTAATTGAATGACGAGACGTGCAAGGCACTCGCCTGATGGTAAGCGCCACGCCTGCCTATGAACAGAAGCAACACCACACAAAACTTTGAATTACAAAGCACAGCATGGCACTGAACTGCGCTCGTCAGTCGTCACTCCGAGACATAAGATGTTAAGTCACATAATGCCTAGTAATTTCACTAGCTTCGATGTCCTTCAAACCGAAACTGCTTACACACTGTTGCTTGGCGGCAGAAATAAACAAAGCGGTGGTACCAACCCAGACGGCCTCTCGCATACGAGGGACCTACCACCTTCTAAAATGTGTAAGGATAGGGTCGAATATGGGTATGGAGGAGGATTTAGCACGTTTCTTTCACCATCTGATCAATCAATCTTTAATCTCACTTACCTTCTGCGACAGCCGCCTTCTTCAACGCTCCCATGGAGATGCTCTTCCTAGGGACAGTTTCTGCATCCTTGGGCCAGGCGAATTGGTTGCGGTACTCCGTGCTAACCACCTCTGGCTCTTTAGAGGCTATCACTTCGCCCAAGGCGGTGGTTGCCTGGTGAAACAAATTTATTGAGAAAACCAAAGATAGAAAAAGAGTTGAAGTAGTTAGAGAAATGAAAGAAGAAGAAAAGAAAGAAAAGGCGTTTATTATTAGACCAGTAAATTCACATTAAGTTAGTTGAGTTAGTTAAAATCTAAAAGACGATTACTAGATGTTATGTTTTTAATTTGATCTTATTCATAACCGATACGATCATCCTGATTTGATCTTTAAACGCCGTTTAAAAGTACTCCCTTTTAGTAGTGTGTAGTTCCCTCTCCGAAGAGGGAAGAAGCATTTATGCAGACCGGCATGATTCTGGTGACCATCGATATAGTCATTGTTTAGCGGTGGTCGCTAGTTTTTTGGACTGCACTACGCTTACCTTCAGGTGTGGTGTAGTCACTTTGCCGTGCTCGGATAAAAAAAATGGGATATTGACACTCCAGTCGTCGTCGTATACCACGGAATAGTTAAATTAAGTTGTATATCTATCTACTGATACACTCGCAGTGATGTCAAGTCAAGTCTGGTTATCTGATACAACTTTGTACTTGGCTGCATAGCTAACATACGTACTCGTACGTATGACGTAGCTAATGCACGTTCACGTACGTATGACGTAGCTAACACACGTACCATGTACCATGGTGGCTCGTTCAAGCATGTCGCATTCTGGCGTCAGTCCACATTATATTTAGACTGCATCTTACTTAACATGAACTTCAGGTTCAGCACTTAGCCGTGCCAGGATAAAAAAATATATCTGTACAATAATCATGTACAGATAGCACAGTGCGCTAGAGTGAGTAGAATGATGTATCTCGGGCTTAATTCTCGGGTATGATTATCACCTTGGGCTCGACGGTGTCGGTCCAGCGCGGTTGGCGCGGCCCCTCCGACTTGCTGCGTCGCCCAGCTCGCTCGGTGTCATTTCTCTGAGCGCTCTGTCGACAAAAACCGCATTTTATAGCATGTACCTTAAAATATCATTGATTTCAGTTTTATAGCATGTCTAATCAACTTCAAGTGCCTCTGCCAGATTGTACCACCCCGTGACCACGCAGGCTGAAAAGCTTTCGCAACGTCGGGACCAAAATTAAAATGAAAAAGCGCGATAAAATCCGTTTAAATTAGTTTTATTTCAATGTATTGAATTTGGTTAAGATAAAACGATGGATTCATTTAATTCTAATTTAATTCTATATAATAAGAAATGAAATGTTGAGCCAATAGAATTTAATTCAATAATAATTTACGACTTTTCAGTCGTAGGCTATAGCTAACTAACAACAGCCAGACACCTAACGTAGCTAATAAATAGCTAAAGTGTCATGACTCAGCATAGTGACAGGCTATTATTATGGGTTGCGTAGTCGACAACCAGCTAAAATGACGTCACATGTAGTCCACTGACAATATTGCGTAGCTTAACTACAACTTATATTCGTAGCGCGTAGCACTCGTAGCTGTTAAGGGATATGCCTCTTATTGCATTCTCGAAGCAATTTTTATTGAGAATAAGACTTGGCCTATATTTTCTTGTTGGTATTTTGTATAGAAAATGGATTGAGAAAATTGCTCAGTTTCAAGTAAAAAGCGTTAAAGTGGCTATAGTGCACTTTCTGATATTGGAAGTAGCAATTTTAAAATGACCATGACATAAAAGTACTGCCTAGTGATGCAGCGTCAGATAATACATAGTAGCTGTATAATTAATAGATAATCAGAGTTGATGTCTTCTTTAGCATTTTATTTTTTTACCGACATAGCCCAGCGGATTAACAAGCTGAAGTGGCAGTGGGCAGGCCACATAGCTCGCAGAACCGACAACCGATGGGGAAGATAGGTTCTGGAATGGAGGCCACGTACTGGCAAGCGCAGCGTTGGACGTCCGCCTACAAGGTGCACAGACGACCTGATAAAGGTCGCAGGAAGTCGCTGGATGCAGGCCGCTTCCAACAGGTCGGGCTGGAAATCTTTGAGGGAGGCCTATGTTCAACAGTGGACGTCCTGTGGCTGATGATGATGATGCCTTCTTCCAAGAGAGCGTACTATCTAGGAGTGAACTGACACAGCTTGCAGATAATAGTAATGATCAAGAAATTAGAGAACGTGATTGAAATTAGCAGGCACGTTGTATACAGATTAGTCTTTTCACATAGGCGGAAACTACCTTCACTAAGTACGCATGGTGCAAAATTCGCCATGACGACTCATTCAGGCGTGTCGCGTTCACAGGTAAGCCAGTGCATCCAGTAACTTAAGGCCGGCATAATTCTGCCAAATGGCAAGGATGTAAGGTCTCTTGACGGTCGAAATTATATGTAGACTGCACTGTACTTAACATCAGGTTCAATGTAGTCAATTTACATTGTCAGGATAAAAAAAAAAATAGTTTTCCCGCAAATAGTATCGGTGGATAAATTGCTGGGCATTATGAGACATTACATTCGTATCTCCGACGTGATATGCAGAGTTTTATAATTTAGAATTCTGAGTAGTGTTGCCACTGTTTACGGCAGGTTGAAAACCGACGTAAAGTAGCGGCTTGATGCTGCGTTTCGTACGGTGAGTGAGATATCCGGATGCCCAAATCCCCTCCCCTTCCCAATCCCTAATTATCCCTTTCCTGTAAGGTCGGCAACGCACCCATGATTCTTCTGGTGATGGGCGTACATGGGCGGTGGAGATCACTTACCATCAGGTGACCCACTTGCTCGTTTGCCGGCCTATGCTATAAAAAAAAGTGTTTTCTTATACTACTGACCCTGGCGCGTTCGAAGGCTGAGGTGTGCTGTGGCCGGATTTCGTCAGCAGGTGCAGGATCGAAGAGTTCATTGGTTTTGTACGCGACGCCTGGGTACTTCTTGCGCCTGGGGATCGCTGGCTCGATGGGTCCTGGGGAAGATGATTTATTTAATACAACTTTGAAGACCATAAATACTACGGTGGATTAGCTAAAGAATTCCTATTTTGAAAGGTTAAAACATAATAATACTAGCCCTCTATTTTACACGGCCCTCTATTTTACACGACCCATTATTGGGCATGATCCTCGTCTACTGAATGAGAGGAGTTAGGTATAAGTCCACCACGCTAATGCGGGTTGGCAGACTTGACAAACCCAAGAAATTCTTATGAGAAAGTTGAAACTCCATAGGTGTGCAGGTTCCCCCCTGATGTTTCTTTCACCGTTAAAGCAAGTGATACTTAACAATTAATGCATACGTAACTTAGAACAGTCAGAGGTGCATGCTCTAGGGCCCGGGTTAGAACCTGCGACTTTTATCTTGGCAGTTCGTACGACTTTCTGCTGATAACTTGACGATAGCTCGCCACAGGATATTCAGAATAATACACTTAGAAGAAGAATCTTAGAAGTCTAACTTATGGCGTAAAATCTATTTAATTAAGATAAGAGTTATTTAATAAGATGCCCGTTTTGAATGAGAATTAATAAAAAATATTAATAAGAGTATTCAAACATTTCTCAGAGAATAAAAACTGTTTCTTATAATAACAGTAAAATAAATTCACATTACCCATTTCCTTTATAGAATATTCTAGATTATAAACAACCGCACACACAGAAAATAGAAACCGACTGGTCTCGACTCCAGACTCTAAATGTCAATCTTATCTTGTATAAATTACGTTAATGGATCCAGTTTTTTTTTTTATTTTAGAACGAAAATAGCGAAAGTTTATAAAACAGCAAAAGTCATGTAAACATACTGGGACTTTAAAGAACATGTTGTAAATGATAGTTTATATAGGTTATATAGTTACAAAGCAATGCATGGCACTAAACTGCGCTCATAACCCCGAGACATAAGATGTTAAGTCTCATAATGCCCAGTAATTTCACTGGCTTCAATGTCCTTCAAACCGAAACACAACTGTGCTTACACATTGTTGCTTGGTGGCAGAAATAGACAAAGCGGTGGTACCAGCACAGACGGCCTCTCGCCTACGCGAGACCTACCACCTTGTAAATTTATTTTTTCCAGTTCATTCATTCATAAGCCATTCTTTATTCCTGAAGGGGTGGGCATAGGCGCTACACCCACGATACCGATATTATTTCCATACTATGATGTTATAGAGGCCGAACCTATCGCCTACTGGCATTCCGGTCTTGAACAACTAATGTGTGATATTTCATATCGCAAATTCTAACAAAAATTGTGATTGTTTGATCTGGGACTAGAACCCAGTATCTCACTATTTCTCAACGTATAACTGCAACTAGACCTATGAGGCGATTGAAGGGGAAATATAGGTGGGATATCGTAATAAATATACAGTAGCTTTAAATTGAGAACCTTGTGTTTTCGTCAGTTCATAAATTTATAAAATATCCTAGCTAGTTTGAATTCAAAACTCCTTCATATTAATAATATAAGTATAATATTACTCTACCCTGTTTGTCTTTAAAACCACTCCATATAATTGGGAGATTTGAACACTTGAGATATCTAGATGATATAATTTATACCGCAAGTGGCTCTTCAAACAGATCCAGTTAAAATGACGTTGCATAGAAATTGAACACTCAGACTTTATGCTTTAGTGGGTAGACACTTAATGGAATTAGTAGAAAATGGTAGTAAAATTGGAATTGTGTTCAAGAGCTGCTTGTTTCATATGATATCACAATGAAAGTTGTAGAGATATTAAAGAGTATGGTAGAACTAGACATAAACCTTTTAAATTAATCTAGAGGAATAAAGATGGAAGAGCCAGTAATCAGTACTAACCAGAGCTACTGTACTAAAGTTCTGGATGTGTTGAGTAATCGAAAAAGTTAAGAAAGTGAATGAACTGCAAACAGAATTATTTCAGGGACCGAATGATCTCAGATACTGTATGATCTATAGAACTGTGTGATTGGAGAAATCGATAAGGTCTAACTGATTTGGAATTGGTTTTGGAACCAGTGAGTCAGGTCGCTCCGTGAAATAGAGCCAGTGTTTCAGCCTGTAGTTCTTACGTAACTTTAGGCAAGTTGGAGGGTGTCGTGGATGCCGGCTACTTCACGCCTTGCTGCTGTAGCTGCTTGTTTTTATACTCATGCTACGGATGAAAGTACAACAATGCCTATTAGTAAGTAAGTACTGAGTACAGGGGTAACCCTGGTCAAAGGCAAGGCGACGGGTGGCGTAGGTGCTGGTTGTATGACCACACCCTACTACTCCTTGTACTTATGCTACCGATGAGAGAACAAAAGGCCTATCACTCACCCCTGGCTATAGGCAAGGCGGAGGGTGGCGTGGGTGCTGGTTACTTCGCTACGCCCTACTGCTCCTTGTACTTATGCTACCGATAAGAGAACAAAAGGCCTATCACTCACCCCTGGCTATAGGCAAGGCGGAGGGTGACGTGGATGCTGGTTGCTTCACCACACCCTGCTGCTCTTGTTGCTGCTCCTTATGTTTATGCTATCGATGAGAGAACAATAGGCCTATCACTCACCCCTGGCTATAGGCAAGGCGGAGGGTGGCGTGGGTGCTGGTTGCTTCACCACGCCCTGCTGCTGCTGCTGTTGCTCCTTGTACTCATGCCATCGGTAAGTGCTGCGATATTCGGAGTGCAGCTGAAACAAGACAAACTTCAGTTAAAAAGAAGAGAAAATTTCGATTTGAAAAATAAATTGGCTTCTGAAACCATAATTCGTCCCGTTCCGAGAGAATATCATATTTTGATAATCGCCAAAAAAAATTAATTACACTTTGGAAACTATATAATAGCATCACTTCTAGATATATATATTTTGTATGGCATGATGTTTGTTTGCTTTTCTGGGAGACAGACCCAACACAACAACAACCCGGTAGAGTCGGACCATTTATGCTACCGACTTAACTGTGTGCTGGCTCTACAAAGATTGTCCGGTAGAGATCGCTTTTAGCGATAAGACCGCCTTTTGTAACTTGATTTAGTTGTAAGGTTCTAATGTATAATTTTAATTATTGGTGTGCAATAAAGAGTTATCTATATATCTATCATTGAAACATTTCTCAACAGCATTTTTTATATTTCAATATTATTCATCCCTCACCAATACCTACGACGTGCACTAATGGCTCAATACAAAAGGGGTTCCAATAACAACGCGACAAAGCGATCCAACTCTACAATTGAATTCTATGCCAGCTAAAAGGATAAAATAAAAGAAAAAATACATCTCTAAGCTTCGTAGCTAACTCAGAATACGTAGGTATAGCTATAATAGTTTCTCCAGAGCTGTTATCGATACAGCCAGCGAAGTGTGTAAGTTTGTTACAGCTAGTGATGGGAGAGATGAGGTATCGAGGTTGGTGGCAATTTTGATGTCATTTGAAGCGTGTTATTTGCCGACCGGGCTAGGTTATTTTACTTAGGTACGGTCACTGTTTGGATTAAGCTAAGCCCGATATTAAAGCAAATATTTTGGTCACTAAAAATGAATGTACCCTACGCCGGGGTACAAATAATTGAATTTAATAAATTAAAATTGGCTTGAATTGTTATTGCATATTTGCATCCATTTAATAATGAACTGATTCAAACCAGTCGTTAGATAATTTTCCCTTAAATAAGTTTGAACTCGAATTGAACGTGTCTAAATTTGGGAATTTTGCTAGTTCATCAAAGAATGTGTCAATACAGAGATGTGTATGAAGTGAATGAGTTTGCGAAACTTAAGTGCATATTTACATACCACGCTCTGGTGGTGCGAAAAATTACAATTTCTAACACTTAGGCGTTAGACAATGGTTGAACACTTCCATACACTTCCCATCTATTGAAATTATAGCCGTAGATCATGAAACCGTTATTTACACTGCACTGGCTGAATAGATACATGAGGAAAGAGATAGGAATAGGGAAGGAGGAATGTGAGAAGAGAGAGGAAAATAATGCGCAAATTTGTGCCGAATACATCTAAACTTTCAACCGATTTCAAAAAGTATTTGCTGTAGACAAAGCTGTCTACAGCGTGGTTCTACCACTTATAAATTATTTTCTTTTGCAACGGCATTGCTGTATAATTACATGGAGAAAAACCTTTGATAGATGTAAAAACAAACATAACACATAACATAAAAAACAAACATAACATAAAAAGAGAAAAACAAAAGATTATTAAAATTTATATTGCACCGCAGACATTAAATGTAAAACTCGTGTACTTTTTAATAATTTCCGCAATCAAGTGCTACATTAAGGTGCCTTTACACTACTTGTTTGTAGTTCATTTCCTAGCGGTTTTTTTGCGAGAATATTACCTTGAATTTAATAGATTCTCGGAGGTCAGACTTCGATCCCAGCGTGCAATGTACGTAAGAAATTTCAAAAATACATGTGTATTCATTTATGTAGTTAATTCTCTCTCTTTGAGTCGTAGAGCCAAGCTATAGACAGTTTTGTCTACAGTATGAATGAGCTGGCTCGACCGGATCATTACCACTGTCTCACAGAAAACCGACGTAAAATAGCGGCTTACTGCTGCGTTTCGTATGGTGAGTGAGATATCGGGAGGCCCAAATCCCCCTCCCCTTCCCGATCCCTAATTATCCCTTTAAGGTCGGCAATGCACCCATAATTCTTCTGGTATTGTGGGCGTACATGGGCGGTGGAACTCACCATCAGGTGACCCACTTGCTCATTTGCCGGCCTATGCTATAAAAAAAAATTGTTTTAATTACGGTGAAAGTAAACTTCATGAGGAACCTTCAAATCTGACAGGTCACTATTAGAATTGAAGGTTGAAGTCTATCAACCTACCTACTGAATTAAGCCTAGCTCTTTCCTAAGCCTAAGTATAATAGTAAAAGAGGCCCCTGGAGTCAATATAAATATTCTCGATTCAAGAGGCCTCGGGTTTCAATGTTAATAATATTCAGATGATCCTGTCGATCCTGGCTAATATGGGAGAGATGGGATAATCTCAAACGAATGTTAGAAATAGGATAGAGAGCCTTGATTTGATTGTACCAATGGGCGAGAATTTTCTGCCGGCGATGATTTGTTTGTATGTTCGTGATACACAAGTGTACAAGGTGGTAGGTCCCTCGTATGCGAGAGGCCGTCTGGGTTGGTACCACCGCCTTGTCTATTTCTGCCGCCAAGCAACAGTGTGTAAGCAATTTTGTGTTTAGGTTTGAAGAACATTGAAGCCAGTGAAATGACTGGGCATTATGAGACTTAACATCTTGTGTCTCGGGGTGACGAGTGCAGTTCAGTGCCATGCAGTGCTTTGTAATTCAAAGTACTGTGTGGCGTTGCTTCTGTTTATGGGCAGGTGTGGCGCTTACCATAAGGCGAGTGTCTTGCTCGTCTCGTCATTCAATCAAATAAAAAAAATGTCAGAGGAATTGGTGTAGTGAGTTGAGGCCTTGTTTATACAGTCAAATATTGTACGCTTTAATTTGTATTCTTATTTATCTCAATCAGCGATGTGCTTACAACATACGTAATTATTTCTGTCTGGCGTTATTCCGGATTAATATCAGGGTCTGCCTTTCCATTATGATTTGCTGGTGGATTTGTTACTATATCGGGCGACCTGCCATCTGACCACCATAATCCGCAACAGGAACCAATTTTCGTCATTGTCTTGTCCGTTAAGGGCCTTCCGTGAGCAAATGACCTTGAATGACTCGCGGCATACTAACTCGTGTACTTGGCGTGCAGAATATGCACGTATTTAGCGAATAATTGATTTAAAAATTCAGGTTTTCGTCTTTTCAAAAATTTAAAACGGGCAAAATATTCGTTATTAAATTACCATCTATTGATGTTAATCTCATATGAAAACAATCTGTACTTTAAAAGGAAAGTACGGAATCTTTGCATGTTTCTCATTTTTATGGCTCATTTATAACGATCATTAAAAAAAATATGTCAACGTTACCATGAATTTGAATCGAACAAAGTAAACCTGACAGACAGTAGAAATATATTGTATATTTTATTAATCAATATTTATTTTAAGTAATGACTAGATAGCCTCTAAAAATCTCGATCGCGCGGCGTTTTGCTAGGGGTATGGCCTTAACAGCAGGGTGTACCACGTGCAATTGGGATTGGCTTTGGGCTTAAGATATTAGCGCCCACTTACATTCCAACAATAATAATTTAAGAAGTACTTATAAATGACTTCAAATATTTTCATTAAACGTAATTAAGAACACGGTCGATTAAAGAAGCTTCATTGCAATTGGTCAATCTCTTTGGGAGTAAGGATGCCAAATACACAGACATACAGAAAAACGTCTACCACCGGTTTGTAGCGAGTTTTAAAGCAGTTACAATTTTGTATATTAGAGAGAGACTTATATATCTTGTCTAGCAGCGAACACGTAGCGAACAGGCTGCGGTTGCGTTCCGTTTTGTTTAGTTAAGGGCCTTCCGTGAGCAAATGACCTTGACTGACTCGCGCCATACTGACTCGTGTACTTGGCCTATGAGTTTTCGTGCAGAATATGTGCACGTATTTAGCGAATAATGATTTAAAAAATCAGGTTTTGGTCTTTTCGAAAATTTAAAATGGGCAAAATATTCGTTATTAAATTGCCTATCTAGTGATGATAATCTGATATGAAAAAAATCTGTACTTTAAAAGGAGACGCACGGAATCTTTGCATTTTTCTCATTTTTATGGTTCATTTATAACGACAATTTAAAAAAATATATCAACATTAACATGAATTTGAATCGAACAAAGTAAAGCTGACAGATTGTAGAAATATATTGTATATTTTTTTAATATATATTTATTTTAAGTAATGACTAGATAGCCTCTAAAAATCTCGATCGCGCGGCGTTTTGCTGGGGGCATGGCCTTAATTCAACGTGCGTTCTCAAAACGCTAGTGTATAAAGTCGCTTATACGCAGTCGTCATACAATATTAAATACACTTATGACAAAAGGTAAAAATATAATTAAACTTTTCATTACATCGAGTTTGTTTAATGCTTATATTTTTGCTTGAGGTTATATTATTACTTGAGCTATTTATAAAAATGAAATGCTGTTCGTTGGTGACGGCATCATTATTGTAATAATCCAAATAAGGTTTTATGGAATATAAAATTGGAAAAGTGGTCCTGATTTATTTGAAATTCGTGATAACTGTGAGTGCTTTTCTTTTTTTATCACGGCAAAGTGACTGCACAATACCTAATGGTAAGCGTAGTCAGAAAAAACCAGCGACCACCGACAAACAATGAGTTTATCGGTGGTCAGAAGAGTCAGAGCCTGTATAAATCCCCTCTTCGGAAAAAAAATCTTATAAAAGTATTAAAATTAAAGCATGAAAATATGTTCGTTATACATTAAAATATACACGTCGTATTGAGAACCTCCTTTTTAGTCGTTCGTTACAAACAAACATTTTAACTCTAAATAATTCCACGCTTTTGCTAGTCCAACATAAATGTTTACAGCAGAACCTTGTAGAATATTCTATTCAAGACTACAAATATAACTAAAACAAACTACAACCAGAACAAAGAAAATTCCAGAAAGTAAAGGTTATGTTATTGTTGACCGGGATTAGGGTTGCCACCATTTTGCTTGATAAATTGTTTGTATTTTGTACGGAATATTTATAAAAATAAAATGTCTTCACAATCTGAAGATACAAAATGTGGTGATTTATTTTTTTTGTCATTGCCTTTACATTTTTTACATTGAGTGATAGAGCCACGCTGTAGACAACTTTGACTACAGCATGAATGGGCTGGCTCGACCGGGTTGTTACCACTATCTCACAGAAAACCGACGTAAATTAACGGCTGGCTGCTGCGTTTCGTACGGTGAGTGAGATATCCGGAACCCCAAATCCCCTCCCCTTCCCAATCCTTAATTATCCCTTTCCTTTAAGGTCGGTAACACGCCTGTCATTCATCTAGTGTTTTATATACTCATCTAGACAAAACGATCTACAGAATGACTCTACCACTCTATGAATTGTATTTATATTGTATTATTGTTGTACCTATTCTCATCAAATCAGTGAAATAAAATCGATATTTGTGTTTTTGGTGATACGTGCAATATTTCATCATCAGCCACAGGACGGCCACTGCTGAACATAGGCCTCCCCCAAAGATTTCCAGAGCGACCTGTTGGAAGCGGTCTGCATCGAACTTTATCAGGTCGTCTGTCCTAATATTTAGAACTTCATAAATAATATATTCCTCAAGAATCGAAGCATTGGGTATACAATGCAGCAATTGATTTATATATATAAAAGAAGAAGACAGAAGAAGATAATTCTGTCCACTTCATAATAGTAGCATTTTTTAATTCTCACATATTTTTAAAAATCATATTAGCACGTGCGCCAACCCTATTCAGCGTTGTCAACTTTTGGAAACAACGGCGCGCTCTACACTGCTACTAATTACATTTGCGCTAAAAAAATATGAAAAACAGACTTCAAAGTTCCAAAAATAGGGATGACGCTTGTTTTTATCGATTATCGAGTGAAATCGGAGTATCGGCAGTCTACGTAGCGCCTAACGATGTGTCATGAATTATTCTAGACGGATAGTGGGTCAGCGGAGAGATTGCTTCTAGAAATGATGGCCTTTATGGCGTCTATACAGCATTTAGGAACGGGTGTGAAATGGTTTACTGATAGAAATAGTAGTTAAGAATAATGCATGGTGTGAATTTAGATGTGATATTGGTAATAATAGGGTAGCTGACTTGATCTTTTTATTATTTTAGTCAATAAGAGCAAGGCGCTCGAATGATGGTAAGCGACACGCGTGCCCATAAACAGAACACCACACAAAACTTTGAATTACAAAGCACTGCATGACACTGAACTGCGCTCGTCATCCCGAGACATAAGATGTTGATGTAAGTCGCATAATGCCCAGTAATTTCACTGGATTCAATGTCTTTCAAACCGAAACACAACAGTTCTTCAACACTATAGGCGGCAGAAATAGACAAAGCGGCAGTACCAACACAGACGGCCTCTCGCGTACGTGGGACCTTAATTACAATTAATATTTCAAATATTGAACAAAACGCGTGAAAACGTACGTGAAATAAAATGAATGAGTAGTGGGACAATCTCGCTATTTCCCTCGCTCGCGTTCGCCGCGTTATGACCATCGTATATGTTGACGTCATCGTATATGGTGTGTATCTTTTTATTGTCATTCGACAATCATGCCTTCCACCAAATTTAAATAGCCTATAACCTAAACATTTTTGAGGGTATTAAAATAAATCTTTCTATTATGAATTATGGGCAATGTAAGCTATTGATTTAAATCGACAGCCTCCGTGGCGCAGCGGGCGATTAGCCGACTTTGAAGCGAGAGGCCGCGGGTTCGATCCCCGCACCAAGGCAAAATTTTGTGTGATCCACAAATATTTGTTTCGGGGTCTGGGTGTTGTGAGGTCGAAAGTCTCTCGTAGTTCCTGATACCTGACACAAGACTTTTATCTTACTGTGGGGTCAGGACTATGTACGTGACTGTTGGGTGTATTTATTAAAAAAAACATGCAATCATTACCGTTGCGGTCTACAGTTGACAATTGCCATTAGATCAATGATGCGAAACTGTACCATGGTGAGTGAGCAATTTCACCAAAAATCAGGTCATTGGATCAGTGGGCCGATGGTCGACCACACCTGTTACTAGGCGGGATCCAATTGCAAATTATACATACATAGACTTATGCCTGTTTTCAATAGGGGTAGCTAGAGACAACGGACTTCCACCTGCAACGATTCTTACACACCTCTTTGGCCTCTTTAACTCTCATTATATTCTTGCCGTCAAGCAGCAGTGATTATGATTTTGATTGTTATGAAATCACATCAAAATGAGAATAGCTGCCTCAGTGGCCCAGTTGTTGGCTTATATGGTTCGACTGCTGAGGTACGGGTTCGATCCCCGGGTCGGGAAAAGTAATATTAAGTTTTTATGTCACGAAATCCTCAGTCAAGCCCGCGCCCTATCCCATAATAGATCCCTTCAGGAATTACAAACGTGAGGGCGTAGTTATGTATGTCCATAAGCAATCCCCCAAAACATTCCATTGTAAAAAAACCGTCGTTTTTCTGCTAAAATGTACTTCGTTAGTCCCGGATGGGTTGCGGGGGCGTGCCTCCATGCGTGTAACGCGGCTGAGATGCGGTCTGCTCGAATTGCCTGCAAATTGTATGTGGGGCCATGGGAAATGTCGCTGCAGATGTTTATGTTGGATAATAAAACGCAATCTCATTTTTTGTGCTGGCATGATATTTAAAAGTTGGCCACACTATTTTTGTATTGTCTGTGTCTATAACTTGTGAGTTGTCTTTAAATGTTTATATCAAGATTAAACATGGTTTTATTATAAGAAGATAATACAAACCCTGAGAAAAACAACAGTTTACAGTCTGAATTGTACAGAAAACAGGGTTTTTATAAATTTGACCTCTTTGTCTGGGTGTATGTGTATGGCATCGTAGCGTCTAAACCAGGGATTCCGAAACTATTTAGTGTCTACTGCCTACTTCTTTTCATTTACTATCTCTTTTTGAAGTTGCTATTATTTTTTTGCTGTCCGGGCTCAATAAATAATTTTATTCCTCTATTTCTTTCTTTTTTTTGATATACACTGAATAAATTATATTTTTTTATTTTATTTTAACATTAAATAGAGCTACAGCTAGATTACAAAATATGTATCAGAATAGTACAACAGAATAAGCCATTTACAGATCCATACGAATAAATATTTGTTTATAAGGCATTTTGCATATAATGCTCATAACTCATTAACAAACAGTTTCACTAACAGACAAAGCTAAACAGATGTCATCTCATTAAACAGCATCCAATCAGCATTGGATTTGCAGAAGCTAATCAGTTTGGTAAACATATTTTGATCCGAATGTTTACGAATACCAGTAGTATCATAAGAGTATAGTTAATTGCTTGTTATTATTAATAATTACCAGACAATAAATTAAGGGATTCGGAAAGTGGATGGGAATTTGGGCCTCCGGATATCTCACTTACTGTACGAAAACCAACAGCTATATTTATGACATTTCGACCAACAGACATACCAAATTTTTTTTATCAAATGTTCTTCTTGGTTAATGGCGACGAGCTTAAATGAAATAATGCCATGAAGCGATCCGTTTTGAAATTATTAGAAATAGAGCAGCTCAATTTCACAAAATGGTCTCTCTTTATAGGCAAAAAGTTAAATTTTGAGCCACTGAAAATATTAACGCAATATCCTGCGAAACCCTCGTAATAAGAAAATAAAAACGTATCATACTTTGAAATATATAATAACACTAGCAGACCCGGCCACGCGTTGCTGTGGCTAAAGTATATGTTACATTATATTGTAGTAAATTATTCAATATACAGTATGGGCCATCTATTGGATACTTACTCAATCCAGCCGATAGATTACCTTACACCTCCATTTGTTACAATCTTATGGAACTTACAGATGATTATAAAAAAATAATTAGCAATAAAAATATATTGCGACTGTACATTGAGATATAAACTATCCTATCTCTCAAGTTTGATCAAACTTTGCGCACAGTTTGTAAAATTTGATTTAAATCAGTTCAGTAGTTTAGGAGTTCATTGCGGACAAACGTGACGCGTAATTTTGATATACAGGGTGTCCAGTAATTAATGGATAACCTTGAAATGTCTTATAGCAGAACGAATGGCCGTTCAGAGAAAAATACGAAAAAAAATATAACATAAGTAGTACCTGAGGTACGTATTTTTTTTTAAAAAGTCGTAATTTTTTGGGTTTATTTTACTTTCTTGGACACTACGACCAGAAATGAAGGAAATCCATCGGCTTTTTGTTGTTTTATTATTATACACTAACTATACTAATAGATAGATAGTCAATAGTATGAGAAGCTATTGCACTTTTAAAAAAAAATAAACATTCAAAACCATTTCTTTAGAAAAATTAGCAAAATTTTATTTTTAAACAAAGTTTAAACCTCTTGGGTATAAAAAAAATGTATGAATACATGAGTGACCAAAATTTTTTAAATAATGTCGGTTTTAAGTAGATTTTATAATGGTATAATTCATTATTGTATCTACTGTAAATAGTGATTTATTGCTATTAATGTAAGAAAGGAGCTAATTTGACCAAATAACAAAAACAATATAATATGAGATACTTTTTAAAATAAAATTGTACTTGTCTAATGAGGTTTATTAAAACTAAGATTTGATGTTGATAAAAGATAAAAATGGCTTATTTAAACAAATAGAAACCAAATTATCAGAAATAAATTAACTTAAATTTAATACTCATAATGTTTAAAATGGTTACTTCATAAGCGTAAAATGTGTCATATGATCTCCATATCTGCTTCCTGCGCGCCCGCCATTCCCCCCGGTTTTTGTGTTATGTTAGACAAGTAGGGTCTGAGTTGGCTATGTGCGAGTGAAAGGAACTTAAAGTAAAAAAATCCAACCCTGTCCATCCAACCCAATGGACAAATTATAATTGGCCCATTTTAATTACCGGGACTCTAACTGGGCAAAGTTATTTGGAATTTCTTCAAAATGAGCTGCCGACTTTATTAGAGAAGGAGTATCCGAGGAGCTGAGGGAATCGCATTGGTTGCAAAATGACGGCTGCCCTGCGCATTATGCTGTGTCTGTTCGGGAATATTTAAATACAGGGTTGGATTGGTTGGGTTGGTTGGTTGACAGGGTTGGATTTTTTTACTTTAAGTTCCTTTCACTCGCACATAGCCAACTCAGACCCTTCTTGTCTAACATAACACAAAAAACGGGGGCAATGGCGTGCGCGCAGGAAGCAAATATGGAGATCATATGACACATTTTACGCTTATGAAATAACCATTTTAAACATTATGAGTATTAAATTTAAGTTAATTTATTTCTGATAATTTGGTTTCTATTTGTTTAAATAAGCCATTTTTATCTTTTATCAACATCAAATCTTAGTTTTAATAAACCTCATTAGACAAGTACAATTTTATTTTAAAAAGTATCTCATATTATATTGTTTTTGTTATTTGTTCAAATTAGCTCCTTTCTTACATTAATAGCAATAAATCTCTATTTACAGTAGATACAATAATGAATTATACCATTATAAAATCTACTTAAAACCGACATTATTTAAAAAATTTTGGTCACTCATGTATTCATACATTTTTTTTATACCCAAGAGGTTTAAACATTGTTTAAAAATAAAATTTTGCTAATTTTTCTAAAGAAATGGTTTTGAATGTTTATTTTTTTTTAAAAGTGCAATAGCTTGTCATACTATTGACTATCTATCTATTAGTATAGTTAGTGTATAATAATAAAACAACAAAAAACCGATGGATTTCCTTCATTTCTGGTTGTAGTGTCCAAGAAAGTAAAATAAACCAAAAAAATTACGACTTTTTAAAAAAAAATACGTACCTCAGGTACTACTTACGTCATATTTTTTTTCGTATTTTTCTCTGAACGGCCATTCGTTCTGCTATAAGACATTTCAAGGTTATCCATTAATTACTGGACACCCTGTATAAAGATATAAAGTATGCATCAACCTTCTAAAACATGAAGACAAAAGTCCTTACTTAAAGTACAAAGATACTTTTACTACGTACGTGACGTGACTAGTGAATTGACTCAATCAAGACTCGTGCTGAAGGAACGCCAAGTACCCACGGGCACCCTGGAGTACCAGGAATGCGGTCACCAACAAAGAACTCGGAGGCGACGCCCTGACAATAGCTGAGACAAAGGCTCAACAATAAAGGCTTTTTGATCTGAAAATGCCTTGCAGTTTTATTTATGAAGAATCCTGGATGGGTTTTTGGCAAAAGCTGAATTGATGTGTTCAGTAAATTACTAATATTTATGATAATTGTTAAAACGCTCTACCATAAACCTAACGTATTGGCGCTTTAGTTTTTTGTCTTTTTTTTTATAGCATAGGCCGGCAAACGAGCAAGTGGGTCACCTGATGGTAAGTGATCTCCACTGCCCATGTACGCCCACGACCAGAAGAATCATGGGCGCGTTGCCGACCTTAAAGGAAAGGGATAATTAGGGATTGGGAAGGGGAGGGGATTTGGGCTTCCGGATATCTCACTCACAGTACGAAACGCAGCAGCAAGCCGCTACTTTACGTCGGTTTACTGTGAGACAGTGGTAACGATCCGGTCGAGCCAGCCCATTCATGGCCATGCTGTAGACAAAACTGTCTACAGCATGGCTCTACCACTCAAGGTCTTTCCATTGACGATATTATTTATACGCCCCAATAGCTAAACATAGAGGATCAATCTATTAATTATAAGACTATGTATTAATATACCTATGTTTACAAATAAAATATTCTAATTCTGATTGAGATTCTAAAGAGGCAATTAACCTCAAAATTATCAGTTAGACATTGAAATAAAAGGAGATTCGCTAGTGACCACCGTACACATGGTGTTAAAACCTGTCGTGATCCACACGCCTGTGTGGATCTCGTTCCAAGATCAGCCAGTGTATATCTGGTTCTCCCGAGGGGCTTGCGACATGACTTGATGGTTGATTGGAGCGGGTATAGGGGTACATCCTTGTATTACTGTGCCTGCCTTCATCTCCGAAGAGGGAAGAAGCATTTATACAGGCCGGCATGACTCGGGTGACCACCGATAAACCCATTGTTTGTTGGTGGTCGCTGGTTTTTTAGTGTAGTGAAGTCACTTTGCCGAGCTCGGATAAAAAAAGGTTTAAACGGATTTTATCGCGGTTTTTTATTTTATTTTGGTCCCGACGCGACGCGACGTTTCGAAAGTTTTTCAGCCTTCGTGGTCACAGGGTGGACTGAGGTGTAGGTTGTTTTGTTTAAACTAGTTTTGTTTCAAGTAACATTCGCGTAAGAAATCATTATTATCAGTCAGGTTATTTACTTTAAAGGAAAAGAAAAGCTATGAGGCCACTTAGGTGTAAATGTAAATATTTGAGGTGCTTTGTATGCGACAAGGCTGGCTGGTAAATTAATTGCTCAATAAACAATTCATTTGCATCACAATGGATCATCCATCATTACTTGACTAGTCAGCGCTTAGTCACTGGCTTGCTTTCGAGCCATGATAAATACCCCCTTAATATGGATGAATGGGGTTACAAGATAGGCCAGGCAATATTATGTAATCATTTATTAATAGTGGCCGCGTAGTGGTCGAAATTCGAGATGTATTTAATCATATTTTGTTTGAATGATGAGACGAGCAGTTCGCTCGTCTGATAGTAAGCGCCTGCTCATAAACAGATGCAACACCACACAGAAATTCAAATTACCAAGACTGTATGGTACTGGACTGCGCTCGTCACCCCGAGACAAGATGTTATGTCATAATGACCAGTTACTTCACTGGCTTCAATGTTCAAACCGAAACACAACAGTGCTTATACACTGCTTGGGGTTGAAATTGTGTCTTTTGTATTTGAACGTGTCATATTTTATTTTGTAAATAGCATTTATTCATTGCTGAAACAGGCGTTAAGTGTAACGTTCACATTGCTAAAAACAGATCTGTACTAAAACAGTAAAGACGTTTTATTTTCAAGGTGAAGGCTTCCAGACGCAGTCAGTACTGTCTGCATAATTTAACGTAGCATCTAGATATTTTACTTCTTTTATTGGATTATGTGGCTAGAACGACCATTTTTTAAAATTTCAAAGTAGTACATTCCTTTGGATAAAAAACATATAATAAACATTTCATATTATCAAGTAATAGTTTTTACTATAGATCGAGTAATTGTATCAGAATTCTAGAAAGGCATTCTAAAAAAATACATACTGGCTATTGCGGACTACTATTTTTTATTTGATTTATTTAATTAAGGAGTATCAGTACTCCTATACCAATAATATCACAATAATTAACTAGCGTGTAAGTAGATTTTAGAGATAGAGATTTCGTAGATATCGAGTACATTTTCGATTTCTCGACTTCTCAAGTTCTCTACCACTTTTTCTCGTCTCGATTAAGGCCAAATATCTCGAGAATTCCCACTTCGAGAAATCTTGACGACAAACCGATGTTTCACGACAATTACGATTAAGATGTTTCATTCACCGTTGAAGCAAGCGATGTAACAATAAAAACCAACGTACTTAGAAAAGTCTGATGCTCGTGGGTCCGGATTAGAACCTGCAACTTTCGTCTCGACATTACATACTACTCCCCGCTGAGCAATCGATGCTCTAAAGCCATATTTGAACAAATTCCAATCCTCCTGTAATGAACAGGTTAAGTATCCTTCTGATGATTTCTTTTTATCTCTCACTTGTGAGACAGTTCTTCAAATCATCCTGAATGGTACAGGTAATAGCCCCTTTAAAAATACCACTTCACTTTCATTCTTTCTGCCTGGCATTATCCCAGACCAATGCCAGGGTCTGCCTTCCCATAGTTATTTGACGGTGATTTTGGTATTATGTGGGTCGACCCGCTACTGACCCTCACAATTGTAATGGTGCTGCCACACCGGTGTTATAAAATGTTATATAACATTTTCTAACATTAAACATTTATTAACATTATCTAACATTGTTATAAAATGTTAGAAAATGTTTGTTAACAAATGTTGTATAACATTTTATAACATCGGTGTGGCAGCACCATTTAGTAAACATTTCTTAACAATTTGTAACATTTTGTAACATTTTTGAACATTCTTTAACCGCGGGCGGCGGTACTTTTGAGAGCGGCGCCGTCAAAGAAGCCGTCAAAGAAGAAGGGCCGATGTCATGTTTTCAGATGTTATAAAATGTTAGAAAATGTTTGCAAACATTTTCCGTCGGTGTGGGAGCACTTAAAACATCTAACAATTCTTAACAAAATGTAACAATTTAAATGTTAGAAAATGTTTGTTAACATTTTATAACATCGGTGTGGCAGCACCATAACGGGAAGTATGTTCTCAGAAATTTTCAGATCACCTTCTTCTTCCACGTGCCCTTATCCACCGTAGTTAGGTGGCGCAATATGCTTTTTAACACAATTACAGAAAAGTTTGTCTTGTAATTTTTACGACCAAATGCCTGACGTCTATTTCTGCCGCCAAGCAACAGTGTCTAAGCACTGTTGTGTTTCGGTTTGCAGTGCTTTGTATTTATGGGCAGGCGTGGCGCTTACCATCAGGCGAGCCGCCTTGCTCGTCTCGTCATTCAATCAAATAAAAAATAAAAAACCACCTGCCCTTACCCACGGTAGTGAGGTCGACGCAACTTGATTTTTAACACAATTACAGAAAGGTTTGGCTTGTAGTTATAACGCCTAGCCGTCTGTCTGACGTCAATCCTTCCCTGATCTCATAATTTCTGAGAATTGGATCACCGACTATTGCAGTGTTCATTTGATACACCTTAACTAGCATATCCTTTTCAACGATAACGGTGAATTTGATATGTCATTGCAGCACGATTGGATTTCTGCACGACCTTCACGAGATTTGTTTCGATACAGCCTCGCTGGCAATAGTTTCTCAACCTTGTTCAATTGGAAAGTTGAAATTCATTTTTCATGACGTAAGATAAGATCATGTAACATGCATTTGAGTATGCATGAGGGTTTAAACGGCAAACGAGCATGTGGGTCATCTCATGGTAAGTCATCTCCACCAGAAGAACCATGGGCGCGTTGTTGACCTTCAAGGAAAGGGATAATTAAGGAATTGGGTAGGGCCGAAGGGATTAGGGCCCAGGCATATCTAATTCACCGCACGAAACGGAGCAGCAGGCCGATGCGTTACGTCGCTTTTACTTTTTTTGTGAGACAATGGTATCGACCAGGTTGAGCCGGCCCATTCATGCCACACAAAACTGTCTACAGCGTGGGCTCTACCACTCAATTTAAAATAAACTTCAAAAACGTTATAAGTTGACGAGGTTTATATATTCCCTCGTTTATCATTAGATCTTAGCCAAATTTAAATGAACCATTCCAGAAAAACTGATCAAATTGAGAACCTCTTTTTTTGCTTCGGACAAATCTGCAGAATTAGGTCATATGGTAATATTACCGCCTCGTTGTATACAAGAGCTCTCATACTGTCGTCTACACGCTAATGGCCTTCTGTGTGGCTTTTTTTAGAATCTCAACATTGGCTTTGCATTTTGCTTTTCTTTTTTTATTACGGGCGTTTTAAGTTGATTAAAGTTGTATCAAAAAGAAGCTTGTAAATTGTGTGTTGTTGGTGTGTAATTAATTAGAATCTAAATTATTTTATGTATTTTCGAACCTGTTTTTTTGTAAAACGTTTTTTATATTATTATTAAACTTAATTCAGTTTGAAATTTTACTAAACGATTTATAATTTTGTCTCGAGTTAACACACATAGCAATGCATTGCAAACAATTAGGAATGCTTAATTAAAACACTATTTTCGTCTCTTTCTACCTACTTTATAAATCGCGTTGACAATGAAATTTAAAAGAATGTTTATACATAAGTATCGTTTATAAGTTTCTCGTTTCGAAGGACATTGAAGCCAGTGAAATTACTGGGCGTTATGCGACTTAACTTCCTATGTCTCGGGGTGACGAGCGCAGTTCAGTGCCATACAGTGCTTTGTAATTCAAAGTTCTGTGTGGTATTGCTTCTATTTATGGGCAGGCGCGCTTACTATCAGATACGAGAGCCTTGCTCGTATCGTCATTCAATTAAATAAAAAAAAGCCTATAAAATATAAAAAATAAACACAAATTACGTAAAATCTTGTAGTTTTTAAACGCACGATCTTTCTAAAATCACTGATAATTCGCCTCGGTATCTTATCTACGGTTATCAGTGTATTTTTATCTTTCCCAGAATGCATTAGGTTATAATGATATTATTCACTTCTATTTTTGAAGTGAAACTTCTTTACATCGTTGTGATTTGAAAATTTAATGAAACGAAAAAGCGACAGTAAAAAGAGACAAATATATTCATAAATAGCATTTAGCCTGCGAGAGAATGTGATAGGTTACAAGTAAACTACTTTAGCACCGTTGTTATTTGAAAATTCGATGAAACGAAAAAGCGACAGTAAAAAGAGACAAACATATTTATAAATACATTTAGCCTGCGAGAGAGTGAGATAGATTACAAGTATGCTATCACGTGTCTTTGCGCCTGCGTACAACGAAATCTTCGGAAAATATGTCATAAACAATGTGGTGTATCATTCAAGTGTTTTAT
Source organism: Amorpha juglandis (assembly GCA_949126905.1). NCBI lineage: Eukaryota > Metazoa > Arthropoda > Insecta > Lepidoptera > Sphingidae > Amorpha > Amorpha juglandis. Next base: position 9,737,757 of record OX421389.1, read on the forward strand.
TTCTTTTTGCATTTGCTACTAAAATTAGTTGGTTAATTAATGGACATATTGTTAGATGTAAATTATTTTTAATCTGTGCGGATGGTGTTTATAAAATTGACATCGGGTAGATACACCTAAAATTATGTATAAAAGAGGTGCACGACTTGACAGAGCACAGTTGACAGTTCGCATTTCGTCATCGTGCAGTGAAGACCTTAGTAACTATCGTCACTCGTGGTCGTTATTATAGTAGCCAGCCTTCTTCTTGGCTGACCGTTACTGTAGTAGTAATTCTGTCGTAGTTAATCATACTAAGTGTGTATATAAGTTCCATTAAAGTAAGGCCTACAATTTGTTATTCCTGACACGAGTTTGTTCTCTGTGAATAGAATAAATTAGTTTGAAAGTGATCATGATATTTGTGTTCCTCCTACTCATTAATTTCTAAGAGAATGTTAATTATTTATTTTATGTTAGTATGGAACCAGCCATACAACAGACTAGTGCCGTGATCGTCCCCTCATTTGGGTAATTGAAAAACAAAATGCATAAAGTTTCATTCCAGTCGTGCTGGCCGTCACAATTATTTCTTAACAATGAGTCTCTCAAAGGCTTTTAAAGATTGTATCTTGTATAACAAGGTTACCCACAATGGCTCGTATAAAATTTGAATAAGCTACTTTGAGATTTTATTTATTTAAATTGAAGAAACCAGTAAATCGTTGGTAAAGTGGACATACGAAGACATTTTATTAGCAAGTACATGTGACATGTATTGCTTACCATGCATCATTATCTTAAGTAGGTATATTTATTTTAATATTAGCCCTGTATCTCTACACGTCTTAATGATGGGCACAGACCTCCTCTACTGAATGAGAGGGATTAAGCCTTAGTCCACCACCCTGACCTAATGTGGTTTGGCAGACTTCACAACTCGAAATTCATATTAAAAACTTACGCAGGTTTCCTCATGACGTTTCCTTCACCGTTAAAGCAAGTGATAATTAACAATGAATATGCACGTAAAATAAAAAAAGTCAGAGGTGGTCAGAGGTCTTGGTTTCGTAACTGCGACTTTCGTGTCGACAGACAGACAGTTTGTTTGTCGGCAAGCAAGCCGATACTGATGATAAGCAATTATGCTGACTATTCAATAGTAAAAAAAATGATAGAGTAACGCTGCAGTTTTCTGTTCAGCATGAATAGGAGGGATTGACCGCTGTTTCATGCCATTGTGTCACAGAATATAAAACGCTAGTTAGTTGTTGCTTTTCCCACGTCAAAAAAAACAGAAAACAAAAAAACAATTTTATTTTCAAAATACTAAGAAGCTAATAATAAAGAAGTTTGAGTTGTTGCTCTTTGCTAATCATTGACCATTAGTTAGCTTTTTTATTACTTTGTATTAAATAAATATAGAAGCATGATGTAGAAAATATCAATATTCTCAGACCAGTATTACAACACCTTAAGTCACAGAATCCAATTTAAACATATTTCAAACTCCACTCAGCAAATACTCAACACACAATAATTCTATGTCGATGACGCATTTCATTCTGGACAATGGCTACTGGAATAGCAAACATTTTTTGTACAGTTTCTTTATATTTTTTGTTTTTATAAAAAGAAGGATTCTGTACTCGCTTTTATTACGTGAAGGATTTTGGTATTACAAAGTTTAAACCAGTTCAGGGACGTTTGATATAATCGGAGAACAGAGTCATCCGGTGTACATGTTATTAGATAGGCCACCATAATTCTGGTGACTAATGAAAGACTAGGTGATAGGTCCCTCGTACGCGAGAGGCTGTCTGGGTTGGTACTGCTTGTATATATCTGCCACCAAGCAGTAGTGTCTAAGCCCTGTTAGGTTTCAGTTTGAAGGACACTGAAGCCAGAGAAATTACTGGGCATTGACATGAGAGACAATATAAGTTAGGCAAACTAGTGTACTCATGGTTTGTTGGATTTAATCTATTTATATCAAGCACAACAATCATGAGCAGTTGTCTGATTTTCGAATTGCAAAACTCATATATTTACTGCTGCTCAACAGCTGGTAGCAGAATTCATAACCTGCCATAGTTATCCACACACCTTGTGTGAATTGTGTTGCAGGATCTGCCAATGTATATCCGGTTCTCCCGAGGGGTTTGCGACAAGACTTGATGCTTAGTTGGGGGCGAGTAGAGGAGTACATACTCGTATCCCTGTGCCTGTATCGGTCATCTGTCTGCCGTGTCGCAAGCTCCTCGATTTGCTTCTCCCTCTTCGGAGTGCGAAGAAACATTTAAAGAGGGTGACATGATTTTGGTGCCGTTAAACTCATTGTTCTTCGGTGGTCGCTGGTTTTTTGGTTTGCACTGCGCTTAACATCAGGTGTAGTACCCTCACTTTGCCGTGCTTGAATAAAAAAAACTTACATATTATGTTTGCCCTACTTGGGATTTGGTACCAATGTCTTTACCAGTGTCTAGACTAGTTCGATATTTCCTTTTGAACTCACTTTTTATTCTGGTACTTCTTGTTTAAAGAATAGATGCTGTTCGGAATGAATTTACGGAATTGTGGAAGTATACTGTCTTTGGTGTATTTTTTTATCCTGACTCGGCAAATGTTGGACGTCGTAGAAATCTGTAGCTATATGCAGGCCACTTCCAACAGGTCGGTCTGGAAATCTTTGGGGGAGGCCTGTGTTCAGCAGTGGACGTCCTGTGGCTGATGATGATGACGACACGGCAAAATGACTACATAGGAGCTGATGTTAAGTATAATGCAGTCCAAAATATCGACCGTGAAGAGACTTTGCGATACCACGTTGCGCTAACCTCACTGCGAATGTGATAAGAGCAGATGGAAGAAGATACATTTTGTTCCGCCATAGTCGGCAGATTATCTGGCCTGATGTTACTGGATGTATATCCAGTGCAGTCCAGCAATTGTATACTTGCTGACCACAGAACATGACTGGCCTAAATAAGCCAATATAGCGGGGTTTTCAACACTATCCAGTGTCCCACTGAGTCTTATTGTGGGAACTGTTTTGTGAAGAGAAAGCCATGGGAATATACGATAAATGTATTTATTGTACGCGTGGGAACATTTTGCTTTAAGTTATGTGTGGTTGTAGGTAAATAATTATTTGGAACATTGGAGTGCGAAGTGGAGAAGACTGACTGGGAACGCGGGCTTTATCACGAGATATCACGAGAATATCGTCTTGCTGCTGCGTTTCGTACCTAAACCTTATATTTAATTATCTAAATATTTAAAACTCAGAATTTATATATATAAAATTTGGCATGTAGGTAGATGTTATGACGTAGGCATCCGCTAAGAAAGGATTTTGATAAATTCTACCCCCAAGGGGATAAAATAGGGGATGAAAGTTTGTATGAAAATCACGCGGGCGGAGCCGCGACCAAAGCTATTAGTTATAAACTAGTTTTGAAAAGAGCAACGTTAGAGTAGAGTTTCTTGTCCGTTCTTCTCTAGCTAAATAACCGGAACTGGCGGTAGAGTTTTGACGGAATCGGAATAATAAATAATGGTGTAATGTAATGTTTTTTTTTTTTACTTTTTTATACTAGCCCTGTATTATATACGTCCCACTACTGGACACGGGCCTCCTCTACTGAATGAAAGGCATTAGGCCTTAGTCCACCACGCTAGCCTAATGCGGGTTGGCAGACTTCACATACCTTCGAAAAATCTTATCGAGTTCTCAGGTATGCAGGTTTCCTCACGATGTTTCCTTCACCGTTAAAGCCCCACCGTTAAATAATGTATTGTAGTATTTTATAGATTCAATAAATATTTTACATTTGAATTGAATCATTACTTTGAACTGAGCATTATGTTCAGTAAAAAAGATATTTTCAAAAATAAAATGTTCTTTATCAGTACAGTTTTATCCACAACAGTCTATGTTGAGTCAGTTAGACATTATTTAGTTCCGAGCAATTTATATTAACAAGCCATTTCACAATACGCCCGCGTTTTAGAAAGTGTCTTGCCTTTACGCAATGTTACTTTCAACCTAGCATGTGCCTGTAATCTTACGAGTATAGATAAAACATTATTAATATCAAAAACGACTGATGGTCGTGTCGCTTCACGCCGAGACGATAGTTGTCACGATGTTCGTATTTACGAACATATGTATGAACATCCGTACAGCGCCCCTAGTGGATTGTATTGGAATAGCTTCATACACTTTTCTTGTATACAAATGGCGTCAGCTTTCGAACAATTTCCAAGGCTTCGAACGAAACTGACATCTATGCATCTTTGAAGTTCCATTTTTAATTTTGTAATCGAAATTAGAAAATGGAAGACCGGTGACCTGTTGTTAACCTGTTTCGTTCACAGTGTGAGTCTCATTACGTCATTCGTATACGCGAAATATAATAATATATGAAGTTAATACGTTTCCAATTCGATCCACCAGAGGCGCTGTACGAATCTGCATACATATTGTCATAAATACGGATGACGGCCTTAGGATGGAACTTAGGATCTATTTTAGTCCTGAATTTTTACATGAAGAAACTTGCAAACACCGAAATATTAGTTCATTTATAAGTTGACGCGTTTTGTAATATTCTTATCTTGTGCAATAAAAGAAACAAGTGTTCGTATATTGAAATATTGTCCACTTTTTGTTACACTACTGTTGCAAGTTATTTCCTCATTCTGTTAATTGCGATGTCGACACTGAGTCCCAGAATGTATTGGGAAATAAATACATTGTTTTGCTCGAATGATGAATTGTTCAGTGAGGGTTTGCGACTATTTTTAAGCCCCGACAAAAAGAGGGATAAGATAATTCTTCTGTTTTATTTATGGCTTCGCGTTATGCATTACGCTAATGACAAGTAAGTTATTATAATCTCAAGTCTTCACAAGAACGATAAATCATCGGTGTGGACGTTTTCAAGGTCTTGTTGGAGTGTTAGTGTGAATTCCTTTCATTACGATGCTTCATAGGTGATTTTTTCCAACCGGCTAGAACAAACGAAGTATACTAACGCACCCAGAACAAATCCCCCAAATTCAGTTTTTTATTCAAATAAAACTAATTTAAACGGATGTTATCGCGGTTTTATATACAATTTTGGTACCAAACCAACCAAAAAAGACATTGGTCTTTTTGGCAAACCAATGCCAGACCTCAATAAACACTGTGAGCTCTTTCTGCGTAGATCGGGCCAGTAACAAAATTAAATTTTAACAGAAACTGAAGGTAGGCAATATAACATTAACTTTTCTGGACAACCCATACCTCAGTACACCCCGTGACCACGAAGGCTGAAGAGTTTTCAAAACGTCGGGACCAAAATTAATATCCGTTTAATTTAGTTTTATTTCAATGTGTAAGTGAATTTGGGGGATTTTGTCCGGGTGCATTGGTATACTTCGATCGTAGAATAGAAATAGTTCGTTATAGAAATTTACTACCTAATCAGATTACAATTCGGCTGTGAAGTGAGAGGCCGCGGGTTCGATCCCCGCACCGAGACAAATGTTTGTGTGATCCACTAATATTTGTTTCGGGGTCTGGGTGTTGTGAGACCGAAAGTCTCTCGTAGTTCCTGATACCCACGACACAAGACTCGTATCTTACTGTGGGGTCAGGACTTTGTATGTGACTGTTGGGTGTATTTATTTATTTATTTAATTCATGTCCTTCATAAGCATGACGAATAATTAATGTTTCTATATTTATAGCACGGATACACTGAAATTGCGATGAGAATCTCCAATTGTCTGCGTCATTAGACCCCGTTATTCTCATTACCATTGTTTCGCCAGAGATATTACGGTCACCGACATTGTGACAGCTGTTTCTGGATTGGATATTTGTGCCCGTACTGCGAGTTTTTGCGAGTCCTATAGTCATCCGTATAAAAGTATATGTGGTTATAGTTAAGTCCAAACTTCCGTGAAATTTTGCCGTAACGCGGGGTATAGTCATATGTAGTTTACGCTAATTTGGACAGGCGTCGTAATATAAATAATAATAAATGCACCCAACAGTCATACACATTGTCCTAATCGCATACTAGGTTAAACCCATATCGTGGTTATCAGGAACTACGAGGGACTTGCGGTCCCACAACACCCAGACTGCCTGCTGCTGATTCCCTGTGCACCCCTGCACCCTAAAGGCGTCATCTGTCTTATGACGTCACAAGACACGTTTCGCATCGTTTCTCCGTCATTTGATAACTAACCCTTCCATTAAATTTCAATGGTTTCTAACTTATTTATTTTTGACGTTATAATATATAAAATTCTTTGACAAATGTAAATTATTGATTGATATAATAAAAATAATCAAGTCAAAACGCGATTGCATACAAAGCGTACATGTCATGTCGTCCTCTTATCTCGATCACACACTTCAAAACAGTCCCTTTCTCATTACCATTGTTTCGCCTGTGAGATATCATGGTTGTCGGCCCCGTGACAGCAGTTTTCAGATTGGACATGTGTTTTATTGCCTTGTATAGAGGTCGTGGAGTTATATACGATGAAAACGTTTCGCGTGCAGTTTTTTTTTATTTGATTGAATGACGAGACGAGCAAGGCGCTCGCCTAATGGTAAGCGCCACGCCTGCTCATAAGCAGAAGCAACACCACACAGAATTTTGAATTACAAAACACTGCATGATACTGAACTGTGCTCGTCACTCCCGTAAATAGACATTAGATGTTAAGTCTCATAATGCCCAGTAATTTCACTGGCTTCAGTGTCCTTCAAACAGAAACACAACAGTGCCTAATCACTGTTGCTTGGCGGTAGAAATAGGCAAAGCGGTGGTACCAACTCACACGGTCTCTTGCATACGAGGTACCTACCACCTTGTTATTCAACGTCAGGTAGCGTGTAAGCTACATATTATTATTTTTTGTATGGTATAGGCCGGCAAATGAGCAAGTGTGTCACCTGATGGTAAGTGATCTCCACCGCTCATAATACCAGAGGAATAATGGGCGCCTTTGCCGACCTTAAATGGGATAATTAGGGATTGGGAAGGGGAGGGAGATTTGGGCATCCGGATATGTCACTCACCGTACAAAACACGCAGCAGCAAGCCGCTACTTTACGTCGTCGGTATTCTGTGAGACAGTGGTAAAGACAATGTTGAGCCAGCCCATGCATGCTGTAGACAAAACTGTCTAAAGCGTGGCTCTACCACTCAAAACATATTCTTTTTGGAATGTTTATGCAACATTTGCAAGATTTTTAATAATAAATAAATAAATACACCCAACAGTCACATACATAATCCTGACCCCACAGTAATATACGAGTATTGTGTCGTGTGTATCAGGAGAAATTTCAGTCAGATTAAAGTCAGTTCCCCTCTGAGATGGGATTTTCTACAGACTTGATAAAATGGCGGTTCTTTTTCTTCTATTTTTATATGTTACGCGATATCTCCGCCAAATGTGGACCGATTTTGATGATTCTTTTTATATTCTATAGGTATTACTCCGATGGTGGTCCTATAAGGTCCTATATTTCATTAAGATCTGATGCGGAAGTACGACTGAAATGGGTGATTTCTCAACGGAAAACAGTAATCGGAACGCGGTTCGGGTTTATGTCGTCACTGGTAAAAATACTGAAGCGTCAATACGTGAACTTTACTGTAGAGCGTTTTAAAATTGATTTATTACTTTTTTTTTAGGCCGTCTGGGTAGGTACTACGGCTTTTTCGGCCGCCAAAGCAGCAGTGTTTAAGCACAGTTGGGTTTCAGTTTGAAGGACATTGAAGCCAGTGAAATTACTGTGCGTTAGACATTTAACAGCTTATGTCTCGGGTGACGAACGCAGTCCAGTGCCATGCAGTGCTTTGTAATTCAAAGTTCTGTGTGGTATTGCTTCTGTTTATACAGGCGTGGCGCTTACCATCAGGAGAGAAACCTGCTCCTTTCGTCACTCAAGCCAATAAAAAAAACTGTATGTGAGTGAAACCGTTGGATGTTTTTAAACCAGTTTGTTTTCAACTTCAACAAATAGAGGGGTGTTATAAGTTCGGCCTCTCTCTCTCTCTCATGAGTAATATTTCAATTAAATGAGTAATAATTTGACAGCCTCCGTGGCGCAGCGGACGAGTAGCCGGCTGTGATGCGAGAGGCCGCGGGTTCGATCCCCGCACCGAGACAAATGTTTGTGTGGTCCACAAATATTTGTTTCGGGGCCTGGGTGTTGTGAGACCGAAAGTCTCTCATAGTTCCTGATACCCACGACACAAGACTCGTATCTTACTGTGGTGTCAGGACTATGTGTGTGACTGTTGGGTGTATTTTATTTATTATTAATCTCACGAATTGTATTCGTAATTATATAGTTAAAGAAAATAGATCTTCACGTAACTTAATAACTAATTAAGTCAAGGTACGAATGAAGGTGACTTAACATTAACATTGCATTGTTTCTTAAATTTAAATCTTGACAGAATGACGCTTCATCCATTATCTTATTATGTTGATACTTGATGGCACCAACAAATCCCCCTCCCCTTCCCAATCCCTTAAATATCCCATCCCTTTGAGGTCGGCAACACGCCTATGTTTCGCACTCGCACTCGAACAGAACCTCTTTCTTTAAAGTCGGTTTATTACATATGAAATGTTCGTGCATGACATTACAGACTTTTAATTATCAAATTAGGTCATGGGACAGCTGCCTAGTGTTTATAATTCATTTTAAGGCTTGGTTTAAAATTACAAGGGCGTTATATAAACAAATTTAAAATATTAATTTTCTATCCTATTTATTTTTTAATCTATTTTAGGTTTTTCGGATCCCTCGTATGCGAGAGGCCGTCTGGGTTGCTACCACCGCTTTGTCTATTTCTGCCGCCAAGCAACAGTTGTGTTTCGGTTTGAAGGTTATTGAAGGTGAAAATACTGGAAATTATGAGACTTAACATCTTATGTCTCAGGGTGACGAGCGCAGCTCAGTGCCATGCAGTGCTTTGTAATTCAAAGTTCTGTGTTCTGTGGTGTTGCTTCTGTTAATGGGCAGACATGGCGCTTACCACCAGGCGAGCGCCTTGCTCGTCTCGTCATTCAATCAAATAAAAAAAAACTGGCACGAAAAAGTGACTACAATGGACCTGACGTTAAGTACAGTGCCGTCCAAATATAATGTCTAAAGCCAAGAGGCGTTGTTTTCCTCGACGTTTGGCAGAATTATGCCGGCCTGAAGTTAATGGATACACTGGCTGACCTCGGAACGTGACTCGACTGAGCGAGACAAACCTGTGAAGTCCCAGGATAAATCCTAAGGAGCAATCGTAATTTGAAAAAACACAAAAAAGTTGGAGTTTGTGCTCTATATGGTGGTGTGGGTTCGCTCCTATCATGGGACGGAAAAGGGAGGTAATGTGGGTGTTGTGTTTACAACTCTGCCTATCGTTACAGAGATACAGGAGAAAGCTAGAACGTAAATAAATGTAGCAACTAGTAAATATTTATTGGTTTTTGGACTGCTTTGAATAGACTTTTGCGAATTTTCGAAAACACAAATCATTGAAGAAAGGAATCATAAATTAAAATTTTATTTTCAAAAACTTAGATAATAGTTGTCTTTGAAGTCTTTGGCGTAGAATTCTCCGAATTTTTATAAATTCAATTGAAGAAAAGAATAATAAATTAAAATTATATTAAGAAAAGCATCATGAACCCGCAAGAGCTCTACATGTAGAGCTCTGAGACTTTTCAAATTTCGTATGTCGAAGATTGGACTTCAATAGTAATTTTAAAATAATTTTGAATCCATTAACTCATATCTTACTTTATTTTCGTAATACGACCGTCATACTTGCGTAGTATAATAAATTTCGACCAGACGCAATTTTCTATTATATGGGTCAGTAGCACTAACTATAAACCTATTTATAGCTCAAGCAACGTAATCATAACAATAATTTAGCGTTAGTCAGACGCCATTACCTACTTGAGATAATGAATACAATAGGATAGATAACATTTATACGAAAGCAAACAATTCACACGAAAAAAACATCAGCCATTCACTTTTTATTCACAACATCAAGTTATTATTTTCACGCAATGCCAGGTCAAAGGTCAACGAACATACAGCCTTAGTATACTCACTTCAGAAGCCCAGTGAATGTGCCTCGTCTCAGCCAAAACACTTCTTTCCATAGTAGAAAAAAAAACAAAACACAATTCGAAGTTTCACACCATTTCACAACACTGGCCACTGTTTTCGGAGCACCATAAAATTTCGAAAATAGAACTCGATAGAAAAAATATCGATTCGTTTTCTAGACAGGAGCGCGATCTGTTTTGAATTTAGAAAATTGTTGCCGCAAAAAGTGTAATTGGCCGCGTCCGTTGCGCGCCTGCGCCGCACACTCGTCTGACTCACCGGCAGCGGTTCACGATTAGACACAAACTATGACGTGACGCTATGCAAATTTCCATGCATTTTTCACGGCGCTATCTCGATAAAACAACCACTATCTGACACGGCCGGCAAACAGCTGATGATAGGTAAGGAAAATCTGTTATTACGCTCGATCGGGTTAGTGTGCCGGCCGAGATCGGCATATCTCCCCTCTCGCTCTACCTACAGGGGACTAGATAAGTGGCGTGATAATTTGCATCTGATAGGTTGATAATAATTTCCTTGTTTTTGCAACCAGTGGTTACGGTGAAAGCAATTATTATTTAATTAAAACCGTACATGCACCGAGAACATTTTGTTTACGGTAGCAACACTAGTTTCGCGTTAAAAACTCCATAATTTGGTCTCCGGTGAATAGCTCGTGTATCGAGAGTTCAATTACGAAATTTAATGCAGCAAATTGAGACGGTCCGACTTCAGACCAGGCCGGCGTGACTCACTCGTTGCACGTACAATAACACAGTTTTTTAGCGCACTAACAATTCTCATAACACCGTGTAAAAACCTTATTCCAAATTCAAATCACGTGTTTATAAAAAAAGTCATTATCTATGCCGTCGTGTGTGACGCTCGATTTTTAAATTTGACAGCTGACAGTTCGATTTGTATTAAATTCGTTGTTTTTGGTACGGTCGTGGCGCAGGGCGATGGCCGACTAGGTGTAAGTGGTGCGCCTGGGAGTGGTGGACGCCGTGACGGCAGGTGGTGGGATCAATACCACCGTCTGGGGCGCACGCACTGGCCGGCCGGCGCCTACTTCCAACTTATATTCGAATATGTAGCTTCATGTAGGGAGTGTTTATTTATTCCGACCGACATTATGTGTTGTCTTTGTCACGCAATTTGCTTATCTATGTTTATATATTAAAAACGCTTAATACGACTCAATCACGAATTCTCGAAAACTACTCATTATCATGAAATTTGGTCAGATTATAGTTTGTGTAAGGGGCCGGCCAAAAAAGGATTTTTACAAATTTTATTTAAGATAAAAATGTATGGTAGCTTGGTCCGGATAAAGACATTCAGGCAAAGACTTCAATATACTACTAGACGGGTTGTGTAGAGATAAAATAACGTCACATAACGCGGGAGTTTCACAGGTGACAGAGAGCTGGAAAGGAGTTCTAGTTAAGAATGAGTGAGATGGTAATATTGCGTTACGGTCAATTAACTGTAACTTAGTGGCGCAATTTCTATGTACCGCTTAGCCGGTCTAGTAGTAGGTATGTATTGAAGTCAGTCGTTGTTGACTAAAACCACATATTAATATACAAATTTTCAGCAATATATCTTATGAATGGCAAGTGTGAAAGGTACAGTTGGGAGGGGAAGGTCTCGGCGAACTTTCTTAGATCAAGTCGGAGATATTTTCGAGAAAGGCCAGGTCAGAAGTACCCTAAACCGACGTGCATGCATGAAGAATATAATGAGAGTGAAGAAGGCCAAAGAGGTGTGTCAGGATCGTAGCATGGAAGTCCGTTGTCTCTGCCTACCTCTATAGGAAAGAAGCGTGAGTCTATGTATGTATCTTATTCGACACACTATCTCGATATCACACTAATATTATAAATGTGAAAGTTTGTTTGTTTGGATGTTTATCCGTCAATCACGCTGAAACTACTGAACGGATTTTGATGAAATTTGATATACAGGCAGGGTATGAGCTGACTTGGGTGATAGGCTTTTTATTCCGGAAAAGTAGATCACGCGGGCGGAGCCGCGAGCAAAAGCTAGTATCTTAATAAAACGCGTGAACCTAAGATTTCACATCGGAACATAAAAGAGCGAGCGACCAATATCCATGCATCGGCTGTACAAAGTCTGGCATTCATCGTAAACTTTATTGCTCCTAGAATTCCGGCGAACTATCAAAATTGAACTGAAAAACAGTAACAAATTCGGTTTAATGGTGCCATACGAGCGTTAATGGCTACATATCTTATTGGTTTGAGTTTGTGTTAAAAATATACAGTTTATTAGGGTGTGCTAGTTCATGGATTAAGATTAGCCCTAGTCTATGGTCTGCTCTATATTTGGATGGATCAAAAGATAACAATTAATATAAGTAAGATATATTCATTCAAGCAAGCAGCGATAGCTCAACGAGGACTGGTACGGACCGTCGAGACCAAAGACGCAGGTTCGAAACCAGCCCCAAGAGCATACACATCTAACTTTTATAAGTTACGTGTATATTAATTGTTAATTATCGCTTGCTTTAACGGTGAAGGAAACCTGCATACCTAAGAACTCGATGAAATTTTTCGAAAGTATGTGAAGTCTGCCAACCCTCATTAAGCCAGCGTGGTGGACTAATGCCTAACCCCTCTCATTTAGTAGAGGAGGACCTTGCCCAGCAGTGGGACATATATAATACAGGGCTAGTAATACTATTATTTATTATATTCATTCGCATATGTTTGATTTGGCTTCCGTAGCGTCACTTTGAGGTGGCCTCTTTTAATTAGTTTATTCTCGTAGTTTTTTTTTGGAACATAGGGCATGAAATATATTCCATGTACGATTTGGCAAAAAAATATGGTATTAAAATCAATTCAAATTGATTAATTTAGCAAAACAAAATCAGTATCTCAATTTCAACTTGCTGTAGATGATGCCTTTTTGCTTAACTAGGTCCAAGTTGTGTTTTTTAATCAAATCAAATTATGCTTACCTTTCTCGGAACACACTAATGAATAATAAATTAGCATGATATTTGAAACAACATTTTTTTGTAGATTGATGGAAAGGAAATTAGGTTTGCCAAAAGATGGAAAAGATTCGTGGAAAATGACAGCAATCCCTTGATTGAAAACGTGATAAAATATTGTATTTCCAGTGTCATGGCAATTTGGTAGTAGATAAATATCCTTAGGCAAACGCAGTGTGGGGCGCCCGGCTACACGGTGGACCGACGACTTGAAATAGATGGCAGGTAACGAATGGATGTGGGTTGCCCAAGACCGGGATGGTTGGCGCTCACTTGGGGAGGCTTACGTCCAACAGTGGACGGCAATAAGCTGAGATGATGATGATGATGAAATATCCTTTCGAATTTCAGCGACAAAATGCCACCAGTCTTTGCAAATATCCTAACTCCCGTATTCACAAACGTTAATGTGAGGTTTCATAGTGTTCACAATCATAGAATCACGCCGCCTGCCTCTTTGGAGTGTGAAAAATCATATCAAGGAGTCTGAGACTGAACAGGCGGATGCCTGATGCAGACGGATACAAAGATGTACCCCTACACTCGCCCCATCCAACCATCAAGTCTTGTCGCAAGCCCCTCGGGAGAACCGGATATACACTGGATGATCCTTGAACGTGATCCACACTTGTGGGTCACTATGGCAGGTTTTAACACCAGTGTACAGTGACAGAGATTGTAGCGCAGCGGGCGAGTAGGCTATGAAGGGACAGGCTGCTGGTTCGATCCTCGCACCAAGATAAATGTGTGATCCACAATTTTTTCCGGGGTCCGGGTGTAGAGGACGAAAGTCTCTCGAATTCCTGATACCCACGACACAAGACTCGTATCTTACTGAGGTACTCGTATATTCTCGAGTGGTAGAGCCACGCTGTAGATAGTTTTGTCTATAGCATGAATGGGCCGGCTCGACCGGGTCATTACCACTGTTTCATAGAAAACCGACGTAAAGTACCAGCTTGCTGCTGCGTTTCGTACGGAGTGAGATATCCGGCAGCCCAAATCCCCTCTCCTTCCCAATCCCTAATTATCCCTTTCCTTTAAGGTCGGCAACGCGCCCACGATTTTTTTTTTTTTATAGCATAGGCCGGCCAACGAGCAAGTACGTCACCTGATGGTAAGTGATCTCCACCGCCCATGTACGCCCACCAACATAAGAATAATAGGCGCGTTGCCGTTGATTCTTCTGGTGGTGGGCGTACATGGGCGGTGGAGATCACTTACCATCCGGTGACGTACTTGCTCGTTGGCCGGCCTATGCTATAAAAAAATATATATAGAATGGAATGACGCAGACAAAGGTCTTCAGGCCATTGTCCCAGTCCGTAACTCTTGAACCCCACCAAGCGCGGAACTATGATAATAAAATAGACTATACTAATAACACGCTAAGTTTTGCGACTCAATAAACTGCGCCAATTTATTAGTGTCCACAAGAGTAATACGTTCTATTTCGCCACGCCTCTGCTTCATAAGTTTTATTGGTTATTTATGGCTTTGAAACTCATTGTCGTATTGTGTTGCCAATATCAATAGGAACTGTCATCAACTGCCTAAGTTATTGGATATTATTTTTAAAAATAAATATACACCCAACAGTCACTTACATAGTCCTGGCCCCACATTAAGATACGAATCTAATTTTTCAACCGATTTTGATTGTGATGTAACAAAAGGGTTTCTATTTGTTTTATTTTCTGTTGCATATAAAATAATGTTTAATATTCAACATAGGAAACTACTCATTACCAGACTCTGGGCTGATACTGAGCTATTCGCAGAAAATTCCAGTATTTTACTCGACCCGGGGATCGAACTCGAGACCTCAGCGTGACAGTTATACCTGCATTATAACTACGCCATCAGGGCAGTGTAATCACAACAATTATGTTATTAATACACCGTAACGGATTATAAATACAGTTTGATTCAAAGATGATATCTACAGATAATGTTTATTACTAAATGAGAATGAAATATCTTTCATCGGTCGTTGTAATTATGCCGGCATTGGCTAATTAATACAAGACTATGATACGATTTTCTATGTGACAGGACTCTTGTTCAATGCGCGCAAAATAATGTTTCCAGGCAGTTGGTAATTTTACCCGCCTTTTTATCCGGGCACGGCAATGTGACTGCATTACACCTGATGTTCAGCGCAGTGCAGTTCAAAAGAAGAAGATAGATATATACTCGTAGATAGAAAATAGAAGATGGCAACGCGAATGAATAAATTAATGATATTTACTTTATTTACAAGATTTGTTTTATATGGAATGTTATCATAACCTTAAAAAAAGTTATAATAATAGATAAACAAATAAAATCACACTTTGTCATATTCGACGTGCGAATATTAATATTCTTTAACAAATTAATTAAGAAAGAAAATGACAATAATTGAAACAAAAATTAAATATTCAATAATCATACAATATTCATACTTTGTTTAGCGCATAATATAAATGTTTTAAATATAATATTTATGTTAATGTCAATCTAAATCAATGTTTATGTCGTTTAAAAAATCATTTAGAATGTAATATAGCTTATGTATTAGTATTTGATGATGATGATTTGGTTTATTTAAAATTTAAGAGTGATAGAGCCAAGGTGTAGACAGTTCTGGCTACAGCGTGAATGGATCGGCTGAGCCGGGTTATTACCACTGTTTCATTGCTCACAGAAAATCGACCTGAAATTATAGTTTGCGTTTCGTACGGTGAGTGAGATATCCGGAGGCACAAATACCCACCCCTAACTAATTCTTTAATTATCCCTTTCCTTTAAAGTCGGCAACATACCGCATGTAATACATGTTCATGGGCGGTGGAGATCACTTACCTTCAGCCTTCGGGTGACCCACTTAGTTGTTTGTCGGCCACTGCTATAAAAAAAAATGTCTCGACTTTCGACAATCCGTACTACTTCCCACTAAGGCTGCGGTTAGACGACGCGAAAAATTTTTCAGTCATAGCAAATGTATGTCTTATTAACTAGGACTTAACGTTGAAATTCTTTGTGAATGACCAACCGCGCGGCGACCACGCGACCGGCGCGCAGCCGCCGCGCGGTTGGAGCGTTGCGAAGAATTAAACATTATGGCTTAGTTAATAGAGTTTACATTAGTTTTTCGAGTGATTCGAGCGAGGCGCCCGCGCGGCCGCAACGCGGTGGAATTCCTTGTCATATAAACGCGCCCTCAGATATTGCTGCTTTTTGCATCAACTAGCCATTGCCCGCGACTCGGCCCGCGAGAAATTCTGCATCGACATATTTCCACCATACTTCCGTACCACCGTTCATCACTTATTTTACCCGCAACGGAATGACATTTCCAAAAATACTTCATTATTGGATGCTAAAAACATAAAAGGTCTTAACTGCCAAAATTTCAAGTTTGTAGCCCCGGATCCTAAACCACAGATTCATCACCCCAGAGCCTATTCTGCGGTAATTAATTAGTCGGTCAGTTCAGGACAAGTAAATAAATCTTTATCTTTATATATAAAATTTTCGTGTCACGTTGTTTATCCGCCGTGAACTCCTAAACTACTGAACCGATTTTAATCAAATTTTGCAAACTGTGTGCAGTTTGATCCTACTTGAGAGATAGGATAGTTTATATTTCAATTTTTATATTCGCAATATTTTTTATTGCAAATTATTAGTTAATTAATTAAGTTCCATAAGATTCTAACAGATGGCGGTGTAAAGTAATTTATCGGCTTGATTAAGTATCCAATAGATGGCGCATAGTATATTAAATAGTTTACTAATAATTAAACATATTATACCCTAGCCACAGGAACCGGGTGTCCACAGTGTCCGGGCCTGCTAGTGTATATATAGATTTCAAGCTCTGTAAAAAGCAGGCTGTTCGTGTTCCCCTTTACCTATCTGTGATCTAAACGACACATGATTGTATCGTATATAAAATATATTATGTAAACGGTTGCGAATAAAAGCCGTGAAAGTTAACTGTTTATTGTCCAACATTAAACAAACAGCGCAATCTCAGATGGACCAGTGACCCCGAAAAGACTTCTAGAATTTTTAAACTAGATGTTATTTTTAAAGTGAAACTTTTGTGATTTGAAAATTCGATGAAACGAAAAAGCGACTATAAAAAGAGACAAATATAGATATAAATAGGATTTAGCCTGCGAGAAAAGGAGGTAGATGAATTCATGTTTTCTGAACAAACACTGCAGCTTTCTGTAATTTTTGTGTCCTCTTTATTTATCTCATTCTCTTGTAGGTTACTTTTCTAAAGTTTCATTTCTGCCGTGTGGGTCATTCCATGTAAAATCGTCTTATGGAAAATAAAATTTTCCCGACTCGTTTTAGATTTTGGTGTAACTTTGAGAAACTCTACTCTAGGGTCCCAAAGAACAAAATTTACACGAGTTTGATTTTTACAAGCGCTTGTTTCCGCCTATTTAAACATAAAATTTTAAAAATCGATATTTTTAAACCTTATCAACATTTGCTGTGAAATTTTTCTGTTTGAAGCTATCTGCAAGATCAAGACGGAATTCACAGTGGGAAAGATAGTAGTTTAAGTGTAAATGAGGAGAATTGGCTCGGACGATCCCTTTGAATAATAGCACCATGCTGAAAATGAGTGTTTTTAGTCATTTTTCGTGAATTTTAATCGACTCTAGCGTCTTAACTGTTGAGAATTAAAAACTCATGCTCCGCGGGAATTAAGTATACATATCATAGACAAAATTCAGCCACAAGTTGACTTGAGCAGCCCAGTCTTCATAGAAAAAAACTTTGCTTCAAATTTTGGAATTTTAAAAAATCCCAATTTTCAGGCTATGAAACGAACGTGTTGACTGCGAGATAAAAATCTGATACTCACAGAATCTACTGTTTTTACCTTCAACTTAAAATGACTACATCACTTGTTTTGTTATCCGATTTTCGTTTATTTTCGCTCACGATAAAACTTTATTCACATTTTAACGTTTTTTACGAGTTGAGGTGAAAAAGTTTTTTGTCGTGGCAACATTTTCGGCAACTCCGTAGCGTGCTGGTTGAGGAAATTCATTTTGATAACCGGTATTGCGTTAAACTGGTTTTTGTTAATCGGTTCTTTAGAAACAAAATTATGCTAATCTTTTTTTACGGTGGTGAATTGTAAATAAACAACACTGAAGTTTTATTATGGTTTCTTTTTCTTTTTAGGGTCCTGTACTCAAAGAATACCAACAGAACCTTGGTACAGAACCTACGCTGTGTGTTACGCCTTTGTTTGTGGTAGGATATTCATATCCGCCCGGATAGCGACCACCGTACACATAGTGTAGCGTTGCCGTCCCGCCCCGTCCGCTGTTTGTCCAAACCCTAATACTACGAACCGCGGTGGCTTTGCACGGGTAAAAATATGTTTGTTATGCATCACATTATAAATCTCTGAATTTTTCGGCTTTTCTGTACTATAATATGTATGTATTATACATATAAATCTTCCTCATGAATCACTCTATCTACTGCTGAACTGCATTAAAATTCATTGAATACAATTCAATGAATATTTTAAGATATATAATCGAACAAACAGTGGCAGCGACTTCATTTTATACTATGTAAAGCTTCCGAATAACATTGTTTTACATACATTTAATCATATCGCTTATTCCAGCTGACCGAAACAAAACCCCGGTTAAATCATGTAGCAAATATTGGCTTTCCACTTTACTGAATATCGGATATCCCGACCATGAGCATCCTTTGCTTTTTGAAACCTTACTCCCTGATATTGGAGACTTCACAGAGTTTAGAGCATTCAGAACATAGCCAGTTTTATGTGGTATAGCCACGCTGTAGACACTCTTTTCCCGGAAGTGTGAAGTGTCCGACACGCCTGGGTTGTTATTAATATCTCGCAAAAAAAATACGTGATGGTTAGTGAGAAATCCGGAGGTCGAAACCCCCTTTCTATGCTAATTCTTTAATCATCCCTTTGCTTTAAGGTCGGTAACGCATCCATAACGAAACTGTCTGTTGGCTCTACCATAAAATGACGGAAATTGTTCTGCATTTTAAGAAAATCTGTGAACTTAATTAATTTTTAGTATAAAGTCTAACTACAGACCATAAAGACCTTTCGCATTTTCCTCCATAAAAAGTTCAAGGCAAAACGGTCATCGTACCTGATAATCAACCAATTGCCACGCGTCTACCCCACCTCAATAAAAGACGGGCCAATCAATGCCGAGCTGGGTGATGTATGATTGGCTAATATCACAAAAGGTTTCAGCGGGAAAATGTGAGGTTATTTGAATTTTTGCGTTCTTTATTCAAATAGATTTATGGAGATGGAGGGATCTTTGAATTGGTTTCACAATTCGATTGTGCCTTTATTCAGTGTATGTAAGGAAAAATGGCTTTTATGAGATGAATATTATGAAGTCTACGCTTTTATACTCGAATACATAAGCAATACAGCCAAAGTGATGCAAATAAAGCTATAAAATTATTTTGTAGGCATAATATGGCTACAAATATATATTTAGGGGACACTAATAATAGTCCTCACCATTTATTTTCAAAGCATGGATTTCGTATTTTGATTTATTACGCGGAAATTGTAATATGTTTAAACAAATTTAAATGATATACTAGTATAATATGTGATCGAAACCTTTAAAAATGATACAAAAATATCATCACAAATAAAAAATATAGTGCTTTGTAATACATGTGGTGTTGTTTCTATTACTTAAAGCATTTTAAGAGATCATCATCATCATCATCTCAGCTTATTGCCGTCCACTGTTGGACGTAAGCCTCCCCAAATCTCTTTTAAGACATGCTAATTGCCAATTAAAGTTAACGTACGTCTATCGGTACGCTTGTTAGCTAATAAAATTAAGTTAGCTAAAATTCGCTATAGCGCCATCTATTATCCTATAACTATTTAAATGAGCTAAGAAATACCGTTATTCAGTTTTAAGCTGAATTCATCCGTGAAGAAGAGACATCGAGTGTCATTCACCTTTGCCCTTTTGAGGTCACATTATTTAGGTTTCAGAGCAATGGCCCGATTCACCCCAAGGGTGGTAAACACACCCCGGCAACGAATATTTGGTCGGTCGTAGGTGAATATTGATTTAATAGACTATTAGCGGGTCTATAAATTTAGGTTTTTAGGATCTTTATGAAACATCATTACTTTACGGGGCATTAGTAAAACTTAAAGCGTAAAGAGTATTTCACTTATATGCCGCAAGATGTCACTATATTAAAAATAGAATTGATGTATAACTCTTCATGTTTTTTCATCGAATAAGATTTCCAAAGTATTTTGAGCGCCTATTATTTCCAATATACTTTTCTATCCTTTTATTTATCCTTTTCTTTAGGCTTCAGGACAATGACTCAAGCATATGAAGCTGCTAAGTGTTTTTTAGCGATACCACACAGAGCTTTGAATTACAAAGCACTGAATGGCATTGAACTGTGCTCGCCACTCCAAGACATAAGATGTTAAGTTTCATAATGCTAATTTCACGGGCTTCAATGTCTTTCAAACCGAAACACAACAGTACTTACACACTATTGCTTGGTGGTAGAAATAGACAAAGTAAGTTAATAAGTCCCATTATAAAACTCTACTGTAACGCTTTTTAACAGAACTAGTGACCCGCGCCGGCTTCACACAGGTAAAATATGCTTGTTACGACATCACATTACAAATCTTTGAATTTTTATATATATGTATAGGTTTATACATGTAAACCTTCCCCAGGAATCACTCTATCTCTTGCTGAAAACTGCATTAAAATCCGTTGATTAGTTTAAAGATCTAAGCGAACAGACAGCGGAAGCGACTTCATTTTATACTATGTAAAGATATACATTGACTGTCTTAGCATAGTTTTAATGGCTTAAAAAGCTATTTAAAACTATCATTCTTTTAAATCCAGAGACAAAGGGGATGGGTCCATTGTGGCGAAGTAGGCGCCGCGAGTTTTCACATCACCGCCTCACAGACGGACAATAGTTTATCTCTATGCACACTCAGGCTTATTCTGGCTTGTTTTAGCTTAAAATAACATTTCTGCTTTTATATACAAACTATCTGAGTATTTGCTTTGTATTAGCTGGTAGGTGTCTTCTGTCTGGTAGGTATTTATGGAGCAATATTTTATCTATTTCTGCCACTGGATAGTATGTAAGCACTTTTTTTGAGTGGTAGAGCCACGTTGTAGACAGTTTTGTGTACAGCACAAATAGGCCGGCTCGACCGGGTTATCACTATCTCACAGAAAACCAACGTCAAGTAGGGGCTTACTGCTGCGTTTTATACGGTAAGATATCCGGAGGCCCAAATCCCCTTTCCCTTCTTAATTAACTCTTCCCTTTAAGGTCGGCAATGCCTATGATTATTTTAGTATTGTAGGCGTACATGAGCGGTAGATATCACTTATCATCAGGTGACCCATTTGTTCGTTTGCCGGTCTACGCTATATAAAAAAATATTAATTTCAGTTTGAAGGAAATTGATGCCAGAGAATTATTAAGCGTTAAAATAATAAAAAAAAATCTAGCCCTGTTACACGTCCCGGTTTGCTGGGCAAGGATACCGTCTATTGAAAAAGAGGGGTTAGGCCTTAGTCCACTATAGTGCCTTAATGTGGTTTGGCAGACTTCACGTACCTTCGAAATTCGTGTGGAGAATTTCTTATGTATGGACACAGAACTTTGAATTACAAATTGCAATCGTCACCCCGAGACATAAGATATTAAGTCTTGTAATGCCCAGTAATTTCACACACTTCAATGTCCTTCGAAGCGAACCCAACAGTGCTTACACATTTGCTTGGTCGCAGAAATAAACAAAACGGTGGTACCAACGGACGAGGGACCTACCACCTTGTAAAGTTGATATACAGATAAAATAAGGTACTTAATATCTCTTCTCAATTGTACCAAAAGGCTTTAATAATCTTGTAAGGCATCTCGTGATGATATTGAGTCGTCCTTATATTCAACAATTAATTCTAACTAGGGAATGAAGTTAATGTTTATTGTAGCTTTAAGATACACATAAGTTGTAATTAAACGCTATAGCAACCATTTTGTGTTTAACAGTCTATCCAGTTCATTTAGTAATATAAACAACACATGTTTTCTTTGAGGAAATATTGTGAACATAATTTTCCGAAGACATTGTTAGCTTTATCGCCAGAGATATATTATTATATAATTGTATATTTACACATATGATTGTAATAATACTGCATAACGAAAATTCATTTTGTAAAGAGCTTTATATAAATAAGGTTAAATAAAAAACAGATGTTCGTGTATGCCTTGAAACAAAAGACATCAAAAGAGTGTTTATAAAGCACAGGTTTTTTTTTATTTGACGAGCAAGGCGCTCGCCTGATTGTAAGCGCTATGCCTGTCCATAAACAGAAGCCACACCACTCAGAACTTTGAATTACAAAGCAATGTATGGCACTGAACTGCGCTCGTCACCCCGAGATATAAGATATTAAGCCTCATAATACCCAGTAATTTCACTGGCTTCAATGTCCATCAGACCGAAACACAACAGTGCTTACACGCTGTTGCTTTGCGCAGAAATAGGCAAAGCGGTGGTACCAACCCAGACGGCCTCTCGCATACGAGGGACCTACCACCTTGTAAATTGCTCGGCACATAAGCCATTGATTTACCTTATATCCAGTGATTTCCATGGTCCATGAACATCCATAACGTTAGAATAATCAAGAGCGCATTACGGACTAAAATAATGGGAAATGGGAAGAGTAGGGGAAATGTTTACCTCCACAATTCTCACTCACTGTACGAAATGCTAGCTGATACTTTTCTGCTTTCTGTAAACAGTCTTACTACACCGAACAAACTAACCTATTCTTTCTGTAGACTGCTTTGTCCACAGTGTAGCTCTAACAAAAAAATCTCGAAATTTAACATAAAATACATTATCCTTAATCTCTATCTATCCTTTACATAAAATAAGCTTGACGATAGTTTATTCGCGGTTTAATAATCCGTTTACAGTTAAGTAGGTTATGCACGGTGCCTAGGTCGTCTGTATCGGCTTTTCGGCTATTCTCCGGAAGCCGTATCGGATATAATTGGCTGTTTATAAAAAATTCAAAGCGCTTTTCGGCTATGCGATCGATAAACTACCGTACATGTGGCGCCATCTATTATTCTTGTACGTAAAGTTTATAATACTAGAACAGTTTTACTTTGCCTTCTCATAAACAATGGCGGACTTAAGAAGGGACGTAGTGTTAGATGTATTTTTTTATAAAAAAGGTTGTCAAATCAGTAAGTAAGTCACTTGATAAGTGATCTTCGTCCATACACACCTGCGATACAAGTATTTGGGCTTTCGGAAATTGCTCCCGCGATGCGAAACGCCAATAAATACTGCCATTTCTTTCTTTCTGCCTGGCATTATCACGGCTTAATGCCAGTTACCGCCTTCCTATTATGATTTGAGGGTGGATTTGGTATTATTTGGGGCTGCCCACCGTCCGACTCCAATAATGGGCACAAAGTTTCGCCATTGCCTCGTCTGTTAATCAGCAGATTGTACCACGTGCAGGTGACGTTGGCTTTAGACCTTCGATGTTTGTGGCTCATTTAGACTCTCAGCTAAGCTGTCATTTCACACCGGTTTTTTGTGACCTATAATGTATTAAAATACTCCAACGATTACATTGGTGATTTTCATGTAACCACTGTTAGGTGTATCTTATCATAGTATAGAATGAAGTCGCTCCCACTGTCTGTTCGCTTAAATCTTTTTAACTATTCAAAGGATTTTAATGCAGTTTTCAGCAATAGATAGAGTGATTCTTGAGGAAGACTTGAGATACTATAATATGTATACATACATATTATAGTACAGAAAGCCGAAAAATTCAAAGATTTGTAATGAGAGATTTGTAAATTTGTAACGAGCGCAGTTCAGTGCCAAATCAAAGTTCTGTGTGGTGTTGCTTCTGTTTATGTGCAAATGAGGCGAGCGCCTTGATCGTCTCGTCATTCAATTAAATAAAAAAAAGACCGCTTTACTAAATAACATTTCACAATCTCGAATTGATTTGACAGTGCTGTCAAAATCAAAGTTCTATTAGTTGAATGTTGATTTGATTAGTCTTCGAGAAACGTGGTGTAAAAGTAAGATACATCCAAAGCAAAATATGTATTACATTTGCATACAGTTGTATTTTTTAGCATAAAATAACATTTACATGAATACTGAAATATTCAGTGCGGTTTATATATACCATAATGATTACACAGACTTATTAGAAATTGTAATGTAATTATTTGTTAATTTTGCGGGAATGGAGACATTTAATAGTTATATTCAAATTCATTATTGCGAACTAGCTTTTCCTCGCGGATCCGCCCGCGTGATATATTTTTCCGGGATAAAAAGTAGCCTATGTTACTCAGTGATAATGTAGCTTTCTAACGGCAAAAGAATTATTGAAATCGGTCCAGTCGTTTTTAAGTTTATTCGCTACATACAAAAATACAAATCTTTCCTCTTTATAATATTAGAGTAGATTAAGCAAGATACAAAAATTAAAACCGTCTTAAAAAAACAGTGAAAAGTCAAAAATAATTTCCACAGGTCTCTTTGGAGTCGGTGCCATTTTATTTGACCGGAGGCGACTCTGCAGCTGTGAGGGTCCATCTGGGTTGGTAGGTACCTATTATCCCGTGACCACGGCCGATGCAACTCGGTCGACCCTTGGTCTTCCTTCAAATACTACACAATTAAGACCCGCTTAAATAAATAAATATAATAAAACATTTCCACATGAAAATCATTATCAAGATAATCGGGAAAACCTGTCGCTCAATCGCAAAAATAATCAGTGGCTTAAAAAGACTTAAGTCTACCCTTACCTTATCAACAGGCATGGAAGGGCACGCACGGCAAAGGTTCCAAAATGAGCCGATCATCTGTAGTTTGCCTCGGAGGCGCTCGCTCGGGGCTTACTCTACGCCCTACTTCAGCCGGGCCTTGTGGTCATTCGCTGCTGGGGATTAAAAAAAAAACAAGTCAGATACACTCATTCTTCAATCGTCTTCTTCTGCTTGCCCTTATCCCACTGGCAGTGAGGTCAGCAATATGTTGTTTAACACATGTTACAGAAAGATTTGACTTGTAGTTTATACGACCGGCTGGCTGGAGAAGTAGGGGGAGATGGGAAAGAAAAGGAGGGGAGATGAAATTGGAGGGAGGAGAGAGGATGCAAGAAGATGAGTTATTTAATTGAATGACATGGTGGCAATGCCTGCCCATAAAATACAGAACTTTGAATTATAAAGACATACGAGGGACCTACCACCTTGTACAACTCTATTAACGCCTTTATTAGTTTTAATGATACGCAATCAACATAAAGCTTTTTTCAATGGTTTTTGAAACTGTCGAGTTTGGATTGAAATAATATAAAATATGATACATACTGGCGTATTGCCAGATTCATCCTATGCAATCGGTTAGGAATTTTTATACCTCCAATTCCATTAAAGTCGGGAATAAAATCATATAGCGTGCATCCACTTATATAATTTAGCTGATGGTAGGATATTCATACCCGCCCGGATAGCGACCACCGTACACATGGTGTTAAAACCTGTCACAGTGACCCACACACCTTGTGTGGAACGCGTTCGTGTCAGCCAGCGTATATCCGGTTCTCCCGAGAGGCTTGCGACATGCCTTGATGGTTGGCTGGGGCGGGTATAGGGGTACATCCTTGTATCCCTGTGTCTGCATCGGTCATCCGTCTGTCTTGTCGCAGGATCCTCCATCTGCTTCTTTCCTTTTCGGAGTGTGAAGAAGCATTTATAGAGGCCGGAATGATTCTGGTGACCACCGATAATCTCATTGTTTGTCGGTGGTCGCTGGTGGTGCGTACCCTCAGGTGTAGTGCAGTTGCCGTGCCCGGATAAAAAAAACTCAATGTACTAGGAGTACGGTCTTACTGCAGAGGATACTCAAAATCGGATGAAGTGGAGATGACTTAGTAGGAAGGTGGGCCTCGGCACTAAAAGCCGGGAGGACACCAGGTAGAAATCAATACCTTTGGCTCAGAAAAAATCTAGTAGCATAAAGTAAAATAGATACCCAACAGTCACACGCATAGTTCCGCCTCCACACTATGTTAAACCTGTATCGTGGGTATCAGGATTCAGGGACTTGCGATCACAACACTCAGTCCCGAAACACATATAATTGTAGATCACACAAACATTTGTCTCGGTGCGAGAATCAAACCCGTGGCCTCTCGCTTCACAGCTATCTACTCGCCCATAAAGGCTGTCAATCTAAATCTGTAAATCTAATAAATAAATAACAAAATATTTTCTAGGGTGTAACGACCCCGTCACACCCCTGGGAACACCCTTACATGGACCATCAATGCGTAATGCAGATGCAGCGTCTTGAGTAAACGCAATCGTAGAAAGAAATAGCAATATACCACCGTCTCGTTCGCGACTGCAGAAAATTATTTTATGGAACCCAGCCAACCTTATATCGATTCTTATGGCGGTGAAATGATGCAGTAAGG
This sequence comes from Amorpha juglandis, assembly GCA_949126905.1. NCBI lineage: Eukaryota > Metazoa > Arthropoda > Insecta > Lepidoptera > Sphingidae > Amorpha > Amorpha juglandis. The sequence goes on from OX421389.1 coordinate 9,764,512, forward strand.
TATGGGATAAGAAATAACAGGGTTAAGGTACGGTTTGAGATGCGCGACCAAGAAAAAGACGGAGAAAGACTGGTGGGAGGGTACTTGATCATTTTGTACTCGATTGGTCAGTGACCACCGTATAAATGGTCAAAAACCTGCCATAAGGGCTCGTTCAGGTATTCATATTCACCCGGATAGCGACCACCGTACACATGGCGTTAAAATCTCCTATAGTGATCAACATGCCGTGTGTGGATGGCGTTCCAGGATCAGCCAGAGTATATCCGGTTCTCCCGAGGGGCTTGCGACCAGACTCGATGGTTGGTTTGGGCGGGTATAAGGGTACATCCTTGTATTATTGCGCATGCATCAGTCATACGGCTGTCGTGTCGCAGGCCCCTCAATTTTCTTCTTCCCTCTCCAAAGAGGGAAACCCTCAGGAGAGGGTTGACGTCGTGCACAAGACCTGTCATAAAAACTACAAGCCCAATCTTTCTTTAACATGTGTTAAAAAGCATTTTGCATCGGACCCACTGGGAGTGGGATAAGGAAAGGTGGAAGACGAATAGTCCAAGCTACTTTTAAAGATTCTATAAACTTGTTTTGCGTAAAAGTTTCGTGAAACAGCGAACGGGGCTGGACGGTAACGCCACGCTGACGGGACGTGAGCAGTTGTAATCCATTAGTCAATATAGAGAATGTCACACAGAACCGTCGCGCTCGACGCTCGACTAGCTATACGCAGTCCCGTCAGCGTCGCGTTGCCGTCCCGCCCCGTACGCTGTTTGACGAAACCCTCATATCTTCTAGACGCAGTATTCGGGAATGGAGGCCACGTACTGGCAAGCGCAGCCTTGGACGTCCACCTACAAGGTGGACAGACGACCTGATAAAGATCGCAGTATTCTTTACGTCACTATAATTTAATTCGTTTCGTCATACTCAGAGTATAAAAACAGTCTTTTTCATGGATTTGTGGTGCATTCTGTCCTTAACCAACGTTATCTTAAAGTAAAGAAACATAATGGACTCTTTTAAACGAATAAAATGTTGGGTCAGAGATATATTTTCACGACCATCCCTTTGTCAACAGTTTTGGGAAAATAACCAGAGCCCGGGGTAATTATGTTTGTCTGCTTATACTGCATACACAACTTGAATTGCGTCACGCAATGCTGCGTCTTTTCAGACGGAATTTCCTTTGCTGTTTTGTTATGCTTTAGAGTTTATAACTACTAGCATCAAACTTGTTTAGCGTGTTCTTTATTTCAGTATCAGAGGTTCTAATAACAATTTCAATTTAAAGAGTTATGTTTATAACAATCCACAATATTTTTACCGAATAGTTTCACATATTGTAATACCTTTTTTTGTACATTTTTTAAGTTTGTGTTAATTAAATCATCGTTTAGACCTTTGCGATTTTATCCTATCGAATAAAGTTAAAGTAATCGTGTATAATTTTTTTTTTGTTTTATTTGTGAGTAATTTAGGCACACAGCTCTACGAAAACACTGCGTAAGAAAGTAATTTTGTTTTACTAAATTAATTAATTTAAATTCTTTAATTTTATGCAAAATCGGATTAATTTGGTTTTTGCTAAATCAATGGTTTTTTATGTACAATTAAACAATTCATGTAAATCACAGTATGAAAAAAATATGCTTTGATGTAAAAATCAATATACACTTCGAATTTAAGATCGCCTTTTTCGTCGTTTAAAATCAAGGCTTGGCCAATTTCGAAGTGATTTTCACAAATCCATTACCGAACCGGTGTAATGGATTGGGTTGTGCAAATGTAGCTATTTGTTTAGGCTGCATGCCAATAGAGGAATGGAATACTTGTCGACAATGTTCTGCTTTTATGTACAGGATATATTATATCAAATTGTTTAGAAAAATGGGGTATTTGATTTTTTTTTAATCCTGACTCGGCAAAGTGACTACGCCACACCTGATGGTAAGTGTAGCGCAATCCAGGAATAGTGTCGACCAACGACAAACAGTGTGTCTATCGTTGGACGGCAAAATCATGCCGGCCTGCCTAACTGCTTCTTCACACTCCGTTTAAAGGACCCCATATTATAGGAAGGAGGGAACACGTGTGCCAGGAAACTATTTCACAGCTTAATGGTCCGGCAGAAGTACGATTTAGCGAACTTTTAGTTCGAGCCGAGATGGAGGAGACCACGAAGCTGTGGCTCCACAAGGAAAGGTGAGGATCTGTTCTGTTAAGGAAATGAGGATGGTATAAGGTCTAACAATTCTTCTGAGCACTCGCCGTGATCAGACGATACCAGACGCTCAGCGAGGCAAGTTATAGCATAGACCGGCAAACGAGCAAGCAGGTCATCTGATGGTAAATGATCTCCACCGCCCATGTACGCTTACAGTACTAGAATCATAGGCGCGTTTCGACCTTAAAGGGTAGGGATAATTAAGGAGGATTTGGAACTCCGGATATCTCATTCACCGAAACTCAGCAGCAAGTTACTTTACGTCGGTTTTCTGTGTCCCGGTCGAGTCGGCCCATTCATGTTGTAGACAAAGCTGTCTGCAGCGTAGCTCTACCACTCTCTATGTCTAATTTTATGCATTATTTTGCGACAACAAAACTTAAATTAGGCAAAAAAAAAGAATGAATAAATTTGAAGAAAAATATGTGTTTTATTGTAAAAAAAGCGTGGGGTGATTTTTAAGATATTACCACATATCTGTCAATAAAATATTTAGAACTATTGACACCATGCACCATACATTTTTTTCTTCAAATTTATTAAAATTTATGTTCTTCTTTTTAGTTGGATGTTTTTATAAAAGCGTGTTTGTTTGCTTTTTTAACTATTATTTATTTTCATTTTTTTTTTAAATATTTTTTTATTATTTTCTTTAAAATATTGAATTGTCATCTCAAATGCCTCTTCTCTCTTCGGAGAGGGAAGAAGCAAATCGAGGGGCCTGCGACAGAACAGGTGGATGAATGCAGGCACAGTGATACAAGGATGTACCCTTATGCCCGCCCTAATCAACCAACAAGTCATGTCGCAAGCTCCTCGGGAGAACCGGATATACACTGGTTGATCTTGGAACGCGATCCACACAAGGTGTGTGGAACACTATGTCAGGTTTTAACACCATGTGTACGGTGGTCGCTATCCGGATGGATATGAATATCCTACCACCAGCTCATCCAGTAACTTGAGGCTGGTATATTTGTGCCGCCTATCAAGGGACGCAAGTTTCCTCACGATGTTTCCTTCACCGTTAAAGCTAGCGATAATTAACAATTAATATACACGTGACTTAGAAAAGTTAGTGGTGTATGCTCTTGGGGCTGGTTTCGAACTTGCGACTTTCGTCTCGACAGTCTATACCACTCCCCGCTGAGCTATCACTGCTTCACTGACGTGTTAAAATAATAAAAAAAAAAAAATTGTATGTATGTTTATAACTATCTTCATTAAAAGATAATAACTGCTTAAACTCCCAAAATCTTATTAACTTTGACAGATTAAGTAAGTTTAAGATTTAATTCAAACTTAACTCTAGAGTTTAATAAGTTTTGGAGTTGTGCAGGTCTGTGGTGATTATCAATCTGTGAAGTTTGTTAAGACAAGGGCAAAAACCCTGTGGAGTAGTTCCACAGAAGTTAGGTTGGCTGATAGTGTAGACCACAAGGTTTGTCGAACAAACTTTCTGTGATAGTATCTGTAGATTTTTTGTGATTAAACTGTCTTGCCCGAAGTTCTAGGCGATAGGTCTTTTTTTATAGAATGACGAGACGAACAAGGCGCTTGCCTGATGGTAAGCGCCACTCCTGCTCATAAACAGAAGCAACACCACACAGAACTTTGAATTACAAAGCACTGCATGACACTGAACTGCGCTCGTCAAATAATATTAAGTCTCAAATGCCCAGTAATTTCGCTGGCTCCAATGTCCCTCAAACCGAAACACAACAGTGCTTACACACTGTTGCTTGGCGGCAGAAATAGACAGAGCTGATCACCGCTCTTGGTACCAACCAACCCAGACCGTCTCTCGCATTCGAGGGACCTACCACCTTGTAAACTGAGCATGGCAAAATAATTGCACTACACCTGATGTTAAGCGCAATGCAGTCCAAAAAGCAGTGACCACCGACAATGAGTTTATCGGTGGACACCAGAATCATGCCGGCCTGTATCAATGCTTCTTCAGACTCCGAAGAGGGAGGAATAAATCGAGGAGCCTGCGATAGGACAGGCGGGTGACCGATAGTACAGCAGGTACCGCAGGCACAGAGACCCAAGGTGACTCCTTTACTCACCTCAACCAACCACCAAGTCTTGCAAGCGCCTCGGGAGACTCGGATATATACTGGCATCCTAGAACGCGATCCACACAAGGTGCATGGATTATTATGGCAGGTTTTAACGGTAAACGGTGGTCGCTATCCGGGTGGATGTGAATCCTACCACCTGGTGTTGGATGCAGCTTGTCGCCCCAAGATATTGTCTCATATCCAGTAATTTCACTGGCTTCAATGTCCTTCAAATCAGAATAAAGCTAAGATACTTATCCAGACTGACTCACAAATACGAGAGATCCATCATCAAGTAAGATAAACGGGTGATAAAATGTATGTTGAGGGATTGATTTTATTTTTTTTAAAGCATGACGGGACGAGCAAGTCGCTCGCCTGATGGTAAACGCCTGCCCATAAACAGAAGCAACACCACACAGAACTTTGAATTACAAAGCACTGCATGGCACTGAACTGCACTCGTCACTCCGAGTCATAGAGGTCTCATAATGCCCAGTAATTTCACTGGCTTCAATGTCCTTCAAACTGAAACACAACAGTGCTATACACTGTTGTTTGGCGGCAGAAAGAGATTAAGCGGTGATACCAACCCAGACGGCCTCTCGCATACGAGGGACCTACCACCTTGTAGATTGGAATACCTATAATAAAAAAAATACAAAAGACCATCTGCTGAGTTTTTTGGTGCTTCTTCTCAGACCAGAGGATATTTCCGAAGCACCGGTAGATTAAAGTGACGTGTAAAAGTCTACGCCTAATCATTACATTACAAAGAATTTCATTTTGAAATAATCTATACTAATAATAAAGCTGTAGAGTTTGATTGTTTGTTTGTTTGTTTGTTTGAACGCGCTAATCTCAGGAACTACTGGTTCGAATTGAAAAATTATTTTTGTGTTGGATAGTCCATTAATCGAGGAAGGCTTTAGGATATATAACATTACGCTGCGACCATTAGGAGCGAAGCATCAGTGAAAAATGTTGCAAAAACGGGGAAAATTATTCATATTTGAAGGCTTCCGTTGCTAAGCTTCCCAAATAATATTATTTGAAGGCTTCCGTTGCTAAGCTACCCAAATCTATACTAATATTATAAAGCTGTAGAGTTTGATTGTTTGTTTGTTTGTTTGATCACGTGGGCGGAGCTGCGAGCAAAAGCTAGTTAGTTATAAAACTATTACTGAAGATTTGAAACAACCTCAACCTTTTTTTTTAATAGCATAGACCGGCAAACGAGCAAGTGGGTCATCTGATGGTAAGTGATATCCACCGCCCATATACGCCCATAATACTAGAAGAATCATAGGAGCGTTGCCGTCCTTAAAGGGAAGGGATAATTAATTGGGAAGGGCAGGGGGATTTGGGCCTCCGGATATCTCACTCACCGTAAGAAACGCAGCAGCAAGCCGCTACTTTACGTCGGTTTTCTGTGAGACAGTGGTAACGACCCGGTCGAGCCACCCATTCATGTAGACAAAACCGTCTGCAGCGTGGCTCTACCACTCGTACACTCAACTCAGATAAATCTAGACTAGCTGTTATTTAATAATAATAAAACATATAAAACTGTTGTAAAAACTTCCGTTGTCGACGTTGAAAAAACCGCAACCGTATTCGAAATAAATTAATCTGAAATTGATCGATATATTTTCTGTTAAGTCTTGAAATGTTACAATACTGTGGTATGCAAAAACAAGATGATAAAATCTATGTAAAAAATATACAAAGAACTGGAATAGTCATTGCGGACATCTGAGGAAGAGGGTCTTGGATTACGGTCGTGTATTTATATATTTTATTTCGTGTATTTGTATTAGGAGAGAGCTATGCTCGGTGTTTCTCTACGTGATCAAATCAGAAATGAAGAGATCCGTAGAAGAACGAAAGTCACCGACATAGCTCAGCGGATTAGCAAGCTCAAATGGCAGTGGGCAGGCCACATAGCTCGCAGAACCGATAACCGATGGGGGAGAAAGGGTCTGGAATGGAGACCACGTACTGGCAAGCGCAGCGTTGGACGTCCGCCTACAAGGTGGACAGACGACCTGATAAAGGTCGCAGGAAGTCGCTGGATGCAGGTCGCTTCCAACAGGTCGGTCTGGAAATCTTTTTGAACAGTGGACGACCTGTGGCTGATGATGATGATGATGATTTAGAACACAATATTTTGGAAGTTATATATAACGTTAGCTTTGTATTATGTACTGGTTGACTGCTGGGCACGACCCTTTACTAATGGCCTTAGGCCCACTTTGGCGTAATGCGGGTCTGGCATCAGATCTCTCGAAATTTTGAAGAATTCTCGGGTATGCAGGTTTCCTCACGATGTTTGCTTTATTTTCTTTATCGCTTAAGCGAATAATAATTACGAATTGTCGTAGCAAAGGCTCATCAAATAACTGAAGCGAAAATAATCTCCCATAATTAATCTTGATTGCAGCTGTTAATAGCTCCCTATGGCATCCCATAGGAGCGGAACAGGGACGAATGACGTCACCATCCGTGGTGTTAACGATCCATGACGTCATCACATCTCCGAGATGTCCTTCGCTATACATTAACAATGCCGTTTATAGTGTTCACCATGGGTGAGATGTACAAGCGGTAATGTATACGCATCATTGAGATAAAATCAGTGGCCTCTCGCATCCGGACACATTTGAACGTGCGACGATATTTTTTAAATAATAAAGATGAATATTCATCACACTGTTGGAAGGAATAAACTCTTCAGGCAGCCATTGGCGTTGGTTAAATTGGTAAGTTTTTTAATCTAGATGTATTAATAAAAGAAATTTTCAGAGTGCCAGTATCAGCTGATGACCATAGGCTATATTTATTTTTTTATTTATTATTTTAAATACAAAAACTAAAGCAACATGTTTTATTACGTTAATAAAAATTGATCGGACGTTTGTCCTCGGATAATATATTAATTTACTTACGAAATTGGTATCCCAGCACTCACACCGCACTTCAACAACAACGCTTCGATTTTCGAATTTCGAAATTTATTTCTTTACGTGTTTTCTTTTTAAATTTAATGAAATGTTTTGACTAAAACGCGAGCGCGATCCGGTCGTGTTTTTCGCGCTGAACACCGGCGTGCTAGGCGACTGCCGCAAACTCCGTGAAAAATCAATAACTACCCCCGTCTATCTGCCCGCATGCGGAACTCGACACAAAACGTAACAACGCTCGCCGGTTTCCGTATTATGTAACCCGTGTTAGACAGGGACGGATATAAAACCGCTGTTTCGTCGAAAACAACCCTCCGCTCGCCAATAAGCTACGACAAAATGGCGGCTGACGTTTGACGTTTAAGCGCCAAATGTGACGTTTGTTAATTCGATTGTAAATTACTTTTATCGATTGTGATGGCTTAATTATAATCATAAAGTGGATAAATAATGATATAATCCTTTCGGGCGTATTGATTTTGTATTTTTGTTTGTAGAGCGGCGCGAGGTGATGCAAACGCTTTATTCGGGATCGCGTGCGTGGATTAGTAACCTAGAAATGTCAATTTATGAGTACAACTGTTAGGGCCTCCGTTTTCTATAACTAGATGCCGAGTAACTAGGCTAGTATATGTATGTATTGGAGTGTTTTAGTAAATAATTACGTAGATTGAGTTATTGTATTTATACTAATATGAGCTCTATATCTTTGGGATGGTGTTGTCATATATAAAATATATAATAATGACAGATAAAAATGATTACTGTTATTGGTTAATCTTGGTTTTACATTTGTCGACATGTAAAAAAGCTTTTAGGTATTTTTATTTTATTTTAAATGTATTTTCGTATTCGACTTTGATGATTCTTTTTTCATTCCAACTAACATAGCTCAAAATTTAATCCACTCCTAAGGTGAAATAAAAGGCCACGCCTGCCCATAAGCAGAAGCATCACAGAACTTTGCAACTTTGCTTTGAACTCTTGCACTAGATATTACTTCCTTGTTTCAATGTAATAAATCTATAACCTAACTAATAAAATGTGTTTGAAAATTTTGATATAGAACTTCATAGAAAATCATATTCTTTGAACTATAGCTATTGTAAATATCGAGGCGCGTTTTTGAGCGCGCTACGCGATTTTAGCATCACAGTTTAATCTGACTTTAACATTAACTACTTGGTTAAAGCTTTCCAGCTATATAGTTATGTTTGCAGGTCATGTATGCTAATCCAGTACGTATTACACTTTTTTTATCCAAGCACGGCAAAGTGACTGCACTACACCTGATGGTAAGCGTAGTGCAGTCCAAAAAACCAGCAACCACCGATAAACAATGGGTTTATCGGTGGTCACCAGAATCATGCCGGTCCGTATAAATGCTTCTTCCCTCTTCGGAGAGGGAAGAAGCAAATCGAGGGGCCTGCGACAGGACAGGCGGATGACCGATGCAGGCACAATAATACAAGAATGTACCCCTGTACCCGCCTCAACCTACCATCAAGTCATGTCGCAAGCCCCTCGGGAGAACCGGATATACACTGGCTGATCCTGGAACGCGACCTACACAAGGTCACTATGGCAGGTTTTAACACCAGTGTACGGTGGTCGCTATCCGGTGGGAATATCCTCCCACCAGCAGTTTAGTTCACCAGTTATATCATTGCTTATTAATTTAAATTGAATTGCTCTAATTCTAAGTGTTCTGAGGAATGGTTTGGAATAATATCAGACGCTAAGTTACATCACCGCGCAATGCGCCATATTTCATCCTTATCACCTGGATTGATGGCATTCCACAACAGCTTTACTCGGAGTTTTCTTCCCCAAACATCGTCTTTGTGAATTCTGCTTTCACCTGCAGTATTTCCAGACAGATACGACTTAGGCACCTTCAAGAAAAGAGCCTTCTCTCTCCTCAAAGGCAACGCACCGATGATTCCTCTGGTGTTGTAGGTGTCTATGGGCGGTGGTGATTATTTACCATCAGGTGACCCACTTGATAAAGACAGACGACCTGATAAAGGTCGCAGGAGGTCGCTGGATGCAGGCCGCTTTCAACAGGTCGGTCTGGAAATCTTTGGGGGAGGCCTATGTTCAGCAGTTGACGTCCTGTGGCTAATGATGATGATGATGATGACTTGCTCAGTTGCCCCATATTCTTAAAAAATGTATAACTCTATGATATGTACCTAAACCTAATATATCTCAATAATAATTGTAAACTAGGCTTGAAAAGAGCAACGTTAGAGTTTCTTGCCTGTTCTTCTCTAGCGAAACAGCGTTCCGAACTTGCGGTAGAGTTTTGACGGAATCTAAATAATGTATTGTAACATTTTATAGATTTAATAAATATTTTGAATATGAATTCGCAGACTATAATATTTCTATATTTAATGCTTCCAAAGGCAATTAAATAATAAATAATAATACATACATACATAAGCGCACGCCTTTAGCGCTGTAGGCAGAGGTGCTACCATTGCTGCACCCTTTTGCTGGTGGTAGGATATTCATATCCGCCCGGATAGCGACCACCGTACACATGGCGTTAAAACCTGCCATAGTTATCCACACGCCTTGTGTGGATTGCGTTCCAAGATCAGCCAATGTATATCCGGTTCACCCGAGGGTCTTGCGACATGGATGGACAGGTATAGGGGTACATCCTTGTATCACTGTGCCTGCATCGGTCATCCGCCTGTCCGGTAGCAGGCTCCTCGATTTACTTCTTCCCTCTCCGAAGAAGGAAGAAGCATGACAGACCGGTATGACTATGGTGACCACCGATAAACCCATTGTTTGTGGGTCATCGCTGGGTTTTTGGATTGCACTACGCTTACCATCAGGTATAGTGCAGTCACTTTGCCGTGAGAGGGAAGTTGCAAATCGAGGGGCCTGCGACAGGACAGGTGGATGACCGATGCAGGCACAGGGATACAAGGATTTAACCCTATACCCGCCTCAACCAACCGTTAAGCCGTTAACCGTTAACCGTTAACCGTTAAACGTCGCAAGCCCCTCGGGAGAACCGGATATACACTGGCTGCCCCTGGAACGCGATCTACACAAGAGGTGTGGATCACTATGGCAGGTTTTAATACCATGTGTACGGTGGTGGTCGCTATCCGGGCGGATATGAATATCCTGCCACCAGCAATCTGTGGATGTCGATTGACATAGTTTATTGAAATTAGTCGTTGACAACTACACATAATTAATGACGTTACAAACATTTTCCTTGTTACATAACATTAAGTCGCCACGCTAGGTTCCTCGGTCAGTAAAATGGGTCACACTTACGGGTACTTCCATGTGATTAATTAAAACTTACTTATCTATATGAAATCGTACGTGGGTTGCTCGGCGTTGTGGATTAATCTTAACATAGTATAATAGTCACTTCCTCTGTCTGTTCGCTTAGATCTTTAAAACTTTTCAACGAATTTTAATGCAGTTTTCATAAATAGATAGAGTGATTCGTGAGGAAGGTTTATATGTAAATCACGCTATGACCCATGGGAGCAGGGCTGTAACATGCTGGTGAAAAGATATTTAATGAATCTATAAAATGCTACAAACCAGTATTTATATTCTAGTTTCCGACTCAACAACCGAAGTAAGTAGCAGCTTGCTATTGCATTTCGTACGGTGAGTGAGATATCCGGAGGTCCAAATACCATCTCTTTCCCAATCCCTAATTATCCCTTTCCTTTAAGGTCGGCAACGCGCCTATGATTCTACTAGTATTGTAGGCGTACATGGGTGGTCGAGATCACTTATCATCAGGTGACTCACTTGCTCGTTTGCCAGTCTATCAATAAAAAAATACACATACTACGGCCGAGCACAGGCCTCCTCTACTGAATGAGAGGTGTTAGGCCTTAGTTCACCAAGCTGGCCTAATGCGGGTTTGCAGACTTCACATACCTTCGAAATTCTTATGGAGAACCTCTCAGGTATGCAGGTTTCCTCACGATGTTTCCTTTACCGTTAAAGCAAGCGATAATTAACAATCAATATACACATTATTTAGAAAAGCCTGAGGTGAATGCTCTTGAGGCTGGTTTCGAACCTGCGACTTTCGTTTCGATAGTCCGTACCACTCCTCGTTGAGCTACTGCTTTATTTTGAGTCTTAAACGATTTTATTTGTCGTGGCCGGTAATTTTAGGCCAGCTTTCTCAATGGTATTGAACAAATTTTTTATTTTATATTAATAGATGTTAACCAAACAGTTAATCCTACGAAAATTTGACTTACTAGTAATCCCGTTAGGCGGTTAAATATAACTAGGGATCGTTCAGAAAGTCGGCTTCAGTCTTTAAGTGATTTTTCAACGAATCTCTATCAATACCTCATTACATTGAAAAATTTGCAAAGCATATCTTAACATATACATAACATTTGCACTCACGCCTGTAATCCCTGAAGGGGTAGACAGAGGTGTTACCACTAAACCCACATTTCGCCGAGCGTATCTCCGTCCTAAAATGTGATAGAGTGCGAGCCCATCGCTATACCAGGCACTCCTGTGTGCCTTTTGAATTGAATATTGAATCATAAAAAAGCATCGATAGCTCAGCGGGGAGTGGTACGGACTGTCGAGACGAAAGTCGCAGGTTCGAAACCAGCCCCAAGAGCATACACCTCTGACTTTTCTAAGTTACGTGTATATTAATTGTTAATTATCGCTTGCTTTAACGGTGAAGGAAACATCGTAAGGAAACCGAAGATTTTTCGAAGGTATGTGAAGTCTACCAACCCGCATTAGGCCATCGTGGTGGACTAAGGCCTAACCCCTCTCATTCTGTAGAGGAGGCCCGTGCCCAGCAGTGGGACATATATAATACAGGGCTAGTAAAAAAAAAAAAATCATGTATCGAATTGAGTACTTCCTTCGTTTTTTTCGTCGGTTGAAGATGAGACTCCTTAGGATTATACATAAAAATATTAACCAAGGAACTTCTAAGGTCTTTGTAAATACACAACAATCGAGGTGAAAGGCTTCTACGAGTTTCGTATATCGTTGGCGCAATGCAGTAAAGTTTTTACAACTTGGCTGCAATGCCGAGGTATTTGGCCGGGGCTAGTTTAACTAACATGTGATAAGAAGTATTAATAAATTGCTTTAAATTGTTTCACAAGTCCCGATGGGGAAGTTTTTCGCACGATCGAAGTAAGGATATGACAGGAAACTGTCATTTAGGAGGCTGTGTCAGGAATTTGAAAGGAGCTATTTTCTGTGAAATGGTGGCCAATGATTTTGAGCAAAAGTTTTCCATATTTTTTTATAGCATAGACAGGAAAACGAGCAAGTGGGTCATCTGATGGCAAGTGATCTCCGCTCATATACGCCCATAATACCAAAAGTATCATGGGCGCGTTGCCGACCTTAAAGGAAAGGGATAATAAGGGATTGGGAAAGGACGGTTTGGGCAAACGGATATCTCATTCACCGTAGGAAACGCAGCAGCAAGCCGCTACTTTACTTCAGTTTTCTGTGAGACAGTGTTAACGACCCAGTCGAGTCGGCCTATTCATGCTTTGCATTCATAGATAAACTGTCTACAGCGTGACTCTTTTTTTTAATTATTATTATTATTATTTTTACTAGCCCTGTATTATATACGTCCCACTGCTGGGCACGGGCCTCCTCTACTGAATGAGAGGGATTAGGCCTTAGTCCACCACGCTGGCCTAGTGCGGGTAGGCAGACTTCACATACCTTCGAAAAATCTTTCGAGTTCGACTACCACGTCACTCTACCACTAAAAAAATATGATATAAAAAAATCTGAGTGAGACTTTCTGACTGAGAAAAGAATTGGAATTAGAAATGGGCGTAAACCGTGGTAGTAGTGGCACAGTAGCGGTCGGGCCGATTTATTCCATAAAATGATCCGTAGGTCATTGCTCGCACAGTTAGTATTTTAACTGTTTGAATCAAACATAACTGCTCGGTTACACTCCGTTAGTTACACAATCGGACAAAAACTTTACTTCATTGAAAAATACAGTATTTGGGGAGAAATGCATAGTTTACACATTACTGGAGAACACGCAAGTCTTAATGACAAAGGTTGATTTTTTTTATTTTTTACCCTTTTTTAACAATAAAATATATTTTTTTCTTCAAATCTATTTTTTTTTTCTATTTTTTGTGGGGTTTTCTATAAAAGCGTGTTTTTAAATTTTTTTCACTATAATTTTATTTAATAGAATGACGAGACGAGCAAGCCGCTCGCTTGATGGTAAGCGTCACGCCTGCACATAAACAGAAGCAACACCACACAGAACTTTAAATTACAAAGCACCGCGACAAATGTTTGTGTGATCCACTAATATTTGTTTCGCGGTCTGGTTGCTGTGGGACCGAAAGTCTCTCGTAGTTCCTGATACCCACGACACAAGACTCGTATCTTACTGTGGGGTCAGGAATATGTGTGTGTCTGTTGGGTGTATTTATTTATTTATGTGACTCATTCCCTCCTTTGCGCTGTCGGGTAAAAAAATCGATTGCTGTAATACATTCCTATCAAATAAAAAGGTGTATGTTTATTTGCAATACACAAACGTCATAAAAGACGGAAACCTATTATAATAAAACACATTCTCGGATATGAGAATCAGTTTTGATTTATTCCCGAGTGTGCTTGTCGGGGACGTAGTCAGTTGAGATGGGAGGGGGGACTTTTTTATTTAATTGAATGACGAGACGAGCAAGGCGCTCGCTTGATGGTAAGCGCCACGTCTGCATGGCACTGAACTGCACTCGTCACCCCGAGACATAAGATGTTAAGTCTCATAATGCCCAGTAATTTCACTGGCTTCAATGTCCTTCAAACAGAAACACAACAGTGCTTACACTGTTGCTTGGCGGCAGAAATAGACAAAGCGATGGTACCAACCCAGACGGTCTCTCGCATACGTGGGACCTACCACCTTGTACAATCTACTTTCTTCTGAAACAAGTCGAATAATTTAATATCGTATTGATCATCTAAAGGTGCATCACTGTGGTAGGATATTCATATTCGCCCGGATAGCGACCACCGTACACATGGTGTTAAAACCTGCCAAAATGACCCACTCACCTTTCAGGATCAGTGTATAGCCGTTTATCCCGAGGGGCTTGCGACATGACTTGCTGGTTGGTTGGTATAAGGGTACATCCTTGTATCTCTCTGCCTGCATCGGTCATCCGCCTATACTGTCCCAGGTCCCTCGATTTACTTCTTCCTTCTTTGGAGTGGGAAGAAGCATTTATACAGGCCGGCATGATGCAAGGACTACCTATAAACTCATTGTTGGCGGTTCCTGGTTTTTCGGACTTTTGAATCACTTAACATCACTTGCTCGTTTTCCGGTGTCTGCTGTAAAATAAATATTTTATCCCTCGTGCTGAGTTCTCGATACGTCCCCTTACATTTCTATTGAGAATGGCACAGCTTTTGGCAATGGTTCCGAGTATTTCTTTTTATTTTGATCATCTATGTTCAAGTTGGTAGAATTTTTGAAGTATTAAGTTTTAGGTCCTTGTATTTAAAATGTCCGACTGTCTGGGTAGCGCAGTTATGTGCGTACACGGTACTGCTGTGCTGAGGTCTCGGGTTTGATGCCCGGGTAATATTATTCCAGTAATTTCATTGGCTTCAATGTCTTTCAAATCGCAACACAACAGTGCTGAAGGATCGTTGTGCAAGTCGTCCTAAGAGACAAAAATAGACGTACTTTATAAATGATTTTAGCGCCATCTATCTATTATCGTATGAAATACTAAGTAATAAAACTTTGTCGTGTCGTGTCGTGCAAATAGTCTTTTATAAACACCATAGGTGGCGCTGCTTAAATATTTTACTTTTCATAATAACAGATGGCGCTGTTTACATATTGTTCACAATTCTGCTTTTACGAGTAATTTCCCAGACTTTCATTACATCGAGTGACATTTTTACGACGGCAGCATGTTCAAACGATTATTCACAAAATTCATTATATGTTTTTATGAATGCGGAGGCAGTAAAAATATAATTAAACTATCGATTTAACATTTCGCTGTGTGCTAAACGAGGCGGTAAACTCAGCGAAATCCCACTTGTATATCGGTTTTTGACGTTTTTGTGTAAAATAATCAATTAATTATTATTACGATAAAAAATACGATGGTCATGGATAGGGGTACGATGTAGGTGTATGAATGTTCACGCAACGCGTCCGACGCGAATCCGAGATTTTAATCCGAAATGGGCATAATCCTGACTTCGGAGTACGGAATTCGATTTGATTTGCGCAGTATATTTTTTCTCATCTCTAATAATACATAGGTACTAAGTTTTTCCACAAAAAGTGGGAGAGATACGCTGCGGTTTTGTCTACAGGGTGAAGGGCTTGTCTGTGGTAGTATACTATTGTACTACAGGAAACCGTCGTGAAGCAACTGATACATTACGTAGGGAGGTTTCCGGAGGCCCGAATGTCCTTTCCCTATCACAAATCTTTAGTTTTAAAGTTTGTGGGCTTTTCACGAAATATAAACCGGGTCAACTTTGAGCATAATTCATTTCTCTTAATATCTCATTTATCTCTTTCGAATTAAAAATTTTAATAATCATCAAAGTATATACATTTGCTGGAGTTATGCATTGTTACAACAACAAAAATATATACGCGTCGAATTGAAAAACTCTTCCTTTTTTGCCAGTTAATAAATGAGATCTCTGTAATTTGCCTTTAAGTGGAACACGAGTTTATTAATTTAACGCGCCGTCAATATTGAGACGACGCGACGCGACGTCAAGTTTGTATTTTTGACACGTTTATTTCGGCAAAATTACTAAAAATTATTTTGTCCATAATAATTACGCGGTTTTATGCGAGTACGGCACGTGCGCCACGCCTGCCCATAAACAGAAGTAACACCACACAGAACGTTGAATTACAAAGCACTAAATGGCACTGAACTGCGCTCGTCACCGCGAGACATGTTAAGTCTCATAATGCCTTGTAGTTCCACTAGATTTAATGTCCTTCAAACCGAAATCCAAAAGTGCTTACATACTTTTGCTTAGTGGCAGAAATAGACAAAGCGGTGGTACCAACCCAAACGGCCTCTCGCATACGAGGGATTTGGTAAAGGTTATCATTTTCCTTAAATTCCGTCGAAATTCCCAGATGGGATTACATTGGGAACAACTCTATCGAATATGTTATGTTTACCCTGGCACTGCAAAGAAATTGGTATTGTTTAAAAGATATATTTATTCGTAGTAGAGCCACGCTGTAGACAGGTTTGTGTACGGCATGAATAGGCCGGCTCTACCAGGTCGTTACCACTGTCTCACAGAAAACCGACGTAGAGTAGCGGCTTACTGCTGTGTTTCCTACGGTGAGTGAGATATCCGGAAGCCCAAATCCCCTCCCCTTCCCAATCCCTAATTATCCCTTTCCTTTAAAGCCGGCAACGCCTCCATAATTCTTCAAGTATTGTGCATCCAATGTGCATGCATTCATGGGTGGTGAGATCACGTCTCATCACAAGACACACTTGCTCGTTTGCCAGCCTCTGCTAAACATGCACTGTTTCCCAAACCCGGTTCCGCCACGGCCCGGACGCTGCACGGTTCCACCACGGCCCGGACGCTGCCCGGACGTGTGCAGATCATTAGAAGAACGCGTTATTTAAACAGCAAGGTGTCCATCAGTCAGCGTCGACAAGCCAGCGCCGACTATTGCCGACTGAATCACGGATACGAACGGCACTACCATTGTATATAAATCGATTTTGAAACGAGTTTTAAGTGAGAAAGTTGATTTTTTCTGGGTCTATTCTATGTCGAATGGTTAGTGGCCAATATAGTGTTTTCAAGCCGCCCGAAGGCCTTTAACTTGGTTTAAAAACTGCTATCCGCTGATATATGCGGGATCGACTTTTTACGTGTCCTCCGAAGCATAGAGGCGCTCAGTTGATTTACCATTAGCGCTCATCCTCCGTAGATTGATAAGCCGAAGGTTGCTTAACTCGCTAATCGTTAACCGATCAGTGACAGATACTGGCCTGGTATGAGTGCCTCGAATTTCTGGGTGATAGATTTGAAGGTGTTAAGAGAGGTAGGTCTTTTTATTGCAGAGGCAGATAAACGAATGAGTGATCAGATAGTAAGTGTTCTCTACCGCTCTTGTGTACTCCCATTATCAGAAAAATTATAGGTGCATTGCCGACTTAAAAAAAATGGGATTAGGAAAGCTGGGTGCAATTAAGGCTTTCGAAAATCACGAATAGCAATATCAAAATGCGATTAAACATTGATTTTTGTGATACAGTGGTACATTAACCCGATCATGTCGGCCATTTCATGCTGAAAAAGAAACTACAGCATAATTTCTGTATACTATATCACTCATTTTCAACTCGATTCCGTGTCGAATTTACACTTAGCAGTTACCAACCTTCGAGATGTAGTTCAGTGGTAGTGCAGTAGAAACGAGCGAGTATTTTTGAGGTGCGGCGAGTACGTAAACGCCGTCGAGTCTGCCAGAAGAACGTCAGTGCTGTGACGGATTGTACACACGCACACAGAAGGGACACTTTTCTGAAATTCAGTTTACTCTCGCCGCACACATATCGCATGCTGAAAACAAAAGTGACACTAAACGAAAATTGTCGATGTTTAATTCTGCCCTGATAACAAAGAATGCAGTAATCGACATTTTTGAGATTTTCACTTTTTTGCAGAAATGGCATCCCAAGAGGTTCATGTACATGAAAAAAATATTTTTTCATAAAAAAATTCACTCGAAGTATGTTTTTTATGTAATGATTTTCACCGTACATGCAAAAAAAAATGTTTTTTGCGTTTATCCCATAACCGCCATTTTGCGATTACTGCATTCTTAGTTATGCCGGCAGAATTATGAACGCTATTTTATGAAACATTTAAACTTAATCTCCCATAAACACATTTTTCGTTTAGTGTCACTTTTGTTTTCAACGTGCGATATCATGTTCGCCACAAAACGCCGCACCGAGCTTTCACACTTATTTGGAATCGCCGATTAACTACATGCCTCAAATCAATACAAAAGGTTACTCTCTTTTTATGGCAGAGCCTGATAAATAAGCAAGTGGATTAACTTTTTTTATCCGAGCTTGGCAAAGTGACTGCACTGCACCTGATGGTAAGCGTAGTGCGGTCCAAAAAACCAGCGACCACCGACAAATAATGAGTTTATCGGTGGTTACCAGAGTCATGCCGGCCTGTATAAATGCTTCTTCCCTCTTCGGAGAGGGAAGCAGCCAATCGAGGAGCCTGCGACAATACAGGCGGATGATCGATAGAGGCACAGGGATACAAGGATGTACACATATACCTGCCCCAATCAACCATCAAGTCATGTCGCAAGCCCCTCGGGAGAACCGGTTATAGACAGGCTGATCCTGGAATGCGCTCTACATAAGATGTGTGGATCACTATGGCAGGTTTTAACACCGTGTGTACGGTGGTCGCTATTCAGACGGATATGAATATCCTACCACCAGCATTAGCATGCATTAGCATTAACATTAACCTACCACATTGTAAAACAAAACTGTCCATAGTGTTAGTGAAGCTCTTAATTTAAATGGGTAGAGACTGAACCAAATTTGCCATTCAATGTTGAATCTTACGACATACGACATTAAGTGCTACGTATTACGTATGACTTGATATTTGAAGAATTAAACAATGAGGAAGATAATGTTTGCGATAGACGATGTTTTTTTATAATAGTACTAACGACCCGCGCCGGCTTCGCACGGGTAAAAATATATTTATTACGACATCATATTACAATTCTTTGAATTTTTCGGCTTTTCTGTACTATAATATGTATGTATTATACATATAAACCTTCCTCATTAATCACTCTATCTATTGCCGAAACCTGCATTAAAATCCGTTAATTAGTTTAAAAGATCTAAGCGAACAGACTGCGGAAGCGACTTCATTTTATACAATGTAAAGGTGGCGAAGTGGCTACACTTGATGGGAAGTGCAATGCAGTCCAAATATAATCCTAGACATACAATTACTATTATTAGATGGTCAATTGTCTGTCGTGAAGCGGACGTATCAATATCTAAGCCAGTGTTTCCCAACCTTTTTAGGCCATGCCCCACCTTAACATGTTTTTGTTAAATTTGTCACCGATATCTAGCATTGCATTTAAATAACCCAAAGCGAAAGGGTTAAAGTCGTGTCGAGTCCATTTTTAAATGGCCCCCCGTAACTATCAAATTGCCCCCCTGTGGGGCGTGGGCCCCACGTTGGGAAACACTGATCACTGAAGTCTAAAGTGTACAATGGATTCAGACATGTGTGTTATTTTTTTTATTGCATTGAATGACGAGACGAGTACGGCGCTCGCCTGATGTGAAGCGCCACGCCTGCCCATAAACAGAAGCAACACCACACAGAATTTTGAATTATAAAGCACTGCTACATGGCACTGAACTGCGCTCGTCATGCCGAGATATAAAATGTTAAGTCTCATTATGTCCAGTAATTTCATTACAGTTAATAGTAAAGGTCGTCGCACATTTTGTAGTTTTGTAAGGACGCTACAGAGGCCGTGTTCGGAAATTAATTATAGTAATATCAATAGGTACTGATGCTGGTTTTAATAAACTCATTTTTATAAGCTTGTATGTCGAAACCGAGCGGTAGAGCCATGAATGGGCCGGCTCGACCGGGTCGTTACCTCTGTTTCACAGAAAACCGACGTATGGTGAGTGAGATATCCGGATGGCCAAATCCCCCTCCGTTTCCCAATCCCTTATTATCCCTTCCCTTTAAGGTCGGCAACGCGCCTATGATTCTTCTAGGATTGTAGGCGTACATGGGCGGTGGAGATCACTTACCATCACCTACTTGCTTGTTTGCCGATCTTTGCTAAAAAAAGGAATACGAGAGACCTACCACATAAACCAGTGTCCGTTTTTACTGACAGTTGCTGAAGTATTTTCTCTATTTGTAAAAAAACGAAATCAGTAATTCGGTAACACCAATGGCCAACATAACGGTGTCACTTTTCACTATCGCCACCCAACCTTACTAGAAAGCAATTAAGAACGAAATTCCAGAATTGAATTTAATAAAATTAATATTTATTTGGAATGCTATGCATGTTGAATACGCGCGCTGACAGTTATGCGACAACCTTAAGATTTCTGTACTATGCAATATAATATACATTTATGTTACTGATAATAGAGGTAATAGTTAAAAAGAACCGAAATTATTTCTTTATATCTCTAAAACAGATTTACTAGAGCACAAATCTCAAAAATATCGAAAGATGGTTTAGTTTTTTATTTATTTTATTATCTCAGGAAAACAAAGTACATAATAATACATAAAAAGTAACAAAATAATTAACTAAAGCTGACATTTATAATCATAAACTAAATAAATAAATAATAAAAAAATAAACAGAAATTTATTTATCTTTTCATTTGCTAACTAAAATTTTCAAGAGTACATTCTTAATTTGAATAGTAAACCTTGACATTATTGAAAAAACTCGCGAGAAAATTCTCCAATGCGTAAAGCGTGCCGCCCAAAAACTTGCCCGCCCGACGTCTCGCCGTGCCGCGTCCGGCCGCCATAATCTTTGGCTGTATCAACACAACTAGTGCGCATGTGTGCGTGGCGCCGATTACTCGCAGATTCTAACCTAATTTTGAATTCCAGCTTCACTTTCCGCGGACGTTCGCGCCCGGCCAGCGCTAAACAAAAATTTAAAAATAAATCTTTATTTTTCTACCGACCATTCCCGTGCGGCCAGTGTTGATCATTGTCTATATATTTTTTTTTATTAAAAAAGTATTTTTTCCAACGTTCCGTGGTTGTGTTTTTTGAAATGTTTAAAAATAGAATTTTGACGTTACGCGAAGATAAGCTCAACGTATTTCGGTGACAAAACCCGACCTCGGGTCGTGGTATTTTGGCGGTCTCAATGGCCTGATTTATATATTTTTTAGTGTACTTTTTAAGTGTAGTGATGAAACGAAGGAAGTGATGTGTGCGCGGATTTTGTACGTAGATTAGAAAAAAAAACAGGTAATATTTTTTTTTATTAACACGTTATATTATATTTGAATATGTTCATATTACATGTGCTAAATGTGCTGAGTTTACTGGACGCGATGGTTTTTGGCCGTAAATTAATGGAAAACAATGGATGGTTTGCAGATCTTGTGACGCAAGATGTAATTTATTTTAGTAAACATTTGATACAGTTATTTCACGTGTTCATTTTTAATGAGATGTGGATTTCTCAAGAATTTGCAAACATATGAAAACATTGACCTTCGAATGATAATACTCATGCTTTTACACGGTTAAGGAAAACATCTTGAAGAAGACAGGCTGAGATATCTTCTTAAGAATTACGAAGGTATGTAACGTCTACTCGCCATTAAGATTATAAGAGTAGATAAAAGACCTAACAGATGTTAATGTTAAAGAAGGACTATGCCTAGGAGTGGTAAAATTTGATACATGGCTAGTAATATTTATTTTAATAAGCTTCATTTAATCTTCTTCACTTGATCATCTGATATAATCCATTATATTATCGGTGAAGTACCTACGTTTCTTTAATAGACTCATTACTCCTATTGGCTTAACAATTCTGTATTCAATTGTCTTCCTTACATCAACCTTCTTAGAAATTCTGATGTTCATAGTTTACGTATGAAGTATTCAAACATCTTTAGAACAATAGCGAACGTCACCTGTCACTGGTATAAATTTGAATGCCCCAAGGTATTCACCACACATTGGCTCTAATATATTTTGTCTTCCATACACCTGGTGCTGGTAGCTGATGGTAGGATATTCATATCCCCTTGATAGCGACCATTGTGTACGTGCCTGCCTGCCTACCTGCCATAGTGACCCACACACCTTGTATGGATCGCGTTCCAGGATCAGCTAGTTTATATTCGGTTCTCCCGAGAGGCTTGCGACATGACTTGAGGGTTGGTTGGTGCGGTATAGGGGTACATCCTTGTACCCCTGTGCCTGCATCGGTCATCGGCTTGTCCTGTTGATGGCCCTTTGATTTAGTTCGCCCTCTCCGAAGAGGGAAGAAGCATTTATACAGACCGGCATGATTTTGGTGACCACCGATGAACTCATTGTTTGTCGGTAGTCGCTAGTATTTTGGTCTATATTACGCTTACCATCAGGTGTCGTGCAGTCACTTTGCCGTGCTCGGATATAAAAAAAATACCTTCGCTCCTACCATTTATCTCACCTTTGATATCACAAAAACCCAGTCCGCGTGAGGCATTGAACGAGCATTGGGCGGAACCTGTACATTAGTACCCAATACATGTCTAATATCGAACCACACATAACGTGGTAGCTGTAACATATTACATTGCTACAAATAGTATCAATGTGGCATCCGAGTATGATATATGGACAAGGCTAAAGGATCTACTAACATTCACAAGACCAGCGTTATTATTGGTTAAAAACTGATCAAAGGGAAGAACGTTTGCCGTGCAGTGAGACAAAAGGCTCATAAAATTATGATTTCCCTGCCACCAGGTTGATAACATCAAGAATAGTAGAGCGTATAATTCAAATTTATTTTTTATATTAAGTCAAGAGACGAGCATGTGGCTCGCTTGATGATAAGCACCACGCCTGCCCGTAAATCATTGCATCGCCATGTGGAATTAAAAAGCACTGCACGGCGCTGCGGTCATCAGCCCGTGACGTAAAATCTTAAGATTCAAGTTCCCCAATAATTTCACTGAGTTCAATGTCCTTCAACCCGGAATACAACAGCGCTTATATAATAATACCCCTGTAGTATAGACGTCTGCTGAGTACGGGCCTCATCTACTGAATGAGAGGGCTTAAGCTTTAATCCACCAGCTTAGCCTAATGCGGATTGGCAGATACATATCTTCGAAATTCTTATAGAAAACTTCTCAAGCATGCAGGTTTTCTCACGACGTTTCCTTCACCGTTAGAAACGTTAACAATGAATACACACGTAATTTAGAAAAGTCAGAGAGTGTATGCTCTTGGAGCTGGACTAGAACCGATGATTTTCGTCTCGACAGTCCATACTACTCCTCGCTGAGCTATCGCTGCTAGTAAACAGCGCTTACATCCTGCTACAAAATAATTATAGCGGTGGTAGGTACTGTGGAGCTCCTCAGATGGATTCTCGCATACGAGAGACCTACCATAGTACAACTCTGGTCATCTTTACCACTTCTCAGCAGATGTTTGGATTGATTCTTCAACAAAACTATGACTAAGAGATCCGCGATCATTAACGCGATTTCAGCAACAGATTTAATTATAAATGTTATGTGCCAGTTATTTTTCGCTCTCTAAATTGAATGCTATTTTAAAACCCAATTATTTTTCACTCCGTTAACGTATTTCGATTGCTTCAATATTGTTTTGAAGATCGGCGTGTTGGGTTATGATCGGTTGGTGTAGTTTTAGTGCTGAAACCCTAAAATAAATGGCAGTACGAATTCTTCATGCTGCTGTAGACGCCATAGCATCAATTTTTGAAGGGATTCTAAATCCCTAGAATAGGCCACAATAAGCAAAAGTATGTGCTTTAAATGTCGAAGCACGTTCCTATTTTTGCTAATGAATGCTATTAAACTGGCGATATGAGTATGGGTGTATTCGAGTATGATCTATCAACGTACAGTTCTTAACACCAGGTCTAATGTAGTCACTTTGCTGCACTTTACTGCGCCAGAATAAAAAAAGTATACTACCTTGCGTCGGGAGCGTCCGCCTCCCTTGCGCCGAAGAAGACCCCTCTTGATTTTTTTGTCAATACACTGGCGTAGGAGTATTAGAGAGTTGTTAGAGTCCCAACCCAACCGATACTAGTTTGTTTTTGTATCCGGCCACGGCAAAGTACGCAGCACTACACGTGATGGTAAGCGTAATACAGTCGAAAAAATCAGCGACCACCGACAAACGATGATTTTACCAGAAAATATGTAATGGGTAATGGCCTTTATAAATGCTTCTTCACACTCCGAAGATGGAAGAAAGACAATCGGGGAGCCAACGACAAGACAGGCGGATGACCGATGCAGGCACAGGTATACAAAAATGTACCCCTATACCCGCCCCAACCATCAAGTCATGTTGCAAGCCCCTCGGGACATCCGGATACACACTGGCTGATCTTGGAATACAATCTACACTAGGTGTGTGTAGGTCAGTATGGTAGGTTTTAACACCATGTGTACGGTGGTCGCTTTCCATCGGATATGAATATCCTACCACCAGCAAAGTTATTGCACGTTCGAGTTCTCGGATGCGGTGGTAACTCGGATTGTACTAAACTTAATGTAAAGGTGCGTTCATTTCACCGCACCGAGAGTCGTAGTGTCACTTGCCATGTTACTAACTTCAATTTGTTTTAATCTACACTAATATTATGTATAAAGAAGAAATATTTGTATTTTTATATGTAAGGAATAAACTTACCGACTATACTGGACCGTTTTGAAAAATTCTTTCACCGTTAGAATCCTATATACATTATCCCTGATGAAGATAGGCTAATTTTTATCCCGGAAAAAGCAGATCACGCGGGCGCTAAAACAGTGCTTGCATGCTGCTGTTGATGACTGGAATAGACTAAGCGGTGGTACCAACCCAGTCGGCCTCTCGTATACGTGGGACCTACCATTTAGTAAATCTACATAAACCAGCATTTGTAAAAATGAGAATCTAATAATATTTATGTCTGGAATCAATTACGTTTATGCGTTTTGTGCGGTGTGTGCGATTGAGTGACGTAGGTTCGAGTTCCGGATGGGGATCGTGATCGGAATCGTTAGCTTTAATTTTATTTTTAAACCCTGACAAAATAGGGGTATAATAAGTTTGACAGTAGCCACAGCTCAGCGGGGAGTGGTATGGACTGTCTAGACGAAAGTCGCAGGTTCGAAACGAGCCCAAGCATGCACCTCTAACATTTGTAAGTTATGTGTATATTCATTGTTAATTATCGCTTGCTTTTACGGTGAAGGAAACATCGTGAGGTAACTGGCATACCTGGGAATTTCTCCACATGAATTCTGAAGGTTTTTCCCATTCGGTCATATAATGACGTAAAATTTATTCAGTTGTTTATTTCAGTTGAATTGTGACTAACCAGATATATTTTGCTAAACACTTTACCAGAACCGTAACAAACAAAACAAAAAAAGAAATACGCATACCCATCGTTCGAGTCATGATTTCATACAAAAATACAATAAAAAAGCATTTTGAAAAATCAGTTCGACTTTCCATTTTTTTATTTTCATAAAAACCGATATTTCGAAAAATTAAAATATAGACAAATGTGTCCAGCCATTATCAAGTGATGCCGTTACCAACAAACATAATTTCATTTTTGTTTACATAGAAGAGTATAGACAACGTAAAAACACCAATTAGATTTATAGATAGGAAGTTTAATACCTCATGCAATCCGGTCTAGTTAACGTTATGGAAGCCAATTTCAAACGAAATGGAATTCAGAATTGCTTTGAAGATGGTACAGTTAATTTAAAATCTAGAGAAGTCGTTCAGGATGTTATTTAAAACAATTATTGTGAAAAATGTTGTTTCTTTGAAACAGAAGTTTTATCCAGTAATGTCTAATAAAATGGTTTGATTTGGTCTTCTCTATAAAAGAACATTATATGGAGTGGTTAGTTGGTTTAAACGTATTCGATTTAATACAATGTTAATAGAACTTATATTGTACTAGCTGTACCCTGCGCGCGTCGCTACGCCATCAACTAACATTAATTTGAAGGAAAGACAAATATATGATTACACAAATATATGAAATTCATTGGAATGACAGTGGCTCCATCTGTCGAAAATTGGTCATACTAACCCAGAAACCTTCGTGGGCTCATGCACAACAACTTTGCTAAAGATCATCACATGATCAAATGCATAGATTACGATTCTATAAAGGACATACAGTCAAACATTCATTTTTATTTATACTGTATTTAACAGACTCCGTGGTGCACGTACTAAACAAATATTATCTTTAATAGTTAAGAAAAATATCGTAATCTTTTCTTTCTCTAAGAAAATCTTCTTTTCCAATAAATCTTTCTTTCTCTAAGGATTTCGAAGGTATCTGATATCCAATCTACATTAAACCAGCTTGGTGGAATATCCTAGGCCCTCTCAAGAAGGTTCGTAGCCGGCAGTTGGATAGTGAATTGTACAGAGCTGTTGTTGATATCTTATAAATAGACAGTAGCATTTAACAAGTGCATTCTTGAACATATCCATCGACAATGTTGCTCTACATCTTATCAATGTTCAGTTTAATCCTCTTTGACGTAACAGGCATTTGATGATTGTAAGCCGAGTGTAATTCTGGATTTGTATCGTCATTTCTTAAGGTTAAAGGTAATAAAATAAAGATCTCATACTCTAAATCTAAGTGGTAGAGTTGTAAGTGGTAGGATATGCATATCCCTCCGGATAGCGACCACCGTACACATGGTTAAAACCTGCAATAGTGACCTACAGACCTTGTGTGGATGATCAGCCAGTGTATATCCGGTTCTCCCGAGGGGCGTGGGACATGACTTGATGGTTGGTTGGGGTGGGTATAGGGTACATCCTTGTACCCCTATGCGGGCATCGGTCATCCGCCTGTCCTGTCGCAGATCCCTCGATTTGCTTCTTTCCTCTTCGAAGAGGAAAAGCATTTATCTGTATAATACCGGCATGATCCTGATGAACTCATTGTTTGTCGGTGGTCGCTAGTTTTTTGGACTGCACTACGCTTACTCTAATATATAATCTAGATCTCTATTATATTAAAAGAAAGTTGTGGGCGGTATATTTAATTTTGTATTTTATACAATCAATTATCTTTATTTCTTAAAGATATTTTTTGTCCGAACATCATAACTTCCACAATTCTTAATCAAATTTAATGATTCAAACACCATTTTAAAGGTTATGTTTGCCGCTATTGAGGAAATATATACACATGTTTGAAAATTCTAGGTTTTGCTAAGAAAATTTATAATTAGCAATGCCATTTGTTGACAATATAATCAACTAATTAGTTGTATGTATTTACTTATCTCTACTTTATTGTATTACGTCATTGACCACTATTGATGCGAAGTATTCACTCGGGTCACCTAGTTTCCTTGCATTTTAAGTGTTTCATTTGTTAATTGGTAGCGTTTGTTGTTTCGCTAAGACTTTGTTGTGTGTGCCTTCAAACTATTTTGCCAATGTGAAGTGTTTTTTTTATTTATTAATTGAATGACGAGACGAGCAAATCGCTCGTCTGACAGTAAGCGCCGCGCCTGCCCACAAACAGAAGCAACACCACACAGAACTTTGAGTTACAAAGTACTGCGTGGCATTGAACAGCGCTAGTCACCGCGAGACATAAGATCTTAAGTCTCATATTGCCCAGTAATTTGACTGGCTTCAATTACCTTTAAACCGAAACACAACAGTGTTTGCACATTGTTGCATGGCGGCAGAAATAGACAAAGCGGTGGTACCAACCGCGACGGTCTCTCGTACTCGAGGGACTTACCACCGTGGTGTTGTTTATGTTTATGGGCAGGCGTGGCGTTTACCACGGCGAGCACCTTGCTCGTCTCGTCATTAATCAAATAAAAAAAAAAACAGGAGTTAAAAAGTGTATGAATGCTGTGTTTATTTATTTTATTATGAGTTAGATGTAATAGTCAAATGATTACATTATTTACCGGCATATAAATTGCAATAGCAATTCATTTCTTGAGTATTCCTTTGCATTGACGTCATCAGATACGTAACTCGGTGCAATAATTTTGTGGCCATAAAATTGGGAAAGCCACCATAAAAATAGCGACGATAATACGGCATAATTCACAGTAATTGAACTAAATATATCAAACTAGCGAACTGCGCCGGCGTCGTACGGGTAAATATATATTTGTTACGACATCACATTACAAATATATAACATTTTCGGCTTTTCTGTACTATAATATGATTGTATTATACATATAAACCTTCCTCACGAATCACTCTATCTATTGCTGAAAACTGTATTAAAATCCGTTGAATAGTTTAAAAGATCTAAGCGAACAGACAGCGGAAGCGACTTCATTTTATACTATGTTAAGAAGCTCACGCCTATATTCTCGTAGGGGTAGACAGAGGTGGAATTGGTGTTGTACTCATTTCGCCGAGCTTATTTACAACCTATAATCTGATAGGGGGCGAGGTTATTTTCATACCGGGCACAGTTAACGGGATATATAATGTTTTTAGTATGGAAAATCCAATTAAAATGTGACTATACCAATTGTATTTGAACCCAAGTCCTGAGTTTCTTAGCCTGTGTCGGCTATCACTAGTTCAGTTTTTTTTTATAGCCAGCAAACGAGCAAGTGGGTCACCTGATAGTAAATGATCGCCACCGCGCCCACAATACCAGAAAAATTATGGGCGCCTTGCCGACCTTAAAGGAAAGGGATAATTAGGGACTGGGAAAGGAAGGGGGATTTGAGTCTCCGGGTATTTTACTCACTGTATGAAACGCAGCAGCAAGCTTCTACTTTACGTCGGTTTTCAGTGAGACAGTGGCAACGACCCGGTCGAGTCGAACCCTTCATTTCGTAGGCAAAACTGTCTACAGCTTTGCTCTACCACTCATCATCCTTCAGTGAGGTGATATCAAAGAAAGAAAGAAACTAAAGAAATAATTTATTTGAATAAAAATTATTTGAATACTAACTTGAAACATTGAAAAGTTAAAAAGAAATTAAAAAAGTTAAAAAGATATCAGGATATCTATAACTAATGGTTCATCGATAGGCGCGTCCCCTAGCGACCCAGTTTAGGAAACTCTTCAAATAACTGGAGCAGAGCTTTTACCTTTATTTTGTGATTAATGTACTTATTTATCTACACTGACATAAGAGAAGATTTAAGAGGAAAAGTTTGTAAGTTATTATGTAGAAGAAGTTAGTCTATTTTTTCAGATTCTGAAAATTCTTTCACCGATAGGAATCATTGACAAAAATAAGTTTTAACTCTAAGACTTTTATGCGGGCGAAGTCGCGAGCATAAGGTAGTTAGCTATATAAATAAAATTATATAAATAAATACACCAAATATTAAATAAATAAATTTTGAGTGGTAGAGCCACGCTGTAGACAGTTTTGTCTACAGCATGAATGGGCTGGCTCGATCGGGTCGTTACCACTGTACTCACAGAAAACCTACGTAAAGTAGCGGCTTGCTGCTGCGTTTCGTACGGTGAGTGAGATATCCGGAAGCCCAAATCCCCTCCCCTTCCCAATCCCTAATTATCCCTTTCCTTTAAGGTCGGCAACGCGCGCACAGGCGGTGGAGATCACTTACCATCAGGTGACCCACTTGCTCGTTTGCCGGCCTATACTATAAAAAAAAAGTAACAAATTATTGTTACATTTCGTACATACATTGAATTGAGAGACCCTCTGGGTTCGTACAACCGCTTTGTCTATTTCTGCCACCAAGCAACAGTATGTAAGCACTGTTGCGTTTTGTTTGGAAGGACATTGAAGCCAGTGAAATTACTGGGCATTAGGAGACTTAATATCTTATGTCTCGGGATGACGAGCGCAGTTCCGTGCCATGCAGTGCTTTGTAATACAAAGTTCTGTGTGGTGTTGCTTCTGTTTATGGGCAGGCTTGGCGATTACCATTAGGCGAACGCATATACCTATATAATTTCACACATATACCATATCAATACAACATGACATTAATTGAAATTCGAACGGGTAGGTCACGGCATATTTTGTCAAGTGTCGGTAATCAATCAAATCAGTATATTATGACGGCATAATTCTGCCGACTGTCATAGGCATTCATATATTATGATCCCATATATTATCATATATTATGGGCCCTAATGTTCTTGACGGTCGCCATATATTTGTCTGCACTGTACTTCAACAGTGGTAGAGCCACGCTGTAAACGGTTTTGTCTACAGCATGAATGGTCCGGCTCGATCGAATCGTTACCGCTGTCTCACAGAAAACCGAAGTAAAGTAGCGGCTGCTGCGTTTCGGACGGTGAGTGAGATATCCAGAGGCCCAAATCCCCCTCTCCTTCCCTCTCCGAAGAGGGAAGAAGCATTTATACAGGCCGGCATGACTCTAGTTACCAATAAACTCATTGTTTGTTAGGGGTTTTTAGTTTTTTGGACTGCACTACGCTTACCATCAGGTGTAGTGCAGTCACTATGCCGTGCTAGGATAAAAAAAGGCAGTGGCTTGGCTGTACCCTGACATGGCTAAAGTGCATGTGAACGCTCATGAGGTGGGTTGCAAGTTTGCCGATCTAGGCAACAAAAATACATATTGATTGTTTAATTAATAAAAGCAATATGTATGACATGTTTATTATGGGTATGATTGCCGGCCGAGCGATCGTTGTTTATCCAGGTGTGATTTTTATAGTCCTGGCTATCGATTGTTGAGACAGCGAGATTGCTCCAATGTTTTATTATAAATATTTTTTTTATAGCACAGTCTGGTCAAGTAGCAAAATGGTCACCTGATGGTAGGTGATCTCTACCGCCAATATCATGGAGGTTTATCGATGTTTAGAGAAAGGAGATAACTAAGGGATGGGGAAGGGGAATTTGGGCCTCAGAATATTTCGATTATCATACGAAACGATAAGGCTGGTGGGAGGATGCTTGTATCCGACCGGATAGCGACCACCGTACACTGGTGCTAAAACCTGCCATAGTGGCCCACCTTGTGTGGATCGCGTTCCAGAGTCAGCCAGTGTATATCCGGTTCTCCCCAGGGGGCTTGCCCCCTGATCCTAACCCTTTTCCCATCCCTTTTTCCTTCCCCTCCCCCTTGGCCCTTTGGCAGGCCGGCATGATCTTGCCGACCTACGATAGACAGATTGTTTATCGTTGGTCGACACTATTCTTGGATTGCGCTGCACTTACCATCAGGTGTAGCGTAGTCACGGTGCCGAGTCAGGATAAAAAAAAACGCAGCAGCAAGCCGCTACTTTATATCGGTCTTCTTTAAAAGAGGTCAACCCCGTCGAGCCGGCACATCCATGTTGTAGACAAAACGTATACAGTATGGCTCTACCACTTAAAGAATTGAATACTATCCTCTATCGCTGCTTATGGAGTGGTTCGGACTCCCGAGACGAGATTACAAGAATGAAACCAGTCCCAACAGCATGCATCTCTGACGTTTATAAGTTACATATGTCATTGTCAATGATCCCTTGCTTTAACGATACAGGCACATTGCGAGGAAATCTGCATACATGTGAACTCTCCATAATTTCATTCATTCATAATTATTCAGCATTTTTTATATCCTCTATCGGTATGTTGAGGAGAAGCAATATTTATTTACTTTTTTTCTTTCTACCTGTCATCATTTTCATCGGTTGCATGGCATTACCATCAGGCGAGCAACATGCTAGTCGCGTCATTTAGTTGCTCAAATATTTTATTGCTGACAGCCTCAGTGGCGCGGTTGTAATGCGTACGCGGTACTACTGCTGTGCTGGAGTCTAGAGTTTCATCCCCGGGTTGAGTAATTGTGAAATTTGGGTTTTTCTATCACGAAATTCTCTGTATCAACCTGGACTCTGGAATTGTGCCTACTATCGCGATAGGCTCGCACCCCATCGCATCATGGGACCAGTTAGACCTCTGCCTACCTTTTCGGAGACTACAAGTATGAGTGCGTATGTATTTTATATCAGTTTTCTTCCATTCACATTGATAGTTCATATTTCGTCACTCTGACGTCACGAGTGCGTTGAGATCGTGAACTATCAGTGGGTATTTTTATACTACACATGATCGCAACTGAAAGACGTATTATTTATGATAAAGGCCGGCGAACGAGCAACTGGATCATCTGATGGTAACAGCGTGCAGCGGGCGAGTAGCTGTGAAGCAAGAGGCCGCGGGTTCGATCCCCGCACCGAGACAAATGTTTGTGTGATCCACAAATATTTGTTTCGGGGTACGGGTGTTGTGACAACGAAAGTCTCTCGTAGTTCCTGATACCCTTAATTACCCCCCCCCCCCTTCTTTTAGGGTCGGCAACAGGTCCACTTTCTCCTTATATTGTGTGTATCCATGGCCACTGGATCACACATCAGGTGACCCACCTGCTCGTTTGCTAACGTATGTTATAAAAAAGTGCAAAAATTAATTATAGTATATTAATATTAAGCTTTTAGTTTCCAAGTTATAAAATACTCACTTTTCCTCGCGGCTGCACCCGCGTGATCTACTTTTTCCGGGATAAAAGTAGCCTATGTTCATCAGGGATAATGTAGGATTCTAATGGTGAAAGAATTCTTGAAATCGGTCCAGTAGGTTTTAAGTTTATTCGTTACTAGCTTTTGTTCGCGGCTCCGCCCGCGTGAACGTTTAAAATTGACTAAGTTTCATACAAACTTTTATCCCCTATTTTATCCCCTTGGGGGTAGAATTTACCAAAATCCTTTCTTAGCGGATGCCTACGTTATAACATCTACCTTCATGTCAAATTTCAGCCCGATCCCTCCAGTGGTTTGGGCTGTGCGTTGATAGATCACTAAGTCAGTCAGTCAGTTTTGAGTTTTATATATTTAGACTGACAAAAATACAAATCTTTCCTCTTCGTAATATTAGTGTATATAGTATTGAATGTGATAAATTCCTGGTGTTTACCTGCCGGGGAGCCGTCCCACCTGGTCGAGGGTTCGGGTCGATGATCTTTACACGTTTAACATTATCTGCCCTTCTATTGTTGTAGTTGTCTATGGGTAGATTTATGTTGTTTTGTCTGTCTCTTTAGTTTGTGTTTGTAAGTCAGAGACAATATGCATTATCAAGCTGTACACATGGTGAAAAACCAGAGTTGCTCATTCCAAGGAGTCGCGTTTCATGGTCAGCCAGTAAATATCTAGTTGCTTTAGGCCGGCGTAATTCTGACGACCAGGTTGGGGCAACGTTGCTGGTGACGTCGATTGTCGACATTATATTTGGGCAAACTCTATCAACGATATTTATATAGTTACTAGAAAGAAACAAAATAGTATATGAGCAATGATTTTTAAATACCGTTTTTAGAACAATAATAGTACATAATAACTAACCATATGATCGTTTGCCAGCCTATAAAAAAAAGAAAAAATCTAAAGAACTCAAGAGCATGACGCCGCCCTTCCCCATTTGTAGTAATATATTCGGTGAGCTGCGTGTTAGATCGTAATTATTATCTTATCAGTTAACAAGGGCTCGTGGTGCGAGGTCGCCCGCGATCAATACACATATCCTTCGCGAGCTTTGTTTATTAATTCTATTAATCCTGTGATAAAATGAAAAAAAATGTTATGCTCAGGACAATGATCGGAGTATAAAACCATATTGGCTTGATAAAACAACATATTCATGCGTAAATAGAACACACACATAGTACACACGCACACATACGCCTGTATATACGCAAGCATGCACGTCCGCACGCTTGCAGGTCCGCACGCATGCAGGTCCGCGCGCATGCAGGTCCGCACGCATGCACGCCCGCACGCATGCATTTACGCACGCATGCACGTCCGCGCGCACGCACGCACGTTAAAAACTTTTTCTGCACATAGTTGGCAATAGACTTTATTCTGCAACAAATGTGTCAATTCTGTTGTCACACCACTAAACTGGAAAAAAAAATTATGTAATTAATGTAATCAATGTTGATTTAGTAAAGTTTCAGTTGAAAGTCAATCTACACTGTATGTTAGTCCTGTCCTTAGATTATAAGGTCCTGTCTAACTAAAATACTTAAGTACTGACATTTTAGTTCGTTACCACCCATTAGACATAGGTCGATAATATTTTTTAACCGACGAGAAAAAAACGGAGCTCATTTTAAATTCGACTAGTATATTTTGACAGTGGAAATGCAAAAATGCGTGAAATTTACGGTAGAGCATAATAAATTTGTTTTTGTACTAGAAAACATCATATAAATTATGTTAGACAAAATATGATTCAATCTATATATATAAAAATGAATCGCTGTGCGTGTGTCTCGCCAAAACTCGAGACTGGCTGTACCGATCTGGCTAATTCTGATCTTGAAATATTTGTAGAAGTTCAGGGAAGGTTTACCCGGTGAGAAAAAATGAGTAACATAAATAATAAGTAAAGGGTAAACACTAAAAACTACAACTTAATTTTCCAATACAAACTGTTTCTGGGTATGATAATAAGTAAAGGAAAACACTAAAAACCACAACTTAATTTTTCAGTACAAACTGTTCCTGGGTATGAAACACTTGATGTCTTTTTGATGACAGGACAGGACAGGACAGGACAGGACAGGACATGACAGGACAGGACAGGACAGGACTGGACTAGGGACCGGACTGGACTGGGGACCGGACTGGACTGGGGACCGGACTGGACTGGGGATCTGACTGTACTGGAG
The DNA here is from genome assembly GCA_949126905.1 of Amorpha juglandis. Taxonomy (NCBI): domain Eukaryota; kingdom Metazoa; phylum Arthropoda; class Insecta; order Lepidoptera; family Sphingidae; genus Amorpha; species Amorpha juglandis. Next base: position 9,799,311 of record OX421389.1, read on the forward strand.
ACCTGACCGGACTGGAGACCTGACTGGACTGTGGACAGGACTGGAATGGGGACCTGACTGGACTGCAACCTGACTGGACTAGAGACCTGACTGAAATGGGGGTCTGACTGGACTGGAAACCTGACTGGACTGGAAACCTGACTGAACTGGGGACCTGACTGGACTGGGGACCTGACTGGACTAGGGACCGGACTGGACTGGGGACCGGACTGGAGCCGGACTGAACTGGGCTGGGGCCGGACTGGGGCCCGGACTGGGGAGTGGACTGAACTGGGGACCTGGCTGGACTGGAGACCTGACGGGACTGGGGACCTGACTGGACTGAAGACCTGACGGGACTGGGGACCTGACTGGACTAGGGACTGCCTGGACTGGGGACCGGACTGCAGCCGGATTGGACTGGGGCCAGACTGGACTAAGGACCAGACTGGTGCCGGACTTGACTGGGGCCATACTGGGCTGAGGATCGGTCTGGACTGGGACCGGACAGAACTGGGGACTGGACTGGTCTGGGGACCCGGACAACTGGGGTATGGATTGGGGACCGGACTGGGTTGGGGACCGGAGTGGGGACCGGACTGGGGACCGGACTGGAATGGGGATCAGAGTGGATACCGGACTGGGGACCCGACAGGACTGGGGACCGGACTGGACTGAGGACCGGACTGGACTAGAGACCGGACTGGACTGATGACCGGACTAGACTGGGGACAGGACTGGACTAGGGACCGGACTGGAATGGGGACCTGACTGGACTGGGGATCTGACTGGACTGGGGACCTCACCGGACTGGAGACCTGACTGGACTGTGGACAGGACTGGAATGGGGACCTGACTGGACTGCAACCTGACTGGACTAGAGACCTGACTGAAATGGGGATCTGACTGGACTGGAAACCTGACTGGACTGGAAACCTGACTGAACTGGGGACCTGACTGGACTGGGGACCTGACTGGACTAGGGACCGGACTGGACTGGGGACCGGACTGGAGCCGGACTGAACTGGGCTGGGGCCGGACTGGGGCCCGGACTGGGGAGCGGACTGAACTGGGGACCTGGCTGGACTGGAGACCTGACGGGACTGGGGACCTGACTGGACTGAAGACCTGACGGGACTGGGGACCTGACTGGACTAGGGACTGCCTGGACTGGGGACCGGACTGCAGCCGGATTGGACTGGGGCCAGACTGGACTAAGGACCAGACTGGTGCCGGACTTGACTGGGGCCATACTGGGCTGAGGATCGGTCTGGACTGGGACCGGACAGAACTGGGGACTGGACTGGTCTGGGGACCCGGACAACTGGGGTATGGATTGGGGACCGGACTGGGTTGGGGACCGGAGTGGGGACCGGACTGGAATGGGGACCAGAGTGGATACCGAACTGGGGACCCGACAGGACTGGGGACCGGACTGGACTGAGGACCGGACTGGGCTAGAGACCGGACTGGACTGATGACCGGCCTAGACTGGGGACAGGACTGGACTAGGGACCGGACTGGAATGGGGACCTGGCTGGACTGGGGATCTGACTGGACTGGGGACCTGACTGGACTGGGGACTTGACTAGACGGGACCGGACTGGAGCCGGACTGGACTGGGGCTGGACTGGACTGGGGACTGACTGGTCTGGTGACTGACTGGACTGGGGACCGGACTGCAGCCGGACTGGACTGGGGCCGGACTGAACTGGGGCCAGACTGGACTGGGCACTGGACTTTGTTATATGAAAAAAGAGTTATAATTAATTCTGTAAATTCCATAAGATTCTAAAAGATGGCGTTGTAAGGTAATTTATCGGCTGAATTGAGTAAGTATCCAATACATGGCGCATACTGTATTGAATGGTTTACTACAATATAATTTAACCTATACCTTAGGCACAGCAACGCGTGGCCGGGTCCGCTAGTAAAATATAAATTTTACTGATAATGATCCAGTAAGTAAATTTCTATGTTTTTTTAATCGTAAAACAACTTTAAAATACTATATCGTTAAATCCACGTATTGGCATTAGCATTTTCGCCTTTACACTGTCGATTTGTTTTTTTTCTGAACGTATAATTTTTCACTACGTAATCCAATTTCGATCGTCCATAGGATCAATCAAAATTGGTCCCAATCAACTTTGAAAAAGGGGAAAAATTGCGTATACTAACTACAATCAAAATATTGCACGATAATTTTTTTATTCCTTTCAAGATCTAACTGGATTTTCTCTCAACATTACACTGAAAAGAAGAAGAAGAAGAACTGTGTGAAAGATTACACTATTTGCAACTTTGTCTTTATGGATTGCATCTATAAATCCTTCAAGATTGATACCCAAAGGCCCGCCCATGTACACCTCGTGTACGGGAAGTCGTAAACAGTCATATTTCAGCACGTTTTAACCATAAATAGTTGATTAATCAGGTCAGTAGGTAGATATTTATAGATTTATGGCATGTGCATTTCTGTTGCTGTTAGGCAACTATAGAATATTTATTAGTTAAAGGTAACCGCGTAGTAAATTTAAATTTGGGATTTGAGTAGTAGAGCCACGATGTTTTCTTTTGGTTTTTTATTTGATTAAACGATGAGAAGAGCAAGGCGCTCGCCTGATGGTAAGAGTCACTCGTGCCCATAAAGAGAAGCAACACTACACTGAACTTTGAATTATAAGGCACTGCATGGTACTAAACTGCGCACGTTACCCCAAAACATAAGATGTTAAGTCTCCTAATGCCCAGTAATTTTACTGGCTTCAATATCCTTCAAACTGAAAATAATCCCTCAGTGAGTGCAATTGGCTATGAGCGTCTCAATTTATAATAATATATAAATTTATAATGACAGGGTATTTGGTTTTGCCCGAGAATCAATCTCGCATCTTATCAACACAATGTAGCAACTCAACTGCCAATCTCTCTAATAATACAATTGCCTTTTACCTTTCGTTTAATTTATTATTATACCAGTCTAAAAGCGGATGGAATCGCCTCTTGTGAATTCAAGATGCAGTGGTTCTAATGGACTGCATTCTTTAATGCGGTTTGGAATGGCTTTCAACTCTCTTTAGCAATGATTTTGATGTCTTAGGCGTATTGGAATTAAAATAATGAATGGCTATTGGAATTAAAATAAATACGCGAATGTTATTGGAAATTTAGGTTAACAAACTAGCCGTCAAAGAATACTGACGTCCATTAGAAAAATCACTGTTGGTAGGATATTCATATCCGCCCGGATAGCGACGACCGTATACATGGTGTTAAAACCTGCCATAGTGACCCATGCACCTTGTGTTCCAGGATCAGCCAGTATATGTCCGGTTCTACCGAGGGGCTTGCGACATTATTTGATTGTTGGTTGGGGCAGGTATCCTTGTATCCCAGTGCCTGAATCAGTCATCCGCCTAACCTGACGCAGGCACAGGCAGAGCAGGCAAGCGTAGCGCAATACAAAAATCCAACGACCACCAACAAGCAATGAGTTTATCGGTGGTCACCAGAGTAATGCAGGCCTGTATAAATGCTTCCTCCCCTTGTCGAAGAGGGAAGAAGGAAATCGAGGGGTCTGCGACAGGACAGGTAGTTGACCGATGCAGGTACAGTGATACAAGGATGTACACCTATGCCTGCCTCTATCAACCATCAAGTCATATTGCAAGCCTCTCGGCAGAACCGGATATACACTGGCTGATCCTGGAACGCGATCCACACAAGGCGTGTGGGTCTCTATGGCAGGTTTTAACGCCATATATACTGTGGTCGCTATCCGGGTGGATATGAATATCCCACCACCAGCAAATGGGATTGAACCCCACAAATTTCTCAGCGTAATTACGATGCCACTAGACTCATGGTGATATAATCTTTAATCTTCTTATCATACGTATAAATTATTCCATAAATCACATTACAGTTCAGTGATCCCCATAATATGTGGGAAAAATTTAATAAAGTGCGCAACAAGTAATATATTCATGGGGAAAGCCGCGGGGCGCGCCTGTACGTGGTCGGGGATCGAAATAACAGCGTTATACGATTATGCGTTGGATCATGTACATACATTTTCATAAGAGTGGAACGGAGTGGTATTGCCAGCGAGAAGCGGGAGTTTTTTTTTATAGCCCGGCAAACGAGGAAGTGAGTCACCTGTTGGTGATCTCCACCGCCCATATATATCCATATTTATGCTGGGTTGGACCAAATTACTTTAGCAATGACAAACATGCTAAAGTACCGGTTAAGCAAAAAATGAGTTGCACCATTTGACAAATGTTAGATGACGTCATACCTTTAGCTGTTAACCGTAACTGACCACGATTCGCTAGTTAAAGCTATTGTTTAAGTTAAATAGATGTCAGATGGTTCAATTATAATCTCCAAACCGATATATCACCTAAAGCGTCTGTGCTCCAAAATAATATCATGTCCCTGCTTCTAGAATTAATCGAGGAATTTAGTAGTATGGGAATACGATGGGGCAACACATTCCGCAGTCAATATTAAAGTCATCGTTACTGTTATCGTTAAATTTGACATAAACCTTAACTATAACTGCTATTATGGTGCAATCCAGCCTTATAGTTCTAAACAATTTATCGTGAGCTATTTGGGATATTTAGTAATAACTTATAGCACTGCCTTTATGATATTGTTATGATTTATGCATTTATGAAATCTGGATTGTCATATGTCTCAAGAGCAAAATTTATGACGACCGTAAACTTTTATTGAACTGAATTGTGGGTGGTCTTTTCGTCACAGAATTCTCTTTAATGTTACACATTGCAATAAAACTAATATAAACGAATTTTATCGTGGTTTTTTGACAGCCTCCGTGGCGCAACGGGCGAGTAGCCGGCTGTGAAGCTAGAGGTCGCGGATTCGATCCCCGCACTGAGACAAATGTTTGTGTGATCCACATTTATTTGTTTCGGGGTCTGGGTGTTGTGAGACCGAAAGTCTCTCGTAGTTCCTGATACCCACGACACAACACTTGTATCTTACTGTGGGGTCAGGACTATTTATGTGACTGTTGGGTGTATTTGTTTTAAATTTAATCCCACCGCTTGAAATGTTTTCAGCCTTCATGGCCACGGGGTGGACCCCAGTCCACCACCCAATCAGTCACCACCCAGTTACCCAGTCCAGTTTAGTTTATATTAGTTTTATTTTAATGTGTAACATTCGCGTAAACGTAAGAAATCAGTAAAAATATTATTGGTAATAGTTTTATTTCAATGAATAATAATTTTATCAATGACTAATATAACCCGCTCCGCTTATAAACTTCCCGCTGTTACGATCACCGCATCTTGTTAGTTAAAAGTACGAAGTGTAAGGACGTCCTACAGTTTCGTCTAGACTTATCAATTTCTTATCAAATATTGATGTTTATTTATTGAGTGATAGAGCCAAGATGTAGACAGGTTTGTCTACAGCATGAAAGGGCCGGCTCGATCGGATCGTTACCATTTTCTCACAGGAAACTGACGTAAAAAAGCGGATTGCTGATGCGTTTGGTATAGTGAGTGTGGTATCCAGAGGCCCAAATCCCCCTGCCCTTACCAATCTCTATCTATCCCTTTCCTTTAAGGCCGGCAACGCGCCCATGATTCTTCTGGTATTGTAGGCGTACATCGGCAGTGGAGATCACTTACCAACAGGTGACCCACTTACTCGTTTGCCGGCCTATGCTATAAACAGTATTTGTATATTAATACAATTTGACGTATCTATTGCGATAACAGCGGGCAATGGCTCAGCGGGGAGTGGTACGGACTGTCGAGATGAAAGTCGTAGATTCGAAACCAGCCCCAAGAGCATACACTTATGACTTTTCTAAGTTACGTGTATATTAATTGTTAATTATCGCTTGCTTTAACGGTGAAGGAAATATCGTGAGGAAACTTGCATACCTGAGAAGGTATATAAAGTCTGCCAACCTGCATTAGGTCAGCGTGGTGGACTAAGGCCTAACCTCTCTCATTAAGTAGAGGAGGCCCGTGCCCAGCAGTGGGACGCATATAATACAGGGCTAGTATTATTATTGGGACATCGACGCGACGTTGGTTCGTTAGAGGTTAATAAGGGGTGTTGTTTCACAGGGGGTTATTAGACGCGATAACTTCTCGTTGATTAGGGGATGTAAACTTACTAATTGGGGTAGTATTTCATTATTTGTGGGTGTGTTTTAGTGTGCATTATATATGTTTTTTTTTGTTTCAAAGTTGGTTTATTCGGAATGTTTTTAATTAGTTGAATGACGAGACGAGCAAATCGCTTGCCTGGTGGTAAGCGGCACGCCTGCTCTAAACAGATGCAACACCACAGAGAACTTTGAATTGCACTGCATGGCACTGCAATTCAGTCCAAAAAATCAGCGACCACTGACAATGAGTTCATCAGTGGCCACTAGAATCATGTCGGCCTGTGTAAGTACTTCTTCACACTCCGAAGAGGGAAGAAGCAAACTGAGAAGCCTGCGACAGGTTATGCGGATGAGCAAGGCAGGCACAGGGATACAAAGTTGTACCTATACCCGCCCTAACCATCATAAAGTCATGTCGCAAGTCATGTCTTTGAGATATATTGGTTTGGAAATTATAATTGAACTATCTGACATCTATTTAACGTAAACAATAGCTAAAGTTATGACGTCATGTAACATTTGTTTGTGAAACTCATGTTTTGCTTAACCGGTACTTTAACATGTTTGTTATTGATAAAGTAAGTTTTTTTTTACCCGAGCACGGCAAAGTGACTACACTACACCTGATGGTAAGCGTAGTGCAGTCCAAAAAAAACCAGCAACCACCGATAATCAATGAGTTTATCGGTTGTCACCAGAATCATGCCGGCCTGTATAAATGCTTCTTCCCTCTTTGGAGAGGGAAGAAGCAAATCGAGGGACCTGCGACAGGACAGGCGGATGACCGATGCAGATACAAGGATGTACCCCTGTACCCGCCCCAACCAACCATCAAGTCATGTCATGCAGGTTCTAACACCAGTGTACGGATGTCGCTATCCGGTCGGATACGAATATCCTCCCACCAGCAAAACAACCCAGCATTAATGTTTATTTAATCGACATAGGTTATGGCAATATGGCTCTCACAGTAACGGGTTAATGAAATAATGCTCCTAGCGTTATGAACTGAACGCACAGCACGCGATCGTTTTCGTTTATATACGTAAAATAACTAACGTATCAAGCTAAGTGTCCTTTGGTAAATTGTTTGAATGGAATATCAATATCTTTGAGCATTTTTCCTGACCTATAACACCGGTTTTCTATAAGCGGTAACAACAGGGTCGAATCACCCCTTTCTGAAGACAGAACTGTTTATAACGTGGCTCTTTTATATTCAATACTAGCTGATGCCCGCTACTTCGTCCGCGTGGTTATTGTTCAGTTGCAGAGTTTACTTTTTAAGTTTATTTTTTTCGTGAGATTCTATCTTTTTTTTTATTTTTTTTTAATAAAAGTAGCCTTAGTTACTCCTTGTTACATCAGCTATCTGCCAGTGAAATTCCCGTCAAAATTGGTCCAGCCATTTCAGAGATTAGCCGGAACAAACAGACAACCCGACAAACATTTTTAAAAAAAAGTTTAGGTATATTATGTACCGTGTATACATCCAAATGCACTTAGTAAAAAAACGGTTTTAATATTACAAACAGACACTCCAATTTTATTTATTTTTTGTATAGATTATTGTATTTATTGTTGTATGTCATAGATCGGCAAACGAGCAAGTTGCTCACCTGATGGTAAGTGATCTCCACCGCCCATGTACGCCCACAATAGACAAAACTGTCTACAGCGGAGCTCTACCACTCAAAAATATATAAGTATTCGACTGGAGTATTTAACGACTGGAGTAGGCTTGAAAAGAGTATTACTTCAGTGGTAGGCAGCGGCTTGGCTGTGCCCCTGGCATTACCGATGTCCTTGTGCGGCTGAGATCGCTTACCATCAGACGGGCTGCTTACTCGTCTGCCTATCAAGGCAATAAATGCAGAGAGCTTCTAGTTGAATTTTTAACCGACAAAAATAGGACGTCTTGTATTCGACAAGTAATGTAGCGAGCAGAGCGCTCGCCTGAACATAATAAGACTACACCTCACAGAAAGCAAAGTACAGCAATGTCATGGGACTAAGGTCGTTTTTTATGGAATAAAGGGGGCAAACGGTCAGGAGGCTCACCTGATGGAAAGTGATCACCGCCGCCCATGAACTCCTGCAACACCGGAGGGCTTGCAAATGCGTTGCCGGCCTTTCAGGAAAAAATATGCTCTCTTCTTGAAGGTTTCCATGTCGTAACGTTGTCGTCATCCCAAGATAATAATAATCCGATTCTTTTTATGCGAGCACGGTAAAATGACTGCACTATACCTGATGTTAAGCGCAGTGCAGTCCAAAAAACTTTTATCTCGGCACAGAGATCGAATCTGTGGCCTCGCGTTTCACAGCCTACCCACAGCGCTATGAAGGTTGTCACTTATCCATCCCCCCTACTGATAAAATAACTCCCATAAAATCCCGAGTTTGCTAAGACTCCCCGTCGTGTATATTGGATTAAGGCCTTCGTTCGCTGCTTTTTTATAAATATTACTTACTTTGCCGATGAATAGCTTTTCCTCGTGGCTCCGCCCGCGTTATATGCTTTTTCCGGAATAAAAAGTAGTCTATGTTCATCAGGGATAATGTAGGATTCTAATGGTGAAAGAATTTTTGAAATCCATCCAGTAGTTTTTAAGTTTATTCGTTATATACAAAAATACACAAATCTTTCCTCTTTATAATATTAGCTTAGAAGTTTAGATATATTGATTTCGTTTTATATTCGACAGCCTCCGTGGCGCCGTGGGCGAGTAGCCGGCTGTGAAGCGAGAGGCCGTGGGTTCTATTCTTTTTTTTTATTTGATTGAATGACGAGACGAGCAAGGCGCTCTCCTGGTGGTAAGCGCCACGCCTGCCCATAAACAGAAGCAACGCCGCATAGAACTTTGAATTACAAAGCACTGCATGGCACTGACCTGCGCTCGTCACCCCGAGACATAAGATGTTAAGACTCATAATCCCCGGTAATTTCATTGGCTTCAATGTCATTCAAATCGAAACACAACAGTGCATACACACTGTTGTTTGACGACAGAAATAGACAAAGCGGTGGTACCAACACAGACGGCCTCTCGCATACGCATACCTTATTCCCGGATTGACACAAATGTATGTGTGATTCATAAATGTTTGTTTCGGGTCTGGTCCCTTGTTCCTCGTATTGCCTTATACCCACAATTTCTGGTCGTTTGTTGACCTTTGGTCTATATTTTTTATACACTAATTAGACAAGTACACGCATACCTGTTTCTATATTTTACACTAGCGAATTATTTTTAATTTACAACACATGTATTAGGGTTCATGTAGATTTCTCGGAAGCGACCACGCAATTGTGGGCGGTACACGCACTGCCCCTATATCCCCACCCAAATGGCCTGACATCATATTATGGCACACTTGAGTGATATTTTTAACCGACTGCAAATATAGGAGAATCTCAATTCGACGTTGACGCATTACCCACACCTTTATCCAGACGATAAGGAATTTCACATCTCATTTCTTAGTAACGGCGGTTGGAAATATTTATGTGCGGGTTTTCCAGTGCCAAGTGGGGTGATGTGGCCAGAGGCAAATTATCCATTTACGAGTGATGATAACATCCTCCACGACGTATCCGTCGACAGCGACTCTTACTCGCTTCTTTCATGACAGGGCTGGAAAATCCGAGTTTTGTTTGTCTGGTCACACGTGCCACAATATAGTTGACCGGTGAAGTAGGTCCCTCGTATGCGAGAGGCCATCTGGGTTGGTAACACGGTTTTGTCTATTTCTGCCGCCAAGCAAAAGTAAGTTGGTGCAACCCAGCATAAGTATTTTCTATGTATCGAGTGAGGAGCTTAGGTGGAACAAAATGCTCCATCAACATTCATAAACTGTTCCAAAAAAACAAAACCGTATGGCGAACGCACACACAAGTCATTTTAAGAGATATTTTGATAGAGTCCAAACGCTTAGCGTGTAAGCGGCGTGGCCTATACTGTAAAAATAAGTCATAAACTACAAGCTGACGGAATCGAGTAGGTGTCGTAAATAATAACAGCTTTGACGTACGAGGCATAGACCGGCAAACGAGCAAGTGGGTCACCTGATGGTAAGTGATCTCCACCGCCCATGTACGCTCACAATACTAGAAGAATCATAGGCGTGTTGCCGAACTTAAAGGCAAGGGATAATTAAGGGATTGGTATGGGGAGGGGGATTTGGGCGTTGTAGACAGTTTCGTCGACAGCATGAATGGGCCGGCTCGACTGGGTCGTTACCACTATCTCACTGAAAACCGACGGAAAGTAGCGGCTTGCTGCTGCGTTTCGTACGGTGAGTGAGATATCTGGAGGTCCAAATCCCTCTCCCCTTCCCAATCCCTTCCCTTTGAACTCGGCAACGAGCCTATGATTCTTCTAGTATTGTAGGCGTACACAGGCGGTGGAGATCACTTATCATCAGGTGACCCACTTGCTCGTTTGCCGGTGTATGTGAAAAATTAATCTTCGGAATAGATTCTTCGGAGTGTGAAGAAGCAGTTAGGCAGGCCGGCATGATCTTGCCGACCAACGATAGACATACTGTTGTTGGTCGACACTATTCCTAGATTGCGCTACACTTACCATCAGGTGTAGCACCACTTTGCTGGGCCGGGATAAAAAAAAACGATTTAGCTCTTTGATATTATATTCTTCAAACTTATACCGAAATATACGAGCGTGTGTAAATTGTTCTAATTTAGTTTTTGACGCATGAAGTCACCGTGAATTGTCGTAAATATGGCCATCTGGAACAGAGGACATTTTTGCAAGAGGTTAAAGGCCTCTGTGATCATAACAACGAGATTGACCACGTTACGTTATTTTGGAAAGAAATCTCTAATTTTGTGAAACCTTTTATAATAGCTGGTATTGGTTTCATTGTAGTCCATGTGCGGTAGTGATCGCTTACCATCAGGCAGGCTGCATGCTCGTCCGAAATTAATACGATTCTGTCGAAAGGCATTGTCTATTTCCGTTTTGTCTATTTCTGAAACAGAAATAAACCGAAACACAACAGTGCTTACACTGTTGTCTTTCGGTTTGAAGAACATTGAAACCAATGAAGTTACTGGGCATTATGAGACTTAACGTTTTATGTCTCGGGGTAAGAAGCGCAGTACAGTGCTATGCAGTGCTTTATACCTAATTCAAAGTTCTTACAATCGAGTGCGATTGCGAGTGCCTTGCTCGACTCGTCATTAAATAAAAAAAAGTATTATTTGGATATTGTGGATTTTTTTAATAACGTTAACTTACTATTCAATCTGCAAATACTTTGTCCTGGCACTAGGTCAAATTGTATACAAATCGCCTATATATCCAAGGAATCCTTGGACAATGCCATGCCAAAACCTTGGAACTGAATTATTGAATCTATTCAGTACTATTACAATAAATAATAATAACGAGGCATCAACAATCATCACGTCTGTTTGTTTATCATCGTGTTTGTATCACTGTGCATTATTTATGTATCAGCTATTGAGGCCCACACACGTGTGTTTTGGGATCCACCCACCGGTTTCGGGGATACTTGGAATTCGTTTTAACAGACTTAAAAAAAGATTCTGAATGGATGTTGCTTTTTTATTGAATGACGATACGAGCAAGCCTGATAAACGCCACGGCTGCCCATAAACAGAAGCAACACCTCACAGAACTTTGAATTACAAAGCACCGCATGGCACTGAACTGCGCTCGTCACCCCGAGACATAAGATGTTAAGTCTCATAATGACCAGTAACGTCACTGGCTTCAATATCCTTCAAACCGAAACACAACAGTGCTTATACACTGCTGGTTGGCGCAGAAATAGACAAAGCGGTAAAAACCCAGACGGCTTCTCGCAAACGAGGGACCTACCATCTTGTAAAACTAGCTTCAGTAAGCCTTTAAAAATTTCATTTCCATTTTTATGAGCATTATAAAAATTGACCAATCTGACTCAGTTTTCAGAACCATATCTACTCTATGCGTGGCACACAACTACTATTTTAACGTACCAGATAAAAATAAAACACCTGAACACACTGATTAGGCGTGTGATTCACTACACACGTCATGCCATCCACAATACAGACCACTTGAACATGTGTGTCACTGAAAGAAATGTACAACAGACATAAATGACTCACGTACTGACCATACCGAAATAAATTGTATTAAAATGTGCACTACATTTATTTAATTCAGTTTTCCAAAGAGCAACGTTAGAATTTATTGCCCGTTCTTCCCTAATGAAACAGCGTTCCGAACTGGTGGTAGAGTTAAAATGGGACTTAATCTAAACGATGATAACATTATAAAGTTAGATTGATAACATGACTTGATTGTTGTTGGGGGTTCTAGGGGTACATCCTTGTATACCTGTACCTGCATCGGTTACCCGCCTGTCCTGTCGCAGGCCCCTCGATTTGCTTCTTCCCTCTTCGAAGTGTGAAAAAGCATTTAGACCGGCTCGATTCTGGCGATCACCGATAAACTCATTGTTTGTCGGTAAACCCCTAGGGGTTTACCTGGACCACTTTGAGAACTAAGGGTCTAGTCCCCACTGAGTTATTGCTGCTATTTCCAAGTGAATCCAGGTTAGAGAACAAATAATAGGCATTTTGCAGGAAACTGCGGTTATTGTTCCGGCCGCAGCGTCCGTCTGCGGGATGTATTGTTTGTTCTAAATTATCTTTGTTGTAAATATTGTAAATATAGATTTCATCACAAAAACGTGCTGATAGTTCCGGGCTTAGTTGTTGCCAAGTGACAGTTTTCATAATTTATTAACCGATGAAAAAGATGGATGGAAGAGGTTTTCAATCCAACGTGTAAATGTTTTCTTTACAACAAGATTCTTTGTGCTTCAAGTGTGCGATCGGGATACGACGACGACACTGACATGTCCGCTTTGTATGCAATCGGGTATTTGACTTGATTATTTTTATTATTTTAATCAATTATTTACGTTCCCTAAATAATTTTATATATCAGGTGAAAAATAAATAAGTTAGAAGCCTTTGCAATTCAATGGAAGGGGTAGTTGTGCAATCCAAAAAAAACCAGTGACCATCGACAAATAATGAGTTTATCGATGGTCATCGGAATTATGCCGGCCTGTATAAATGCTTCTGGACACTCCGAAGAGGAAAGAAGCAAATCGAGGGGCCTGCGAGAGGACAGGCGGATGACTGATGCAGGCACAAGGATGCAAGTATGTATCCCTGTACCCGCCTCAACCAACAATAAAGTCATGTCGCAAGCCCCTCGAGGGAACCGGATATACACTGACTGATCCTGGAACGTGATCCTAACTAGGTGCGAGGGTAATTATGGCAAGATTAACACCATGTGTACGGTGGTCGCTATCCGGGCGGATGTGAATATCCTACCACCAGCAGTTGTGTTTCTGAGAGTGTAAGTTGAGTTCTGCCGGCGCGGTGGTAGGATATTCATATCCACCCGTATAGGGGCACCGTAGTTGCTTCTTCCCACTTCGGAGTGTGAAGAAGCATTTATACAGGCCGGCATGACTCTGATAAACTTGTTCTTATTGTTTGTCAGTGGTCGCTGGTTTTCGATTGCACTACGCTTCCCATCAGGTATAGCGCCGTCGCTTTGCCGTACTCGGATAAGAAAAACAGTATTTTGTTGACTCGGACATGCCCAATGTCACATAACCACATTTACAGATGACTTACAAAATCCCCAATAAAAATCAGACAATCACTAGTAAAATAAAACAGTAACGTGGATGCAAAGCGCGTCAGTTTATAACTCAACTTTACAGGCCGACAGTCTGTTTACAATGGCACGCCGTAAACGTTCAGCTTATGGATATACGATCATAAAACGCATTTTTGCAAAAATGTGTTTACGCAGTTCTGTCAGGATGCTGTTTTATTCAATTGACTCCAGCTGCGTTCGGAATTCGACTCATACTAAGATAGTTTTACTAGAAAATTGGTGTTAGGTTTTATTGACAGTGTTGGAGGGGGATTTGGGCCTCCGTATATCTCAGTCACCGTATGAAACGCGATAGCAAGTGGCTAATTTACGTCGGTTTTCTGTGAGACAACAGCTAGCTATGATTCGGTCGAGCCGGCCCATTCGTGCTGTAAACAAAAATGTCTACAGTGAGGCTCTACCACTCAAAAAGTCTCAGTATTAAAACTCAGTATTATCTGAGCCCTGTCAATTTGGCAATTTCTTTCTGGGTTTATATGTACAAGAGTATTTCTCTATGCTTAACATTTACCCAGCGTATTTCCAGGATCCGCGTGCTTACTTAAAAAAATTGTTTATTAAATTATTATTCTCATTTAAACGTAATGTCCTGGGACTACATTTCAGATCAACCACAATTTGTAATTGAGTTATCGATGCATTAAAATAGCGCATGAATTGTTCGGTATTGGAATTTGTGCTTATTGCCTGAGGCTCGGCCCCCTATCAAATCGTGGGAATCGTGGGCGTATCGCCGTCCCCATCATGTGATAGGGTGCGAGCCTATCGCCATACCGGGCACAATTCCAAACTCTAGGCTGATACTGAGCATTTCGTGATAGAAAAACCCAATATAATTTTTACTTGATCCGAGGATCGAACCTAAGACCTCAGCATAGCAGTCACACCACGTGTATAATACAACTGCGCCACCGAGGGAGTCATGTATAATATTATGTTTTATGTTTTTTTTTTTACTAGCCCTGTATTATACATGGCCCACTGCTGGGCACGGGCCTCCTCTACTGAATGAGAGGGTTTAGGCCTTAGTCCACCACGCTGGCCTAATGCGGGTTGGTAGACTTCACATACATTCGAAAAATCTTATCGAATTCTCAGGTATGCAGGTTTCCTCACGATATTTCCTTCACCGTTAAAGCAAGCGATAATTAACAATTAATTTACACGTGACTTAGAAAAGTCAGAGGTGTATGCTCGTGGCGCTAGTTTCGAACCTGTGACATTCGTCTCGACAGTCGGTACCAATCCCCGCTGAGCTATCGCTCTTTTTGTTATGTATCATTATTTAATTTGAATTTTATTTCATTCCAGGTCAAAATGGCGACGTTGGAGCAACCGCCGCCAACGGAGGCGACGACCCCCGGCGCGGACAGCGTGGTGGACCCCACGCAGGCGGCAGCGACCCCCGCGCCTCGTAAACAGGGCCGGCCTCGAGGCAAGCCGCAGCCGGAGAGGCCCAAACGAAGTTTATTCTGTCTCGGCCTGAAGAATCCCTTGAGGAAGTTGTGTTACGATATTGTTGAATGGAAGTATCCTTTATAATGTAAACTAAGCTCAATTTACATGTATAAATTCTCTTATGAGAATAGAATAAAAGACTTTAGGATTACGAGGTCCCATCGTTCTCCTTGTTTAATTGCATGACGCGGCTTCATAAACGATATATTTTGTTTGATATATATTTGTTCAGTTATTTCAATGTTTCCATACACTGTTCATCATCGTCATTGTTTATTGCACAAATCCACACTACTTTTATACAACAAATACAAGTTTAAACTAGTTTTTGAAATAAATAAGGCGTATATTAGGCTTATAAAGTAAGGCATGATCGTGCCGACCTACGATAGACGCATTGTTTGTCGTTGGTCGACACTATTCCTGAATTTTGCTACAATTACCATCAGTTGTGGCGTAGTCACTTTGCCGAGCCGGGATAAAAAAAAAATGTATGTATTCCT
Source organism: Amorpha juglandis (assembly GCA_949126905.1). Lineage (NCBI taxonomy): Eukaryota > Metazoa > Arthropoda > Insecta > Lepidoptera > Sphingidae > Amorpha > Amorpha juglandis. The sequence goes on from OX421389.1 coordinate 9,815,156, forward strand.
TAACTAAACCCTCAGACCATTTGAGTACATGATCTTGACGACTATATTCGCGAACTGCATCGCTCTAGCGGTGTTCACGCCGTATCCATCCGGGGACACTAACAACACTAATCAGATATTGGTAAGTATTATTACGTATGCGAGAGGCCGTCTGGGTTGGTTCATACTTTATAATGCGCACAGCCAAGGAGTGGAATTCCCTGCCTGCGTCTGTCTTCCCGAGTGCGTACAACCAGAATGTCTTCAAGACTAGTGTAAATCGGCACCTTCTGGGTGCACTCGCTCCATCGTCGATCTCATCTTTGTCCATGCGGCTAGATTGAGGTCAAGAGCAAACCCATTTTTAATAAAACAAAAAACAATTTTCAATTTCTTCCGCCAACCAACAGTGTGGAAGCACGGTTGTGTTTCAGTTTAAAGGATACTGAAGCCAGTGAAATAACTGGATATTATGAAACTTAACATCTTATGTCTCGGGTTGACGAGCGCAGTTCAGTCCTATGCAGTGCTTTGTAATTCAAAGGTCTCTTTTGTGTTGCTTCTGTTTGTGGGCATGTTTGGCGCTTACCATTAGGCGACCGCCTTGCTCGTCTCGTCGTTCGATCAAATAATGATAAAAAAGATACGTCAACACTCCCCTCGCACACCGCTCCACTACCGCAGTACTATCTACGCAGTCATTAGCTGTCCCTATACCAGTGACTTCTTCATCACACAATGTTGTTTTGACAGGAAAAAGTTGAGTGGATCTTCATGGTGATATTTACTGGTGAGTGCGTGATGAAGATCATAGCGTACGGGTTCCTGTTCCATCCAGGCGCATACCTCAGGAATACCTGGAACAGTCTTGACTTCACCATAGTTACTATTGGGTAAGTTGTCTGCGATACGAGTGGTGGAGACACGCTGTAGACATATTTGTCTGCAGCATTAATGAGCCGGCTCGACCGTGTCATCACTGTCACACAGAAATTTGGCGTAAAATAGCAGCTGACTGCCGCATTTCATACGGTGACTGAGATATCCGGAGGCCCAAATCTCCGCTTTTCTAATCCCTTAATTGACCCTTTCCTTTAAGGTTAGGTAAGGTTAGCAATGCGCCCATGATTCTTCTGGTGTTGTGGGCGTACATGGGCGGTGGTGATTACTTACCATCAGGTGACCCACTTGCTCGTTTGGCGGCCTATGGTATAAAAAATCATTTGCGATTCGTTTTTGACAGACTCAACCTAAACCTTAACCTTAACTGCCGGTACGAGCAATCCGCACATCATATTCTTTGGGAGTGTAGTCTCTGGCAACATGAGCGCAACATTATGTTAGACAGTATGCAAATAACATCTGGAGCTGTATACTATATGGATCTTGTGGAGACTAGAAAGAATTTCCGTGCTTTCCGGCGTTTTTGCCATACCTATTATTGGAATCAAGTATAACAGCTCGCGTGATAGGACCCACTTAATGACATCCGTGGTGCTTTGCATCTGGCTTCTCCAGTTGTAAATGTCCTTACACTTGAGGTTAATACCTCCTCAATTCATTATTTTGTCTCCCGCTTTGCTATGGAGGGAAGTGGACAATTAATATTTCCAACTCCTCCCTAACCTTCTATCTGATTAATTTCGATGCGGGTCAAAGATATTTAGGCATTCCCAGAGACTCGCCGAGCTTCACTGCTCGGTGTCAACAAAAATGCGTGCCACTGTTGATCCTGGTCCACAGGAGTTACAGTGGCGGGTGTGTGGGCGGGATAGATTCAACCTAAGGTTTTACTAAGTGGTAGGTTCCTTATGGGCGAGAGGCTGTCAGGATAGTTAAGAGTACTTTGTCTATTTCTATGGTCAAGCATCAGTGCCTACATATTACGGTTTAATGGAAATTGAAGTCAGTGACATTACTGGCAGTCAGACTTAATATCATGTCTCGGGGTGACGAGTGCAGTGCAGTGTCAAGCAGTATTTTTAACTCCAAGTTCTATGTGATGCTGCATTTGTTTATGAGGAGGCGTAGCGCGAGCAATCTATTCGTCTCGTTGCTCATGCGAGTAAAATAAGCAAATTACCTTTTTCCTGTTCCTCACTTTACCGATTTGTGATTTCGAAAAATTTGTGCCCAGGATTGAAATTTGTGTCTGGTATTGCAATAGGCTTGCACCCTGCTTGGTGCGGTAGGCAGCGGCTTGGCTGTACCCCTGGCATTGCCGATGTCCATGAGCGGCGGTAACCGCTTACCATCAGGCGGGCCGCTTGCTCGTATGCCTATCAAGGCAATAAAAAAACCCTATCACATTATGGGAAGGAAGTTAGCTCGACGAATCGTGGGTGCAGTACTAACTGCAAGCCTCCGTGGCGCAGCGGGCGAGTAGCCGGCTGTGAAGCGAGAGGCCACGGGTTCGATCTCCGCACCTAGACAAATGTTTGTGTGACCCACAAATATTTGTTTCGGGGTCTGGGTGTTGTGACACCGAAAGTCTCTCGTAGTTCCCACCACACAAGACGTATCTTACTGTGGGGTCAGGACTATGTGTGTGATTGTTGGGTGTATTTATTTTATTGCAACTCTAATCTATGTTTTGTTTCCAGAATAGCGAGTATGATCCTGCAGAACATTTCCAAGGATTCGGTGGACGTGAAAGCGCTGAGAGCCTTCAGAGTGCTGCGACCTCTTCGCCTTGTATCGGGAGTACCCAGTCAGTTTTTCTTTTTTTTTATCTGAGCACGGCAAAGTAACTGCACTACACCTGATGGTAAGCGTAGTGCAATCCAAAAAACCAGCGACCACCAACAAACAATAAGTTTATCGGTCCGGTACCAGTGATGCCGGCCTGTATAAATGCTTCTTCCTCTTCGGAGAGGCAAGAGGCAAATCAAGGGGCCTGTGACAGGGCAGGCGGATGACCAAATCAGGCACAGGGATACAAGGAGGTACCTCTATACCCGCCCCAATCAACTATCAATTTAGGTCGTAAACTCCTCGGGAGAACCGCATATACCTTCGAAACCTTATTTACCTTAGAAATTCTCATGAAGAATTCTCAGGTATCCAGGGTTTTTCACGATGTTTCCTTCACTGATATTGAGGCTAATGAAATAACTGGAACTTATGAAACTTAACATCTTATGTCTCCGGGTGATAATTCTGCAGTGCCAAGCAGTGCTTAGTAATGAGAATTTCAGTGTGGTTGTAGCTTTTGGTTGTGGCCTGCAGGACCTGCTTCATCTTCATCATTCATGCCAATAAAAAACTCTGTTCCAGGTCTCCAAATCGTGTTGAACTCCATCCTGAAGGCCATGGTGCCTCTCTTCCACATAGCATTCCTGGTCCTCTTCGTCATCATCATTTACGCCATCATTGGCCTGGAGTTGTTTTCTGGCATTCTTCACGAGACCTGCTTCTCCATTGATCGTGGTAAGTTATTTTTTTATTGAATGACAAGACGAGCCAAGCGCTCGCCTGATGGTAAGCGCCACGCTTGCCCATAAACAGAAGCAACACCACACAGAACTTTGAGTTACAAAGGACTGCATGGTACTGAACTGCGCTCGTCACCCTAAAACATAAGATGTTAAGTCTCACAATGTCCAGTAATTTCACTGGCTTCAATGTCCTTCAAACCGAAACACAACAGTGCTTACATACTGTTGCTTGGTGGCATTAATAGGCAAAGCGGTGGTACCAACCCAGACGGCCTCTCGCATACGAGGGACCTACCACCTTGTGGTGGTGGAATTTGATATAAGAATTTTATCTGTTTGTACCTGGAGTTTCATTTAACTAATATTATATTAGTTAAACTTCCATTAAAGTCCGTTTACCCGTTTTTACAACCCACACACTGGCCTAAGATCAAGGTAAAAGTCGCTTGAAAGTATGCAATCTTTTTATGTATATCCGTTTGTTTGTAAATATTTATTCTAAAGCGGGAACTGCTTACGGCATGACTATTTATGTCACGTTTATTGTTTTTTATTTAGAGACCGAAATAAACGTGGTTAAATATAGTTGTTCTTTAGTGAGCTGATAAAGTGAAGGGCAATGTACCCTAAAGGATAGCTGGTAGGTTATTCATATCCGCCCGGATAGCGACCACCGTACACATGGTGTTAAAACCTGCCATAACGAGCCACATACCTCGTGTGCATCTCGTTCCAGGATCAGCCAGTGTATATCCGGTTCTTCCGAGGGGCTTGCGACATGACTTGATGGTTGGTTTGGGCGGGTATATGGGTACATGCTTGTATCACTGTGCCTGCATCGGTCATCCACCTGTCCTGTCGCAGGCCGCTCGATTTGTTTCTCAAGAAGCATTTACACAGGCCAGTATGATTCTGGTGACCACCAATAAAATAATTGTTTGTCGGTAGTCGCTGGTTTTTTGATTGCACTACGTTTACCATCAGGTGTAATGCAGTGACTTTGCTGTGCTTGGATAAAAAAAAGAGACAGGGCCTGCATTAACTTGGGCTAAATGTTGGTAGGTCACAGGCGTTACTTAGACAGAAAGGCGGAAGCCTCACATATAAGATCATCATTCGGCCTTTATTCCTGTAAAAATGTGAAACGTGGCCTACCCTGAAGCACCATGTGAGGAAGATCCACATCGCGGAGATGAAGATGCTGCATGTACATGACTAGATCGTATACCTAACGAGTACATCCGCGGCAGCCTTGGATTCCGTGACGTGGCGGACAAACTTCAGGAAAGTCACATGAGGTGGTTTGGTCACGTTTATAAAAACTGCAGGAGTACTGCGGTTCCAGTCTGGAAATCTTTGGGGGAGGCCTATCTTTAGCAGTGGACAGTGGCTGATGATGATGATAGGGTTGATGATAAGGCTGCGCTGGTTGCTTCGAAACATATGATGTTAAGACTCACAATAAAAAGTGTGGTGTCATGATTACACTGTATTTGAATTATAATTGTTCATTTATTTATTTACGCAGGTGAAATGATGGATGACCCGGTCCCGTGTACCAGAGAAGGCGACGTTGGCTACAAATGCGAAGCCAACTATACCTGCAAAGGGGATTGGGAAGGTCCCAATGATGGGATCACGAATTTCGATAACATAGGCTATTCCATGCTTACCGTGTTCCAGTGCATCACTCTTGAAGGATGGACGGATATTATGTATGCTGTATGTATATTATTCCTATACTAAAACATTTCAAAGATAGAATTAAATATCGGAGGCCCAAAGTCCCTTCTCCTTCCCAATCCCTTAATTATCCCTTCCATTTAACGTCGGCAAGGCGCCTATGGTTCTTCCAGTAATGTAGGTGTACATGGGCGGTGGAGATCACTTACCATCAGGTGACCGACTTGCTCGTTTGGCGGTCTATGCTATAAAAAAAATAAAGGCCAATTTTTAGCAGAGTGTGGCAAACGAGCAAGTGGGTCACTTCTAAGTGATCTCCACCGCCCATGAACATCCACAACATAAGAACTATGGCTGTGTTGTTGATCTTAAATGAGAGATAGTCAAGGAACTAAGAAGGGCTCTCCAGATACCCCACTCACAATACGAAACGCAAAAAGAAGCTGCTATTTTACTTCGGTTTCCTGTGAATCAGTAGTAATTACCTGGTTGAGTCGGCACATTCATGCTGTAGCCAAAACTGTTTACAGCGTGCTCTACCACTTTAAATCATATTCGTCGTTACGCGATAAACTATCTTTGTATAAATGCAGTTTTCCGGTGCTAATATAGACGACCTGATAAAGGTCGCACGAATTCGCTAGATGTAGGCCGCTTCTAACAAGTCGGTGTGAAAATCTTTGAGGGAGGCCTATGTTCAGCAGTGGACGTCCTGTTGATGATGATGATGATGATGATGGTGGTGATGAATACATTTATGTTGCTTTTCAGATTGCAAATGTAAAAGGGAACACGTGGCCCTGGATATATTTTGTCTCGTTGGTCATCTTCGGCAATTTCTTCGTCATGAACCTTATTCTCGGTGTGTTGTCTGGGTGAGTACTATTTGCTTGTTATGTTGTCCGAGGAGTGGTGTATCTTTTGTTTTATTAGCTTGCATGATGATAAAAACAGGTCATTCGTCTATAAGCACCACGCCTGCCCGTATACAGAACAGCAACATCACACAGTACTTTGAATTACAAAGCCCAAAATGATACTGGCCTGTGCTTGACATCAAGAGGCAGTTGAGTTAAGTTAGTCATGTTAAATCTCATAATGCTCACTCGATGACAAGCATCTTTGCATTGCCATTTGGAAATAAAAATACTACACTCATCATATCGTCGTGTTCCCCAGTAATTTCACTGGATCCAATGACCCTCAAACCTAAATACAATAGTCGTCACATAGTGTTGTTTGGGGCCAGAAAATCGAACATAACATAACATAAGTTGTGTCTATATTTTAACTTTATTTTTTTCTTTAACTCGATAGATCGGTTAGGTTAGAATTGTAATAAAGAATAACATCCACATATCGAACAATTCCCATAATCAATCTTGTACCTACAAAACTGAAGCTAGACAAATAACATAATATTATTACCCATTTCAGAGAATTTTCAAAAGAAAGAGAGAAAGCAAAAAGTCGCGGAGACTTCCAGAAATCCCGTGAGAGGCAGCAGTTCGAAGAGGATCTGAAAGGATATCTAAATTGGATAACGGTCGCCGAGGAGCTTGATCTGGAAAATGATCAGGCGCAGAAGGAGGACGACCAGGACTCGCAAGGTATCTTTCTTTTTATAGCATAGGCCGGCAAACGAGCAAGTGGGTCACCTGATGGTAAGTGATCTCCACCGCCCATGTACGCCCACCACCAGAAGAGTCATGTGCGCGTTGCCGACCTTAAAGGAAAGGGATAATTAGGGATTGGGAAGGGGAGGGGATTTGGGCTTCCGGTTATCTCACTCACCGTACGAAACGCAGCAGCAAGCCGCTACTTTACGTCGGTTTTCTGTGAGACAGTGGTAACGATCCGGACGAGCCAGCCCATTCATGCTGTAGACAAAACTGTCTACATCGTGGTTCTACCACTCAAATCTTTACAAAGATAAATAAATAAATACACCCAACAGTCACACACATAGTCCTGACCCCACAGTAAGATACGAGTCTTGTGTCGTGGGTATCGGGAACTACGAGAGACTTTCGGTCTCACAACACCCAGACCCCGAAACAAATATTTGTGGATCAGACAAATATTTGCTTGGTGTGGGAATCGAACCCACGGCCTCACGTTTCACAGTCGGCTATTCGCCCACTGCGCCACGGAGGCTGTCAAAAATGCAATAGTGTAATAATCTCGAGCGAGCGAATCTTCGAGCGGAGATTGTACTATGTCCAGGCTTTTGTTTACGATAATTGATTGTTCTGAGGTGTAGGCGAAATAGCACATGATTTGATCTACATAATAGGCTGGGTCGACCACGGTAATACCATTGTCTCACAGAAAACTGACTGTAAGTGGTTGCTGTTGCGCTTCCAGTGAGATTTCTGGAATCCCAAACCTGATTCCTTTCCTTTCATCATCGCATTTTTATGGTATTGTGAACGTTTGTGAGTACCGGAGATCGCTTACCATCAGATAAGCCACTTGATCGTTTCCAGCCTCTGTTATTAAAAGTAAGATTTATTGAATTCACTGTTTCTTTTCAGGCAACAAAAAAGAAAGGAATAATGAAGATTCACAGACTAATGTGAACATGAATGGAGACCAGGCGCAATCATCTACATGCAAGTTCTACTGCAAGAGATTTGATAAAGTAAGCTATCAGCTTATCCTCTTTAAGTGTTCTTTAATGAAATCTTCAGTCGCTTATATAATTCTTTTTTTATATGATTAAATGACGAGATGAGCAAGGCGCTCGCCTGATGTTAAGCGCCACGCCTGCCCATAAACTGAAGCAATACCACACAGAACTTTACCACACAGACATAAGATGTTAAGTCTCAAAATGCCCAGTTATTTCACTGACTTCAATGTCTTTCAAACCGAAATACCACAGTGCTTACACACTGTTGCTTGGCGGAAGAAATAGACAAAGCGGTGCTATCAACTCCGACGGCCTCTCGCATACGAGGGACCTACCACTTTGTTATTTCGTAGTAGGTAATTGTCAAAAAAAAATGCCTACGCGCATAATTTACTGGACGTTTTTACAGGTGAACAGACGAATGCGGAGAGCTTGCAGGAAGGCTGTAAAGTCCCAATCATTCTACTGGTCTATCATCGTGCTTGTGTTCCTGAACACTATGGTGTTAGCTACTGAACATTACAAGTGAATATCCTGATTTTTTTTATAGAATAAGCAGGCAAAAGTTTTTTTATAGAATATAATGAGAGTGAAAGAGGCCAAAGAGGTGTGTAAGAAGGAGGTCTAGCAGGTGGAAGTCTTTTGTATCTGCCTACCGTAAGCCGTCAAACGAGCTAGTAGGTGCCATGAACTTCCACAGTCGCAGCAGAAGAAGAAGAAAGAATGAATTTTTCAATATAGTCATATAAAGTTTATATACAATGGATGATTTTTTTTTTATTTATAGTATAGGCCGGCAAACGAGCAAGTGGGTCACCTGATGGTAAGTGATCTCCACCGCCCATGTACGCCCACCACCAGAAGAATAATGGGCGCGTTGCCGACCTGAAAGGACAGGGATAATTAGGGATTGGGAAAGGGAGGGGATTTGGGCTTCCGGATATCTCACTCACCGTACGAAACGCAGCAGCAACCCGCTAGTTTACGTCGGTTTTCTGTGAGACAGTGGTAACGACCCGGTCGACCAGCCCATTCATGCTGTAGACAAAACTGTCTACAGCGTGGCTCTACCACTCAAACTTTTATTCTGAGATACGTATCGGATGCAGTATACACTGCAATAAGTTTGCCAGCCACTTACTTTTTTAGAGCATAGGTCCAGCAAATGAATAAGTAATTCACCTCATGATAAGTGATCTCCACCGCCCATGAACGCTTACAATATTAGAAAAAAAGAATCATGAGTGCATTGCCGACCATACAGAAAAGGCATAATTTAGGGATTGGAAAGGGCAGGGGCAAATTTGAGCCTCCGGGTATTTTACACACCGTACGAAACACAGCAGGAAGCTGCTACTTTAAACTTGTAATAATATTGACTACCGACTAAATAAAGGTGATGTTATGTTTCAGACAACCAAAATGGCTAGATCGGTTTCAGAACTACGCGAACTATTTATTCGTTGTTTTGTTTACCATGGAGATGCTGGTGAAAATGTATGCTTTGGGATTTCAGGTGAGTTCTGATTACAAATTTTTAATCCATTTTAGTACAGTCAATCAGGGTAACTTTGACAGATCAAAACTATATTTTATAGCTAACTTTTACTCATGGTAGATATGAGACAAAAGAGTTAGCATAATCAGTGCTCTCAGGTTGGTTTTCATACTCTCAAATTATTTATGGCCCATAAAAATAGTAAATTATATTAAAAACTTGCAATTTTGTTGTGTGTCAAAGTTACAACCCCTATATGGGTAACTTTGATACAGATGTTAATTATCACAGGAATCATAAATTTTAAACATTTTATGGCTTCAGGGTAGCATTGTTTTATATTTATAACAAATGTCAGATGCAATGGAGTCATAGTTAAGCCAATAAAACCATAAAGTTGTAGTTCTATCTTTATTTAAAGATAACAGCACGATTCACGAGTTATCTGAAAGTTTTCCACTAAAAAAATACAACAGTTGAGCGCCGTAACTTTTCGAAAGATTTTGACATCAACTTCGTTTAAGAGCTTCGTTTTTTTTTAAGAGTTCATTTACAAAGTTTGTTGTGTACACATATTGCATAAATTCAATGGTATTGCACTTAACGTTGTCAACGTAAAAATTAAAAAGTAGTTGGCGATTTGACTGTCAAAGTTACCATTGTTAATCAAAGTTACCCCGATTGACTGTAACCTAGTTGTGACAATTTCTCGGATGGCCAAAACTACTACTAATTGTCGTTGTACTATTTGTCGTTGGTCGACACTATTCCTAGATTGCGCTACACTTACTCAGGTGTAGTGCAGTCACTTTGCCGAGCCAGGATAAAAAGAAAAAAAAACTCACACTGGCTCGACGTCATACAGTAAGACATACGTAAGCTCACGCATGTATCTTCGAAGAGATAAAATCCAACTCCGGGTAATTCATGAGTATTTTTCGGATGTATAAACTCACACATGGGCTGTGATTGCCCTAGATGGGATTTGATCTCAAGATTGTTTCTCAGCTTATATATTCTGCCATTAAATATATGTGGTGGTTTGCTCAAGTCCGGAAGACAAAATAACATTTTTGAATCACTAAATCTATGCTAATAAGTATCAAGGAGATGATCTCCTGAATGGCCATAATGTACTGGCTCTAAACATAAAAGCCACTGGTCTCACCTTATAGGTAGTCGAAGACCGGGTGAAGTGGAAGAGATTGAGTAGGAAGGTGGATTCCTGGCAATAAGCCGATATAATGCTAGATCTTAGTAATTCTTAGGACTCCAAGTATCGCTTTATTAGTTTAGTGCCAGTCTACTTAGGCCAAGGGACTGTGAGCTTTTCTAGAGCCTGGATAGAGCAATCATATTTTGTATTTGTCTACAATTCAAAAAATCAAATATGATTTTCCCGGGATTGGAATCACATCACATCATAGGGACCAGTTGCATCTACCCTTTCGGGGACACAGTCGTCAGCTTATGTACGTATTAAAGTTCCAGAGATACTTCCTACAAAATCACAAACTACTACTATCGCTAGCACTTCCTCCTTAACTGACGTTTCTAAACATTCCAGGGCTACTTCGTGTCGTTGTTCAATCGTTTCGATTGTTTTGTCATGTTTTGCTCCATCATCGAGCTGGCTCTCACCATCACCGAGACTATACCACAACTCGGTATATCTGTGTTGAGATGTGTGCGACTGCTCCGAGTGTTTAAGGTTACCAAGTAAGTTGTGAGTTGTTATTATTTTATTGGCTTTATAATATTTTTCCCGTGCCAAAAATATAATATACGCCTGTTTCCTCATGGAGAACAGGCGTTAGTCTAGGTATGTTTGTAATAATATGCGTTATGACCTTGACCTCTGTCTATCTGTCCATCGTCTGTCTGGCTATCTGTCTGACATTGTTGAGTCTAAACGAGGACCGATTTAAAAGTATTTTTTTTTTAAGTTGGGTTAATCATGGCGGTGTTTAACATATTTGAGCAAAAATTTCAGCTATTTGGAAATTACAGAGCTTTTATCATAGTTGTCTAGGTTAGGTTTACCCCCATATATGGGATTGATTTGTTGATTATGATCGTAGTTTATTAATTTCAAATAAGGCAAGCCTCACGTCAATTTTATCATTCAAAATTAGGTACTGGCGCTCCCTCTCCAACCTGGTAGCCTCTCTGCTCAACTCGATCCAGTCCATCTTCTCCCTGCTACTGCTGCTGTTCTTGTTCATCATGATCTTCGCGCTCCTGGGCATGCAGGTGTTCGGAGGAAGGTTCGACTATGATCTAGAAGCGGAGAAAGAGAGGCACAATTTTGACTCCTTCTGGCAGGCTGTGTTGACGATGTTCCAGGTATGATCATCCTCTTATCCTTTTTAACGTGAAATCGGTCCATTAATGAGTTGATTTTTAACTAACGTAACAAGTGTGTATCTATTAACTTCAGGCGGGTATGAGGTCGAAGGACGCACGTGTCTCGACGGTTAGCATTATGTTTAAATAACATAATAGTTAATTAAGCAAGCAGCTATAGCTCAGTGGTGAGTGGTACGGACTGTCGAGACGAAAGTCGCAGGTTCCAAACTATCCACAAGAGCATACACCTTTGACTTTTCTAAGTTACTTGTATATTCATTGTTAATTATCGCTTGCTTTAACGGTGAAGGAAATATCGTGAGGAAACATATACATGACATATATATACCTGAGAACTCGATAAGATTTTTCGAGCTGCTAGGGCCAGTTAAATCATGTGTACGGTGTTCACTATCCAGTTGGGTACAAAAATGTACCCCACCAACATATTTGGTTTGTCAAATGTAGCGATTTATTCACATAATTTTATTCCCAGATCCTAACAGGTGAGGATTGGAACGTGGTGATGTACGAAGGTATCAAGGCGTACGGTGGAGTTGGAACGCCAGGGATGCTGGCGTCTATTTACTTCATCGTCATCTTCATCTGCGGCAACTGTATCCTTTATTATGTTTTACTAGCCGTGTGCCGTAGGGGATTTCCTATCGCCAAAATCTTTAACTTCAAAAATGTTGCACCTTCCATAAAAATCTTCCTTCCTTATGTTACGATTATTTCAAAAATCTAAAGGGTATTCTAAAGGTATATTTTAAGTTATGTGACTAAGAAGGGGAGACCGTAATGTAAGCCAATAATAAGAGCCAATAAGGAAAATCTGTGCAAAATCGTAATGTTAGAAACTCTATATTATCCATTGACAAAGTAAATCGAGTTTTGGTGATTTTAGACCTCCAGAAATTTGACTGACCATGTGTAACATTACAGTAAAGATGCCAATTCACGCCGGTTTTATGAAACAGTGTCACCCCCTGTTTAAACCAGCCTATTATTTCTGTCTTCCTATCTGGCGATAACACGGCTTACTGTTTTGGTTGTATAAGTAGTATTATATCCTTCTACTTTGGCCATATGCATCTCTAATGAGACCATATTTGGCTTTCATTTCTTCGTCTAAAATGATAAGCCAGCGCTTTTTGGAATAAGTAAGCCATCAATAACATCTTTACTTATGTAAATACTGGTCCTGACTGATTCATCAAGGCAGCGCCTAAACCACTGGGGCTACAGACTTAAAATTTTGGCAGTTGATGCCTTTTATGTTGTAAGCATCTACTAAGAAAACATTTTTTGAAATTTCCTTCCTAAGGGGGTAAAGGGGGAGCCCCAAGCAAATACTAGTTAATAATATTTTTATCATGCCTTGCTATTGTTGTTTGCAAACACTTGCCAATGTGGTTGAGAAATCCTTTAAATAACCATAGCGATGATTTCCTTTACTTCTAAAAATCAGATATTTTACTGAACGTGTTCTTGGCTATCGCCGTCGACAACTTGGGTGATGCTGAAGAAATGGACGAAATTGAAAAGGCAAAAGAGGTAAAGAAAGATATTTATACAATATCATATGCATAGAATTTTATTAATAACTTGATATCAATGAGAAGTCTGTACAAATAGAAACATCAAACAATAAGAGGCAAGATATGATATATCAAGTAAATACACTGCAGCTCAACTATGGGTTTTTCTCAGCTATTTTAGAGTGGTAGAGCCACGCTATAGACAGTTTGGTCAATAGCATGAATGGGCTACCTCGTCCGGGTCGTTTCCACTGGCTCATAGAAAACCGACATAAAGTAGCGGCTTGCTGCTGCGTTTCGTATGGTGAGATATCCGTAGGTCCAAATTCAACCCAACTATCCCTTTCCTTTAAGGTAGGCAACGTGCCCATGAATCTTCTGGTATTGTGGGCGTACATAGCGGTGGAAATCACTTACCATCAAGTGACTTCACTTGCTTGTTTGCCGGCCTATGCTATAAAAAAAGTATTGTCGCTAGTGACGAAGTAACATATTTCTATGACAAACTATACAGCGCCGTTACCAGTCACGTCAAAATCTAAAGTAAAGAGTATTACCTGATACGTCCGTATAATTTTAAATTATATTTTTCTTACTCAGATACATGAGCGTATATTTTAGTTACAATAACCTTTATTGGTCTTTATATTAATATATTTACGATAGTGTTGTTGTTGGTTTGGCTTCCTTTCACGAAGTAGTAGATTGATTGTTTTTTTGGATAGCGCTAGTTTTTTGGCTGAAGAGTGACGTAGGTTACTTTTTATCCCGGAAATGTTAGGAGAAAGAGTCTCATCCAGAGCGGGAGTAAGCGAGTAATTAATAATTATGGGATTTTCCATTTTAATAAGAACTTATGTACACAGGAGGCTGATCATCCTGAAGCAGGAAACCCTCAACTTGACGAAGAGAGACCAGAGACTGATGATGAATTTGCCAACGAAGAGGAAGGTTATTCCAGCGAAGGGTACGTTGTACTATAATAAGAACGTTTTTCAATTAATCTACTCTGAAATAATTTAAATGATAGTTTAAAATTTATATTGAATGTATTATGTAACGAAGTAATCACATCGATTTTGACTTTAGTAATATACATTGAAAAATGCAAGAGGTAACGGTTAACTGGTATAACTAAAATGCAATCAGAAATTTTCAAGTAAGTGAATATTGGATAATGATATACCTATAGCAAAACTAACACAGTATTTATTGTTATTGTTACGCGCAGCCGGCCTTATAAAAAATATAAGAGGGTGCCAAGGTAAGATACGAAAACTAATCACTTATCAATCACACACATAAGATTAACCTGTATAGTAGGTATCAGGATCTACAAGGGACTGGGACAGGGAGAGTGGTCCCACAACACCCAGACGCAAACATAGAATTAAAACATGTTTTTAATTAGCAAACGGACAGGTGAACCTCTTGGTGGTAGTGATCGCTGTCACCCATAACCACCCTTAATGCTAGAGAAAGCAGAGGTGCACTAGCGATGTATGAGGATAAGAATGAAATGATGAGCGAACGTTTAAAACCTCAGGATATATAGCTTAGGAGCTCAGCTTAAGTAGGGTGCTTCTAGACCAATGAAAAAAATAACTATAAAAACTTCTCGCAAAGTTACAAACTTTTCCATTGATTATAAATATGTATTACCAGATCAGATCATGAATACGAAGAGACTGGTTCAGAAGAAGAAGTGGAGGAACAGGAGCAGGAGGGGGACAACGCCAACGAAGCACTGGTTAATAATGAAAAGAAACAAAATGGTGAGAAATCTTTAAGAAGTCATTCTGCTTTCCTGCTATTCTACTTTTCTACAATTCCGTTATCTTTTTTCTATCTTTTCCTACTTACTATAAATGTGAAATTTTGGATGTTTGTGTGATTGTGTGAAATATCCAAAATATTTGTATTCATATCATCACGCCTTAATACCATGTTATTTTATTTTATCATAATATTACTCTGAGTGGTGTTACATAAGCCGAAATAAAACTTCTATCTATCTATCTAATAACTGAATAGATATTGATGAAATTTGGCACAAAGATGACCAGGATTAGGACTTAGGCTAATTATTCTTGAAAAATAAAATCACTCGGGCAGAAGCTCGAGCAAAAGTCATAAGCCAATACAGTTTAATAGTCACACGTACAAATTGATTGGTTGATTTCTGGGATCGGATTCCCGGTGCTGATTGATATTGTTTATACGAATTGACTATATATCAGAATGATTAACAGGTGATGTGAAAAAAGAAGAGTCACCGCCGAAACGTCCAGCTGGTATCTCAGCACGTCCAAGAAGACTGTCAGAAGTGGAGATCAAATCTCAGGAGAAACCCATCCCCGACGGCACCAGTTTCTTTATTTTCTCCAAAACTAACTGGTAAGCGAACCAAAAAACCAGTTATGTGCGAGATCAATACGGGCGAACAATAAATAAAAAAGAACGTGTCAATCAATCAAGAATACAGTTTGATTGGTCGATTTTCGGAATAGATCTGGAGAAATAAACCAAGATCGTTTATGAACTCGGCCATTAGACATAAATAAGCAGATAAGAGCTCCTTATAATTTCCATAAGAAATAAAGAGTTATCTATCTACTTATCTATATTTATGTCGGAGGTCAATCCTTAATTTTAACAAGAAAAACAGCTACAGCTCAGCAGGGAGTGTTACGGCCTTTCGAGACCAAAGTCGCAAGTTCTAATCCAGCCCCGATTGCAATTCTGACTTTTTTTAATATTATGTCTGTATTCATTGGTAATTATTGCTTGCTGTAACGGTGAAGGAAACACCGAGAGAAGTTTAGAAAATATGTGAAGTGTACCAAACCGCATTAGACCAGCGTGGTGAACTAAGACCTAACCTCTCTCATTCCGTAGAGGATGCCCGTGCCCAACAGAGGGACGTGGATAATACAGGCCTAGTATCTTTATTATTTTTCCCAGGTTTCGCGTGATGTGCTACACAATCCAGAACCATTCATGGTTTAGAAACTTGATCCTGATTTGTATTCTGGCATCATCGCTGATGTTGACCTTAGAAGATCCCGTTCCAAATGCAGCCACAGAAGCGACTGGCGAAGTAAGTAGTTTTTTTAATAATAAAAGGCTTAAGTGCTAAAAGAAATAAAGGTCCTGGAATGGAGGTCACGTGCTGGCAAGCGTTGGACATCCGCCTACAAGGTGGACAGACGACCTGATAAAAGTCGCAGTAAGTCGCTGGATGCAGACCGCTTCCAACAGGTCGGTCTGGAAATCTTTGGGAGAGGCCTATGTTCAGCAGTGAACGTCCTGTGGCTGATGATGATGAAAGTGCCAAAGATTAGTTGGCCATAAATCATACAGAATTTTACTTTTGTTTTATAATAAGGTTATCCTGTTTACGAGCTTTATAATCTAATCCGACTAATAGTAAAAGAACGACTTTAAAACCCGCCTTGTTGTGTTTTATCAAGAAGTAGTGACGGGGAATGAGAGGACGAAAAAAACCGGTTAAGTGCCCTCAGCAGTCTCTGCCTACCCCAATGGGATATAGGCATGTATGTGATTGGGTTATTTTTAAGAAATACATAGTAACAATATTGTTATGGTTGTTACAGATTCTACGCAAAATCGATTATTTCTTCACGGCCGTATTCACCATCGAATTGCTATTGAAGCTGATCACCTACGGGTTCATACTACACAAGGACGCGTTCTGCCGTTCAGCGTTCAACCTGCTCGACTTACTCGTCGTCATCGTCTCACTCGTCTCTTTGCTTGGGTAACGTTGGGTTCGCATTGTTATTTTTTCTGACTTACGAAATTAACATACTTTATTTCAATTTCGAAGATAAGATTTTTCGAAGTGAAGTCTGCCAACCCGCATTAGGCCAGCGTGGTGGACTAAGGCCTAACCCCTTTAATTCAGCAGAGGAGGCCCGTGCCCAGCATTGGAACGTATATTATTATTAGAAATTAAAAGAATCTCTCGTCACCCCGAGACAACGTTATTACGTCTTATAAAGCCCGTTGATTTCACTGGCTTCGTGTCCTTAAAACAGTAGCACTATACTGTTTAGACACTGCTGCTTGGTATCATAAATAAATAAAGTGATGGTATCAACTCAGATGGCCTCTCGCATACGAGGGGTCTACAACCTAGTGCTGCTGACCTACCGGAGTTGGTAGATTCAACGCACCAGTAAGTTCACGCTCCACTCCATATTAAAATTGGTCTTTGCCCAGCAAACAGTACACGGCATACAGGTTGATATTTTTAAAACAGAAGCTGGAAAACAAGCAAATAGATCACCTGATGGTAATCGATCTCCAGGAATCTCATTGATTCATCGCTATTAGGGCTATAAAATAGCTTATGTAGATTATGGAGTTATTGTTGTATTTGGACCTTGGAGGTCGTTCTCTAGGACCACGGCAGCACTCTTCTAATAAATTTAGCAGACAGACTTCAGCAACTTAATAAAAGTAAAATATTTGCTTAAACCACTGCTAACTCCCAAATAATTATCTTAGTTTCTTTTTGGCTGACGGCTTAGCTTACCCAGGGTCCACCTTCTAACTTGTTTCCTACGCTTCCCTTTCGTCCGGTTTAGAGCATCTTCGGTAGTGAAACCATTGGTTCTCATGTCTACCTCTAAATATATCAAGTAAGCGCTTCTTGGATCCTCCACAGGATCGTAACCCCGGTACGATATGGCATTTGCTAACGACGATCTAAGTCCAAAATAATATTTATAGATATATTTCCTCTTTACTAGATAGATAGAACTTAAAATATTTTGTTGTACAGGACAAACAACGTATCCTTCATTAAAATCCTGAGAGTATTCAGAGTTTTAAGGCCACTCAGAGCCATCAACAGGGCAAAAGGATTAAAGGTCAGTATCACCTTTAAAAGTTCTAGTTAAGTTTCTCCGAAGAATATGAATAAAAACATATTTTTTTCTCTTATATATTCTAGCACGTAGTACAGTGCGTGATTGTTGCTATAAAGACGATCGGCAACATTTTATTGGTGACAAATCTTCTACAGTTCATGTTCGCTGTCATGGGAGTGCAAATGTTCAAGGTAGGGGATATAAATCGATCTATCACTAAACGACACCTTTGGGTCAATTTATTTTAACACATTTCGAATGTAAGTATGCACTCTTCGATTCTCCATGCACTATAAAGAAAAAAAAATCATCTGATTTCGTTTCATTGTGTGAAGCTTACTGCGTGACGTTCGAATTGGTGACTAACAAGTTTTTTTTCGCTTTTGCCCGTGGGTCCAAAAAATTCTAATAGGATGCATGATTTTCCAAATTTGCCCAAAGGTGTTGTGTGTTGTTTATTTTATATGGTTATATTGATTTTTTTGGACTCAAATATAGCAGAGCTTCAGTATTTGTTTTGCACATTATGCCCTACCTTGACGTTTCACTCGATTTCTAGGAGTGAGGTACTTGGCCCCTTGTTTTTTGTATTCCTTTTTGTTTTGTTGCCAAACAGTCAGACCGGGACACTGGCATTTGTTAAGTGATTAATCAGAGTATATGTTTTTTTAATAAAACCCCAAGGACTAACGCAATGTGAGTGAGAAGGTGTTTTTTATAATTTTATCATGTTTTTTTAACATATTGTTTTGCATTTTTTCACACAAAATACAACGTGATATACACAAACAAACGCACATATGGACAATGGGTGGATATGCAATTTTAAATAATCACTGCAATTTGGTAACGTTATTGTGTTTTGTCGCTTTTTTTTAATACGTTTTTGCGATGTTATTGGCTTAGTACGTGGTGAAGTGTGTGTTCGCTTCCATTAAATCCATTGGGAATATATTCATCATTAACCACATGTTGCAGTTCATGTTTTCTGTCGTAGGCATACAGTTGTTTAAGGTATGTTATGAGTTACATATTGTTTGTTTATTAGATGTTTAGAATAACTAACATTAAATGTTTTAATAAAAACAGAAACTGACAAAAAAACTGTACAGTTAATAATAAAACTAAACCTTTTTTTAAATATTTAGTTTAGCCGATGATTTTGTAATTTATTAATCACTGGTTGATACCAACGACTCGAAGTTTAATTTGGTTTTAGTATTACTATTGACATATTTTGAGTCTTTTTTTTAGTTTTTATTTTACTACTTTTAGTGAAAGTTTCATCAAATGAATAAGATAGAAGCCTATCACCTTGACTCATATGGCCAAAGTTGCGCGACAAAAGTTGCGTGTAGTCATCCAAGCTCGGATACATGTTGATACACATGTTGCGCGTCTATTGTAACCAAGTGAATAACGGCTTAGACTGCGTTTATACCACCACCAGAGACCAGTCCGTGGAGATATTCGTTATTTGCATTGCATAGTCTGTTCAGATAAATGGATTGTGAAGTACAACGTGTCACAGAATGGTGTGGTCAATTTTAAGCAACTTATTATATATAGTGTACGATGTAAGTATTTAACCCTCCCCATCACCAAATCGGATTGTATTGCTAGGACATAGTTAATAAAGCATTTATTTATCGATGAGATAACATGTCGACTTTGATACGATTGAACCCGTTATTAGAGTTTTGGCGGGAATTCTGACAGTGCGGTTCATCGCTTATTTTAATTTATTTCAAAAACTAGTTTAAAGTTATGTTTGTTGTATAAAAGTGGTGTGGATTTATGTAATAAACATTTACGGTGATGAACAGTGTATGGAAATATTGAAATAAGTGTATTCAGCATCGTACTGGAAGGAATTCACATCAAAACTCCAACAAGAACTTGAAAACGTCCACACCGATATTTCACCGGTCTTGTGAAGGCTTGAGAATAAATTATACTTGTCATCGGCGAAATGCATAATAATGCGAAGCCATAAATAACAATGAAGTAGCCGTTACTAGGCACGTAAAGGTAATGCAAATAATTCATAATCATGTGAACGATTTTTTCGATCTAGACGAGTGATTAAAATTGGGGTAAAATTATAGAATGTCTCGATTTTCATAAGATGCAGTACATAACACTCAGAGTCAGGTAAATATGACCCGAAAGTCCAGTGAAGCTGTATACAGTCGACTAGCGTCAGGCTTACACCATGCGTCCTAAAAAAGAAAATATAAATATATATATAACGACCCTTAAATATGACCACACCTTTCTGTAACAAGTTTTATAAATTGAAATAAAACTAATTTAAACGGATTTTATCATTATTTTATTTATTAATAGATAACCGCGATAAAATTCGTTTAAATTAGTTTTATTTCGATGAGTAATATTCGCGTAAACATAAGAAATCATTAAGTAGTATAAATGACTGTTTCAATGGCCTTGCTTTATGATTGGTCTTAATAAATGGCCTCGTGTAAATACAGCGTTATTATTAGTACAATATGTGCGAAATAACTACGCCGGCTTGATTAAGGACGAGTTGCGTCTTTGCTAATGTTCTCAAAGCCTCATTTATATGAAGAGAGCTGACATGGATGAGAATGTTTAACAGACAGAATGTTTACAAGGTGGTAGGTTCCTCACGGGTAAACGGACTTTAATGGAAGTTTAACAAATATAATATCAGTTAAATTAAACTCCAGGTAGAACGGGCCATAAAAATCTTATACCAAATTCCACCACCACAAAGTAGGTCCCTCGTATGCGAGAGGCCGTCTGGGTTGGTACCACCGCTGTGTCTATTTCTGCCGTCAAGCAACAGTGTTTAAGCACCGTTGTGTTTCGGTTTGAAGGACATGGACGCCATTGAAATAACTGAGCATTATGGGCCATAACATCTTATGTCTCGGGGTTACGAGCGCAGTTCAGTGCCATGCAGTGCTTTGTAATTCAAAGTTCAGTGTGGTGATGCTTCTGTTTATGGGCAGGCGTGGCGCTTACTCGTCTCGTCATTCAATCAAATAAAAAAAAAAAAACTCTTATTTATGAGGCCACACAGTTTGAAAATAGAATCGTACAACGCTCATAAATGACTGTTTTCTGTTATTTTCTCGCGTATGTCTTTCGAGAAACTTGATTCATGTAAAAAGGGCTTAAAGGGTGACGGAAAACGTAAATGTCGAATGATGTAATTATATTCAATCCGGCGAAATTATTTCCCGCATATTGTAGGTTTTGTTTGTTTGTTTATTGCCTGCTTCTATGTTGTAACATTAATGTGATATATGGCATGGATGCGAAGTCAGGTGATTTTACTACACCGTGATTCTTTACAATCCAACTGTACATTATAAGACTTTGTAATTGAAATAAAATTAATTTAACGGATTTTATTTAATTTTTTATTTAATTTTGAGCGGAGTCCACCCCGTGACCAAGAAGGCTGAAAGCTTTCGAAACGTCGGGACCAAAGTTATATAAAAACCGCGATAAAATCCGTTTAAATTAGTTTTATTTCAATGTGTAATATTCGCGTAAACGTAAAAAAATAATTAAGATTTTATGATTTTTAAATTAGTATCCAATTTTAATACTTTTGTAACGCGACCTCATTAGCTAGCAGCGTATATAGGCGGAATAATCATGAGGTTTTGGGTTCAAATCCCAGGACGGACAACCACATTTTGTGTGTTAAGTTCTCGTATCGAATAATTACACATAGGTTACTCGGTATTGGAATTTGTGCCAGGGATTGTGATAGGCTCGCCTTCTATCACATAATGGGACGGGAATATATGCGAACAGTGGGTGTAGTAGTTGCAACTCTGCCTACCCTTTTTTTATTAAAATGGTCTATACTTAAAATATCTGGTCTTACAAAGGAGACAACTTCCTATAATGTATTTAAGGGGTGTATGATAGGGCGATGGGTGCAGCCTGCTCTTTATGGGCGAAGTCAGCAAATGGCCAAGTGGTTCATGTGGAAGTTAGTTATTTCCAACGCTCATGAACGTCCTCAACACCGTTTTTTTATTTAATTGAATGAGGAGACAAGCAAGGCGCTCGCCTGATGGTAAGCGCCACGCCTGCCCATAAACAGAAGCAACACCACACAGAACTTTGAATTACAAAACACAGCATGGCACTAAACTACGCTCGTCACCCCGAGACATAAGATGTTAAGTCTCATAATGCCCAGTAATTTACTAGCTTCAATGTCCTCCAAACCGAAACACAACAGTGTTTACACACTTTTGCCTGACGGCAGAAACAGGCATAGCGGTGGTACTAACCCAGACGGCCTCTCGCATACGAGGGACCTACCACCTTGTAAATGAAGCGAGGCGTCTGAAAACGAGTACGCTACGTCTTGTCTGTGGCAACACCATTATACTGTAAATGTTATTAAACGAATGTTCTAATATAATTATAATTTCAGGGAAGGTTTTGCAGATGTACAGACATTACTAAGGTCACGGCAGAAGAATGCAAGTAAGTTATTTAAATTAAATAATATATTACAGTGGAAATTAAAGTCTCTGTCTAGGTACCCCTGTGGAATACAGTCGTGATATTATGTATGTTTGTTTTATGAAATTACTTATGCTACAAATTTTACACAAACTTTGGTCGATAAAAAAAAAACAAAAAGGATAAAGGTCGCAGGAAGTCGTTGGATGCAGGCCGCTTCCAACAGGTCGGTCTGAAAATCTTTGGGGGAGGCATATGTTCAGCAGTGGACGTCCTGTGGTGATGATGATGATGGTCGTGCGAAGAACTCACCAACATTCCATAGCAATCGTATGAAGCACGTATAAAGAACAAATAAACATGTTTTATATAGACAGCCTCAGCCAGACAGAGGCCGCGGGTTCGATCCCCGCCTCGAGACAAATGTGTGTGTGATACATAGACATTTGTTTCGGGTCTGGGTGTTGTGAGACCGAAAGTCTTTCGTAGTTCCTGATACCCACTGTAGAGGAACGCTAGATGTCACCACACGGTTTTTTATTGATTTTGAAAACCTTTCGTAACGTCGGAATCAAAATTAATAAAAAACCACGATAAAATCCGTTAAAATTAGTTTTATTTCAATACGTAACATTCGCGTAACGTAAGAAATAATTGTAATACGTAAATACTTTATGAATGGTACTTTTTTTTCAGGGGTTCATACATAATATTCGAAAACGACGAGCCCAAGATTCATAACCGTGAATGGTTAACTAATAAGTTCAACTTTGACGACGTCCTTAGCGGGATGTTGACGCTCTTCACCGTCTCAACCTTCGAGGGATGGCCACTGTGCGTATCTTGGTTCAATTCAGCTTAGAAACATGTGTCTTGTAACCTTTATTTATTTCTAACGACCCGTGCCGGCTTCGCACGGGTAAAATTATGTTTGTTACGACATCACATTACAAATCTTTGAATTTTTCTGTACTATAATATGTATGTATTTGACAGCCTCCGTGGCGCAGTGGGCGAGTAGCCGACTGTGAAACGTGAGGCCGTGGGTTCGATTCCTGCACTGAGTAAATATTTGTGTGATCTACAAATATTTGTTTCGGGTCTGGGTGTTGTGAGACCACAAAGTCTCTCGTAGTTCCTAATACCCACGACACAAGACTCGTATCTTACTGTAGGGTCAGGA
Organism: Amorpha juglandis; assembly: GCA_949126905.1. Taxonomy (NCBI): domain Eukaryota; kingdom Metazoa; phylum Arthropoda; class Insecta; order Lepidoptera; family Sphingidae; genus Amorpha; species Amorpha juglandis. Next base: position 9,838,841 of record OX421389.1, read on the forward strand.
CTATGTGTGTGACTGTTGGGTGTTACTTATTTATTTATTATTTATTTAAATAAACCTTCCTCATGAATCAGTATCTATTGCTGATAACTGCATTAAAATCCGTCGAATAGCTTAAACGATCTAAGCGAACAGACAGTGGAAGCGACTTCATTTTATACCATGTAAAGATACCCAATAAAAGGAGCAGTTCAGCGGGGAGTAGTTAGAAATGTTGAGACGTAAGTCGCAGGTTCGAAATAGCTTAAGAGCATGCATCACTGACTTTACTAAGTTACGTGTATAATTAATTGTTAATTGTCGCCTGCTATAACGGTGAAGGAAACATCATAAGGAAACCTGCATACCTGAGGAGTTCTCCATAAGAATTTTGGTGGTATATAAAATCTGCCGAACCGCAGTAGGCCAGCATAGTGGATAAAAGTCTAACTCCTTTTATTCGGTAGAGGAGTCCCTTGTCCTGTACTAGGCCGTTCATAATACAGGGCTAATGAGTAAAGAGATAATGACAATTACAAAGCTCCTTAACATTGCTGGTGGAAGGATATTTATATCCACCCGGACAGCGACCTACACATGGTACGTACGACGTACACATGGTGTTAAAACCTGCCATAGTGACCCATACACTTTGTGTGGATTGCGTACCAGGATCAGCCAGTGTATATCCCGTTTATTTTGGGCGGGTATAGGGTATATCCTTGTATCTTTGTGGCTGCATCGGTCATCCGCCTGTCGCAGACCCCTCGATTTGCTTCTTCCCTCCGAAGAGGGAAAAAGCATTTATACAGGCCGGCATGATTCTGGTGACCACCGATAAACTCATTGTTTGTCGGTGGTTACTGGTTTTTGTGGACTGCACTGCGCTTACCATAATGTAGTGTAGTCACTTTGCGGTATCCAGATAAAAAAAACAAGTAACAAACAGCTTACAATGAATGCATGCAATAAAGACGGTGTTTAAGTTTTAGCTAACGTTGTCTTTCAGATTGTTGTCGACATCAATGGATTCCAATGAAGAGGATCACGGCCCTATAGAAAACTCTCGACCTTTGGTGGCGTTCTTCTACATCAGTTACATTATTGTTATAGCTTTCTTCATGGTAAGATTTTATTTTGCTTATAACAAAAGTATTCTGGAATAAATTCAATGTTTAGTTTAAGATTTTCGTCGCGTTCCGGGGTCAGCCAGTGTATATCCAGTAATTTCAGGCCGGCATAATTCTGCCGACCGTCTTGGACTTGGACTGCACTGTACTTAACATCAGTCACTTTGCCGTGCTAGGATAAAAAAAATGCTTCTGCAACCTTTGCGTATTATAGTCGTACATAGCAGAAACCAGTTATCATCAGGTGACTACGTGTTTCATAAAATAAAATTGGACCTAATTGAAGCCTTTCTTTACCACCAGGTCAACATCTTCGTAGGTTTCGTTATCGTGACATTCCAGAAAGAGGGTGAGCAGGAGTTCAAAGATTGCGAATTGGACAAAAATCAGAGGAATTGTATTGAGTTTGCTTTAAAGGCAAAACCGGTGAGAAGGTGAGCATAATTCTTTCTGAATAACGTGTAGGTATAGCCTCATTTAGTGTCAATGTACATAGGTCCCAGGTTCAAATCCACAGTCGGGATTCCCGACCCCAAATACCAATAAAATTTTCTGATCTCAAAAATTACACGTGTTGCCTGCGATTTTTTCTTGGTAAAGCACCAGACAGACTACCTATCACATCATAGGTCGGAAATAAGCTCGACAAACCACGAGTAGACTAATTCTCAAGGAGGACATTGAAGAAAGAAGAAAGAATTGAAGGACATTGAAGCTAGTGATATTACTGGGCAATATGAGACTTAACATCTTATGTCTCGGGGTGACGAGTGCAGTTCAGTGCCATGCAGTGCTTTGTAATTCAAAGTTCTGTGTGGTGTTGCTTCTGTTTATGGACAGGCGTCGCGCTTACCATTAGGCGAGCGCTTGGCTCGTCTCGTCATTGTATCAAATAAACAAAATTGGATTAATGAAATACAAAAAAGTAGTTCCTGAGGTACAACCAAGCCACTATCTATCATTGACAAAATACCTTTTGGCATCGCCTACAAAAGGGAGGAGGTTCTCTTAATTATAACTTCACGCATAACTCCGAAAAATATTTAATTTTTCCATTTATTTGAAAGATACTTATTCCATGGTGGCATCATTTAAATTTGGCGAAGATTTGATGACGTAGTTTGAGGGAAGATTAGAAACTTCCTAACAGATAACAGAAAACGTATCGCAATTCGGGTTTCGAAGCATTGAATAAAGTATTTCTTACGTTTACGCGAATGTTACACATTGAAATAAAACTAATTTAAACGGATTTTATCGCAGGTTTTGGTGGTTACGGGGCGGATCACAAAGGCTGTTAAGCCTTCGAAACGTCGGGACCAAAATTAAAATAAAAAACCGTTTAAATTAGTTTTATTTCAATAAAGAATTTATTTTCCTCTTTCACTGATTACCAGATAGTTAACACAGTGTTTGTCTCTCAGATACATTCCAAAGCACCGCATCCAGTACAAGACGTGGTGGTTCGTGACGTCACAACGTTTCGAATACTTCATCTTCTTCTTCATCGTGCTCAACACCGTCGCTCTCATGATGAAGTTTCATGGAGCTTCTCCTGAGTATAAGAAAGTGAGTTTCTTTGATTTATTAATCTCTAGTAAAAAAGAGTGGTTTTATAAGACCTCTTAAGTTTAATTGTGTGGTCTCCATTACCTATGTTTACCCACAATAGCAGAGGCATGTATGTGTTGTTGATCCTTTAGAACGGAATGAGGATTGGGTAGGAGAGGGGAAAAATTTGGGCTTTCGGATATCAGCAAGCTGCCAGTAATGCCCAGCTGAGCCGGCTCATTCATACAGAAGATAAAAATGTCTACAGCGTTTCTCGTATCACTTACTCACTTCCTTTACTCTCTGTATAATTGGCAATAAGGTCGGCGAAATGTGGGTTCAGTAATGTTTGCACCTCTGACTACGAGATAGGGGTGAGATTATATTATATAATACATCTTCGTCTTCCCCAGGGACTGGACTACCTGAATATGCTCCTAACCACAGTGTTCATGCTGGAGTTTGTGTTCAAACTGGCTGCTTTTAGATTTAAGGTAACTATGAAATTATAAGCACATTGGGTTAATGTCAGCATGTATATATATATATATATATATATATATATATATATATATATATATATATATATATGGACCTTAGGTATTTGACCTGTTGAAAAATGTTAATCCGTGCCATGCCTGGGGACTGGGCTCGTGCCAACGGCTCGCTCTTTATCACATCATGGGATGAAAATACAGTTAGCGCACTCTGATCTGATGATCAGGTCTCTCGTCTAATGGTAAATGCATAACGTTGCTGCCTACAAAAAGCAGCAACGTTACTCATAACTTTGAATTTTACAAAGAACTGCATCGTATGCGAGAGGCCGTCTGGGCTGGTACCACCACGTTGTCTATTTCTGTCGCCAAGCAACAGTGTGTAAGCACTGTTGTGTTTCGGTTTGAAGGACATTGAAACTAGTGAAATTACTGGGCATTACTCGGGGTGACGAGCGCAGTTCAGTGCCATGCAGTGCTTTGTAATTCAAAGTTCTGTGTGGTGTTGCTTCTGTTTATGGGCAGGCGTAGCGCTTACCATCGGGCGAGCGTTTTTCTCCTCTCGTCATTCATTCAAATAAAAAAAAAACAATGCACTGCGTTCATCATCCAAATACGTAAAACTGTTGTCTCATAAAACCCAATAATTTTCCATTAGCGTATATATTGATTCTCAGGTGTACATTTCTTTTCAGAATTACTTTGGTGACGCGTGGAACACGACAGATTTCATTTTGGTCGTTGGAAGCATTATAGATATAGTTGTGACGCAAGTTAATGAGAATCGACCAGTGGATCCGGTAAGATTTTTGCGTACATTTTACGCTTATATTACATTTCAAATTTGGGTATTTTAGCTTGTACCATACTGTCCACATTATCTATACTGTGGTGATTTTAAAAAATGCTGAGAACCTGGGATATCTTGTGTATGATCCTCTCAATCACATTTCATTAATTTATGTTTTTGTTCAATATGCCTAACTTTATGGTCCAGTCATTTTAGTAAGTTCACCTCGGAATCCGAGATACCCGGCTGTTAAGTCTGTAAATACTTGTATATTGACACCCTAAAAGTTGTCTCAAAACCTACATATGGTAGGGTGTGTGCAACTATTAAATTTCAAGGTCAAAGGTCACAAAAATCGCTTTTTTTGTAAATATCTCATTTCCTATGGGTTTTTTGCTATTTGTATCTATTATCAATATTGTAGAATACAAAATTCTCTACAAATTTTGTTTAAAACTTTTTTTCATACGGTGAACCATTTTCGAGACAGAGGGCGGAGAGCGCGCGGTCACAAGTCCGTCATTTTGAAAATTACATGAACGAAATTTTGTATTTCGGTTATTGACGTAAAATAAATAAATACGTGTTTCAGGAATTTTGGAAATTTTATTTAATAAGGGATGAAAAAGGGGGTGAAAGTAAATACGAAACTGAGTTTGTTTGTTACGCTTTCACGCCTAAATCACTGAACCGATTTTGATGAATTTATCTACAGAGACAGATGGAGCCCTGCAGACGGTTACAGGCTACTTTTATCCCGGAAAATGCTGTTCACGCGGGCGGAACCGCGAGCAAAAGCTAGTATAACATAATAGTTCATAAAAATTGACAAATATTTATAATCACTGATTTATCGATAGTTCATCAACTATATATGGCGCGTTTTCGACCGGAGGCACCGGTTGACCTGAAGTGATCCTGTGACCGCCCGCTCTCCGCCCTCTATCTCGAAAACGGTTCACCGTATGAATTAAAGTTTTAAACAAAATTTGTAGAGAATTTTGTATTCTACAATATTGATAATAGATACAAATAGCAAAAAACCCATAGGAAATGAGATATTTACAAAAAAAGCGCAAAAAAACAATTTTTGTGACCTTTGAAATTGAAATTTAATAGTTGCGCACACCCTACCATATGTAGGTTTTGAGACAACTTTTAGGGTGTCAATATACAAGTATTTAGAAACTTACAGCTAGGTATCTCGAATTCCGAGATTCTTACATAATTTTACCTAAAATGACTGGACCATTAGAATAAAAGAATAATAGTACAGTTGACACTTCATACTCGTAGTAAAGACTATATCAAAATATTAGATGTTACAAAAAGTATTATAGATCTCATTATCTGTCAATAATGCTATCTGAAAATTATTCCCTAATACTGTCAATTTATTACTTAGCAATAATCTTGAAGATTTGGTTGTAGTTCTTATTTTTTTGATGAAATGAAATAGTTTATTAATCATGTAAGCAATTGAAATAGCGCTTATGAAAAGTCAGTACAAAAGTAAAAGAAACGTATATATAGAAATCAGTATCAACTAATGTATATGTCGAAGGCATTTTGTATGATTCCGCCGTTTACATACGGCGTCGTCAGTTTATAAACGCTTGCTGTTATGTAAAATGCCGAAGGCAAAATGTATAATGCCGTGTCTTTATCTAATTGCATAGTTTTTGTGAAATTAATTTTTTAAGTTTTGTAGGTTATTACAGTTGTAAACACACTAATATTTACTTTTTGGGTGGTTTAAAAAAAAAATAACCACGAAGGGGATGGCAGGGTCTGCTCGAGTCGGGGTGCTCCAAATCCCGAGCTCGCTTCACTCGCTAACGCGTGCATAAGCCTCGAATCCCGCACATGGATACTAAAGCCAACCCCCCCCTCCACAATATTACTGGTCAAAAAAATATGAGGTAATGAGTATTGGTCACCCTAAAACTACAACCAACGTTGAAATTACAACAATTGAACGAGTTGTCATTTTGCCTTCGGCATTTTACATAACAGCAAGCGTTTATAAACTGACGGCGCCGTATGTAAACGGCGGAATCATCCAAATTGCCTGCGACATATACATAGCATCATCAAAATACACTCGGCAATTACACTAAATCTATTATTATTATGATTTTTTCAGCTATCAGCTACAAATTCTTCTGGCATTCCGACTGGACAAGGGCCTGAACAGCCTTCAGCAACCATTGAAAGTGTAAGCATATCTAGCTTCACTATTATTTCTTTTTTTGACGTACCTAATATGTATTTAAAATAACACAAATCGTGACAAACATTTGGATCGTCATCTCAGAAGTAGCAAAAAGATGATGTACTGTTTCGATTGAATTGACATTTTAGGTGACCCATTCAATGGGCCACTACAAGTCATGTTGGAACACAAACATTTATTATAATTTACAATTAAAGTCTAATAAATGGGTCAGTGATTTTTAATATTCAAATAAGATAATATGCGTACATGATGATTTCTATTTAGAAAAAAGTATGAATTACTACTATTAGTTTATATAGTTTTTTAAAATATTACAATAAAATTTTTAATTCTGTTTTAATTCCACGATCAGAACTCCATATAGATTAAACTATAATTTATTTTTACGTACAGCACTGAATTGTTATGTCATAATGTTTTCTATGTTCCCAGGGAATTAACCTAAAATACATAGCATTCTTCCGACTGTTCCGTGCGATGCGTCTTATCAAGCTGCTATCAAGAGGAGAGAGGATAAGGACCTTGTTGTGGACCTTCATCAAGTCTTTTCAAGCTCTGCCCTACGTCGCCTTGCTCATTGTGCTTCTGTTCTTCATCTATGCTGTGGTTGGGATGCAGGTATACTTTCTAGTTTTTTCTTTGCATTTCTATTCTTATTTATCCTTCGTCTTACTATCTTACTATGTTACTTTATTCATAACTTACTAATAAGATATAACTACACTCCTTTGCAAAAAAAACGGGCGGGTTTGATTTTTTAACATTATTGGTAATAATTTCGTTCTTCAGAGGTTTTAATAGCCAAACTATGTTACTGGCACTTAATAAAGAGTCTGGGTATGAAAAAAAGTTCATTCCAAATTCAAAACTTTTGTTTTTTAAATTATTAATCCCTTTTTCATTTTGTGACACTTTTCGCGGGTTTGCGGTTAAAAGGTTATCAAGCAACTAAAAGTAACTTTTCGTTATTTTTAGTACAACAATTTATGTTTATCGCATAATTCTGCCTTATTGTGACTTAAAACAGATATCTTTGTGTCTATCGTAATGGCAGAAAAAGCAATGAGAGCTAGTAAAATTATAGCGCTGCTGGAAGAGGGGTGTAGCCAATGTTACGTCTCACAGCGGTTAAACGTGAGTCGTTCAACCGTACAAAGAACCTGGACTCGATACCAAGAGACAGGTTCCGTTCAGAGAAGGCAAGGTTCTGGGAGAAAACGTTGCACACAGCCGCGAGACGATCGCTTTTTAGTGACTCAGGCGCTGAGGAACCGCAAATGCAGTTACATAGACCTCAAAAGAAACCTTGAAGAGGTACGAGGAGCACAAGTTAGCCTATGGACTGTGAGGAGAAGACTTTTAGCTGCTGATATACGTAGTCGACGACCAGCGCGGGCCCCCAAGTTACTCCGTGAGCACCGGATTGCGCGGTTGAGGTTCGCTAGAAATTGCCTATCTTGGACACCAGGTAACTGGAGTAGCGTACTCTTCTCCGATGAGGCTCGAATTTGTCTGCATGGTGAGGACCGACGTCGGCGAGTGTTACGAAGACCAGGGGAACGCTATGCCGATGTGTGTTTTGAAGAAATCACCCCTTATGGTGGAGGGTCCGTTATGTTTTGGGCGGGCGTAACTTCCAACTATCGTACCGAGATAGTATTCATAGAAAATGGCTCACTAAATGCGCATAGGTACATAACAGAAATCCTTTCTCAAAATGCACAACCCGCACTGACTGTAATTGGTGAAGATGCCATTTACATGGACGATAATGCTCGGGCCCACCGTTCTGGCGACGTAGATGCTTATATGCAAGAGGTCGGTATTCGTCGTTTGGATTGGCCAGCGCGGAGCCCCGACCTTAACCCCATTGAGCACGTTTGGGACCTCCTAAAAAGGCGAGTACGATCTGTCCAACCACCTCCACAAAACATCAGAGAGCTTAAACGTGTAATCTCGACTGAGTGGGAACACATTCCACAGGACACCATCAAAAGCCTGGTGGGAAGCATGCCAAGACGATTACATGCCGTAATCGCTGCAAGAGGAGGTCATACTCGTTATTAATTTTTATTTTTTAATGTCTCTTTTATTAAAATACCATAAAAATACTCGTAGTCTTAATTTCATTATACCCATAAAAATGTCCATTTTAACACGGCTCTCTGTTTACATTGACTAAAACACCGATACCAGGATAAAAGTGTTAAAAAACTAGATTCTCATTGATAATAAGAAATTTCTAGTCATCCAAGCTAATGACATACTAAAAATATAATAATATTTACCCATAGAAAAGCTAAGGTAAAGTGTGTGTGTAAGGTGCCCGTTTTTTTTGCAAAGGAGTTTATATGTATGAATGTTTGAATTTGTGAATTTAAATGTTTCTTCCTCGATCACGTCTTAGGATTAGATTTAGATTAAATTTGTCACTGAGGTAGACCACAATCGGGATTGAGACGTCAGTTGCTTTTGACCCCAGAAGTGATTTTCACGCGGGCGAAGCTGCGAGCAAAATCTAGTTTGTTACAGAAGGAAAGTTTTAACTAACACATCCTCGCTCATCCGTTAAAGATAGAAGCTTTCGACTGATGGTAAGCACCACACCTGCCCCTAAACAGATGCAATTTCTTACAGAATTTTAAATTACATATCTCTGATTGGCGCAGGACGGTCGTCACTCCGAATAACAAGATGTTCTAATGCCCAGTAAATTACTGGCCTCAATATTATCATACTGGATGTTTGTCCGTCAATCACGCTGAAACTACTGAACGGATTTTGATGAAATTTGGTATACAGACAGGGTATGAGCTGACTTGGGTGATAGGATACTTTTTATCCCGGAAAAAGCAGATCACGCGGGTGGAGCCGCGAGCAAAAGCTAGTTTAATAATATTCTTCAAACTGGACCACAGTAGTTTACACTCTGCTGTTGACGAAATTAATAGACAACGCGGTAGTACCCAATACCTACCCAGATTTTCTTTTGTATGCGAGGAATCTACCATCTTTTTTCCACCAGCCTTGTCCTATTCGCATTAAGGTTGGCGTAACATGCTGTTGAACAAAACACATGTTACGGAAAGACTTAGCTTGTAATTTTGAACACGTCAACTCCTCTGGGGAGTAAAACACACCCAGACCAGACACAAACATTTGTGGTTCGCACAAACATTTGTCTCGGTGCGGGAACCCTCGGCCTCTCGCTTTACAACCGCTTACTCGGCCACTACGCCACGGAGGGATCTACCAGTTACTATTTAGTAATATTTATTTAATTTTATTGTTCTAGCTTTTCGGTAAATTGTATCCAGATGATGCGACGATCACGGATAACAACAACTTTATGACATTCGGCGGTGCTCTTATGGTGTTGTTCCGATCAGCAACAGGTTCTAATTTATTTATCTTATTGATTAAATCTACTTAAAGGGGCACGTTTGCTGGTGGACCCGACTGTATAATGATCCAAAAAAAATATGATTCAATAAAATATAAGTTTTTCTAAAAATTATCCAGATCTATATGAATTTTATCGTAAAAATCATTTTTACAACGCTCTACCGTAAATTTCACTTATTGGCGCCTTAGTATTTATACCTTTGCAGTGACGATACGGTTTCTGGTGTTTGCAGGCGAAGCTTGGCAGGAGATCATGATGGCACTATCACCCAACACGCTGGAGCGTCCCGGCGAACCGATCCATTGCATCACCTCCATCGACGCTGATGGCAATAAGTACCACGACGAGGAGAACTGCGGCCAGTGGCTCGCTTTCCCTTACTTCATATCGTTCTCGCTGCTCTGCACCTTCCTGGTAAGTGCAGGATTAATTTGTAAGTGGTAGCTAACGCTAAAAAATCAATAGGTTCTCTAACTTATTTCGTTTATTGCCCACTTTGGGAATTAGATATTTTCTTGCGCCCCCCGTAATTACTTTATTTTAAACTATCTTTTCCTCGCGGCTCCGCTTGCGTGATCTGCTTTCTCAGGGATTTTTTTATCCTATGTTCATCAGGGATTATGTAGGATTCTAATGGTGAAAGAATTTTTCAAATCGGACCAGTAGTTTTTGAGTTTATTCGTTACATTATCATCATAAGCCACAGGAACACAGGCCTCCAGATTTCCAGACTGACCTGTTGGGAGCGGCCTATATTAAGCGATTTCCTGCGACCTTTGTCAGGTCTTTATTCGTTACATACAAAAATACCAATGTTTCCTCTTTATAATATTAGTGTAGATATACCTAATTATTACATCGCTCCAAATCACTTCATCGCCCCCAATTTTTCTTTCTATTTTTTCTCTTTAGTCTTTAAAGCCTCCAGTGCCCGCAAGGGGACGTAATCGGCTCACTTTAAGAAAAAATATTGTAGACAGTACGCTTACAGCTTGAATGGGCCATCTGAAATATGTTTAGTATAGTCTTTCGATTAGAAAAAATACGCAATGTTTTGTCCAGGAATGGACTAAGTGCCTGATATGGCGATACGTCTTATACCATGAGACGGAAATAAGCTTGCAACCTGTGGATACATTAGTTGACACTGTTGCACACTAGGCGGTGGTACCACCGCCTAGTGTGTTTCTACCACCGCCTGTGTGAGCTCTGTTGTGAGTAAGTTCAAAAGATATTAAAGCCAGTGCATTTACTTGGTATTATGAGAGAACATCTTATGTTTCGGGATGATAAGCGCAGTGCACTACCATGCAGTGTTTTGTTATTCAAAGATGAGTGGTGTTGATTTGTTTATGGACAGGCGAGCGACATGCACGTCATTGAGTTGTATAAAAACAATATCTGATTAATCCTTCATGTATAGAGCTATGATTTTGGTTTTCAGATTATCAACTTGTTTGTGGCCGTCATCATGGATAACTTTGACTATTTGACCAGGGACTGGTCTATTTTAGGACCGCATCATCTTGATGAATTTATCAGGTAGATGCTTAATTTTTTTTAAGTATTACACATTACATACGCCGCGTTGAATCCAGCGGTAAAGGAAGCCCACTTGAGTTGTTTTAGCCGGGTCTTCTCAAGATGGGTCGTTTTGGATCCGGTGATAGTTTTAAAACACGCGCCGTTTCGATAATGCCTATGGTCCATATCGACGACCCCCCCAAATGTATATAACGATTCTGGACTATTCCATAGTCAAAATTTGGAGAAATTATAATAATTGATAAATAAATAGATTTAGTATAACTGCCGAATGTATTTTGATGATGCTGTGTATGCCATGTATACATTAGTTGATACTGACTTTTATATAATTATGTTTCTTTTACTTTTGTACTGACTTGTCATAAGCGCTATTTCATTTGCCTACATGATTAATAAACTATTTCATTTCATTTCATTTCATTGGGCCCCATATTTAATCAATTTATTAACATTAGAAGTGGTTACCAGGTTATGGAGTGAATACGACCCTGACGCCAAGGGCAGGATCAAACATTTAGACGTCGTGACGCTGCTTAGGAAAATCAGTCCGCCATTGGGTAAGCAAAAATTCTGTGCGATAACCAAAGAACCAGAATGATGCCATTGTAGTTGTTTACTGTTGTTTCGTGTAGTAATTGATATTGCTGGATGAGAATAAAAATCCTATTCAATAGAACCATAATTCCTCTAATATTAGATATCAGTCGCGTTGATCACTTATCATCGGGTGGTCGAATTGCTTATTTGTTGGATATTTCCTATAAAAAACAAAGAAAAATAATAAAGCAATAGAGCCACTTAAACGACACTTCTCTCTAGCATTAATGGACTAGCTCAACCGGATTTGTATCAAAGTAAACTGATATAAAGTGATTGTTGTTGCATTTACATTTACGTGGTAGATCCCTCGTATGTGAGAGGCCGTCTGGATTGGTACCAAAGCTTTGTCTGTTTCTGCCGCCAAGCAACAGTATGTAACACTTTTGCGTTTCGGTTTGAAGGGCATGGAAGCCAGTGAAATGACTGGACATTATGAGAATTAACATCTTATGTCTCAGGGTGACGAGCGCAGTTCAGTGCCATGCAGTACTTTATAATTCAAAGTCCTGTGTGGTGTTGCTTCTGTTTATGGGCAGGCGTGGCACTTACCATCAGGCGAACGACTTGCTCGTCTCGTCATTCAATTAAACAAAAAAAAGTCGTACGATGAGTGAGATTTCCGGACGCCAAAGGAAGGGGCTTCCTTATCACTATTCCTTTTCTTAAAGATTGACAATACCAGCATGATTCTTCAGGTATTCTGTTCATTGGTAGTGGAGAACCTCAATCATAAACTCACATGCATGTTTGCCGCCTCCTATAATAATTTTGTTCGTGTTCAGGTTTCGGCAAGCTATGTCCGCACCGGACGGCGTGCAAGCGCCTCGTGTCCATGAACATGCCACTCAACTCGGACGGCACTGTCAACTTTAACGCCACATTATTCGCTGTTGTCAGGACTCAACTACAGATTAAAACTTCGGGTAAGGGAAAATGTAGTGTGGTGCCTTGGGTACCTTTTGATTGGCAGGATGACCTAGCAGTAAGGGTTGGTTGAGCAAACAGATTAGTTGAGGCTTAAATGAGGTAATTTTGACAGCTTAAATTTGTTATTAGGCTATTTAGCCTTTGAAATTTACCCTTTATAGATGATTTGTGTCATATTTTGATTAAAATGTCTTATCTTTATCTGAAGAAAATATACAATGAAAGCAGGATAAACTCTTAGGAAAATAAAAAAATGATGACTGATGAGCCTCGACAAAACCGTACTGACATACCTGATAAAATTCCAGGAGTAATCGATGAATGCAACACGGAACTTCGAGCGATAATCAAGAAGGTATGGAAAAGGACGTCCCCCAAACTCCTGGACCAAGTGGTCCCTCCGCCAGGGGATCCTAACGAGATCACCGTCGGCAAGTTCTACGCCACCTTCCTCATACAGGACTACTTCAGGAGGTCAGAAGCTTTCTTCATCAAAATGAGCCGTTGTCGTAGTTAGGAGTGTAGATGTGGCTGTACTTAAAAAGTAGAGCTCTTATCATGTGAATAAGTTGTAAATTAATAATTATATCTTAAATAATCTATTTATATGTGTTACAAAACGGATCGCGATAAATATCCTTCAGTAAAAGAATTTTGGTATTCCCAAACTTTGAGTTTAATCTGCTCGCGATTATATCTTTTTTGAGTAATTCAAATACAGACTAATGTGGATTTTGATGATAAAGGATAAATTCTTATAGGCATGAATGCCACAGCAATGTATTAGAAATGATCCCTTCTAATTGGTATAGTTTATATATTAAGTAGCAAAAAGATAACAATATTCCAGAGACTGGTGTTTCTGAATGTATCGAAATCGTCAGTATTAACTCATATATTTCTATTTTTATAGGAACCATGCGTAAGTCGATTCGAGTAGTATGCACCGAAACATGAAGTTTTTGTCCCGCTGTAATTTTGCTTTAGCCCGGCACCGATACAGATCTCGAATTGCCGAGCATCGCTTTATATTTTTATTAAATTTTCGATTTTATTGAGAATGTTGCCATCCATTTTCAGTCATACAATCATCTTTTCTTGTTTATACAGTTTTATCACTTAACGTTTTTGAGAGATTAGTATCTAGTTTAACTATATTATTTATTTTAATTGTAATCAGTCCTATCACTAAAATTGCAATTAATGGTATGTTTGAATTATTGGTTTTATCCAGCTAGGATCCAAAATATACAAGACTTTTCAAAGTTTTGTTTAAGTTAGTCTGCTTTGCTAGTGCATAACGTTTGGCAAGGACTGCAAAGCTTTATTAGTTTATAAACATTTGTCGCATAATGAAAAGTTAGTGAAATGGAGATATTATAGTTTGTTATGGAAACAGTTTTTATAATTTATCTCAGAAACATACTTAAACGCTTTTACGGCTTTATTGAATTGAAGAGTTTTAAAGGCATTAATTACTATATGTTAGATATTTGTTCTGACAGGAGGTAATCCAAAGACTGAAAAAAATAACAAATCCACCAAATTTTGGATGGTTGTATGCTTTTTGAGATTTTCGTTTTCAGCTTCATCACATTTTCGGTGATTCAAACCGCTATGCCATTCAAATCACAGCATGATTTTTGGACATTACAAAAATCAAAAGCATGAATCCTCCGCGCATTGTCGATGTTTTACAATCACTTGCTTACATTCGCTAGTTTCATGATTCGTGCGATGGACAGTTTTATTGTTTTCCTTTTGTGTTTTTTTCTGTAAAATTGTTTATGCATGAATGAGAGTTGAGATGATTATTGGCTTTTTATCGATCTATCGATATTACTCGCAAATGGTTGTAACGACACTAAGAGGACATGTTTTTGGATTTTAGCGGCCAGCTTAACAATTAGTATATATTTCGTACACTTTTTTTGGTTTTACTTTTTTTCACATACTGACATTATTCAAAATTTTCTTCCATACATACAACAGAGAGACGATAAAGGCAGCAGAGTGCACACATAATAAAAAAATACAATTAAGAGTGACAAAGATCCATAAAACACAAAAACACTGAAGGTGAAATTTCTGTAGCTAATCATTTTTATTTTGCAGTACAATAACATGAAACATGTATTCAAATATGAAATAATATTATTATGTAGGTGATATCACCTACGGAGAATATTCTCAAGACATTTTAACATTTTGCCAACAATTATTCTAACGCCTAAAGCAAAGTGAATTATATTTGCTACTCGTTAGTTTAAAGTCATAGCCATATAAACTTATTGAAATATCGTTTAGTTTCTTTTAGAATTATCCTAGCTTCGCATAGCTACAGAGATTTTACTCCCCAAATCTACCCATACTTTGTCTGGACTATACGAATCATACCAGGTTCCGTAAGCGCAAGGAGCAGGCGGCAGCAGCGTCTCTGCAGAACAACCAGATGACCCTGCAGGCTGGCCTGCGGACCCTTCACGAGGCAGGGCATGAGATGAAGCGATCTATATCTGGAAATCTGGATGAGATTGTCGTGGAAGCCGTTGAACCTATGCACAGGGTAAGTTTTTAAAGAATCTATTCACAAAGAATCATTGCAGAACTGGCTTGCGGACCTTACATGGCCTAGGTTCTGAGATGATGCGATCTTTGTCTGGAAACCTGGAATAGATTGTCGTGGAAGCGTTCGAGCCTAACCACGAGGTAAGTTTTCAGAGAGTATATTTACTAAGAATTACTGCAGAATACCTGGTTTGCGAACCTTACAAGAACCCGTATCTAAGTTAAATCTACATTTAGAACCTGGATTGTTTGAGATAGTGAATCCTATGGATAGGTTAAGTTTAGTTATTTAAAATTTAAGTAACAAGGCGAGCTGCAGACGTAATTTTGGACGGTAACGATTACGATCCAAAAGTGTTGACAGGTCTCCATTGCCACGTATTTTTATAAAAGACTGGGCCTGGTTTATTGACAATAGATGGTAAGGTTAGCCTGATGCACTGAGATACGTTGGTTGAATCTCCTAACAACCATCTAAAAGTTTAATCAGGTCAAAATCTCAGATATGTCCCTATGTTTCTTATCAAGTTATTTGAGTTAGTAAAAAATATGATATTTCATTTGTTTCGAGGTGTACTAGGAGCATTATTTTCTCATTTATAATTTTTCGCCTAGTCTATAAATGTGACTGTGTGTTGGGACTATTTCAGAAACCAATTACCGATTTGTGTCCACAGCGTAACCACACTTTGTTCGGCGCGGTGTGGACGAGCCTCAAGAAGCACGGCAAGGATAGCTTGTATGGTCGCTACCGTCCCAATGCAGATGGCATGCCAAGAGCTAAACCGAGGGCAGATAACAGTAAGTGTTATTTTATAGCATAGGCTAGCCTATTTGCATTTGGTTGACCGGATAGTAAGTGCTCTTCAACGCCTATGGACCCCACAATATTTGAAGAAATGTGAACGCAGCAATGATCTTAGGGGAAGGGATAATTGAGGTATTTGTGCCTCCAAATATCTTACTGTACGAAACGCAACCTTTACTTCACGCTTCACGTCGGGTTACTGTGCTACAGTGGCGTCAACTCGGTCGAGCCGACACGTGTTGTAGACAAAACTGTATACAGCGTGACTCTACCACTTATAATTGATGGAAAGGCTTGCAGTTCCTGATACCGATGCCAATAACAATATCTGTTCCAGTATTTTACTATCCTACTACTGGGTACAGACCTCTACGAATGAGAGGAGTTGGCTTTAGTTCACCACGCTGCCATAAAGCGGGTTGGCAGATTTCACACACCTTCTAAATCACATGAAGATTCCTTAAGTATGCAGGTTTCTTGAAAATGTATTCTTCTCCGATAAAGCATACTACAGTTTACAATTAATACACATGTGACTAAGAAAATTTAATAGTGCATGCTTTTGGGGCTGGCTTCGAACCTACGACTTGCGTTTCCCCAGTACCTGTCACTCCAGCTGAACTATCGTTGCTTGCGACACAAGATAATCGTATTTTATTGTGGATTACAGATGCCAAAATTAAATTTATACTACTTGTCTTAATTTCAGTTGAAGAAGAAGGTCCGTCTCTGAGTTCCATGATGAGAAGGGAGCTGGGACTGGACGGAAAAATACCTGAAGAGGAAGCGTGAGTACTTACTGTTGTTCAAAGTATATTCCGTAGATCTAGAAGCTGTACACAGCCAACTAGTGTCAGGCTTACGGCAAGCGTCAACAAAAAAAAAAGAGGAGTCAATGAGGACGCTGGTGTAATGCGCGTTGATAAACTTCGCAGAGGTACGGTCGAAGTTGTTTTTGGAGATCCATTAGAGTATGTAAGTTTCCTCTTGATATTTTACTTTAATATTAAATCGAATGATAAATCTAACAATGAAAATATACTGGGTGTGAAGGAAGCCCTTCCGATAACTGGGATAGGTGGTAGTGTTGGTCATTATGAACAAAATACCGCTAAAAATCGAAGATTACATCTGCTTCCTTATTCTTTTTATGACTACGCGTAGGTGCTACTAGCGACCCTTAATTGTTGCATATGCGTCAGATGATTGTATTATTAGCGTTACAATATTCTCTTAAATAAAAACGATTTTAATTATATGATAAGAATTAATTAAAAATCAGTTAACTTAGTAATATTTACTACATATATAGTTTGATTACACTTTATTATAGTATAGTTTAAATGGCAATATGATTTTGAATTTTTGTTTACTGACTTTACCATTAAATTTTAAATCGCTTTCTCTGTATGTGGATTTATTATTGACACCACCTTTCCATCCAGTATATACAATATATGGTCCGGGTTCCCTGGGCCATTTGATCCATTTGATTACTATCAAGCTAATTTTCCGTGAGTAGCTTCGTTTCGATGAGACGCCCAACAATTCCCTATGCGAAAATTTTCTATTGTGGTAGCTAACAGAGGTAGCAAGGATAGAATATTTCGAGTAATCATTTTTATGACCTCGTTATCGATACCTATTGGAAGCCCCTCCTTCCAATAGGTATGATTACTAACCAGCTGATTTTTTTGTTTTTACTTAGTTAATATTTATATAATTTAACAGTCATATTGTCCTACAAATAAAATAATAAATTTTTGAGTATCATCAAATCGAAATATTCTATCCTTGCTACCTCTGTTAGCTACCACAATAGAGAATTTTCGCATGGGGAATTGTTGGGCGTCTCATCGAAACGAAGCTACTCACGGAAAATTAGCTTGATAGTAATCAAGTGGATCAAATGGCCCAGGGAACCCGGACCAATATTACTATACCATCGTAAAATAAACGTATTTTTTTAGAAAATTCGACGATGGCAATCACAGCGAAGAGGAGATTGCGATGCAACCTTTACTGCATGGAAAGGATTCTGAAAAGATTTTCAAAGCTATAGAGTGAGTGTTTCTGTATTAAAACATACTAAAAACCAAGCTTTATATATCTGTGTCGTCTAAAAGTAAATTTATATACATATAGTAGTAATCATGGCACATTAAAATTTAATTATGCGAATGCCGTTACAAAGTTGTGATTAGCGCCATCTGTCAATCTATATTGTAACTTTATTGCGTTTAACGCCATCTATATTAATATGTGTAAACGTCGATGTACAGTAGCTTTGTACGTAGTATGCGTAACGGTTGATAGATGGCGTTGTAAAACCATTGGAATACAATAGCTCGGAAAGTGAAAACTATAAAAAAAATTACAGAAAAACGTCCAACGACTTATTGCAGAGTATGAGAAAAAGCTGTGAGTCCGTTTTAGTGTGTTGTGATTGTGTTTCTTGTGATAATTATATCTATTTATTATTTTTTAAGCGTATTGTTTACTAACAGGCATGACTCGAATGATGATTTTGAAGATGTGTTAAAACTTATGTGAAAATGATTGGGTTGTGCTGGTAGTGTGTAATTAATGTATATAAATTAAACATTTATATAATATTTATCAATTTAGAGTAAAAAGCACGATTGGATTTTTTTCACCTCACAATATATTATGTTCTGTGTTAACAATATTGTTACATGTAGATGGAGGTTTTGTCATTCTGTATGGCCGCTCTGAAGTTAGTCACTTTGCCCGGGCTCTACGACTACCGTTACATTTTAGTCTTTGAAACGACAAAGCTTACGAAGAAATTGATCTATATAATAAACAGTTATTTTCATTTATACATTCCATGACACATATCCAGTATTTAAACATAATATATACAAATTACTGTTATAATTATTTTCACATAACATTGCATTTTTGAAGTTATACTTCTTTAGGCGCGTTATGAAAAAATGATGAGAGTGAAATTTTAAGATGCGCGCGCACCTGTGACACAAAATTAACAGTATGAAGCCGTCTGTAGGGGTGCTCGATATATATCGATATGTGATAAAATATCGATACATTTGTTCGATATATCGAATCAATGCGATATTATCGCATCATTGAAGTCGATATATAATATCGATATATTTTATCCGATATATCGAATCAATGCGATACTATCGAATCATTGAAGTCGATATATTTTATCCGATAGATTGAAATAAGGATATCGGAAAATAGAAAACACTATCGGATGTAGCTAAAAAAAAAAAAACAACATCAAATACCAGAATGAGTATTGAATGTTGTTTTTTGTTTTTTTTAGCTCTTCGATATTATTTTTGTTAATCATTTACTAAGAAAGTCTTTTCCTTCCTACAATTCGATATATCGAAAATATCGATATTTTTGACCGATATATCGCTATATATCGATACAATATTTCGATATATTATATCGGAAAAAATATCGATATTTTTTGTACACGATATATTATATCGGAAAAAATATCGATGTTTTTTGTACATGAACATCACTAGCCGTCTGCTTAACCGCTCATTAAGTCTCGAAAAAAAAGCTACCAACAAAATAGGAATTGAACCTCGATATTAGTCGCGCATGTTGGTACGCTCGTCACCTCTGATCACTGTTTTCATATTTATAATATTTATCAACATGTCTCTAGTTTATATTTTAATGATGCCAAAGAAGTATAACTTCTCACGCGCGTACATAAGTACACGCACCCATTTTTTTTATTTCCGTAGTACACATAATAAAATAAACAGTAATTTTAATATAATAATTTACATACATACTGGTTTTAGTTTTTGGCTGGAGTGGCTCTCTGTAAACGTCATTGGCTAGTTTTTGGTACCAAATAAAAACAGAACCAGTAATCTACAATTAACAAAGAGCCCACTTATGTGCTGTTTGTGTATATGGGGTGCACAGCCGTTAGTTATGCAGTTTTGCATGAGTGTAGTGATTTTTGTAAAATACCTACTAGCTGTCTCGTGGTTTCACCTGCATGTTACTGCCCTGCTCCCATGGGTCATAGCGTGATATACATATAAACCTTCCCCATAAATCACTCTATGTATTGCTGAAAACTGCATTAAAATCCGTTGAATAGTTTAAAAGATCTAAGCGAACAGACAGCGGAAGCGTCTTCATTTTATATTATGTAAAGAAGAATTGCTCATTTTCGCAACACACCCATGCCTCGAGTAAGAAACATTTGATTGCATGTCTCTTGGCGATATATAATTAACAGATTTTCAAAAATTTTAAGGATACTCATGAGAACATTAAAAGGAAATAAGAATAAATATGTTTATAACAAATGTTGTGGTTTCAGATCGTGACAAAGAGCCGAAACAGAGCAACAATGTGCCTTATTGTGTAGAGAATCCTGCGGAGAACCTTATAACACGGGTATATAAATTATTATGTAAATAAAATAAGTTTTAAGTGATTTAATTCTTTCTAATATTTAATCATCATCATCATCATCAGCCACAAGACGTCCACTGCTGAACATACCTGCCTCCCCCAAAGATTTCCAGACCGACCTGTTGGAAGCGGCCTGCATCCAGCGACTTCCTGCGATGTTTATCAGGTCGTCTATCCACCTTAATATAACAATAATAATATATAATTTAATATAACATAGTAAAATAAGACGTGGTCAGACGACCTGATAAAGCTCGCAGGAAGTCGCTGGATGCAGGCCGCTTCCAACAGGTCGGTTTGGAAATCTTTGGGGGAGGCCTATGTTCAGCAGTGGCTGATGATGATTCATAGTGCATTTAATTATTTATTAAGGTATTATTATAGGCATACTAATTAACGTAGGTATGTTATTTAAGCTAAAAATAAGTCGGAAGGACTCCCTTGATTTATTCCGTTTAAAGAAGCCGATAAACGGTTAAAACACAATCAAAATCGGTTCAAAAATTGCGCAATTATGATTTTAAATATTGGTATGAGAAAAGTTGGGCGCATAGTGGGGACATCTCGCTATCTCGCTCGCACGCGTGCACCGTAATGGCCATTTGCCACGGTGACGTCAAAGTTGACGTCGTCTGTTATTTGACAAATGCCCCCTCCATCAGATTTGGAGGACTTCTAATTTATGTTTTTGCGGACGAATTAATGAAATTCTTTCTGCAATAGGTTTTAGGTGACGTAACTTATTGATTAAAATCCTACTAATATTATAAATGTGAAAGTTTGTTTGTATGGATGTTTGTCCGTCAATCACGCTAAAATTACTGAACGGATCTTGATGAAATTTGGTATACAGACAGGGTATGAGCTGACTTGGGTGATAGGCTACTTTTTATCCCGGAAAAAGCAGATCACGCGGGCGGAGCCGCGAGCAAAAGCTAGTAATAAAATAAATCAAGTCAACTACCCTATTGATGTTCCAGGTGCTGATGGAGCAGGGGTTAGGGAAGTACTGCGACAAGGATTTCATCCAGAGTACCTCGCGTGAGATGCAGGAGGCGCTCGACCTCACGCAGGATGAGATGGATACGTGAGATACCATTACTTTTTAGCAGGGGAACGGGCAAGTGGGTCACCTGAAGGGGATCTCCGCCGCGCTTGAACATCCACAATACCTGAAGAAACATGGTTGCATTGTCGACCTTAAAGTAAAGGGATGATTATGGGTTGGGCAAGGGGAAGGGGTTTTGGGCCTCCGTATATATTACCGTACGAAACGCAAATCGTAAAGCTAGCTAGCAAAGCAAATCGAGGGGCCTGCGATAGGACAGACGGATGATCGATGCAGGCACAGTAATACAAGGATGTACCTATAAAGGTACATCCCAGGGTATAGACCCGTATCCTCAGAGGGTATCGACCCGCCCCAACCAACCATCAAGTCGTGTCGCAAGCCCCTCGGGAGAACCGGACATACACTGGCTGATCCTGGAACGCGATCCACACAGGGCGTGTGGATCACTACGGCAGGTTTTAACACTATGTGTACGGTGGTCGCTATCCGGGCGGATATGAATACCTACCACCAGTAAATAAGTGTTGTTTATGAAAATCAACATTTTAATATTTCAATGTGTATTGTTAAAATTATGAACTTAATACTTTTGTTTCCAGCGCTGCCAATCAAATAATACTGCAAGAGAGGAAAATGAGTGCCATTCAAAACACACAGAGCAATGTGGTGAGTGAATTGTACAATACCTACTAGGGTGGTAGGTTCATTCCCAGAGACTCACCGAGCTTCACTGCTCGGTGTCGACAAAAATGCGTGCCACTGTTGATCCTGGTGCACAGGAGTTACAGTGGCGGGCGTGTGGGCGGGATAGTCTCTAGGGTGGTAGGTTCCTCGTATATGAGAGGCATTCTGGATTGGTACCATCGCTCTGTCTATTTTTTCTGACTAACAGCATAAGTACTGTTGTGTTTAGATGTGAAGAACGACATTGAAGCCAGTGAAATTACTGGGCATTATGAGATTTAACAACTTATGTCTCTAGGTGAAAAGGGCAGTTTAGTGCCATGCAGCGTAATTAAAACTTCTGTATGGTGTCTGTCTATAGGCACCACGCCTGCCTGGTTCAGCGATAGGTCAGTGGGGAGTGGTACGGACTGTCGAGACGAAAGTCGCAGGTTCTAAACCAGCACCAAGAGCATACACCACTGACTTTTCTAAGTTACGTGTATATTAATTGTTAATTATCGCTTGCTTTAACGGTGAAGGAAACATCGTGAGGAAACCTGCATACCTGAGAACTCGATAAGATTTTTCGAAGGTATGTGAAGTCTGCCAACCCGCAATAGGCCAGCGTGGTGGACTAAGGCCTTATCCCTCTCATTCAGTAGAGGAAGCCCGTGCCCAGCAGTGGGACGTATAGAATTCAAGGCTAGTAAAAAAAATATAAAGAGGAAAGATTTGTATTCTTGTATGTAACGAAAATCTTAAAAATAACTGTACCGATTTGAAAAATTCTTTCACAATTAGAATCCTACATTATCTCTGATGAACTTAGGCTATTTTATCCCGGAAAAAGCAGATCACGCGGGCGGAGCTGCAAGGAAAGCTAGTAAATAATAAACTGATCCAGTAGGTAAATTTATATATTTTTTATCGTAAAAAACAACTTTCAAATTCAAGTATTGGCGCTATAGCATTTTCGCCTTTCCCCTCTCAATATAAAGAGAGATCTATACCTAGCAATAGAATGAGAGGCTGTGAATGATCATGATGTATGGAACGGATCATGATGTCGGATTTTTTATATTTTTTTTTATTTTGGTTCGTTTCCAGGAGAGCATATTGGCTCGCCAATACCATCCCTTCCACCAGCCACCGATGCAGCCTCCCCCGCGGAAAAAATAACCCCACGCACCGCACCCCTCTGGTTCCCTGTTCACCCGCGCCGGTTGACAGCCGGCGGGGGTTTGTCGCCCGGTCTCGGGTTCAATGCCGCCCGCCCCGGGGTCAGCAAAACGAGTTTTGGAAGAATATATTGTAAATATAAAAGATTAAGATGATCGCTTCTCGGCTTTTGCGGGATATGTTTATTTTTATATTTAAGCGTTTTGTATTTTTGTTACTGGTGTGCTGGGTGGCCATTATGGTTTTTTTAACGTGTAATTTTGGATGCTTGTGCTATTTAAATTGGCAGTACGGTTAGGTGTAAGTATAAAAGTGATTTTTGGAGAAATATGTGACCAATGTATATTTTTATAAAAAGTTCCCAAATAAAATATATAAATAATTGGTATCGTTTACTACAAAATGGTATATAATAATAAATTATATTTATTGATGTAAAGATTTATAATAAAAAAATAGGTACATAAAACATTTTAAATTAAATAAAAAATATTTTAAATTGAAAGTAACCTTATCACATAAGATAAAGTTTTGTATACAATTTCGTTATTAATAAATAAAATAAAATAATTATCTATTTAAAGATAAATCATTAAATACCTTAGATTTTATAAATTATCTAAATAAAAAAATATTTTCCAAATTTAAAGATGGCCGCCCTACCGAGTGACTGATTTTGGTAAATTTTAAGTCGAGGAAAAAAATAATTTGTGAACGTTCTAAAATATATAATATAAATATAATATATTTATATACGTATAATACGAATATATAAAGTGGCGATGTGCCTTATTTATTCGATACTAGTAAAAAATGTTTTTCGAAACTAATAAAATGTGCCAAAAATATTTTTGCCTTATATTCAGCTAAAAATGGTGGGAAAACAAATCGAGCTGTTTGCAACATGTTGGTAGGTACATAAATAATTGAAATATTATATTTTTATCGAAATATAAGAATCTAATTAAAAAAATACACTAATTGAATTATTATAATATTGTTATTTGTGTTAATTTTTTTTATAAAACATACCTCAAAAGTGCTGTTAAAGAGTTGAAAAAGTAGCTCGATTTTTTAGCCCGTGTAAATTATGAATGTATTTAGTATATGAAATGCTAGGATGTTTAAAGGCTTGTTTGTGTATTTACCTATATTTTTCCAATTAGAAGATAAGTAGAAATGTATCCTTTAATATAATATGTATACCTTAGCGGCTGTAGATTTGCAGTGTCGACATATTTACAACGAAATTAGAGTTTCGAAATAAAAACATAGTCTATACAGATTCTACATTCAGTTTTCACCAACAGTTCTTTATCTTTAGGGGACCTCTAACAGTCAATACACATCGAAGTGACGACGGTTTATTTTTGATTTATCGAACCGCTTTTATGGGTATGGGCCTCTAACGTTATGGGAAGGGGTGAAACCGAATATAGGATTATTATTATTTAAATGGCTTTATTTTTTTAAACAAACCCAGAATGAATATGTGTCCTTAATAATCGAATGCTCTATATATTTTTATACAATACTTGTTAAGCAACATTTTTATTTTAAACTATAAAATTGACATTGCAAATCAGAAGCTTGTTTAAAAATGACATGAAAATTGTCGGTTAGCCAAAATGTTTTTTTATCCTGATACAATGATATTATTTCTTAAAATGAAGATATTTTTTAAAAAAATAAATTTGACCCCATTAGGACATTTTTTAGTTAGTTCCCTTTTTTGTACTTTATGTGCCATAAACAATGTGACGATTGGTCGAAATGCCATACAACTAAATTTGTGGTATTGTCTATGATGGTCCCAGTAGTTGTACCTAAATGTCTATTTCCCATCGTTTTCCTTTTACCTATAAATATAAGTGAAAAAAGCGGTTATTATAACCATTTACACGAGGCCAATTCATTGTTGACATTGTTTGCATAGAGATGACGTCATATCAAAATGACGTTTTTTTAAAAAAAAATTAAGCGTATTTCCATGTACTAGTTACAATTTGTTTTTAAGGATATTATGATTGAATAGACACAGTAAAATTATGCTTTTTCCGAAAAATGTAACTTTTTACATAGTATCATAAACAAAAAAAAAACAATTATAGTTTCCTAAAACAGGGTATTTATACATACATTTTGATATGACAGCGACGCAATATATCATGAATATATAAATAAAAAACTAACTGACGCACTGCGACGTCCATATAATTTAAGTATTCAATAGCTTTTGTTTACATTATTACATCAGTTTATACTATACCGTTACTGAATACAGAAACTGCGATGTTCCTTTACAGAAACAATCTTAATTGACATGTCTAATACAAAAATATATTTTTTACCTATTATAGATAAATATGACAATACATATTGTAATCATTGGAAAAGCAAAAATACTAAAGCTGGTGGGAGGATATTCATATCCGTCCGAATAGCGACCACCGTACACATTGTGTTAAAAAATGGCCCTGTGTAAATGGTCCATATTATACAAGGATGGTTCCTTCACACGACACCATTGTTTTTTTTCAAGTAAATTATAAAACTGGCTGGTCCAGATCACTGACGGATTATTTATAAGGAGTGAAGTCACTTAGATAGATCGGTTCATTTTGCATGTCTATATATGCGTGAGCTTTTATATGTAGTATTGATTTGTGAAATTACTAGGCGTTAAGAGACTTACCTAACATCTTATGTCTCGGAGTGGCGAGCGCAGTTCAGTGGCATGCAGTGCTTTGTAATTCAGAGTTCTGTGTGGTGTTGCTTCTGTTTATGGGCAGGCGTGGCGCTTACCATCAGGCGAGCGTCTTGCTCGTCGAGTCATTCAATTAAATAGATAAATAAATATATACTTTTAGGTCTATATTGGCACACACAATCATTGTTTCTATATACAAACATATGCATACAAAACAAAAAGTGTAAGAATGCAAAAGTCATCTTTTGACTTCCAAAATATTAATAGGCCTAGTACAAGTTTTGATAGTTTTCTAAAATGATCAGAGTTTTAATTTTTTCTCTATACATTGAGTAGCAGTAAATTAAATAGCTGGTATGATCAATTTTATATCTAGCTGTCCCCACGGTTTCACCTGCATGTTACTACCCTGCTCCCATGGGTCATAGCGTGATATACATATGAACCTTCCTCATGAATCACTCTATCTATTGCTGAAAACTGCATTAAAATCTGTTGAATTTAAAAGATCTAAGCGAACAGACAGCGGAAGCGACTTCATTTTATACTATGGAAAGATTAGTCGAATACGAAATTCGTTTTCGAGCGATTCTTTCCTGTAACTAATTTGACACTTCCACGATACGAATTCGAAAACTGTGAACGTATTTGTAAATCGTCCTACTACACTATAGCGATTAAAATTACACCCTTCGGCCTATCTTCGAATATCTCTAACTGAAGAAACCTATTTTTTATGATGTCCTGGTAAAAAACTGTTGCAACATTAGATTATGTAATTATTTTTTACTTGAGTGTGACTGTACCCGATCATTCACTGCATATTCGCAAAATTAACATTGCCGGAGCGCATAATTTAAATTTTAAAACTACTTATGTATTTCCTCACCCAGTTTATAATAATTCTGTCTCCTACCGTATGTAAGAAAGGTGCTACAATTCTTAGTATTTTTTTGTGTAATATAAAATTTTCTAATTTTGTATCCTCTTGCGGCCTGAGTAAATTCTAGTCAACCTTATAGATGCTTGCTTCGTATTATTTAAATGGATGTTAAATGTAGAACGAAACGTTATTTATATATTTTAAATGATGTATTTTATACGAGACGTATACTTGTTACTGTGGAATAAATTGTTGATATCCATAAAGACTTTTTTCTTTACCCGCCTTATTTGTAATCGCTTTCCTACCTAAAGGCGTCTTTCTCATTTGCATGCGTCGATTCATCCACCAGAATTTCCTTTTCAATATTATCCAAACCAAAAGATAGGTTTGTGTTTGTAAGAAATTTCTGGAACTATTTAAAATACCAATAGAAACCTACATATAAAATTTACCCTTGAATGGTATTGGATATTTTGCATTTTGATAAAAGTGTGTTCAGGAAGAAAAATACAAGCGGAGCCGTGAATAAAAGTTAGAGAATAGAAATATGTTGTGTTTCCAAGAAAATTAACCGAAACATGCAGATATGATTTCAAACTTAATCGCTCGCAGCAATAACTTATTTATTACAATGAATGACGAAATGAATAAGTCGTTTGCCTGATGGTAAGCGTCACGCCTGCCTATAAGCAGAATGACAACTTCGAATCATGAAGCACTGAATGGCAATGGACTGTGTTCATCACCCCGGGACAAGATGAAGTCTCACAATGTTTAGTAATTTTACTGGCTTCAATATCCTTCAGACACAACAGTGCCTACACATTGTATTTGGCGGCAGAAAAACACAAATCGGTGGTACTTACCTACCATTTACTAAGATGCAAGCAATACAAAATGCTTTTTATGATTAAAAACGATTTCTGAATTCAGGGATCGTTCTCGTCTGCAGATATATGCGCTTAACCCTATATAGATATCTAGTTAAGTACAAAATTAAATGATACAATATTTTTAGCAATATCCGCTTTATGACTGGTAACCACATTTACATTTTGATGAGTTTGTAGCGCATTTAATTAATTAAAAGCATCCATCTTGTCGTCTATCTCTACTTTTAGATCACGAACTAATTTCTCAAGCCCGTCATCCCAAATATCGCTGTCTGGAATATTTTCTTCTACTTTACATGGCGCGACTTTTATACAAGTATTCGTGTCCTCTGAAATTTCGTGGTCCTTGGAGACACTTATTTTCATAGAATCCGCGTTCTCTGTCATATCTAGACATTTGGAGTAACTTATTTTTATAGGCACATTAGTGTCATCTATTGCGTTCAAATCCATGCTCTTTATGATAACAGAAGTAATTTTTTCTCTACTGCTATCAGGTATGGGAATCTCTTTATCATTTTTTTCTTGGATTTCAGGTTTGAATTCTTGCAAAGATTGTTCAGCAGTAGACGACATCTCATTTATTTCACTCTGCAATTTTTTGATTACAGATTCTAATTGTGATATCTCCTTATCAATTCTATGATTTGATTCTTCTTTATTTATAATTTCATTGGCGTGAACAGATGACTTTTTCGTAATAGTATCCTTTCCAAGATTACTTGCTATGTACCTTCGAAAATTTTCAATCAGTAAATCGATTTGAGATCTATCACTTTTCTTATCCATTTCACTCCAAATATCTTTTCTTACGTTCCTTACACTCTGCTATTTTATGGCGTATCTTTTGATCTTCACAAGGGTCTCTTTTTGGAGGTGGTGGAGTTTCCGGAGGGGGCGTACACCCAGGCCACGGCAGATCAGGATGGGCAGCAGTTGCGTCTAATATAGCTTCGCACCGTTCAGTTGTCGTTTTTTCTCTCTCCACTTTACAAACTATAAGCTGATCTTTAGATGGTGGAACTGGAGGATTTTTTATCTTTTCTATACATATAGCTAAACAAGAAGTCGGGGGAGAGGGTTGTATTACTGGCGGTCGTGGACATATAATTATACCTGCCTTTTCTTTCTGTCTGATCTTCTGTAGTAGGCAGGGGTCCGGTGGTGGGGGATGTGGCACTGGTTCCACATCACACACCTTAGTCTTTGCTTCGGTGATTTTTGATTTTTCTTTACATTTCTTTGGCTTGTCTATTGCTATATTGGGTTTGGGTTCTTCTTCACATTGTTTCAGCTTGTTGGCAGATTGGTTGGCGGACATTGCCTCTTTTGACATTGCTGTTGGTATTGGAGTGACATGATTTCGTAATATGAATACAATTGTAAATTGCCAGCGTGTTGTTTAAAAAAGTTTGAATAAAAATTGTAAAGATGAATATATTACCAAGTATCTTTACCCTCAAGTACCATCAATGCAGACATAAAATTACAAATAGATATGCCCATGCACGCTCAACTCCTATTAAGCTTTTTATAATTTACGCACCACGATTCTAGCACGTGGTCCCTCGACACCTCTAAACTGTTCCGAGATATAAACGGGACAAAAATATTCTTATACAATCTTCTAAATAAAAAAAATACTGAATTCAAAAATATTTATTTATCAGAAGTACATGGGTCTTCAATCTGTTTCTTTTGTCTGGGTTCTTGACGTGGTTGTGATACCGCGCTAGTTTTTTTCAAAGTCTTCGCTTCTTCACAAGCAGATTGGGAGGGAGGAAGCATCACCCGTGTGTTTTGGCATTAACTTAGTGCATGACTTCACATTTATGTTATTGCCGGATAGACAGCTGGCTGTAAATTAAGGTATTGAGAACTTTAATATCATGTAAACATTGATATTATGTGTACATCTCAAAGGCAATGTTTATTAATTGATACTATGTTAATGCACTGAATACTCGATATGTATTTTTTTACTTTTCTAAATGATGAGAAGGTTATTTGGTTGCTAGTAAGCGACTCGTCTGCAACAGAAACAAAGTGGTAGAGCCACGTTGTAGACAGTTTTCTCTACAGCATGAATGAGCCGACTCAACTGGGTTACTACTATGTCACAGAAAACCGACGTAAAGTAGCGGCTTGCTGCTGCGTTTCGTACGGTGAGTGAGATATCCGGAATCCCAAATCCCCTCCCCTTCGCAATCCCTTAATTATCTCTTTCCTTTAAGATCGGCAAAGCATACATAATTATTCTGGTATTGTAGGCGTTCATGAGCAGTGCAGATCACTTACCATTACCGTTTCACATCGAGTACAGCGCGTAAATATTCAAATATCCGAATACTGAAACGGTACTTAGCTGTCTGACGGCTAACGGCTACTTATTTTCATACAATTTTGACAGCTAAGAAGGACTTAACTTGTTTAAAACGATCTTAAATACTTAAGTAGCGTTTCAGTATACGGGCGTAAATGTATCATATCCTATTTTTTTTTTATAGCATGTGCCGGCAAACGAGCAAGTGGGTCTCCTGATGGTAAGTGATCTCCACCGCCCATGTACGCCCACCACAAGAAGAATCGTGGGCGCGTTGCCGAACTTAAAGGAAAGGGATAATTAGGGATTGCGAAGGGGAGGGGATTTGGGCTTCCGGATATCTCACTCACCGTACGAAACGCAGCAGCAAGCCGCTACTTTACGTCGGTTTTCTGTGAGACAGTGGTAACGACCCGGTCGAGCCAGCCCATTCATGCTGTAGACAAACTGTCTACAGCGTGCCTCTACCACTCAAATTTATTACAAATCGGTTGCAAATTTTGATTTCTAGAAATGCGTACATTATTTAAATCGTGTTTAAGGCGAAGCAGTGATTAGACGACACCAGCTACTGACTCTGTTTTAACCTTTAATTTGAAATAATGACAACCTTGTTCATAAGCAGAATGAGCAAAGATATCAGAATAGTAAATTTATATTCTTCACGTGGCTTCTAAAATAATCTTACGTTAGAGAAAAACTATACTTGCATAGTCTATTTCAATGAGCTTGTTCTTTAGAAGCGTTGTCTTCGGAGCAAGCACATGTATGGCTTGCCTCCTTGGCGTTCTTTCCTTCTTGCAACATCTGCACGTCGGTGCAGGGCGCCACGCATGGTAGACATTTGTTCTTCTGCTTCTTACAGTTTTTGCTACATGGTGTATTGTCCGACATTATGATTGGATTTCGGAAGATTTTTTTTCCAGAAGTTTACATAATTTTATTGAGGGTTTTAGAAGACATTGTTACGGATGATTTTTGTTATATTCTGACGTTAATGTTTTTTTTGTTTATTGGTGGCCAGCTGCAACGATTATTATTTTGACATAATAATATGTTTGAGGTTTAAAGTGATTATTCCTGGACAGCTATAGAAGAATAAATCAAAGGAGGGTGTTACCTTTGGACATTCTATATTTGTAGAGGTTTTTTGTTTTTTATTCGAGATGAGCAGGTCGTTCGCCTGATAGTAAGCACCACGCCTGACCATAAATAGAAGCATCACCAAACAAAGCTTTGAATTACAAATCAGTGTATGGCACTGAACTGCTTGTCACCCCGAGACATAAGATGTTGTCTCATAATACCCAGTAATTTCACTGGATTCAATGTCCTTCAAACCGAAACATAACAGTGCATACACACTGTTGCCTGGCGGAAAAGACAAAGCGGTGGTACCAACTCAGACGGCCTCTCGCATACGAGGTACCTGCAACCTTGGAAAAACGTAAAATAATTGAATTCCTAGATGTGTTTTATTTTCATTTAAAAGTTCGAAGTTCAAGGTTCGTTCCTTGATCAAATTAATACCAACTGTGTCATGGCTGCGCCACGGAGATTATCAGAAATAAATAACTAAAAAATATAAATCAATGCTTTATTCAATCAATCTCTCCATAAGATCAGCATCCTCATCTTCGTCCAATTGCAAGTTATTATTTGAAATATTGGAATCACCGTCTTTCTTCTTCTCATCTCCAAATAGAGAACATATCTTCGTTTTGATTGTAGTAAATACGCTGTTTGACTGCGGTACCGAGGCACCATGAGGTGTTATACTCGTCTGTACTATTATATTAGCTATTTCTTTAGGTTCTTTTTGGTTTTTATCTGAAGGTTCTCTCATATTTTGTGGTTTAGGTTCAGTTAAATCATTAAAATCAATGGCATCGCTTATATTCGATATTGCTGAATCAACATTGTCGATAAAATCCTCTATTGTTATGTCAGGTGGGATATTATCGCAGCTATCATTGCTTTCTCCGTCGTTGCTCAGACTGTCTACTTTACGGAAGAAACTGAATCCTTTTGAACTCTCTTCACCTTTTGTGTCTTCGTTTTCTTCCTCGCTACATGGAGATTTGAGATTTTCTGAATCTTGTGCATTTCCCTTTCGGATTAGTGTAAAAGTTTCATTTGTCCTTGAGTACATTTTCGTAACGAAATCTTCCATTGCAGTTTTAATTATGGATACGGATGAACTCTGCGGTTTTGTTTCCGAATGTTCCTTTTTATCTGATTTATTTGCTACCGGCACATTTTCTTTTTTCATAGCAACTGATTCTCTTCTATCTGGTGCTACGGGTTTAGTTGTACAGAACGACTCTGCCGATGGTATTTTACCTTTATTACCAATACTTTCATTGGACTGTGTTTTTGCTTTGGACCTTGTACAATAGTCTATTGGTGGTGGACATTTTCCTTCTGATATTCTAGTAAGTGAATTTTTCGTTTCTATACGATGGCCCGCACATTCTGCTTCGCAAGTTGGATCGCATTCTTTAGGCGTTTTCTTGGGAGGGCACAATGTTTTGGTAGAGTGAACGGTATCTTCGCTCTCAACACTTTTCAGGATTTTATTAGGTTTGATGTCGCATCCGGGGTCTGGTACGCCTGAAGGAGTATCAACGTCTGTTGGAAAACAGCCCGGTCTCTGTTCAATTTCAGTGAACGATTTCTTTTCACCCTTTTCCATTTCTGCTTTGGATACTCTTGAGTCGAATGATGTGAATGAGTCAACTTTACTGCTCTCTTTGTGATCAGTAGAAACTTTGTTCTCGTAATTCCCGATGCAGGACTGATAGTCTGGGAAGTCTTGGTGAACAGACGCTAAAATGTCCTTAATTAAATTTTCCTTCGACAGTGGAGAGTCTGGCGGGTAGGATTCAATGTATGGTTCGATAACTTCCTTACAATATTTATATCGATTAGCAACTCCTTCTTCAGACAATGAGTTTTTTGGATGCTTATGCACCTCTTGCGATACACTCTCTTTGATAATCCTCACTGATTTTGGGCAATCAGGGTCTTGTAAAATTTGACAAAATTCGAATAAGGTTACGGATCCTTTGTCTGAATCAGTGCCTTTTATTGAAGAAGAAACTTGGACAGATGTTTTAGAATCGACTACTATAACAGCTTTGCTGGTCTGTGTTTCTTTATCTAAATTCTCATGAACTCTTTGCGCATCACAATCTTCAAATCCTATGTTTGTAGGCTGCATAATATTTGTAATGGCTTCTATAAGTCACGGTACATTTTGATTTTATTAATATTTAAACAAATTTGTCACTTGAATTTATGTAAGGTTTTTCAAATTCATTTTTATGTCACATTGATTAGATAGACAGGAGACCAAAGAGATGGATGGATTTGAGTTCTATAATCTTTGGTTTTGTCACAAAAATGAAAAAAGAATGTTTTGACAGCATAACAAGAATAAAGTATCACTGTGGATTTAATAATTTAAGGCATTGTATGCAATATACAAGTACAGTTAGGATAGTTGTTGACTTATGACTAAAATTTATCACAAACCAAATGTTCAGTTTTGAATAAAAAAGAAACATAATAATAAAATAATATTAACTCTGTCCCGATATGCAATGAGAGGTGGTAGGTCACTCGTATGTGAGAGGCCGTCTGGGTTGGTACCACCGCTTTGTCTATTTCTACCGCCAAGCAACAGTGTGTCAGCAGTCTTGCTTCGGTTTGAAGGACATTGAAGCCAGTGAAATTACTGGGCATTATGAGACTTAACACCTTATGTCTCGGGGCGACGAGCGCAGGTCAGTACCATGCAGTGCTTTGTAATTCAAAGTTCTGTGTGGTGTTTCTGTTTACGGGCTGGCGTGGCGCTTACCATCAGGCGAGCACCTTGCTAGTTTCGTCATTCAATCAAATAAAAAAAAGAGGGGTTAGGCCTTAGCCTACCATGCTGGCTATAAGGTTCCTTTTAACATACTTCCGAAATTCGAAAATAATCAGTAATTAAAATAAAACATAAAATTATTATAAATTCATATGCCTTTATTCGTACCGGTGCGTTTTTCTTACAAATTACACTTAATAAAAAATTAAACCGAAAAGTAGATGATTTAACATTGACAACGACGCAAGACATTTCTCATCGATCCGATATTATTTAAGCTACACCAAATATAATTAAATGAAATAAATATGAAGAAATTAAAATAAGACGAGAATAATATTGCATAGAGTTATTTACATTCTTTCTTAGGTTTCGGAATTAGATGATAATAAAATTCATTTCATTAAAAAATATTTTCTCATATTTACGCTTGTATTTTAAATTATTTTATTTTGGGAATGGATTTTAATTATTACTTAAAATGTTAACGAAATAAATATAAATACAAGCGATAATGTGCGAAAATATTATTAAAATAATATTGTTATTCAGGTAGGACCTTTTTCAGATTCTAATTTAGAATATAAATAATATAAAATCATTTTTTTTTCTTCTAATTTTGAGCTTGATTCCGAAGGTGACAGCAATAAACTTCACTTAGTTAAACATGAGAGATAATCAACATCTGGATAAAAAAACATAATTCAATCACATTAAAATAACTTCTAAACTTGATCTAAAAAAGGCCAGTCATTATCTTTGGTGAGACAAAAAATATTGCTTCTGTTAATAGACTACATTTAACACTGAGTTGCGAAATACAGCGCCGCCATTATTCGTAAAATTGATGTGGCAGACAATATATAACTGAAAAAAATGGTTGCATTTTATATCAACTTCACAAACAAAGGGCGGCTTCAAAACTTTACATTTAAAAGTCTTTGGCGTTCCTCTAAACTGTATGACTTTTGTATATTCATTAAAAAAGCATACATTCACTGGCTGATTATGTAAAAAAATGTTTTAAAGTGCTAAATATTTACATTATAGGGGCATCTCAATAATTGAGAAATAAAAATCATACTTAAAAATTAATAAAAAATGGACGGAAATGATAAGATATTCAACTAATAATCCAATAATATACAAAATAATTAAGGACAGGAAAATATACAAACCATGTTTATTCTGTAAATAACATAATTTGCTAATAATTATTAAAATAATTATTAATCATAAAATATTTAATAATACACAATAACAACAGACTTTGTGCCAAAAATATGCGAACATATTAGAAATATTAAAACAATCATTTGCACATAATCCAATCCCAAATTAATAATAATAAAACAATAATAATAATCTAAAAATTAATATCTTTGAACATATAAAATTGTATGATACATTAATTTTATGGCATACAACGAAATCGGAACGCGCTGTATACTTTACATAAACATTTTTTATTTATTTTAATATAAAAAGTACAAAAAATCAAATAATCTCATTGTAATTTCAAAATAATTTAAATCATATATGCTACATAATTTGACTTCATTTATTATTGTTATGTAACTCGTCGGAAATGTTTATAATGACTTTTAATGAATTGCATAGGATAATTGTTTTTATTTTTCATAATGACCGGACTAAGTCGCTCGCATGATAGTAAGTTGCACGCCTGCCTATAATCTGAAACCTTCTTACCTAACCTACAACCATTATATCTGTCGCCACGTAGCCGTGCGTAAATATGAGTGTACCAGTTTGAAAAATTCAATCATGTAAAATAACAAGGCGTTTTGAGACCTAACACTTTTTGTTTTTTTTTTATCCGAGCTCGGTAAAGTCACTGCACTACATCTGATGGTAAGCGTAGTGCAGTCCAAAAAATCAGCAACCAAACAATGAGTTTATCGGTGGACACAAGTCATGCCGCCGGCCGGTCAGTCAGTCAGCCGGCCTGTATAAATACTTCTTCCTTATTCGGAGAGGAAAGAAGCAAATTGAGGGGCCTGCGACAGGATAGGCGAGTGACCGATGCAGGCACAGTAATACAAAGATGTAACTCTATACCCGCCCCAGCCAACCATCAAGTCATATCGCAAGCCCCTCGAGAGAACCGGATATACACTGACTAATCCTGGAACGCGATCCACCCAAGGCGCGTGGATCACTATACCAGGTATTAACACCATGTGTACTGTGGTCGCTACATGGTCGGATATGAATATCCTACCACCAGCGATATATGACAGTGCCGAGAGCAGTGCTTTTTATAATATACTTTATTTAATATTCTTGGCGGTGTAGCTTCTTTTTATAGCCAGTCATGACGCTTAATGACAGACGAGCGACTTATTCGTCTTGTTAATTTAATTAAAGACTGTAACATTGTACTTATGCCAAAGCGATTAATATTAAACAAGATTAAGTTTTACTCCAATATGTTTAATTTAGCTATTGGTGTCATTACCAACGGTTTCGACCTTAGTTTTTTCGATGGTTTGTTAGACTTGACTCAGTATAAGCCTATACAAGGTTATATCTGAAAGTAGGTCTCCTTTTGTACAATCAAATAATAGTTTATAAACGTTTACTTGCATTGTGTATCTCTAAGGGCCGATTTCTCAATCTCCAATAAGTCTTTGTTTATCAGATGTAATATAAGGCGGCTAAATACAAAATTATGACGCTGTTAATTTAATAGTATATAAAATGTATGTCAAATTGCTACTTACAAAATTGGCTTCCATGTGTTATTTATCAAACAACATTTATTTGAATATTGTTAAAACACGGCCCTGAAGTATAAATAACTTAATATTTATCTAGCAAAATTTATTGTTTTAATTATTCAAATTACAATTCAATGTGAAATTCATCA
This sequence comes from Amorpha juglandis, assembly GCA_949126905.1. Taxonomy (NCBI): domain Eukaryota; kingdom Metazoa; phylum Arthropoda; class Insecta; order Lepidoptera; family Sphingidae; genus Amorpha; species Amorpha juglandis. The sequence continues at coordinate 9,875,820 of OX421389.1, forward strand.
ACGTATCCACGAGTCAAATTTTGTTTCATTTTAAAAGCAATACATAATTTATACATACAATAACGATAATAAATGTACATGAAAAAAATTGTGCATCGCTGACAGCTTATATAAATGAAAAAAATAATTACCACATTATAAGCTATTTTGTAACTACTTTGAGGTAAAAGAAACGAGAATATTATCATCTGCTTAAATCTAATAATGACATTAAATGAATTACATTTAAGTTTCATTAGAATACATTATTTACATGCTTAGTCTTAATGAAGATTTATCAACACTTTGGCTCTCTCGTATAACCATTCCGTTCATTTAATTAAAAATAATGAGTATAAATGAAGTTTGCGCGTTTCATTAAACAATTTAGAGAAAGCAAAGTCCGAAGCGGTACTGACCACGTTAAAATTAATGTAACCAAATTGTACAATAATACATATTAATTTATCTACATAACCATGCGAACTCTTAACCGAATTAATAAAGGTAATTTTAATTGATTAACTAAATATCTCACATGTTTATTGTTAGTACAAATAGCGTCCATATATCACTTATTTTTGTTCGTTGTGGCCCGCCGACAGCTACAGCTCGCACGGCGTCCGTTGATATCTGAAAACAAATTAAATACATTCAAACTTTCATCTACACTATTATAAAGAAGAAAGATTTGTATTTTGGTATGTGACGTATAAACTTAAAAACTACTGGACCGATTTGAAAAATTCTTTTGCCCTTAGAGAGCTACATTATCCCTGATGAGCACAGGCTTTTTATCCAGGAAAAAGCAGATCACGCGGGCGAAGCCGCGAGGAAAAGCTAGTTTATAATACACCCAAGTCATACACATAGTCCTCACCTTATACTAGGTTAACCTGTACCGTGGGTATCAGAAAGTACGAGGGGTTTGTGAGTGGTAGAGCCACGCTGTAGAGTGTAGACAGTTTTGTCTACAGCATGAATGGGTCGGTACGACCGGGTGGCTACCACTGTCTCACAGAAAACCGCAGTAAATTAGCGGCTTGCTGCTGCGTTTTGTACGTTGAGAGAGATATCCGGAGACTTGGAGACCTAAATCTCCCTCCCCCTTCCCAATTTCTTAATTATCCCTTCCCTTTAAGTTCGGCAACGCGTCTATGATTCTTCTAATATTGTGAGCGTACATGGCCTCAACATAGACATCAACTGACCTAATTGCATGTTCGCCGGTTTATGCTATTAAACAAAATATGCAGTCTCACAACACCCAGACCCGAAATAAATATTTATGTGACAAACATTTGTCTCAGTGCGGGCATCGAACCCACAGCTCCACGTTTCATAGCCGGCTACTCGCCCACTGCGCTACGGAAGCCTATAATAGGAACCCAAGGCATTCCAACACACTGGATTTTTAAAGGACAATTTACGCACATCTAAGTTACCCCCAGCCTCCCCATTTGCCGAACTTCCCCTTTTCCTTTGATTTCGCAATCATCCATTACAAATCCAAAGGTTTCTGCTACATCTTGGCAAGTTGCAGAAACTTTTAAAGTTCACTCCACTTGAATCACTTAAGTTTAATGCCCTGTAAGTTATTCTCTGTCCCGCGGGACTAGCTTGCCCTTTGTCAGCTGGTCCCGGGGGAGAGTGGGGACAACGCGACAAATGTGCGAGAATATGTCTATTGTTCGAGATTTTTTTTTTGCTGTCGATTAATTTATATTATTGTTATTTTAATAGGACACGATGTAAATGATAGAATTAACGTAAAAGTCGTAAATGATTTGTGGAGTTTATTTATGAATATGGTAAAATTATGATCCCAGCATTTTCATTAATGTATTAGCGTCAGTTTTACCACTTCCGAGTAAATGCTACTTATCAAATAAATTTAAGAGTGGTAGAGCAACGCTGTAAATAGTTTTGTCTACAACACGAATGGGCCGGCTCGACCGGCTCGTTACCACTGTCTCACAAAAAAACGACGAAAAGTAGCGGCTTGCAGCTGCGTTTCGTACGGTGAGTGAGATATCCGGAGGCCCAAATCCCCCTCCCCTTCCCAATCCCTTAACTATCCCTTTTTCTTAAGGTCGACAACGCGCCTATGATTATTTTAGTATTGTGGGCGTACATATGTGGTGGAGATCACTTACCATCAGGTGACCCACCTGCTCGTGTACAGCGTGGCGCCACCACCCTTACAAATGTGAAAGCATAAATAGCAAGCAATAAAATAAACCAAATATCAAATGCCAAATAAATCCAACAAAATACCCAAATAATCTATTATCCACCAATCAGCGGGTACATCTCTCGAGATTGCAAAGGTTTCGACCGCAACCACATTAAGTTTTCACGCAAGCACACATGTATGTGTAAAAGAGAGCAAAAACGGCCGATCAATCCGCACTGTATCAATGCTACCTGTCGGCATGACCTCTGTTCCTACTTCATCAAACCCCGTGCCTGTGGGATCTACGTTATCACCTGGAGCTATTCGATTGAAATTAACATGGGTGGGATTGATTTACGCCGCGCCGTTTGATTTGGGTTTATTTAATTTATGTTATTAGACCTAAGCCGCTATATCAGTGGAGGAGCAGTTAGTCCTAACTCCTATGTAATAACTCCGCCTGACACCAGGGGGGCCAGGATTGGCTGAAAACCAGCGCTGGTTGAGTTTTATACTTCAGACAGCAGTTAGCTGGGCCACTTCCTTTTGCCTTTTCTAATTATAAGTAATTTTGTCTATTTTTAATTTTGTAAATCTTAATTTTGACAATAAACGTCTTTATTATTATTATTTGTTAGAATATTGTGGTGAATGTTTTGGAGACAATTAGCAATTAATTTAATGGATTTGTTCAAATATCTTTTTTAAGAATTCTATACTTTATTAAAACGACCAGCGATAGCTCAGCGGGGAGTGGTACGGACTGTCGAGACGAAAGTCGCGGGTTCAAAACTAGCCTCATGAGCATACACCTCTATCTTTTCTAAGTTACGTGTGTACTATTTGTTGGTTATCGCTTGCTTTAACGGTAAAGGAAACAAAAAACCCACTCCCATTAGGCCACAGGGCCTTACCCCTCTCATTCAGTAGAGGAGTTCCGTACCCAGCAGTAAGACGTATGCCCACGCTGGCCTAATGCTGGTTGGCAGACTTCGCATACCATCAAAATTCTTATGACTTCTCATCACGCAGATTTCCTTACGATGTTTTCTTCACCGTTAAAGCAGGCGATAATTAACAATTAATATGCAAATAAGAAGCCAAGTGCATGCCCTTGAAGCTGGTTTCGACCCTGCAATTTTCGTTTCGACAATCCGTACCACTCCCCGCTGAGCTATCGCAGCTTAATTATATCCCCAAAAACATCGATGTTTTACAGACAAAATATCGACAAATCGATACATTCAACATCCCTAATACATTCTCACAATAAAACTAATCGAACGCACCAATAGTGAAGTACCGACAATTCACTGTTTGGATTCCATCAAATTAGGTGTTCTATCTCCAATCCCCAAGGTGATAGATCAAAGTGAACAACAATGTCACGCGATTGTGAACCATAAACTTATTGTAGAAGATATTATTATTGAAGCTTTCGATGGTAATTTTAAAGGGATCTATTGAAAGTGAAGAGATTTAGGTGTTTGCTTTCGTTTACTATTTTTATAGGGCATAACCCATGAGTTTGTTTCGGCATTTCTTCTCATGGCTAGCCACGAAATGCCGATAGAAGATAAAAATAAAAATGTAATCTAGTATAAAAAATACTGACACGTAAAAGTGATATTCATGATCCAATTTACAGAATAAATGATTTGAATTTTGAATATTTGAAATATGATAAATAGTTGACTATTTTCACATACGCACTGACGCCTGTAATCCTCGAAGGGATAGGTGGAGGTGTAAGCAGTTCATGTTAAAGGGATGGAATGGGGGTATGGAAGCGGGGATCCGTGGAAGGGTATTTGGGCGGGTATTTAAACAAAACTGAGCGTAGCGTCGCTCTATCACTTAGTTCTTTTTATGTAGCATAGGCCAGTAAACGAGCAAGTTGGTTCACCTGATGGTAAGTGATGAGCGGTGGAGGCCCATGTATACTCACAATACCAGAAGAATCATGAGCGCGTTGCCGACCTTAAATGCAAGTGATTAAGAGATTGGAAACCGGAAAGGGATTTGGGCCTCCGAATAACGTACGAAACGCTGTAGCCACTACTTCACATCGACTAAGAGATAGTGGTAACGACCCGGTCGAGCCGGCCGACACTATAGACAAAGCTGTCTACGACGTGAATGGACCGGCCACTCTGTTCAAGTTCAAGTTCATTCTGTTAGCAGAATTTTTCAGTTCTGTAAGCTGTAAGATTGTACAATGTGAGTAAACCCTTACCACTTGGAGAGGAGTCCGGTGGCTGCGGAGTGCGTGTAAGGGCCTCCGTACGGCGAATACTGTGAGTAAGGTGCTGCGTACGCGTACTCGCTGGCTAGAGTCGTCGTGCCTGCAAACAAACAACATCATCATCATCATCATCATCATCATCATCATCATCCACAAGACGTCCACTGCTGAACATAGGCCTCTCCCAAAGATTTCCAGACCGACCTGTTGGAAGCGGCCTGCATCCAGCGACTTCCTGTACAACAACGCCACCATTTTGGTCCGAGTACAAGAACAGAGTACGAAGGCTATTCCACTACAAACAAACCACAATCCACTCCAATAACACGTTTTTTTCGACCGTCCTGATAGGTTAATCTGTGTCAGAAACTACACTGAAAGTAAATACACCCAACAGTCACACACATAGTCATTAGTAAGATACAAGATCCTGAGAACTTTTCTATTAAAATGCAATGTCGTGTAAAGATTTGGAGTCAATCCATCTACTGCTTTCGAAGATTTGCGAACACAAATATACGGAACCTATTTTTTTATATATGACTAGCGACCCGCGCCGGCTTCGCACGGGTAAAAATATGTTTGTTACGACATCACATTACAAATCTATGGTTTTTCGGGTTTCCTGTACTATAATATGTATGTATTTTACATATAAACTTTCCTCATGAATCCCTCTATCTATTGCTGAAAACTGCATTAAAATCCGTTGAATAGTTTAAAAGATCTAAGCGAACAGACAGCGGAAGCGACTTAATTTTATACTATGCAAAGCTATTTTCTGAAACTAAGCTTATAATACGATAGCAGATGGTTTCAAAGGAGGTTAATTAAGTAACATTCAATAACTATTTCTAAACTTTTTATTTCCAAACACTCGAACCTCCATAACCAAGTATGAATACACTTAATACCCCAATATTTTCATCAAAAATTCAAATCTAAAACCTTTCACCATCAAACACATTTAATATTCATATCTACCCGCGTTTTTAAGCGTCCCAACCGCCAAATTTGATCGGGAGCCACCCACAGCGCCGCGTGACGAGCCCGCCAAATATTAAACACGTAGAATCCAATGAACACGGGTAAAACGCCAAAACACACCCCCTCTACCACCCCTCTACCCCTCTACCACATAATAACTTCATAACCGTGTCCGCCCCCCATGCGTCGTGACATACGCGCGGTGTTACCAGGTTGAGGTTTTCAGGATTTTCTTGTTAATTATTCTGGCACGATTACTAATTTTGTGGTATTATTGACATTGACAGACTCTGTGGAGCAGCGGGCGAGTAGCCGGCTGTGAAGCGAGAGACCGCGGGTTCGATCTCCGCATCGAGACATGTTTGTGTGATCCACAAATATTTGTTTCGGGGTGTGGGTGTTGTAAGACCGAAAATCTCTCGTAGTTCCTGATATCCACGACACAAGACTCGTATCTTACTGTGCGGTCAGTACTATGTGTGTGACTGTTGGGTATATTTATTTATTTCTTATATAAGGTTTAACTTGGTAGGATTACTACCATATTAACAAATTAGACGAGTGAGAGTAGTAACTATGATAAGGATAAAAGGTGCTGATCTTTTTTAACCTCCGACAAAAGAGCCCTATGGGTGTGTATGTGTGTGTTTGTGTACGGGTTTTTGGTTTGAAAGCTGATTTAATCAAGTTGGTTGATAACTGTTTAATTTTTAAAAATTCAAGTTAATTTATCGACTAATAATATCACATGCTATAAATATACGCGTAATTAATTATTTTGATATAAAAAAACCTCTCCCACACTATTTTAAAGCATTTGTTATTTTTCTGTTATAATCCGGTAGTTTCCTGTGTGGAATATTATACATTATTTTTTATGCAACACAGAATAATACGAAAAAAAAACCATTTTGTAAAAACACAGTCAAAATCGGTTCAAAAATGAGCCCACAATTAGGATTTTAAATATTGGTTTTACCAAAGGTGGGGGCGTAGTGGGGATATCTCACTATCTCGCTCCCACGCGTGCAACGTAATGGCCATTTGCAACGGTGACGTCAAATTGGCCGTCGTCTGTTATTTGACAAGTGCCCTCAGAGTTGAATGACTTCTAATTTATGTTTTTCTAGACGGATTCATGAATTTCTTACTTGATTAAAATAATTAAAAAATTCAAGTCAATATTATCCAACACATTATTAAATATTAATTATATATTAATGTCAATATTATTATTATACACAAATTATCCAGAATCATCAAATAAATATGGTCTATATAAAAAACGTTTAATCCCCCGTCCCGTCATTTCCACATAACGCTGCCAACACCGAAAAGCACGACTGACAGTTTAATATTTATAACCAAAGTGGGCCTACCAACCCATTTGAAGTGCTCAAAGCCACTTCTGTCGCATCACAGACTCGTGTTTCGGTTCGTTAACCGCTCCAGACAAAGCCCGTATGACTCCCCCCTACGTCCCCCTTAAAATTATTTGCATAGAGCCCCGAATGAGCTATTAAAGATGTCTGCCTCCCCACCCACTCGGATAAGCAGATTGTGGCAGATTAAAGACCGAAAGCATAAACCGTCTCCCCTTGGATTCTCGCGCTATTCCAACACGTATTGTGTGTTCATAAGTATCAGAATTCTGTGCATCTGTATGCGAGATATGATGTTTTAACTGAAATAGAGTCTCGGTCCGAGGAGAAAATTAGATTTCCCTTCAGAGTGCCTCCGAGTGGTGCTCCAGTTTGTCGAAAGGTTTTCTGTGAATTTTTTCACTGTGCTTTGGCGGTGATTCTTGACTGTTTTTCTGTTCGGCCACTGTTGTTTTTCATTGTTTTATTGGTGCGTGGGGTTTCGCGGACGGCGGGGTGTGGACTACCCTCGATTCTTTTCCTTTATGTACGAAGATGTTTTAACGTTCTTTTTGTTTTAGATTTGATTGTTCCGTTAATTTGGTGGTAGAGTCGATGTGTATTTTTTTATATTTTCCTTTTTAGCTTTTGTTTCTTAACGGATGATTTTTGGAAGCGTTTTTTATCAATAATAAAGTTATACGTTTCTGTACTCTTTGCCTTTATTAGAAATTTGAGTGCGTGATGATGATATTTTCAAACCTATAACTACATTAGATTTTGTACTTTTTTTATTTACTACTACTCGTACTCGTATGTACTCTAAATTAGTCTCCGTATTGTGTAGTAAGTGTGTACGTATGTGGATCACAAAAACATTTGTCTCGGTTCGGGAATCGAACCCACGGCCTCTCGCTTTGTAACCGGCTACACGCCCGCTGCACCACGGAGGCTGTCAAAAATATATACATGCTACTAAATAACACTAACACACGGCAAATATGACGATTACAATGATGTCTGGTACATTTGCTAATGCGTATGCAAATTACACGTGAAAGGGTTTCACCAACACTCCGATTTGTCATTTCAAAAGATGCTTAAAAACCTTGTTATTATACGAGCAGTATTATGTATTTATTTTAGTACTATTTTTTATTATTTATTAGCGTTAGTGACGAGAGGGGCAGGTCATTCGCCTGATGGTAACCATCACGCCTGTTCATAAACATAAGCAACAGCAATCAAAGTTCAAATCATGAAGCACTGCACGCGGCACTCGCACTAACTACTGGCACTAGAGAGTCAATGGCTTCGAGGAAACCAGTTGATTCCAAGCTGGTCTAATTTGGAATAACTAAGGTGTAAATCTAGAAACGACTACTGGCACTGACTGATCAACATCGTCATCATCCTTCATCATTATTCTAATCGTCACTATCAAAATCATCATCATCCTCATCATCTCCATCAAAATCCAAATTATCTTCGTCATCGTGTATAATGTAGTAATGTATACACTTTCAATTGGATTTTGATAAGACTTTAGAACTGTACCTAATATATTAAGCAACTTAGTATTAGTATTGTCAAACTCTGTTAAGTGTATCTTAATAAATAAATAAAATAAATCATCAACATCAAAACTATCATACTCCTCTTTTTCATCATCATCATCCTTTTTTTTATGGCATAGATCGGCAAACGAGCAAGTGGGTCACCTGATGGTAATTGATCTCCACCGCCCATGTATGACCACAATATCAGAAGAATTATGGGCGCGTTGCCCTTAAAGGGAAGGGATAATTAGGAATTGGGAAGGGGAGGGGTATTTGGGCCTCCGGATATCTCACTCACCGTACGAAACGCAGCAGCAAGCCGCTACTTTCGGTTTTCTGTGAGACAGTGGTAATGACCCGGTTGAGTCGGCCCAATCATGCTGTAGACAAAACTGTATACAGCGTGGCTCTATCACTATCATCATCCACCTCCTCCTCGTCCTCCTCCTCCTCCTCATCACCACCATCACCATCATCATCAAGTTAATATCACTCACCATCATAGTGCGCGTACGGTGGGTAGGGCGGCGCTGGAGGTTGCAGCACCACCAGCGCCGCCGCGTCCGGACTCGCCGCCGCCGACGGAGGCTCGCCCGCACCGCCGTTCGATCCGGTCGAATCGTTCGTGGCTGGAAATGAGTTTATGGTTGAAGAGAATTCACCTACTGTACACAGTTCAGCTTTGTAACTTCCTATTTGTGGATTACAAAGTGGATCAAGAGTCAGAGGTCAATGTTGGCCGGGAAATTTTAGTGAATTTGTTTGGAAAGATTTTTTCTGTGATTACACTGTCCATATTTATATAATCTTGAAATCTATTGGCGTAAGTATAGTTGCATGTATTTTTACTGCCGTACACAGAGACGCCATATAGTAACTTATATATACGTGTATTCATTAACTTAGTATATCTTAAAGTTACATTGTTACTCAGAGACGTCAAAGATAATATCTGTACTCAGCAACTAGTTTCTGTATAAAACGAAGCACAAAAAGCACAGCATTAACTAACCCAGAGTAGAATAATATAAATAATCGAGTTATAAGAAATGATTTAATGACAATTAAATTTAATTGACGTCTCTAAATTTACTATTTTAAGGAACCTTTAGGTATAGCTGTACTTAATTAGAAATAATTTTTCGTACATCATAGACGAGTATAAAACAGAAACTGTCATTTATGAGGGTGATTCATTATTTTTTCAAAATGTATGACGTGGTCTCTTAAATAGGAGATAACTGCAAATTTCTCGTGTGTCTTAAGCAGTAAACTTTCTCCATCTAAATCGGGCTCTTTATCCGCATGTTTAAATGATGGTAAGCGTCACGCCTGCCCATAAACAGAAGCAACACCAATCAGAACTTCGAATTATGAAGTATTGCTTGGCACTAGCTTACGCTCGTAATGCCGACACATAAGATATTATATCTTATAATGCCATTGTTAATGTCTTTCAAACTGGAATACAACAATGCCGCTTGGCGGCGGAAATAGACAAAGCGATGGTACCTATCCAGAAGACCTCTCACATTCGAGGGACCTACCACCTTGAGCTTTTATATAATTTTGGAAACAAATACGAATTAACTTATCTGTATTGACCGAATTACGAAAAATTATCCCAAAATATCACAAACCCACAATTTAAAATTAACTTCATAAATTACCAGCGCAAAAAAAACAGCAAACAACACTTGACAAAACGGAATGGTGTAAATGTTTATTATCGCAGATTTACGTCCGATGTTCCGACTGCGGCGCGGTGTGGCCAGGGAACGAAAAAATAAACTACCATCCATTGAAATCTGAACTGCTGGCAATAAAATAAATTGTTTCGGATAAAACGGTCGCCGATTAAACTTTGAAGTAACCGTTATTGATATTAAGGCAACATAATGAACTGATAATGGACCAAAATTGAGAATATGATCTGAAGACAGTAATTTGAAAAAGTTAGTTAGTTTGGCGGCAGAAATAGACGAAATGGTGGTACCGACCCAAACGGCTTCTCGAGGGAACTAGAACCTGTAATCGATAACACTTCCAATCCCATAGCAGATGTTTCCTATATAAAATTCCAGTGCAAAAATCTTAAAGCAACACCAACAGATAGAGAAAAAAACATTCGTGACCGTGTAACGGAGGCGCGAAGCCAACATTACGCGGCGCGTGCTCATCACAATTGACACAAACACCATCATTACGCTATTATTCGTCACGCCCTGAATAATTGCGACCCCCCATTACCCGTAACACCCCCTCTTGTCAACATTACGGCTAACTGTTTCCATGTCCCTTCGTACTGCTAGCACAGATTTTTGTGGCTTGTTGACTGTGTCAGCCAGGTCCCAGTAAGTGATGTTTTAATGAATGGTTGAAAAGGCTCAATTTGAGAAATGCAATTTGTGTAACCGCTGGTATAGAACAATTTGGTTTTAGAATGCCTGTTACGCTATTTACTTAGTGGATGAAATTTAGGGTTTCATCTTTTAATTTGATATAACTGAGGTGGCTATGTGTGAAAAATCTATGCAGCTATTTAGAATTTTAGTTTAATTCCTATCAGTTTCAAAATTGGAATTGATGTCGGTTTTTATTAACGGTTAGTGGTTATGTAGACCATCATGTAGCCAATTTAAGTTAACGAATTAAGGGCTTAAAATGATCTTTATTTAAACCATCTATGTACTTAACTAGGCTTCTTTCTGACTGAATAAATGACCTGACCTAATGATCAATGAATTTAATTCTTCTTTCTCTCATGGTTGCCTTACACATTACAATACTTGATATTCATTCATATGTTTTATCACATACACGTTCAGTTTACATATCTGCAATCTGGCAATCTGTATAATAAATCGGGATATTTTAGCTGCGTTGTAAGAAAAAAAAATAAGTTTGTCTATACAGGGCCAGATAAAATGGCTACTATAAGACCGAGGTAAGGTACTTCAAGTAAATACAGGTTGATTAGATACACCAACACCAACGAAGAAAACAATGAATCAAACAATCCACAAGTATGAAATCCAGAGAACAAAACAAAAGTGGTTGAACAACAGTCGACAATAGACAACAGGTGCGGTGTTGTGTTACACCGTCTTGTGTTACTGGGAGTGAGAGGCGCGTACGTTCGCACCGAGGATGTGGTGTCTACCTTACAATATCATTTGATTCCTGTTAGATGTGCTCGTGGTCGCTTTTGTTTATTGTTTATTTATCATTTGACATTTTAGCAGGTATGAAGTTGGTGTTATCCAAAAATTTAACTGTACCTTTAGGAATTGATGTCAGTAAAGGTGGTCATTCTGATTTTGAAAAAAAAATAACTACGTAGTTTATTACGTACTGAAGTGCATATCTTATCTTATCTTATATCTTTAAATGATATATTATATATAATTGGAATCTCGGAATCGGCTTCAACGATTTTCATGAAATTTAGTATATGGGGGTTTCGGGGGCGATAAATCGATCTAGCTAGGAATCATTTTTAGAAAATGTGATTTTATTCGTGTTTTATCAACTTAAACATAAACTTGGACGAAAAATATAATGACTCTTATACAATACTACTTTTTTGTGAGCACAACAGCAGATGGCGTTGTTAAGTAACACGAAGTCAATGAGTGTTTGCTTTGAGGTTAGACTTAATTCCTGACATTTATTGGCGAATAATATCATCTAGCTAGGTTTCATTATTAGAAAACGAAAAAAAAAAATCACCCGAGCAGAGCTCGGTCGCCCAGGTACTATTAATTAAACAAAGCTTGACTATCATATCGATGACTGCTAAAACTATTTGACCCCATGACGTACAAATTAGATTTGCAATTTGATGGATTGCACGACATTTTCTCGACCTAAATACGAAACTAAGTAACTGTTACTTCTCAACAGTCTCCCTTTTGGCTACACCAACATTATAAATTTAACTACATAATAATATACTTAAAAAAATCAGACCAAATCATTGATTTAGGAATTTTAAATTTTCTCAAAATAAACATTATCAGATATAAAAAGAATAATCAAAGTCGATCCACATTAATCAGTGGACATATATTCAAAATTTTAGAGAGTTTAGCACGATTCAATGCTTGAAGAATTTGAACATTTTGATCAGAAACAAATAAGTAAGCTCTCATACTCTATTTAAGAAGTATTCATTGATAATTCCTCACGATACAACACTGATAAATGAAACACAATCAATGTCAGTGTTGAGACTCAAACCGCAAAGCGTTCTGCGGTCGCGGCGCTCGGCTCGACATCCGTTGCCATGGGAACCGTCTCCTGATCCATTCACATTAGTTTATTCACGTGTAGTACGAGATGAATTCATTGAAGAATAAGGTGCTCTATATTATTATAATATCGATGTTTGAAAGGAAAAAATATCAAGGCGACATTGAGTAAATTTTAAAGGAGAGTGATTTAAAGATCAAAATTTAATTAAAGGTCAAAATTTTTGAAAAATAATATTATAAAAAGTTATCTAAATGCATGTTGCATAAAGTTTTGGCGGGAATTCCGACAGTGTGGGTCATCGCTTATTCTAATTTATTTCAAAAAATAGTTCAAAGTTGTGTTTGTTCTTGTGAAGGCTGGAGAATAAATTATACTTGTCATTGGCGAAATGCACAATAATGCGAAGCCATAAATAAAAAAGAAGAAGTCTATGCATACATATTATGTATGTTAAAAGCATCGAAATTAGATACGTCTTTATGTGTTTTTTTTTTAATTTGATATTTAAATCACTTTTCTGTAAATATTACTCAAGATATTTTTGCCTTTCAAACGTCGGAAAAATATATGAGGCTGCTAGAACCAGAGTCACCTAACTGCATATTGATAACTTTTGATCTATTTATATTATCGTCAATTTAAATCACGGCCGAAATGGACTTGTACTGCCTTTATGTCAAGATGATGTTATGATTGTTGATGATTAACATTTTTAAATTACGAAAATACAAATAGGTCAAAAGTCATCAAAATGCAGTTAGGCCACTCTGGTTCTAGCAGCCTCGTATAAAATAGTTGTTAATCTAAAAGAGTCTTTTTTTTTTTTTTTTATCCTGGCCCGGCAAAATGACTACGCCACACCTGATGGTAATTGTAGCGCAATCCAAGAATAGTGTCGACCAACGATAAACAGTGTGTCTATCGGTGGTCGGCACGATCATACCGGCCTGCAAAGGGTCAAAGGGGAGGGGAAGGAAAAAGGGATGGGAAAAGGGTTAGGATCAGGGGGCAAGCCCCTGGGGAGAACCGGATATACACTGGCTGACCCTGGAACGCGACCCACACAAGGTGTGCCACTATGGCAGGTTTTAGCACCAGTGTACGGTGGTCGCTATCCAGTCGGATACAAGTATCCTCCCACCAGCAGTAAACCTAAATTTAAACAGTTTTAATTTAAAGTTGCCATGACCCGTGAGAAATTGGGAAACACAATGATCAACTTCTAGCAAAGGTTTAGTGAAATGTCAATGATGATGATGATAAAAATATGGAAAAATAATTATAAATAGTTTTAGTGTAATTGCCGAGTGTATTTTGATGATGCTATGTATGTATGTATACATTAGTTGATACTGATTTCTATGTAATATAAGTTTCTTTTACCATTGTACTGACTTGTCATAAGCGCTATTTCAATTGCCTACATGATTAATAAATGATTTCATTTCATTTCGAGACTATGATGAGTGATAGTGATGAGTGTTGACTCACCGGAGTGCGGCGTGTAGTGCGCGTGCGGCGTGTGGTCGTAGGGCGCGTCGAACAACTCGCCGTAGTAGCCGGGCGCTCCACCCGCGCCGCCCAGCTCCGACAGCAGCTTGTACTCGTCCTTCAGGCTCCACTTCGACGACGACCACAGCTGCAAGGACGTCTTACATTACACGATCGCAGTGGTAGACTACAATGATCACTGTATTCACAAACAATAAGTAGGCTATTTTATTTATAGCATAGGCCGGCAAATAAGGAAATGTGTCACTTGATGGTCTCCATCACCGATTCACGCCTACAGTCCTAGATGAATCATAAGCACATTGCCGAGGCAGTTTGTGGTCAAAGGGAAGGGATTGGGAATGGGAGGGGAATTTGAGCCTCCGGGCATAGATCGATGTAAATCGAGACATTGACCTCAATGTAGGATACTAATAATCTAGTCAATTTACCGTTACTTAATACTAGATTTCAATACTACATACATAGCCTCACTGGCGCAGTTGTATTGCGTACATGGTACGACTGCTGTGCTGAGGTCTCCGGTTGGTTCCCCGAATCAGGTCAAATGATATTGGGTATTTCTATCGCGAAATGCTAAACATCTGAATATACGGAAAATACGGAATTAATTATGAATGATTATTTTTATTTTAATCATGGGACGAAAATAAGCACGGCGGCTGGTCTACTTCGGGGTTTTAAAGGCCTAAGAGCTTATATATATTAATTATATGCTCCATTATCCCAAATTTCTTAGACCCCTGCTAAAAAATACAACTACAAGGTACGAAACCACAATCGGAACCGAGTTAACAACGCAAAATCAGTATAAATCTTGCGGGTATTTTCACCTCCCGACAGCAGCGGGCAATGGCGGCGGGAAGTGACGTCATTAGTGCGGCACGACCGCCATCCGTCACGACAAGATGGCCGGCCGAATTTACGCGCCAATTCAACGCGTTTCGCGCCCGCTTGTCGTAAACCACCATGTTAAACCGGCGGGCGGATTGTTAATTGTTAATTTAAATTAACTGTTTTGTTTTATAGCGGTTTTGTTTTGATTCTTCGGTCTGATGAGCGTGATTGTTGATATTGAACAACCCGGATTTGAATTACAAGTTGGATATTAATTTTTGTGAGGTTCTTTTTATTAAAAACAATACAATGTCTTTATCATGTTTGTAATTGTGTTCACTGTAATGTGAGTTCGTCCCATATCACTTCATGTATGAGAGTACCTTTTTTTACTACCCCTGTATTGTATATATGGGCGCAAATTAATAAATAATGATTATATTATTACATAAATGTAATTAGTATTTAAGATTGATATTTAAATAGCTATTTGTGATCACAAAACTGAGAATTTCAATACTTTAAAATTATTAGACACTTTATTGACTGCTTATCCGTTTTAAAAAACGTAACTGTATTCAATTTGATGTTTCTGGACTAATAGAAATGATTAACTCCAGAAACTTTCGATGTAAAATCAATAGTGAATTAAATAACATTATCCTGACACTTATTTTTATGTTTTATATAATAAATAAATTTACATCCTGTTAGTAGCGCCATCTGTTGGCAAACTTTGTAAAGTGGAGTTTAGTTATTAAAATAAATTAGTAATATGTGTAAAATAAATCATTTGGAGTTATGTAAAATTCATTATAATATGAATGTTGATTTTAGAACTATATTTCATAAATTAATTGTATAAGTAAATTCAATTACATATTATAACGGAAGTTGCAATTGTTAAACGTTAAGTTTAGTGGTAGTAGGGTGGCAGTTGGTTTATATAAAACGGACTGCAGCTCACATTTAGTTGAGTTCTGTACTAGAGATTGGCTGGAAATAAACCAAGTTATATTACGTGTGTTTCTAATTATTATGGAGTCTGAACGTGATAATTGTGGCGTATCGCCGACAGCAGCGGTGGGATTACACACTGACAATTCAGTGCTACGACCTCCGGAACCGACATTTGCATGGAATAAGTGATACGCTGATGACGTCCAAAAATGGAGCTTCTCTTTAGATGGAGTAGGCAGCTTATGCAGAATACGCAACTACAGCATGGACATTGTTCAAACGTGTGAGGCCCGAAGCATTGGACATGGAGATGGTTGAGGCTGTTATGCAGGTATTTATCTTGAATCTATTCGTTTTTAGTTGCGGTATAATACGCCGGATTCCCTACCGAAATAATTTCTATTTTGAAAACTTTTCGAAAACGTAAATAAGAACAGGCTTTTAAAAATAATTGAAGTGATATAAAAAAAAAACACGTGTCTGACGAAATCACAAATCTTATTCGCTATAATTGCCGTATGAATATAAGGAAAGAACGTTTCTAGATCTGATCCTACATTTCAAAGCATATTCTGGTACTAGTATTTTTATTACTTCTAATCCTATAATTATGCAGTGCATTATTGTCATAAAGGTGCCATTGAGAAATTTTGTTTCCATCGTCAAAATGACGAAAGAAATAAAATATAAAACAATAAATCGACTAATTACTGTAGCATGTCGGAACGTAGCATGGCTTAGCATAGGAGATAGAAATTATTCTTGTATTTTCGATACTGGTGCCGATTGCTCATTACAATGCGGGAAAGTATTTTTTTTTTATCCATATCCGGTAAATGGAAAAGTATAAATGTTATGTTCTCTGATATAGGCGACTCTCATGTTATATCCAATAAAATTATTACTAATTTAGTAACAATGGATGGAATTCATGTTGAGCTAGAATTATTTGTAGTCCTCGACACGCAAAGATATTCTTATCCGATTTGTGTAACACTGCGGAAGGACAGCATTTCTATAAAACGTTATATAGTTGGGGATAATTTTCAACTTCGATGTTGAATACCGCAACGGCAGTCGTTTGCATTGCAGACTATTTTAGTCGTTATATTGTTGATTTAAACTCGTGTCATTCCCCTAATATTAACGCAGTTTCCTTCTAGCATAACTGGCTAGTCGAAGTAATAAGACGATGTCTATTACAAAGCTTAAAAGTCCTTGGCATTCGGCTATCCAGGAATTACAAGTAGCAATTAATAAGCAAGGTTCTTTTTGGTAAAAAAATGTTCTCGGCCAGAATTAACCTCTTTCAAATAGACGATAAGGAAGTGACTGATGATTTCGAATTATTACGAACAGCATGTAAAGATAGGATGGACGAGCGATCCTTGCAGAACAGAAAAGCTAAATATCGGTCTTGCAAAGTGGGTGATTGTGTAATAGAGATTTTAGAAATACTGCCAAATGACCGCTATAGAGTTAACCATGTCAGTATCCGCAGATGTTCGGATATTGCTGGTTAAACGATCTTTTTGTGAACACTTCGGGAGAATTGACCGTATGGGCAAGTAATAGTAACTCAGAAATGCATAAGGATCAGGAAACCAAACAAAAAAAAAAAGAACAAAAAAAAAAAATCTCATAATGCGTTTAATGATTATTTTGTTGCTTTTCTTTTTTTTTACCTATCCAAAACATCCTTCCTCAAACGCTGGCTGATCACCATGCGTATCCTTGCAACCTGGTCTAAGTGGCTAGATCCCGTATGGGTGATGCCTTGGATTTGTTTCTTTTGTTTACGTGTTTTATTTTTACCTATCCAAAACATCCTTCCTCAAACGCTGGCTGGCCACCATGCGTATCCTTGTAACCTGGTCTGAGTGGCTAGACCCCGTGATGGGTGATGCCTTTGGGTGGCTAGATCCCGTATGGGTGATGCCTTTTTTTGGCTAGAGCCCAGGATGGGTGATGCCTTGTGTGTTGGCTAGACCTCGAAATGAGTGATGCCTTGTTTGAAGTTGTTGCAATGTAAAACAGCGCAGGGGACGCGCTGGAGTCAGTATGGCCGTATGGGCGCAAATTAATAAATAATGATTATATTATTACATAAATGTAATTAGTATTTAAGATTGATATTTAAATAGCTATTTGTGATCACAAAACTGAGAATTTCAATACTTTAAAATTATTAGACACTTTATTGACTGCTTATCCGTTTTAAAAAACGTAACTGTATTCAATTTGATGTTTCTGGACTAATAGAAATGATTAACTCCAGAAACTTTCGATGTAAAATCAATAGTGAATTAAATAACATTATCCTGACACTTATTTTTATGTTTTATATAATAAATAAATTTACATCCTGTTAGTAGCGCCATCTGTTGGCAAACTTTGTAAAGTGGAGTTTAGTTATTAAAATAAATTAGTAATATGTGTAAAATAAATCATTTGGAGTTATGTAAAATTCATTATAATATGAATGTTGATTTTAGAACTATATTTCATAAATTAATTGTATAAGTAAATTCAATTACATATTATAACGGAAGTTGCAATTGTTAAACGTTAAGTTTAGTGGTAGTAGGGTGGCAGTTGGTTTATATAAAACGGACTGCAGCTCACATTTAGTTGAGTTCTGTACTAGAGATTGGCTGGAAATAAACCAAGTTATATTACGTGTGTTTCTAATTATTATGGAGTCTGAACGTGATAATTGTGGCGTATCGCCGACATATACGTCCCACTGTTGGGCACGGGCCTCCTCTACTGGAGGTAAGGGGTTAGACCTTAGTCCACCACGCTGGCCTAATGCCGATTGGCAGACTACACATACCTACGAAACTCTATTTTTACTTGATTTCGGTTGAAATGTTATTGCATCTAAATCCCAGTTCGATATTATTATTCGAAAAATAGAGTCAATATAAAACTTTATACTATCGATTCTTCATTTTTTTCTATTGATTAGTAAAATATTACTTACATTAGAGTATATTTGGTCGCCGTTGTAATGACTCCTTTGTCTCTTCACATCGTCTTCCGAATGGCTGTTGAAGTCTCGGTTTTCGTCTGTCAAAATAAAAACATTTATTCATAAAATATATAGTAAAGTAGATAATATTAAATTACAACGTTGATGGTTGGTTTGAGAATTAAATTCTTATTCCAAAATGATCACTGGTTCAAACTATTCATCTATTCAATAGACTGCATGGTAGCAAGTTTCTATTTTTTTTTATCCTGGCTCGGCAAAGTGACTACGCTACACCTGATGGTAAGTGTAGCGCAATCCAAGAATAGTGTCGAGTGTCGACCAACGATAAACAATGTGTCCATCGTAGGTCGGCAAGATTATGCCGGCCTGCCAAAGGGCCAAGTGGGAGGAGAAGGAAAAAAGGGATGGGAAAAGGGTTGGGGTCAGGGGGCAAGCCCCTTGGGGAGAATCGGATATACACTGGCTGACCCTGGAACGCGACCCACACAAGATGGGCCACTATGGCAGGTTTTAGCAGTTTTTTAGTGTACGGTGGTCGCTATCCGGTCGGATACAAGTATCCTCCCACCAGCATATCTCATAGAATACCGATGTGTAGTGGCAATTTGGTGTTCAGTTGCGCTCTATGCTGTAGATAAAATTTTCGGGGAGGGATCTCTTTCTAATCTCTTTCTAATCTGTTGGGTGGTTGGTAACGCCATAATACCAGAAGCATTATGGACGCTACTGGTTCCGTGGATGAATAAGGACGTCGGAGATCATTTACTACCAGGTGACCCGCACGCTAGATTGCCAGCCTCCGCTACAGAATTGTGACTACTATCTGTTTTTGCAGTACATTACAGTCTATTCATATCAGAAAGCTCTAATATAACCTTTACGTACATGAAACTTCTCAAAGAACATTTTCACAGAAAAGTTCCGAAAGTTGCAACCCCGATGTGAAATTTAAGAGAACTTATAATAATGCTAGCAATTGTGCAGTAAATTTAATAGATCGGTAAATCTTGAATGTTACGCTCGAAGCGCTGCGAGAATAAAACGATAATAGGGGTGGGATCAATCGATATCGGGAATAATCGGGATGAGATTATCGATAGTAGCTTTGTCGATTGTTGAGATGTTTCTTTCTTTTTTTATGTAACCAGTATCGGGGATATGACGAGGGACTTGCTGTCCCAATACACCCAGACGCGAATTTCTTTGGATTACACAAAAGAATTTCTACCGCCAAGCAATAGTGTGTAAGCACTGTTGAGTTTCGTTTTGAAGGACAATGAAGCCAGTGAAATTATTGGACATTATGAGACTTAATATCGGGGAGACGAGCGCAGTTCAGTGCCATGCAGTGCTTTGTAATTTAAAGTTGTGTGTGGTGTTGCTTCTGTTTCGCCTTGCTCGTCTCGCCATTCAATCAAAAAAATCTTTAATAAAATTTAGAAATCTTTCCATCGACACACCTACATCACTATAAAAACTCAGAGACAATCATAAAACAAGCCTCTCAAAGGGGTCCCCGTGTCTTTTAACTCCATATTCTAAGATACATTATCTGGAACTTTACTCTATATTCTGGAGCTCGCTGTGAGTTTAACGACACCCGAGCGGGTTACGCTTATATTATAAGGTATTAAATTTGGTGCTGTTTAAACAGTTTAGAAATTAAATAGGTATTATTTTTAACAGCCTCCGTGGCGCAGCGGGCGAGTAGTGAAAAGAAAGGCCGCGGGTTCGATCCCCGTACCGAGATTGTTTGTGTGATCCACAAATATTTGTTTCAGTGTCGTGAGGCCGAAAGTATCTCGTAGTGTGGAATCAGGACTATGTTTGTGACTGTTTTGTGTATTTATTTGTTTTTGTCTGAATAACTAGGTTAATCGCTTGAAAAAGTTTTATATGATTTTTATTTCTTGAGACTAAATTGACAGATGCAACAATTAAATCATTCAAAGGGCTTTGCTTGGCTTTGACATTTTTTTTTAAAGTCCAGCAAACAAACACTTGCTCATTTGAGTCCACACATCGCAAATGATTTCCATGATATATTTTTATTTTGTTGAATGACGAGACGAACAAGTCGCTCTCCTGATGGTAAACACCACGCCTGCCCAAAAACAAAAGCAACACTTTTGACAAACTTTGAATTACAAAGCACTGCATGGCACTGAACTGCGCTTGTCACCCCGAGACATAAGATGTTAAGTCTAATAATGTCCAGTAATTTCACTGGCTTTAATGTCCTTCAAACCGAAACCCAACAGTGCTTACACACTGTTGCTTGGCGGCAGAAATAGACAAAGCGGTGGTACCAACCCAGAAGGCCTCTCGCGTACGAGGGACTTCGCACCTAGTGAATACTACCAATAAACGATGCATTTATTGAAGGCCACCGTGACCATACCAGGCTGCGTAGTTGCTTCTTCACACTTTCCATTAAAGGTTCCAAAGCCACACATAAGCCGATAAACATTCATTACATTCGGACTTGCACTACACTTAACATCAGGTCCACTGTCACTTTATCTAACCAAGAAAAAAACCCACAACTTAATAAATCTTTCTTTAATATATCGCCAACGGTATTTTTTTTTTATAAAACACGTTTTTATCGACTTAATCCCATCACTATAAAAGTTGGATAGTCATAAAACTCTCTTCTTAAAGGGGTCCCTTATATTTAACTCCGTACGCTAGAGATACGGTAACTTTTTCTTTCCCCTATATAGACAGTTCAGTTAATACATACGTTCAAGTACGTGCATGCAGAATGCATGATTTTTGTATCTCATGGTGCTGGTGGTAGGATATTTTGGACTGCA
Organism: Amorpha juglandis; assembly: GCA_949126905.1. NCBI lineage: Eukaryota > Metazoa > Arthropoda > Insecta > Lepidoptera > Sphingidae > Amorpha > Amorpha juglandis. Next base: position 9,897,510 of record OX421389.1, read on the forward strand.
CTACGCTTACCATAAGGTGTAGTGCAGTCACTTTGCCGTGCTCGGCTTAAATAATTTTGTAGATGTGAAACTTGGATAAGTGGGATGTACCCCTATACCCCCCAAACCAACCACCAAGTCATGTCGCAAGCCCCTCTGAACAACCGGATATACACTGACTGATCCTAGAACGCGATCCACACAAGGCGTGTAGATCACTATGGCAGGTTTTAACACCATGTGTACGTTTGTCGCTATACGAGTTAAGGGTTGAGAGCGCCTAAGGGTTGAGAGCGTCAAAGGGTTGAGAGCCTAAAGCGCTCACCCGAAAGTCCGGTGAAGCTGTATACAGCCGACTAGCGTCAGGCTATGCGTGCGGATTTTTGTTTGTGCGGATGTTTCAGTTTCATTAGTTTGAGTTACGACTAGTTCCATCCTTTATCCTCTTACTACCCTACTCACCTTGATCTTCATGTCTTTTTCTCTTCAACCCCGTAGCGTTCCCGTTGTGGAGACCTTCCACCTGTTCGATGCCCAGGATGCCATTGATGCTGTAGCTGCCCGTGTTGGTCACGTGCTGGTCCGTGGTGGGAGACAGTACCGCTGTTGTTCCGGGCGCGTTGCCCGCGTGGGTTATTACCTGGGATAATGGAAGAATAAATCAACTTTTTTTTTGTTATCCTGGCTCGGCAAAGTGACTACGCTACACCTGATGGTAAGTGTAGCGCAATCCAAGAATAGTGTCGATCAAAGACAAACAATGTGTCCATCGTAGGTCGGCAAGATCATGCCGGCTTGCCAAAGGGCCAAGGGAGAGGTTAAGGAAAAGGGATGGAAAAAGGGTTAGGATCAGGGGGCATGCCCCCTGGAGAGAACCGGATAAAAAGTTACTCCATTGTCAAAAAGCAGAAGAAGGTATGGGATTCCATAATTTTATCGAGAGTCTATGCAATATGGAAGTATTAGACGCGAGTACAATAATACTTTGCAGTTATAGAACACTATTTTACAATGGAATCAGGACTATGACTGCTTTTGTTGAAGGTACATAACTATTGTTATTAAAATAGTTAGTAATTTTATGCAGGTAATGCTGATCTTGCATTATGATAATTTTTTTACCTATGCTGAGCCACCATATATCTTAGAATATTTGATCTAATATCATATTTTTTTAAGCATTAACTTATTAAGAATACCAAAAATCCAGTGTCAGTGATAGTAAAAATGTGGAATTACATGGTGATGTATAAGTAAAGATTTTTTATTTTTTATTATCCTGGCTCGGCAAAGTGATTACGCTACACCTGATGGTAAGTGTAGCGCAATCCAAGAATAGTGTCGACCAACGATAAACAATGCCTCCATCGTAGGTCGGCAAGATCATGCCGGCCTGCCAAAGGGCCAAGGGGGAGGGGAAGGAAAAGGATTAGGATCAGGGGGCAAGCCCCTGGGGAGAACCGGATATACACTGGCTGACCCTGGAACGCGACCCACACAAGGCGGGCTACTATGGCAGGTTTTAGCACCAGTGTACGGTGGTACAGTGTATTGAAATGGCAATCTATACTCACAGAGACGACGCTACCCTGTGCTGAGCTGATCTCCTGCTCCTGCTGCTGCTGCTGCTGTTGGTTGTGCGCATGCTTCGCCTTCTCCGCCGCTTTATTTCTCACGATCCTATCAACAAACATAGCAATGAGATCACGATTTGAAGTAGGCAGACTGCACTGCTAAAATTATAATCCCTCTTTGGCTTTAATATCATCGGGTTAAGAATGCCTGAATGACGTAATGAGCAGGTTGCATGCCTTTATACTGTAATAATATAAGTTTGAATTAAGACATGACTTGTTGTTGGTTCGGAGTACTTTATTGGAATGCTCACAATGAATTGCCGAAAACTTATTTATACATGTTATAAAACTGACGTTGCTTAACATACTTACTTTGGTGTAATATTCAAGGAAGACATATTTAATCATAATTATTAAGAAGTCCTAAATACCATCATTGGTACACTCTTGAGTTTATTAACCGATTTCGCAATATTACATTACAATACGGAAGTAGTACCACACAGAACCTGGAATTGTAAAACAGCTTCACGACATTGGACTGAGCTCAGTCACGGCAAGATACAAGATAAGTCTTATAAGGCCCAGGAATTCTACTGGCATTAAATGTCCTGCAAACTACAACAGTGCCTACACATTGCCTCTTGCCGTCAGAAATAGACAAATGAACAGACAGGTGGAACCAGGTCAAGCGAAGTCTCGCATACGAGAAATGTACCACTCATAATCTATTTCGCCATTTTACACAAATATGATCAACCATCAATGAACCGAAGATAATCGAACATTTTCTTTCCTCTTTTTCTTCTTTCAATAATATTTTTTGAGTCGAGAAAATATTTGTATGGGACCTAAAAACATAATTTTATTTGGGTTTAATTTGTACTTAATGAAATTAAAATTCATTCTTTGTGACATTGAAAGACAGCTGGCAAAAGCAATTAGTAACTATTGCATTTATAACTACACCTTCAGGCATGTGTGCGTCATATATTATTTGAGTGGTAGAGCCACGCTGTAGACATTTTTGTCTACAGCATAAATGGGCTGGCTCAACCGGGTCGTTACCATTGTCTCACAGAAAACCAACGTAAAGTAGCGGCTTGCTGCTGCGTTTCATACGGTGAGTGAGATATCCGGAAGCCCAAATCCCCTCCCCTTCCCAATCCCTAATTATCCCTTTCCTTTAAGGTCGGCAACGCGCCCATGATTCTTCTGGTGGTGGGCGTACATGGGTGGAGATCACTTACCATCAAGAGACCCACTTGCTCGTTTGCCGGCCTATGCTATAAAAATAACACATTATATGCAAAATATCCCAACCAACATTATGGATCCATACAAAAAACTGCCCTAATTTGTCATAGAGCAAATTTTTTAACTCACGACGTCGGAAGCGAGACAAATCGTGGCATCGGCCCTTTCAGGACATGGTCGCGTGGCATTTGATTTATACCCTCATTGCAATCATTTGTGGTGCTCTCGATCAATGGGTGGTTTTTTAAAGGACGGGGGTGGGTAATGGAATTTTCATGTTGTCGGTTCATAATTGTTTGATTGGATATTGTTGAGTTTAAGGAAGAGTTTATTGGCGATGGGAATGTTAGAAATTTAGATTGTTATATTTTTAGGTAGAAATAAGTAGATCAAAATGTCTGTGCTTGATCGTAACAAAGGTACAAAGTGCCTAAAAGCGCCATCTTGTATTAGAGGAAGATATGAGTATCTATGACTATCTATGAGAATCTTACTAATGGTATCACCATAAGTTCTGCCGCCAAGCAACAGTGTGTAAGCCCTGTTGTGTTTCGGTTTGAAGAACAAGTTTTGAAGCCAGTGAAATTACTGGGCATTATAAGACTTAACATCTCATGTCTCGGGGTGACGAACGCAGTTTAGTGCCATGCAGTGCTTTGTAATTCAAAGTTCTATGTGGTGTTGCTTCTGTTTATGGGCAGGCGTGGCGCTTACCATCAGGCGAACGCTTTGCTCGTCTCGTCATTTAATCAAATAAAAAAAACAAAGGGTGTTCAAGATCAGTTAATAACCCATAGACATGACAATTCAGACAAACTGTCACATATTTTGAGCCCAGCTGTGAACAATCGTCTGCTAATCGTACAAAAGGCCGTAAAAACCAAATAAAATAGTATCGCTACTCCAATCACACTCATATAATACGTACATTATAAATAAACATCCCCGATATAACCAACAACACATCAATCCCGGTCCCTCGGCGAGAATGATGACTCTATTACGTTGTAATCCCGGTTTTTTGATAAGTTTGCGAAACAATTTTTGCATATGTCAGCTGGAGCGTCGGTGGCAATAACTCAGCGGTGCCGAGCCACTATCCATCATGGGGCGAAATGAACTGTCTACCCGCACGGGGACTCGACACGAAACTAAGTAAGCTAATTTTGAGAAAATTAGAATGTTGTGGATCTGATCTGTTTTAGAAAAAAAATATGATAAAATAACTTGTAGTCCTGATAGTGTTTATATATTGTAATAATCACAATAAGTTAAAGTGTGGAGTTTTTAATGTTACTAATATTAACAACAACTAATTTATTCTACATTAGGGAATGATCCTTACAAAGTAGCCATGCACTCGAACATTCTTCAAAAATAGTTAAAACTTAAAAACAATCTAATTGAAAACCAACCAAGCGAAAGGCGGTCTCACAAACATTTTTTTTGTTAATTTTATTACATATATCCACTTTAATATCACATATACTGTGAAAATTCAAAAGGTGAAAATGAAAATAAAATGATCCCTTATAAAGGTTGTACCTCTATAAAGACAAACAGACAGGCAATCGGCGTAGGCCTTGGTAATAGGATTCTAAATGACATCATTTTATGTGTAGTAAAAAATTACATAAAAAGACCTTTATATCTTTGACCAAAAATAGTACAGGTCATTTCGAAGTAGGTGTTGGAGGCCACAGCCAGTCAAATGAAACTACTAAAAAAGGCTGCATTTCGTAAGTTGAACTAGTTATTTCAAGTGAGATTACATCGCTTATGATTAACTTTCTTATTGAGGAAATAACGTTTGTCGATGTAATAACGCCTATTAACTAAAACATTCTTGAAATAAAGAAAAACAGGCATTTGCAACAACTGATATCGATCAATTAATAGAATAATGAGTTTCGACTACGTATAGTTATAATTTCGTTCCTGTATACCCGGTAAGCAAAAGTAATTATTGCATCTACTGATCACTGAGTCTATTTGCGCCCCATGATATGGGGTGAGCCTACCGCCATGCCAGGATCAAATTTCGAGTCCGAGCAACTCATGTGTGATTCTTCAAATCCAAAACTCAAATACAAATTGTGGTTGTTACATCTGGGATTTTCATCTAAGTCCTCAAAATTTGTTCTACTAAGTATGCTGCTATATGAATGATCAGGCAATGAGCTGAACTGATTGAAGAAGATCAATCCAGGTTTATACCACACCTACGTTTTTAAAGTTGCTTTATCCTGGCACAGCAGAGTATCTACACTGGATCTGATGAAAAGTGTAGTGCAGTTTAAATGTAATGTCAAAAGACATTGCAACCCTACACGGCCACCAGAATTATATCGGCCTAGAGTTACTGGTTCCTGGTCCCCGAAACGTGACATTACAACCAATATAGTAAATGAAGAAGTTCTACCTATTATATAGAAAGAGAATCTATGATTACAGACCACACCTACAGCAATTATATTATTCCACTAGCTTATGAATAAGCAATGCATCACAGGGTTGTCACAAAAAATAAATTTGCCACAAAAAATGTAAAGTACGATCGCGAACAATTGCGCAAAAAGCCCGGTTATGATATCCGTTTCCTGCGGCAAGGGTTGCCATGGTCATGTTTTACCCTTATATTTTATTGCCCTCGTGGAATGTTGGACGTTAATGTTGGCAAATGTGTGATTTATTTATGCTTTTCGCCTTTTATTTGTATGATAATATTAGATTTTCGCTTGTTGACTGCTTGTTGGGACTTTGTATTATAATTTTTGGAAATTGTGTGGAAGATACGGAAAAAAGGGTAGCGTCAAAAGAAAGTAGGTTCTCGCTGAGTTGGTGATATCAATAGAAATTATGTTCTGTTACGTTTGCATGTATGTAGGTAAGGTTGAACAAGCAGCTTTGTCTCTATTTTAGCAGTCTGCTTCTGTAGAGAGTTAATCCTACTTGAAAGGAAATCCAATTGATATCCTTATCTGATTTTTTATGGCAAAAAATTCTTCATACTGTCCGGTCCATCTGACTGCTTTATACGTGAATATTTCCATCCTATGGTAATCTTTTCGATTACTGGTTAGAATATAGACAAATTATCGATTACAAACACTAAAAAAAACTGAAACATTCATTCCATAATTCCAAACATATCCAATCGCCAAAAAGCACCTAAGACTCATTTCAAATCACCCCATTTGATTTCAGCTTCTTGCCTTTTGGAAAAAAAATACATTTTACCACACGTCGACGAGTTACTAAGAACCTGCGCTAAATTACACCATCGCAGTCATTTGCGGGTGCAGATACCAGGAGTGAGAGGGGGTGAAAAAACGCAAATGTCAAACGGGGGCTGGCAGAGTTATAGCTTCAATTACGGAGCGCGGGCTCGGCCGATTAAAATGTCTTGACGTGGCGATACCGAGCGCTTTTTTCGCTTTTTCGCGTTCCCATTACGCTTTTTTATTATTTCACAACGGCTGTTTTATGGTTATGAGTCGGTACTGCTGACTGTTTTTGTTATGTTGTCTGTATGTTTTATAATTCGGTTCAAATCGCTTGATTGCTGTGATGTACGCTATGATGGATAGCGTCCGGTGTAAATATATTTTCTTTGTTATATGGGGCATTTCACGTCAAGCGGACAACGAAAAAAAAGTGAGGTCGTGAATTTTGTTTATACTCTGGTCAGTTATAGTTCTAGTAGGCATGGATGTGTACACACAATTTTTTTTTCGTATGAAGCTTTATTGCTGAGTTATGAGCTTTTAAAAATTCATTAAGTATGAAGTCATGAATTTTTGGATGCTTATTATCTGTACCAATTAATTAGTAAAAAAAACTACAAAGTATTGTTTCTTATAGTTCAAAAGTTGAAGTTTTTAATTTTTTTGTCGAATTCTAAATTTAAATTGTTTTACGTATAGTAAACCGGAAGTGAAAATTTCAAATCGATATTTGAGTAACTTCGACCTGTTTTTATTTAAATATTTTAACCTTGAATTAAAGCCTTAAATGTACTAATTCTTCACCAAAAAAAATAAAATGGGACAGCCAATAGTTTAAGACTTAGAGCATATAGAGTACATACACATAGCTATGAGCTCTTCCTAAGCAATCGCGTTTATGCTCAAATACTGCGCTATTAATATTTTATTCCTTTATTCTAACATGCAAAAATATAAAAATAAACGATTTCTTTAATTCGTCATAAAAAAAATTAAAACGTGATCACAAAAAAAAAATTAAGACTAAGAACGATTTCATTTATTGAGATTGAAACAGTATTAATTAAAATAGAGAGATTTGTATTGTAATTTTTACAATTTTACTATTTGCTATAATAATAGTGATAGCGTAAGCAAAACAGACTCGTAGAAAATCTCACTCTTGTTCAATACCTTCCTTCGAGCAGTAGTAAATAGAAGTCTCAGTTAATGATGACTTGGCCCATTCATATAATCTTATAGGTGTCTGGTGTAGTCATAGCGTTATTCGCAGACCGTACACTTGCACGGGTTACCAAAGTTTTGAGGTTTCCCCCAAGACCATCACATGGCCGTCTTCTATGAGCGGTGGCATGGAAGTGTAACTGTGCTTCTTTCTTAAAATCTTGTTTGTTGTAGTATAGGTTCACTAAATTTAACCTATTCTTAAAATGTTGGGGAGCCCAACTACACCAGACACCTATAAGATTATATGAATGGGCCAAGTCATCATTAACTGAGACTTCTATTTACTACTGCTCGAAGGAAGGTATTGAACAAGAGTGAGATTTTCTACGAGTCTGTTTTGCTTACGCTATCACTGTTCCAGGAACTAAAAAACTGCATGCTTTTCTTCCAACCAACGAGGGCTTATGTGTAAAGAGAATTAATGCTAGAGCAAATAGTAAAATTGTAAAAATTACAATACAAATCTCTCTATTTTAATTAATACTGTTTCAATCTCAATAAATGAAATCGTTCTTAGTTTTTTTTTTGTGATCACGTTTTAATTTTTTTTATGAAGAATTAAAGAAATCGTTTATTTTTATATTTTTGCATGTTAGAATAAAGGAATAAAATATTAATAGCGCAGTATTTGAGCATAAACGCGATTGCTTAGGAAGAGCTCATAGCTATGTGTATGTACTCTATATGCTCTAAGTCTTAAACTATTGGCTGTCCCATTTTAATTTTATTGGTGAAGAATTAGTACATTTAAGGCTTTAATTCAAGGTTAAAATATTTAAAAAAAACAGGTTGAAGTTACTCAAATATCGATTTGAAATTTTCACTTCCGGTTTACTATACGTAAAACAATTTAAATTTAGAATTCGACAAAAAAAATTAAAAACTTCGACTTTTGAACTATAAGAAACAATACTTTGTAGTTTTTTTTACTAATTTATTGGTACAGATAATAAGCATCCAAAAATTCATGACTTCATACTTAGTAAATTTTTAAAAGCTCATAACTCAGCAATAAAGCTTCATACGAAAAAAAAATTGTGTGTACACATCCATGCCTACTAGAACTATAACTGACCAGAGTATAAACAAAATTCACGACCTCACTTTTTTTTCGTTGTCCGCTTGACGTGAAATGCCCCATATATTAGTCGCTGGATGCAGGCCGCTTCCAACAGGTCGGTCTGGAATTCTTTGGGGATGCCTATGTTTGGCAGTGGACGTCCTGTTGTTGATGACGATGGTGATGATGATATTAGTTCAACTTGAGCGAGGAGTTTAGATGAGCTGATGGCAATACCATCTCCTTCACAAAATCACTTAATAGCTTATTTTATTTATGTCTCCCCTTTAACATAGCTAAGCGATTTCGCCAAAAATTCTCACTTCCAAAATAGCTTTCTATTTAACCGTCATGCGACCACATTTGCGAGTTCCGTAGCTCGGAGGACCGCACGTGGCGGTCGCGTGGCTGTTGCGTGGCGATCGCGTGGCACGCGCGTGGCTTTGGGGCGAGAATCACCCTTGTATTGGGCAAGGGAATGGATTTAAAATTGACTTTTCGAGTTCTGGCATTTTTCACCTAGCGATCGTATCTTTTACGGGGTCGGTTAATTTGATGGTAAATTAGACTGTGATGAACACATTGGGGAAATTTGTGTGTACTTAAAAACAAATTATAAAATAAACTTCTTTATCAAATTTTAAAATTCAACTTTTAAATAGAGAAATGGATATTCCTCAGAATATGACTTAATCCAATCCTTTTCAAAGTTGGCGGGAAAGGATCTAAGGATGTAAATTTTAACTCAAAAAAAGGAAAAGTAATTTTGAGAGGCTTTTTTTTTTTTTTTTTTTTTTTTTTTTTTTTTTTTATCATGGCTCGGCAAAGTGACTACGCTACACCTGATGGTAAGTGTAGCGCAATCCAAGAATAGTGTCGACCAATGATAAACAATGTGTCCATCGTAGGTCGGCAAGATCATGCCGGCCTGCCAAAGGGCCAAGGGGGAGGGGAAGGAAAAAGGGATGGGAAAAGGGTTAGGATCAGGGGGCAAGCCCCATGGGGAGAACCGGATATACACTGGCTGACCCTGGAACGCGACCCACACAAGGTGGGCCACTGTGGCAGGTTTTAGCACCAATGTACGGTGGTCGCTATCCGGTCGGATACACGTATCCTCCCACCAGCAATTCAAGCAACCAGCAAGCTCCCAACAGCAGCACAGCTTTCGGAGGGCGCTAGAAAATAATTGGTTCTCTAAGTGGGCAATAAACCATCAATGATTTAAAACACATGACAATATAGTAACGCGTGAATTTAACGATTAATTCTAATAACCATTGCTGACCATTCGCTTGATAATCCTTTCTCCTCGATAAATTAAATTCGTGACTAAACAGTCAATAATACTCAAATATCGAACACAAAAAGCTTAACAAATAATTCACTAGTACACAGTATCAATGTGCAACGAGTTTAAAGTAATACAATTTGGCCCACCCCTCGAATAATTCGTACAGGGCCAATAATCTCGGTTTATTGTTCTATAATGGACCCTGCGACGGGCGCATTTGAAATCCACTCTTCGCACGCGCGAATACATTTTTACAACTGTTGTGTGGGCAATTTGAATTTGGAATAAGAATTTGTTTCTTTATACTTAAACCATTTTATGGCTCTGGATACTTGTTCTTTGAGTTGGTCTTAGATATTATTTGCTGTTCTTTTGCTTTCTAAGGACGGTAATGGGTGTGGCCGATTTCAAGGTGTTGTCGGAGTTTTAGTTTTAATCCCTTTCAGTACGATGCGTCTCCGACGACTTTCTCCATGCCAACCGAACGCACAAGGTCGGTCGAACCCCTCGGTTAAAAATCATCAAAAATCACGTAATTTAATGTTTCCATACACTGACCATAATCATTCTGATCAACTAGAATAGGTACTTGTGAACGCGCTATAAACGTTTTTCATCCAATATTTAAATCAAAATAGTTATTACTATAGTTATTATAGTTATTACAATAGAAAATATTTAATTACTTTTCCCGATCTGAAAATTAAATTTATTGTGGATATCTGAAAATCTATCCCATAATATCCTCAATTGAAATAACTTCCATATCTGTTACCATTAAAAAGGAAATGCGCTTTATTGCTCCCTTCATATCGCTATCTTCCCCTCAAAACACTCCAGTTCGAGTGTTGCAAGCTCACAAATCCACGCGTCTAATTACGCGGTGTTGCCAGATAAGATAACATCACGGTAATGGTAGATTTTTCACTTATTAGTTTGTTAACGTGTGCCAACATTTATCGATAACAACATGCTACCGATTATTAATTTTGAGCTATCTTTTCCGGCCGCTATTATTTTTGTAGATAGGAAACTACATTACACTAGTTAGAGAGTGGGATCCACAAATTGATTAACGTGAAATTGTTTTTATTGACAATGCTTTCAGCTGTCTGAGTTTGGCGGCTTTAATTGTCATAACGAAATTAAGATATTGATTTAATCTTTTGACTTCTTGACAGAGGTTCCTTAGATATTTTTACACTAATCTTAATAAGAGTAAAAACCTTGTCAGTATTTCTGTAAATATTCGTGGTAGTTTGTATATTAATCGTAAAAGAAAAGTACATTATAGAAGCTAGTTAAAATGACAACACAAACATTAATGACAGAGTTCTAACGATCTGACATTATACAGAGTTAATTTTAAAACACCAGCAACCTCGCAGGACCAGATAGCTGACCCCATACGGAACAACTTTTGTTCTACGAGTTTGGATATAACTCAATATATTTAAAAAAAAATGATTTAACAAATTATCAAAAGTCGTAGAACAAAAGTAGTAGCTTATAACCTTAGGAATCTACCCCTGCGAGGTTGCTGGTGTTTTAAAAATAACCCTGTATAGTAGTAATACATCAGTCAGCTTCTCTCAATCTATCTCTTTCATATTTTTATTATACTGAAGATATATAACCCATCAAAATATACACAATTAATGATTAAACCAAATTGAAAATCCGTGTCTCCGTCATAACTACAAAAACCACATTCTCAAAATAAGAGCAGCATTAGGGTTCCGCACGATAATTCAACGGGTGCGGGTCCGGGATGTCCGGAGCGAGACGAGCACGTGTCTCACATCCGGTCCGCCATCTTGGCACAGCCGCGCCCCCTGCATCCGGTGAACGCTCTCCGTTCCGTCACGCAACCCATTGACGGGGCGATGAGGTTGGCGGGAAATGTGAACGGTTTGTACTTTATTTGGAGATCAGTGATTCAGATCGAATTTAGTAGTAGAAATATGGGTATTATAATCGTAATAATGTTTTTTTATTATCGAAGTGTAAGTGCAGTTAGGGAAGCTTTATGAAAGTTATTGTTTTTGTTTGTCTAAACCATTATTATACTTTGCTTCCATATTTTTTTAGAGTCATAACTTACATAATATTTCCGAGACATTACATTTTCTGGCACTTGATAATTCACAGTAAACTACACTATATAGCGGCACTGTACCATTGCGCTAGTGACGTATGCACGCTCATAAAGTTTTGCCAAAACTGAAAATATTACGTATGGAAGACCAATTGCTGTTTTAATTAAATTTTAATATGATTATTATAGGAACCGCAATAGTGACGAACTGATGGAGCTATAATGACCCCGCTGTCCCGGCCCTAGAACCAACCCTCGAACCGATGATGATGACATCTTTTAATTCTCCCAAAATCATTAATCGGAGATGTCTCTGCCCTCTCTCTAGCGACCGTCCTGAGTCGAGGTTCGTAACCCACAATACAACACACGTTACAATATTGTTGTAAGTTTCTCCAATGACATCTTACGGTGCCGATCGTATATCCTTTCTAATTTCACTTAGGAAAGGTATATCTTTATATATATAATTCTTCTGTGAGTGTGTATGTCACTGAACTTCTCTTAAACGACTGGACCGATTTTGATGAAATTTTTTGTGTGTGTTCAAGGGGATCTGAGAATGGTTTAGATTCACAATTTTGTCCGCTGGACAATGTTTTTTCTATAAGCGCAGGTAAAAACGGATTGTTGTCGTTGCGAAGCTTGCCGTGATGACGGGTCGCCACGCTATACTAGACTGGACAGGGACAAGACAGGGACAGGACAGTGAGACAGGACAGTGAGACAGGACAGTGAGACAGGACAGTGAGACATGACAGTGAGACAGGACAGTGAGACAGGCAGTGGGACAGGACAGTGAGACAGGACAGTGAGACAGGACAGTGAGACAGGACAGTGAGACAGGACAGTGAGACAGGTCAGTGAGACAGGTCAGTGAGACAGGACAGTGAGACATGACAGTGAGACAGGACAGTGAGACAGGCAGTGGGACAGGACAGTGAGACAGGACAGTGAGACAGGACAGTGAGACAGGACAGTGAGACAGGACAGTGAGAAAAGACAGTGAGACAGGACAGTGAGACAGGACAGTGAGACAGGACAGTGAGACAGGCCAGTGAGACAGGACAGTGAGACAGGACAGTGAGACAGGACAGTGAGACAGGACAGTAAGACAGGACAGTGAGACAGGACAGTGAGACAGGACAGTGAGACAGGACAGTGAGACAGGACAGAGAGACAGGACAGTGAGACAGGACAGGGACAGGACAGGACAGGACAGGGACAGGACGGGGACAGGACGGGGATGGGACGGGGACAGGACGGGGACAGGACTGGGACAGAACGGGGACAGGACGGGGACGGGACGGGGACGGGACGTGGACGGGACGGGGACGGGACGGGGACAGGACGGGGACGCGACTGTCCCATCGGAGGGAGGTGGAAAACGACCTGACTTAGGTCGTCGAAGTCAATTAAATGTTCAATGGGCTACCTCAAGTGCAATGGCGCAGTACCTCACTTAATTGCATTGAATGTAAATAAAACATTTGTATTAAGTTTTGACCACATTTTACACAAATATATTATGTAGGTGATACGAAGTTCACCGGGTCATCTAGTTCCCCATAAAATTGTGGTAATTTCTTACCCGAGATTCGAAGTACATTATATACGTTGCCTATTTAGAACTATCTTATTTTAAAAGTAAGATAATAGAAAAAACTATCATCTTAATCTTTCAAACTTCGTGGCCCATCCCGACACATTTCCCCTACCACTCAATCAAGCGCGCAAACGTATACTCTATATTGACAGCGAAAGGGTTCAAATTACAATAGCCGTGTCACGTTCGGGAATTTTTGCCTTAAAGGGGAGAGAGGACTCAGTTTCCCGATACCTAAATACTTTTTCTTATATTTTATTGATAGTTTTATGTGTAATTGTGTTGATGTGCGATGTTCCTTTTCCTGTTAGATGTTACATATCGTTTGTTATGCTAACGTTACGACTGTGTTATTTTAAATGCATGTTTAAGAATAAAGACCAGTTTATCGTCAGCTATAGTTCAGCGGGGAGTGGTACGGACTGTCGAGACGAAAGTCCCAGGTCAAAACCTCTGACTTCTAAGTTACGTGTATACTAATTGATAATTTTCGCTTGCTTTAACGGTGATGGAAACAGGTGTACAAAGGTGTATCCCTATACCCGCCCCAACTAACAATCAATTATATCACAAGCCCTCGGAAGAACACTGGCTGATTCTGGAACGCAAGCACACAAGGTGTGTGGGTCACTATGGCAGGTTTTAACACCATGTGTACGGTGGTAAATCAATATCAACATCAATCCATTTTATTCTCAACATTATCAATTAATTAATCAATCAATTAATTGTTAACCATGTGGTGTAAGCTACTAATTGTAAGTTAGGGTTACCTGTTTACGGGGGAATACTGGATTTTACAACGTATGTATTTTATGCTCATTTAGTGTATCTCCTTCTGGTGACTCTAAAATAAATAAAAAAGATGGCGCGTAACGGAAAAATGTGACGGTAATTTTTTTTCCAACGCCGTTAAGAAGTTACTCTTCAATAAAATAAATAAACGTTTATACAGGGAACTACTCACCTGTTTATACTCGACACTGAAGGCACATTATCCTGGCTGCAGATGCCCTCGCTGAGCAGTCTGTCGCGGATCTCCCACGCGAACATGGTGGGGTTCTCGCGCTTGTACGCCGCGATCGCATCCACCACGGGTGGTGTTGCCACTTTGGGTTTCGACCCGCCGATGACTCCCGCCTTGAAGCTGCCGGTCTCGTAGTACCTGGGAAGAGAGATTGAAATGAAATGAAGTAGTTTAAAACCATAAACCATTTAAACCATTCAGGTGAGCCACTTGCTCGTTTGCCGATCTGTTATTAAAAAAAAATGGCTAAACTATACCGACTAGAACCTCAATACAGTAATAGGTTTTTAATTAAATTCTCCATATCTATTTTTTACACATATATATCTTAAAATTTATATAATAAATGGAAAATTTTGGTCACATAAAGAGAAATAGTAAATATGAACTCCTTTAACTAATCTTTAAAGGGCAGGAGACCCGGTCGTAGGACATTATGGCTTAAAAATTTTCGACCATGGTTCAACATGAGTCCAAGATCATTGTTTCGAGCAGCAGCTTCCAATATTAAGATAGCCTGTACAATCGGTGACCTCCGATAGGAGATGGAGTGCCATCAAATGAGTGCAAAGAAGTAGAAGGTATCCTACAAAACCGTCTAGGCGGTTGGACGGCTTGCTTTACGACCTCTCGTGTACAAAACGAAGGTAAATTTTAATAAGTCAAAAACAATCTTTTATTAATCACTAAAACACCTAACACATATTACAAATCGCACCGTATACATCGCACCATATTGCGACGTTGGAAATCGTCCATCTCTATTCCCAAATTGACCATAAAGTGGCCCCTCTCTAGCACAGCAACCAGACAATACCGCCCCATACCCACGGGACGTGGCATTACATTGACGAAAATTAAATTCACAATAAAATAATGGAGGTGTATTATGACAATTCGATTAGGCACACCCCTTCTGCCTGCCCTTTAAAACATCGGACTGGTGATTTATTTCTGCTACTTTTTCGCTTTGCTAACCAGTTTTTTTGATTGGATTTATGTTAATTGAAATGTGTGTGGAGTTATGCGCTTGAATTTTATAGGACTTTTTTTATTTGATTGGATGACGAGACGAGTAAGGCGCTCGCCTGATATCAAGCACCACGCCGCCGGCCCATAAACACCACACAGAACTTTGAATCACAAAGTACTGCATGGCACTGAACTGCGCTCGTCACCCCGAGACATAAGATTTTAAGTCTCATAATGCCCAGTAATTTCACTGGCTTCAATATCCTTCGAACCGAAACACAACAGTGCTTTCACACTGATGCTTGGCGGCTGAAATAGATAAAGTCAGGCGGTCTCTCGCATACGAAGGACCAAAAAAAAATAAACAACAACAAAAAAACAGAAAAAAACAATTAAAAAAAAAAAACAACCTTTGCCGTACAAGTAAAAAAAATTGGCGACCACTTACTTCACAATATCATATTAGATCATGGCACATCAATTGAAAGTAAAATCTTAAGCGAATTAAGACCGCACTCAGTGGATTTAGCGTTAGGGCGCGTGCGAGTAGAGTGTTTTGTGGAATTATTCACAAACGCACGCGGGATAAGTCAATTACGATTGTGATCACACCCTAAGTGATGCTGTATGGATGTACTGTCGTCATCATACGGCAATTAAATATTATATTTTTTTTGTAGTAACATTGGGAGAAGCTGATAGAAGGTCAAGCCCAGTGGAAGAGTAAAGTGGAGGCCTTTGCCCAACGTTTGGAGACATTAAAGGCTATTAAAAAAAGAAAAAAAACAATATTTACTACTTTTTCTTTCTTTCTAGCACTATCCTGACTTAGAAGCACGGTCCGGTTTTCTACTTAAATACTACCACTTCCCCGATCTTGTACATTCTCCGTAGTGTGATCCTTTTTAATAACTATGTTGATGACATTCCATTATCTAAGTATATTTGATTTTATAAAATATCTTTTCCTGTGATTATGCATTAAATAATATGGAAATTCGCTCGCTCTCAATCATATTATAGGGCGTAAACACCGTTAATGAACAGTAGGTGCGATAGCACTTTTGCAGCTCTGTTAGATCTTCTTCTTTTTTTATATATAAAAATCAATTGCTGTTCGTTAGTCTCTCAAAAACTCTTAAACGGTTGGATAGATTGTGTTTTTTTTTATTGTATGCTATAAAGCATTCACTCAAGTCCCTGGATGGTTTAGATTCACAATTGGACCCGGTAGATGCCGCTGGATTCGGGTTTAAAGTACTTTTTTTCAGATCTTTCGCATATCACCCCCACCCCCTAAATATTAGAACCATAATATTTAATTATATGTTGCGAGACAGCTAGTTAATTCTACCCACCCCGTGACCACGAAGGCTGAAAAGCTTTCGAAACGTCGGGACCAAAATTAAAATAAAAAAACCGCGATAAAATCCGTTTAAATTAGTTTTATTTCAATAGTTAATCCTATATTTAATATTTTATTCACTTTCGCACCTGACTATACCCGGGAGCTCACAACAAGGGCGCTCGTGTCGTGGGGAGTCCTTCGGGAATTCCGCCAACATTATCGTAATGCAGTCCGTGGAGGGTTCCACCTATGTTTTAGGGTTAGGTGACGAGAAAATAAATATATTGTTTTCATTTAAAGTCGTTTCTGTGCTGATACTACGCGTGATTTGCGTTACTTTTGGATTGATTGAAATATTTTATTTTTAGTTTATACTAGAAATTTTCGCCTCCGTGGCGCGGTGAGCGAATAACCGGTTGAGAAGTGAGTGCCCGGGGTTCAATCCCCGCACCGAGACAAATGTTTTTGTGATCATTGAACTTTTCTTTCGGGACTAGTTGTACTATCCTACTACTATTCTTTTCCTCCACTAGTCTTGTTTATACCGATGTAAACTACAATATCTATTTATCTATATATCCGGAAGCCCAAATCCCCTCCCCTTCCCAATCCCTAATTATCCCTTTCCTTTAAGGTCGGCAACGCGCCCATCATTCTTCTGGTGGTGGGCTTACATGGGCGGTGGAGATCACTTACCATCAGGTGACCCACTTGCTCGATTGCCGGACTATGCTATAAAAAAAAAAATATCTTGTCGTGCAGCTTTTATTCATGATTAGTAATGTACCATCATGTCACCATCGACCAAAAACAGAGAGTCAAGCCCGCACGTAATAGAAAACTCAATAAGCTCGTAAGCCCCCGCTAATCTGTCGTAAGCTCGTTTGTAAGCTCCGATAAGCGCATTAAGCGGCCCGGGTTACACGCGTTATCTCGATCGCCGACATGTGACGATATTCCACACTTGTGGACAATTTATTTCGCTTTTTTTATTGGAAACTAGCGGCTGGGTAAAAATATAATGATTGCTTATGTTTACGCGAATATTACTCATTGAAATAAAACTAACCGTAGTCCACCCAGTGATCACAAAGGCTGAAAAGTCTTCGAAACGTCGGGATCAAAATTAATAAAAATCCGCGATAAAATCCGTTCAAATTAGTTTTATTTCAATGAGTAAAAATATGTTTGTTACGACATCACATTACAAATATTTGAATATTTCGACTTTTCTCTACTATAATATGTATGTATTATACATATAAACCTTCCTCATGAATCACTCTTATCTATTGCTGAAATCTGCATTACAATCCGTTGAATAGTTAAAAAGATCTAAATGAACAGATAGCGGAAGCGACTTCATTTTATACTATGTAAAGAAGGTTATCAATGAGTGTGTGCGTGTGTATATTATTTGATATGTGTAGAAAAGAGTGTTTAATCTTCATATTTGATTCAGATTGCTTCGATGGCATAGTTGTATTGCATACACGGTACGACTGCCGTTTTTTTTTATAGCATAGACCAGTAAACGAGGAAGTGGGTCACCTGATGGCAAGTGATCTCCTCTGCCCATGTACGCCAATATTACTAAAAGAATCATAGGCGAGTTGCCGACCTTAAAAGGAAGGGATAATTGAGGGATTGGGAGGGGATTTGGGCCTCCAGATATCTCAATCACCGTACGAAACGCAGGAGCAAGCACCGGCTTGCTGCTGCGTTTACGTCGGTTTTCTGTGAGACAATGGTAACAACCCGGTCGACCAGTTGAATCGGCTATTCACGATGTAGACAAAACTGTCTACAGCGTAACTACCTCTTAGTATCTTTAAAGGAAGGAATGAAAAATTGTGAAATATTCAACCAATTTCAATGGCAATATAAAACAATGATAAATTATGTCACCTAGAATTTTGGTACATACTCTTTTATTATACGCAAACAACAACAAATCTGCAATTACAAGAACATTTTCTATCATAAACTGGTACCAAAACAATTCAGTCGTCTCATTTGTGTCGTAGACGAAACTGGTGAAGCTGGTGGTAGGATATTCATATCCGCCCGGATAGCGACCGCCGTACACATGGTAATAAAATCTGCCATAGTGATCCACAAGCCTTTTGTGGATCGCGTTCCAGCATCAGATAGTGTATAATAGATATATAGACTGGTTCTCCCGAGGGCCTCGCGACATGACTTGATGGTTGATTGTGGCGGGTATAAGGGTACATCTTGTATAAGGGTATATCATCGGTCACCCGCCTGTCTTGTCGCAGGCCTCTCCATTTGCTAAGAGGGAAGAAGCATTTATACAGGCTGGCATGACTATTGACCACCGATAAACTCATTGTTGGTTGGTCGTCGCTGGTTCTTTGGATTGCACTACGCTTACCATCAGGTGTAGTGCAGTCACTTTGCCGTACTCGGATAAAAATATATCCTATCCGGAACACCGCCGCCTAGACGATTCTAGACTAATATGACACACAAGTACAGACATACAACACACGATCATACGGAAGTGTTGCTCGGTCACGCTTTCTGAGCGCGGCCCGCTCGGTACTTATACGCATCGTAATAATATCAGATTAATTGTAACACGGACGGGACACGAAGCGAATGTTGTACTTCAAGGCTTGACACTGTTGCTTTGCGGCAGAAATAGACAAAGCGGTGGTACCAACCCAGACGGCCTCGCATACGAAGGATTTACCACCTTGAACATTCAAACTCGTGAGTCTGTCAATCCGCATTACGGATTTATCCTTGAACGGATTTCAAATTATATTCGAGATCATAATTGACAGCCTCCGTGGCGCAGTGGGCGAGTAGCCGGCTATGAAGCGAGTAGCCGCAGGTTCGATTCCCGCACCGAAACAAATGATCCACAAATTTTATGCAATATGGCCACGAATTATGTGGTTGAATGTATCTTATAACCAAAGTGATCTTCATCTCTGTAAATCATTTTTTTATCCAATTGAATGACGAGACGAGAAAGTCGCTCGCATGATGTTAAACACCACGCATGCCCATAAACAATGAGTGGTAGAGCCAAGCTGTAGACAGTTTTAAATTTGTCTATAGCATAAATGGGCCGGCTCGACCAGCCCGTTACCACTGTCTCACAGAATACCAACGTAAAGTAGCGGCTTGCTGCAGCATTTCGTACGGTGAGTGAGATATCCGGAGGCCCAAATCCCCCTCCCGTTCCCAATCCCCAATTATCCCTTTCCTTTAAAATATGTATATATTGTAATCCTATTAAGAGGCCGGCACCATCTCTGGTTCAATAAAAAGCACCTCTCAATACAATATTTTATTAATTTATAGTTCAAGACATCTAAAACACCATCACAAATCGTTCGTCATATCAAAACAAATGCACAAACGGACGGCACAACAAAACAAAAGCGGCAATGGCGCCGGCCGCCGGTGGATAAATTGAAAATCAAAAGCGAGCGTTCCTATTTAGGCGAGTGATGTCCGCGCGGGTCCCGCGGGACCGTGCGGATCGACGACGGGCCCCGGGAACGCGGGATACGTGAAAAATACCAAACCTCTGCGGGATTTTGAGCTGTTGATTTTGTGTTGATTAAACTGTCAAATATGTTGGCGAATGATTTATGATTAGAAGAAAGTCTCGAGAACCATCTTGATACTCTTAACTAGAACCCCTCTGCCACTATCTCTCAGCTATCAAACTCTCGTGCTATATGACACAATTTTATTTATTTTATTTTTATATTAAATAGATCTACAGCTAGATTACAAAATAGATATCAGAGTAGTACAACAGAATAAGCTATTTACTTCTAAACAGTCAGTCTAACCTCCTTTCGTTCTGCCTTTCTTCTTCGGGTCGTCATCAGTAGGTCATCTGCCAGTAAGGTACACGACACATCTCCTGACCTTTTAAACCCTTGCAGATTTTTTGTTAATTTACCCTACTCCTTCTTGCCCTTGTCCCGATTTCCATATCCTCCTAGTCCGTAAATCCCTTCATTTAAGGATGCCCCTTTTCCCATGCTTGTTGGTGTGCCTTTTCCTACCAGCCTATAGCACGGCGGTTATTCCAAAGTTCCCTTAATTTTTAATTTTAAGTTAGTCTTATTAATGACAAATGTTCCGTACTTGACCTGTCATAAGCGCTTTCTTAGCCTACATGATTAATAAAGATTTTGATTTGATTTTGAACCTAGAAGACAAGCCTGTCGCCATATCGTGAGTAAATTTCAATCCCGGTCTCATAAATGATTTGTTTGAACTGTAAATATAACTCAAATATCAATTGTTATTAGCTGTGTTGAATTTGACACCAAACAGTTCCTCGTCTTAAGTACAACAGAGGCGAACCATATTATAGTTCCTCGTCTTAAATACCACAGAGGAGATGAATGTTAAACGAGTAATCGATATTTTAAAGACCCCGGACAATCCCATCGTTGAATACATCCCCGCATCACTACAGGTCAGTTTCCAATTTAAAATGAACAATAGTGTTTGAGCGGGCCGGCAGCTTTTATTGTCATTGTGCAATATATTGAATCGCATTTTCCTATACGAATAAAAAAAGGCATTTTCGAGAGACAGCGAAAATATAGGTTTCGAATAACGCTATATTATTTTAAGTCAGTTTAGAGTCACGCTGGAGACAGTTTTGGCTACAGCATGAACAGGCCAGCTCGATTGACTCTCATTGCTAGGCACGGGCGTCCTCTAGTAATGAAGTCAGGCTGTAGTCCACCATGCCTAAACCAAGTTGGTAGGCTTCACATACCTTCGAAATTCTCGTGAAAACCTCTCAAATTTATAGGCTTTTGCATTAGTAACAATATTTAATAAAACTCAATTATATGGAAGTCGCTTATCTGATGGTAAAGGCCACCAAGCCTCTCCTTAAAAAACACTACTCAGAAATGAATGTCACTGCACCCGTAATTCCGAGACGTAAGATGTTAAGTCTAATAATGCCTAGTCCTTCAAACTAAAACACAAATGCTTACTTACTGCTTAAAGGCAGAAAGAGACAATGCGTTTGTACCAACCCAGATGCCATTAAAGTGTATGCTGGCATTGCAAATTCTAGACAGATAAGAGTCTTTTTCTTTTCTAAACAAAAGTATCATATATTTAACCAGACAACATAATGCGCTTCTAGTTAGTGCGGTCTGGTTAACAGCTCGGCATACAGTTAAACATCGGCTAACCGCAAACCAAACGCATTTATCGCACAAGATTTGTTGCATGATATTAACTCATTAACTTTAACTTGTTCCGGTTGTTTATTTAAATCCTCGAAATATATTATGAGATATTATGACTAGGATATTGTTTTAACCTCTGATAAAAAAGGGTTGTGTTATGAGTTTGAAACCTCTGTCTGTTGTTGTATAAAGGGCAAATTTAGGAAGTACTATATGAAAATGAAACATGTTTATTAAAACACAAGAGTGATACAAAAACATTTACGAGCGGTTCTGAAATTCGGTGGAGCCTGTGCCTTGAGAAACCAAGTAAAATAGTGAAATACCTAGTTTGGTATATAATAACGTTATGACGGTGGTCACCATAAACATGCCGGCCTATATAAATGCTTCAACAAGTCGAGAGTGACAGGACAGGCAAATAATCGATGTAGGCACAGTGATGCAAAGATGTACTCCAATACCCGGCTCAACCAACCATCAAGTCATATTGGAAGAACCGGATATACACTCGCTGATCCTGGAACGCGATTCATACAAGATGTGTGGGTCACCATGGCAGGTTTTAACACCATGTGTACGGTGGTCGCTCTACGGGCAGATATGAATATCCTACCACCAGCAAAACTTAGAAACGACATTTTTTTTTTTTTTTTTTTTTTATCCTGGCTCAGCAAAGTGACTACGCTACACCTGATGGTAAGTGTAGCGCAATCCAAGAATATTGTCGACCAATGATAAACAATGTGTCCATCATTGGTCGGCAAGATCATGCCGGCCTGCCAAAGGGCCAAGGGGGAGGGGAAGGAAAAAGGGATGGGAAAAGGGTGAGGATCAGGGGGCCAGCCCCCTGGGGAGAACCGGATATACACTGGCTGACCCTGGAACGCGACCCACACAAGGTGGGCCACTATGGCAGGTTTTAGCACCAGTGTACGGTGGTCGCTATCCGGTCGGATACAAGTATCCTCCCACCAGCATTTACTTAGAAACTTAGAAATCAGCCTTATTTTAAAACAAAAATGTTATTTTAATATAATGTTAATGTTAATATAATGTTATTTTAATAAATAAAATGTAAGTACCATTCTCAAATTCAAATTGTTATAAAGCAATTTCGTATATGTCACGAAAATAATAATTCATTTCGAAATAAGCTTTAGTCATTAAATTTAACGAACGTATAATGGCATCATCATTTAACAAAAACTCTTTTAGCTAAAAGTAGATTAACGTCGTGCACAATTTAATAGAATTTTAAGTGGTTCTGTATACTTGAATTTTACAAATACTTTTTAATATATTATCATCCCCGTGAAATAGATGGCTGGTTATAAAAACTACAGGCCAAATATTATTGTAACATGTGTTAAAAAGCATGCACCGACCCTGTTACAAGTGGGAGGTGGAAGAAAAAGAAGAAGATTTAATGTATTTTTATAAATAGTTTGCAACGTCATGAGTTAACTCCAGCTCAGATTTTGATAACATTTCTAATTTAATTATAATTATACTTATCTTACTTAAATTTGTTTTTACAAAGGAGATGGCGCTTCACGGGATGCCGAAATACTGGCGTAAAAAGATGCAATAGAAGAGAATTGAAAGAGGAATGAGATACATTACCTAGCAGTCGGAAAAAACGGCATGGAAAAAACTTTGAACAACTATATCTATATTTCAATTCTGGAGAGCAGTCATCGTAGATGGCCTAAAAGTTGTATCACCAGTAAACCTGTCACATGCTCATACCAACATATGGTTAGCGAATCTCGCCAACGGTACCCTACGTCTACAAAATGGTGGAACGAATGGCAATGACATAAGTGTGAGACGGTTGGCGCGTGCGGCTCGGCGGCGCGGCGCGGGCGCATGGCGCGTAACGACCCACACTTACCGTTCGTGTATAATGCTTTGTTCCCGATCTAGTGCTTCTACGGATGTCTAGTCTCGATAAAATGGGGTGGAATGTGTTGTAGAAAAAGTATAGAGGTATATAAGTTTTCTCTCTTATGTCAACGACAGATCAATTGATATCATTTGAAATAGTTGTAGCTTGAAGTAGATGAACTATGATTGTCTTAATGATTTTTTACGTTTACGCGAATGTTACTCATTGAAATAAAACTAATTTAGTGGAGGGAGTCCCTCCCGTGACCACGAAAGCTGAAAAGTCTTCGAAACTTCGGGATCAAAATAAATAAAAAACCGCGATAAAATCCGTTTAAATTAGTTTTATTTCTATGATTGTCTTCCCTTCGGCATTTTTAACTGCTAACTCAGAGATATATTTTTATAGCATTTACCGACAAACGAGCAAGTGGGTCACCTGATGATAAGTGATCTCCACCGCCCATGTACGCTCACAATATTAGAAGAATCATAGGTACGTTGCTGACATTCAAGGGAAGGGATAATTAAGGGATTGGTAAGGGAAGGGGGATTTGGGCCTGGACATCTCACTCACCGTACGAAACGCAGCAGCGAGCCGCTACTTTACGTCGGTTTTCTGTGAGACAGTGGTAACGACCCGGTCGAGCCAGCCCATTTGTGCTGTAGACAAAACTGTCTACAGCGTAGCTCTACCACTGATTAAAATAACAAGTGTGGACGGTATATATCCCACTACAACAGTGCCAAGATGATCTAGATCAGCATAATGACAAACAGTAAATTGCTTGGAGCTGATCTTAATCCAGAACCTCACCTAGAGAAACGTCAGTCAAAAAAACACAGAATATAATAGAATATCAACTAACCTAGATAGTATTTTGGAGACACAGCCGTGGGAGACTCGTAACTGTCTGCTGATGTCACAAGGCCTGACCCCACTGTGGGCCAGCTCCACTATCCGCTGCCGAACCACGTCGGGCAACGGCCTGCCGTTCACGAACACTCCTCCGAGTTGGTTCACTCCGCCGTGGCCTGTGGAAAAAGACACATTGTAGAATCTTGTCATTTTTTTATTAACTTGAATGGTGAATCTAGTAGGTTAATCGCCGCCATGCCTGCCCACAAACAGATGAAACACCACACATTTTTGCTGATGGTAGAAGATTCATAACCACCCGGATAGCGACCACCGTATACATGGTGTGGAATGGAGGCCACGTACTGGCAAGCGCAGCGTTGGACGTCCACCTACAAGGTGGACAGATGACCTGATAAAGATCGCAGGAAGTCGCTGGATGCAGGCCGCTTCCAACAGGTCGGTCTGGAAATCTTTGGGAGAGGCCTATGTTCAGCAGTGGACGTCTTGTGGCTGATGATGATGATGATGATGTATACATGGTGTTAAAACCTGCCATAGTGATTCATACACCTTTTGTGGATCGCGTTCCAGCATCAGCCAGTGTATATCCGGTTCTCCCGAGGGGCTTGCGACATGATTTAATGCTTGGTTGGGGCGTGTATAGGGGTACATCCTTATAGTACTTTCTGCATAGGCATCCTGCATCGGTCATCCGCCTGTCCTGTCGCAGGCCCCTTGATTTGCTTCTTCTCTCTCCGAAGAGGGAAGAAGCATTTATACAGGCCGGCATGATTCTGGTGACCACCGATAAACTCATTGTTTGCTAGTATTTTGGACTGCACTACACTTACCATCAGGTGTAGTGGAGTCACTTTGCCATACACGGATAAAAAAAACCATAGCTATTCATGTGAACAAATGGAAGTTGCAAGCTATTACATAAAATTTATCTTTAACAAGCTCCTTCAAGTAACTACAAAAACTATTTCACCAGCCAATTCTATCTAATAAATCGTTACACTCATAACAGTATAATTTAATTTCAGCTAAAAAATGCCTCATATGGATGACATGACCAGAAATCTTGGCACGCATACTGATGAAGTTGCGAGGGGGTTAAAGTCCGTAAGTCCGGCCGTGAACCGGGAATGGGCCGGCAGGACGCGCGCGATCGTTCCGGCGCGCAACCGACCACGACGGCGCGATCGATGGACCCGGGTAACCGGAACATGTAACCCGGATAACTTCGGTGCGATGTGTGTTGAAAGGGCCGGCAGGTTTTAGATCTGTGATGTAGGTGGTTGAAATATATAGGGTCAAAACTGTACGATTCTAATGAATTAAATACGGTCGAAAAGAAGTAAACGAGGATTGTAAAACTAGAATCCAATAGCCATACTTGTTCCAGAAATGTACTTTTTTTATAGCATAGACCGGCAAACGAGCAAGTGAGTTACCTGATATGATCTCCACCACTCATGTACGCCTACAATACTAGAACAATCATATGCGCGTTGCCGACCTTTGGAAGGGATATTAAGGGATTGGGAAAGGAAGGGCGAATCGGGCCCTGGATATCTCATTCACCGTACGAAATGCAATACCAAGCCGCTACTTTACGTTGGTTTTCTGTGAGACAGCAGTAACGACCCGGTCGGCCCATTCATGCTGTAGACAAAACTGTACAGCGTGACTCTACTACTCTTAAAAGTTGTTATTCTTATTACAAACGAAACAGATTTCTTTGAAATAATAACAAACTGATTGCCTCGGTAGCTCACGCGGCACGACTGCTATGCTGAGCTCTCAAGTTCGATCCCCGGGTCATGTAAGAGTGATATTGGGTTTTCCTATCACGAAATGTTTAGTATCAGCCCGGAGTCTGGAATTTATGCCCGGTATAGTTAAAGGCTCGCTCATGACACGTCATAAGCTTTGCGAAATGTGAGTGCTGTTGCATTTTCGACATATCTTGTGATAAAGGCGTGAAGTTATATTATGTAATAATTTTTATAACTATATCTACATAAATTTCAAATATGTTAGTGAACTTTTGGCGCTTGCAAAGAATGTCGGTGTAATCGAATCGAAGCATTCGTAGTTTTTTTTATTTGATTGAATGACGAGGCGAGTAAGACGCTCGCCTAATGGTAAGCGCCACGCCTGCCCATAAAAAGAAGCAACACCACACAGAACTTTGAATTACAAAGCACTGCATGGCACATGGCGCTTACCATCAAGCGAGCGCCTTGCTCGTCTTGTCGTTCAATGAAATAAAAAAAATCATACCACATTTCATCTCTTGGAGGATTCATTGGATCTGCCTAAGGAGTGAAATTTACAAAAATCCTTAGTGGATGCTTACAACATAAAAGGCATCAATTGCCAAAATGTCAAGTTTGTAGCCCCAGCGGTTTAAGCTCTGCATTGATAAATCAATCAGCATAAGTAGTCATATACGTATTGAAGAAAAGAAAAAATCTATTATCCGTTAGATTTTACTATCTTTAAATAACAAAAAAAAAACATAAACGCAATCTAAGATAGTAAACCCAAACAGCCGGATAAAAAGGCATCATCCGTGTAACTCAAACACTTTCTAGTCAGCGTTGCCCGGGTAGGGACTCTTCTGCACCCTCCCCCCCTCCCGCTCCCCCCACCCGGGTCACGGTGGGGGAGGGCGCACGAGGCGTGACGCCCGCATCGATCGGTCACGCCCCGGCTGCCCGGGTAGGGATCGATACCCGGTCAAAGACGGTTGTTTGTTTTCATTTTTGGATTATAGTTTGGTTAGTTGATAATGGAATTACATTGATGGATATCGGGCGTTCTTATTACTCGTATCGTAGTCTGGGTGTTGTGAGACCGAAAGTCTCTCGTAGGTCCTGATACTCACGACTCAAGACTCGTATCCTACTGTGGGGTCAGGGCTATGTGTGACTGTTGGGTGTCATTTATTTATTTGAGATGAGCTGTGGTAAGTCCCCCGTATGCTAGGAGCCGTCTGGGTAGTTTTTTTTTATTTACCTGAACTATACTGGTCAGGGCTATATGTGACTGATGGGTGTGATTTATTTATTTATTTGAGATGAGCTGTGGTAAGTCCCTTGTATGCCAGAGGCCGTCTAGGCAGTTTTTTTAAATTACCTGAACGAAACTAGCAGGTCGTTTGCCTGATGTCAAGCGCCACGCCTGACCAGAAACAGAAGTACACTACACATAACTTTGAACTGTAAAGCAGTCATGGCATAAAACTATAAAGAAAAAATTATAATAAGGCGCTTTCCTGAAAAATTGTGACGATGTTTATAATAATGCCGGCCTATTTATACAATCCCAAAATTTTACTAACAGTTATCAGTCTGCGCAAGTCTGTTGAATTCATCATTCACGCATCGGTCTAGCGGCTGCCAAGTTAGGGTGAGATCCAATAAGCTCCCGGGTTCAACTCTTGGGCGATCACAAGATATTGTTTGTTTAATTTAAAAAAATCACACGCTCGGGATTTGTGCCCGGTATGGCCATGATCATCATGTATCAAAAAAAAGAAACTTAAGTGAACCAGTTGCACCTCTACCTACATCTTTGGAAATACGGTCGTGAGCTTATGTGTACGTCTGAATGTTTGAGTTTATTGTCGCCTTTGGATACTTGCAATACAAAAGGCTTTATGGCTCTTATCATATTCGACTTTTTGATTCAATATTTTCAGTTATATCTTCATTTCAATTCTCTCAATTATATTTTCCCAGTCATACTAATCTTATTCCACCTCCCTCTATCCCACTCGAAGTGGGATCGGCGCAACATGCTTTTAAACACATATTGTTACAGAAACATTTGGCTTGTAGTTTTTATGACCAGCCGCCTGTCTGACGACAACCTTTTTCGAAGAAAATAAACCATTACTTAATAATTAAAATTCAAAATCTAAATCCATAACAGTTATTATACATTTAGATTTTGTCAATGAGCAAGTTTAGAAGGCTGGTTCGCTATAGAAGAACGGGAAAGAAACTCTAGCGTTGTTCCACTACTTTATAATAATAAAAGAGATGGATCTCATTACACTAATTAATACAATTATTATTGGGAGTATAGAAAGTTTACAATGTACACTTGGAATTAGGGCAGTTGCAATTTTCGTTTAATCCGAGCACGTCAAAGCGACAGCAATATACCTGTTGGTAAGCGTAATGCAGTCCAAAAAATCCAGCGACCATACACCGATACTGGCTGATGTTGGAACGCGATCCACACAAGATGTGTTGGTCACTATGGCAGGTTTTAACACCATGTGTACGGTGGTCGCTATCCAGGCGGATATGAATATCCTACCACCAGCTTTGTATTTGGGATGAGAACAATTTACACTACCAGAAGGATCTTTCTGAAATGTGTGATATAAATTTCTTTTGCATCTTATCATTAAAGAACGTCGTTTCTGATCAAACATCTTTACATAGTATAAAATTAAGTGGCTTCCGCTGTCTGCTCGCTTAAATCTTTCAAATTATTCAACGGATTTTAATGCAGTTTTCAGAAATATATAGAATGATTCATGAGGAAGGTTTATATGTATATCACCTTATGATCTATGGGAGCAGGGCAGTAACATGCAGGTGAAACCGCGAGGGACAGCTAGTAATATCAATAGGTACATGTTGTTATTCTAACAATAAATGCTCTTTCTTTCTCTCTGATGTCAAAAAGTCTAGATCCATAAATGAATAAGTGAATGCTGTTTTTAAATAGGATGACAATAACTTAACCAAGTTTCCGAAACTATTGATGTGTTTTCGTGTACTCTGAGGGAATTCGCAAAGATATCACTGTTTGTAATATGTTACAAATGTATTCATTTAAAATAAAAATATAGCATAGCATAGCATAGCATATAAGGATAACTCTACTGTATTAGGGCTCAACCTGTAAAGGTAGTGGTTATGTGAATAAATAAATAAATAAAATAAATTTTAAATTACAAATAAATATTCTAAGGGTCTTAATCCACTCAAAATGTTGAAAGCTGTTTCTACACAAACTGCTCACGTTAATAAGAAAAAAGAAAAAACGATCATAGTGCCCTTGTTTTGGGTAGTAATTAAGCTTAATAGGGGACAAGATGGCGGACCGGAAACCGGGGACTCGGATCCGGTACAGTCAGAACCGAAAACCACTGTTATTGTTTGATTTTACTTCATCTATATAAATAAAAAATGTCACAATGTAAATAAAAGGTGTTTTCAAACAGTGTATGTAAACAGAGTGAATTTTTGAATGACATAAAGGCTAGAAAATTGATACCAAATTAATTACATACCATTAAGTTTTTTTTAAAGCAGAGATCGGCAAACGAGCAAGTGGGTCACCTGATGGTAAGTGATCTCCACCGCCTATGTACACCCACAATACTAGAATAATCATAGGCGCGTTGCCGACCTTAAAGGGAAGTGACAATTAAGGGATTGGGAAGGGGAGGGAGATTTGGGCCTCTGGATATCTCACTCGCAAGCCGCTACTTTACGTTAGTTTTCTGTGAGATAGTCGTAACGAGTCGGTCGAGGCAGACCATTCATGCTATAGACAAAACTGTCTACAGCTTGGCTCTCCCACTCATAAGAGTGTGTCAAGTTTATTGATACTAGTGCAGAAAGCGCCCTAAAATATAACTGAAGGCAAAATTTCCACCATGCGATGTACAAATCTAGTCTTAGCAAAATCAAATACATGTCAAAACAAAGATCCGATTTTTATAAACTTGATGGAAATTTTAGTTTATAAAATCATCGCATTAATGTATCTGACTGTACCCACCTCACGGCACACCTCGGCAGGTGTCCTGCGTTACCTTTTTCTATTTTCCTCTTCCAAATACTTTGTAACTTCGGAGGAAAATATGCCTTTTCACTTAATGACTTGATACCCTAATTTTCCTTTGAAAGTGGGAGAGGCTTTTGGTTTCTCTTTTTTACGATTGTTTTTAGATTTAAGAAGGTGGTTTAGTTGATAATATTACTAACTGTGGGTTGCACTAAACGTCGGTTAGTGAAATGTATTTATTATTTGTGTAACAATAAGACGTTACAAGTTTAATGTGACATTGGTTTTTTATTTATTTATCTATTTAAACTGTATATACAAAAACATGTATAAAAGCGGACTTAATGCCAGGGGCATTTTCTAACAGTCAACCTACGGGTGATGCAGAGACAATGTGGGTGTCTTCACTTTTATCAAAATGTTAAAGTCTGCAAAATATTGTTTACCGATAAACTCATTGTTTGTCGTTGGTCGCTGGTTTTTTAGACTGCACTACTCTTACCATGAGGTGTATTGCAGCCACTTTGCCGTGCTCGGATAAAAAACACACTTTTATCTAAGACCACAGTACAGCAATCATACCACGAGTGTATTACAACTGTGCCACCGAGGCATTCTTTCACATTACCCCCTCTAATACGTTACTCCAATGCTTTTTTACCGCTTTATCCCACATACTTATTAAAAATTAGAGTCAAACATAGCCATTAAAATTTGTCTTTTTATTGTACAATAAAACACTAAAATTATAGTATACAGACAGTGTTTGAGAGGGGTCGGCGTATCCGGTACCGCTTCCTCTGTGAGGGAATTTTAGATTTTTCCTCACTGTACGCATATTAAATCATTGTTATTTAACGTTTGGTGCTCAGCTATTACTGAGCATGATTTGACGATATAAACTTCCGTATACATAGCTTAGGGAGAAGTGGTAAGGTCTGTCGAGATGAAAGTCGGAGGTTCGAAACCAACTGCGAGAACGTGCACTTTGAATATCTTAGTTACTTGTGTATTAATTGTTAATTATCCCTCGCTTTTTAAAGCATAGACTCAACGGGCAAGTGGCATAGATCACGCCTGTTTCCTATAGGGGTAGATAGAGACAACGGATTTCCACCTGCTACGATCCTTACACACTGTTTGGCCTCTTTCACTCTCATTATATTCATGTACAATATCTAACGACAATTTAAATAAAACTAATTTAAACGGATTTTATAGCGGTTTATTTTACTTTTGGTCCCGACGTGACGTTTCGAAAGCTTTTCAGCCTTGGTGGTCACGGAGCGGTGGGTTTCAATGTGTGAAATCTAACGACTACTTATTTCGTAACGCGCTATTCTATATTGATGAGTAAGAGAAACCAAAATAGAAAGAAAGAAAGCATTTATTGGCAGGGTGTAAGGTGGTGGTACATTTATAATTTATGTATAAACATTTTTATAAGTAGTAAGCTGGGGGTAAGTACTGTTGTGTTTCGGTTTGAAGGATAATGAAGCCAGTAAAATTACTGGACATTCAGATTAACAACTTATATATCAGAGAGACGAACGCAGTCCAGTGTCATGTAATGCTTTTTAATTGAAAGTTCTATATGATGTCTCTGTTTATGGGCAGGCGAGCGAACTACTCGTTACGTCATTCAAGCTAGTAAAAAAACCACTCAGTCACGATAATTATTCAGGATTATTTAATAAAAACGCTTTAATAAACGCCAACATCCTGTACACGCGGATCGCCGAGCGTCATGCGCCGGCGCACTCCCCAGGTTCAAACCCGACGTGTCGACGATAACCTGTGACTTTCCCACTTGCACCCGTCCCCCCTGAACCCCACCTGACCCCCCCGGACGTGATTCATCGCGATACAACATTAAAATGTTAATAATGACATCCATGTGTCGGTATTTTATGGCGCGCTCCAATTAAATGGTGAACAAGTGAAAAAAAAAGTTTTATTGCGTATGGAAATAACTATACTAGGTAGGCCGTCTGGGTAGATACCACCGGTTTGTCCATTTTCGCCGCCAAGCAGCAATGCGTAAGTACTGTGTTCCGATTGAAGAACATTCGAGTCAGTGAAATCATTGTGCATTATACGACTTAACATTTCACGTCTCGAGGTGTCGAGTGCAGTCCAGTGCCATTCACGTAAGATGATTGCTATTCAGTCCGGACTAAATATTCATTAATTATGACAAAATATATGTGGTAATGGTAGGTTCAGCCAGTTTTGTTTACAGAATGAATGAGCCTGCTCAACAAGGTGGGGGAAACTCATGGTGCCATAGACCAACTAGACTGGTCGCATTGCTGAGGAGTTTCCTACAGGATAAGATAATTTCTACAGTACTGTAGATAAAACTGTCTACAGCGTGGCTCTACCAAGTTATTTTGAGAATTAACACGTGACTATCCAGTCAGTGAGTGGTGCTGAGGTCTCGGTCGGTCGAGTAAAAGTGATATTTGTGTTTTTCTATCACAAAATGCTCAGTATCGTGTAGTCTGGAATTCTCCCCCGTTATGGCGATAAACTCATTGTTGGTGGTCGCTGGTTTTTTAGACTGCACTACGCTTATCATCAGGTGTAGTGCAGTCACTTTGCCGTGGATAAAAAGAAAAAAGGCTCGCCCCAATCACTTCATGGGGCGGAAACAAGATCAGCGAAATATGGATGTATTGGTTACAACTCTGCTTACCTTTGCTTTACAGGCGTGAGTGCGTATGTATAACACGTTTTTTTTACGAGATCGAAAAAAAATCTCATGATGTAGTGACCATATAAAACACAACCGGGGCCATCAGAGGAAGCTGATTATCATACAGGGCCGGATGCACGCCCGACGCCATTGTGACGGCCATCTTGCTTTTAGTCAGAAAAAAAAAATCATTATTGTATTTTTATTACCGAATGTATATGGTGTTTTATTTTAGTACATTTCTGGCTTTAAATTTATTTAATGAGCTTTGTTGAGTTACTGTTATTAAAATTGACTTGATTTTTGTAGCTTATTTATTATTAAGTAATGTTAGAAATTCTAGTAGGATGAATAAATAAATACACCCAACAGTCACACACATAGTCCTGACCCCACGCTAGGTTAAATCTGTATTAGGTATCAGGAACTACGAGGGACTTGCGGTCTCCCAACACCTAAAGCTAAACCCGAAACAAAATCCTAACATATTAAATGCCATTAAAATTAGAATATTTTTTTATGTTTTTAATATATAATAAAGATGGTATCGTGCGTGGATGGTATCGATAGCATCAGCCTTTGTGGGGTACTGGGTGAGTAACTAACTGTGCAGTGAGAGGCTGCGGGTTTGATTCTCGCATCGAGACAAATGTAACCATTTGTGACGCCACAATGATAATGAGAAGACGAACCCTGGCATTAAACCGGGATAACAGGCAGAAAGAAATAGTAGATGTAGTAATAACACATATCAGTAGAACAAAATGGCAGCACGGTGGTTTTACAACATACAACATTTCGAAATAAACCTTATAAAACACAATCTGTTGTTTACAACACACTGTAATGGAATGCAAATTAAATGTGTAACACGCTTAATCTTTTCCAACGATACTGCAATAATTTTACATTTCATTAGAATATAGTATAGTACAGTTATGTAGGACGGTGATTCAATATAAATAAACCCAACAGTCACACACACAGTTTGCTGGTAGGATATTCATATCCGCCCGGATAGCGACCACCGTACACATGGTGTTAAAACCTGCCATAGTAGCCCATACACCTTGTGT
This sequence comes from Amorpha juglandis, assembly GCA_949126905.1. Classification (NCBI taxonomy): domain Eukaryota; kingdom Metazoa; phylum Arthropoda; class Insecta; order Lepidoptera; family Sphingidae; genus Amorpha; species Amorpha juglandis. The sequence goes on from OX421389.1 coordinate 9,931,744, forward strand.
GGATCGCATTCCAGGATCAGCCAGTGTATATCCGGTTCTCCCGAGGGGCTTGCGACATGACTTGATGGTTGGTTGGGGCGGGTGTTAGGTACATCTTTGTATCCCTGTGCCTGCATCGATCATCCGCCTGTCCTGTCACAAGACACTCGATTTGCCTTTCCTCTTCGGAGTGTGAAGAAGTATTTATACAGGTATACATGAATTCTTACTGCGATAGGTTTTGGGTAACGTAACTTATTGATTAATATAATAAAAGAATCAAGTTAAATACCCTATTCTGCTAACTGTCGAAGGATGCAATGTTTCTTAACTGTCTACATTATATTTTGACTGCACTGTACTTAACATCAGGTCCAATGTCACTTTTTCGTGCCAGGAAAAAACATCTATTACAATTTAGTTAAACGGTTAGTTTTATTTTGAAAGGAATCAAAATAAATACTACTACTCTATTGGCGTATTATTAGTATTTAAGGTTTGTAAAGAAAAATAATAATAAATTCTGTAAAATCAATGTCTGTACATCAAAAGAGGCCATAACCCATGAGTTTGTTTCGGCATTTCTCATGGCTAGCCACGAAATGCCGATCAAAGATTTAAAAAAAGTAATCTAGTATAAAAAATATGTACGTAAAAGTGATATTTATGATCCAATGTATATAATTATTTGAATATATAAAATTATTTACTTCATGTACACAAAGTAGGTACTGGCAATTTCACCGAACTTATATTTTTTACATAACACACGCTTGCATGTTAATTACAGGCCCGTGGCGCGCAACAAAAACTTGTTAATATTACAACAGACCCATTTTCAAAACCGGACTGGACCGCCTTTCTAAAATCTCCGACAATTATGAACTGGGTGCAACGCAACTGCGTACGCGCATCACCGTCGACCAATCACGTGCGAGCTTCGCGTGTGTGCGCGTGTATTACTATCGCACCAGTCGCTGTGTGCGTTGTGATATATGACTGTATGCTTGAGTGTACATTCGATTTTGCACTATATCTCTTTGGAATAGAGTTTGTGTTTGTTTTACATACGTAATAAAAGGAAGTGTTTTTTTGTTACTCCATTGTTCTCGTTGGCTTTGTGATTATGATGATATATAAAACTGTGACGGTTTTTGGAGGTGGTATGTGTAATTTGACCATATAGTCTCTAATGACAAAATAAATGAAGGTACATATGTAAAGTTTGTAGGTAAATATTCGCTTACCTACTTTACATACATACTTAGGAATAATGGTTCGTTTTTTTATCCGAACACGGCTAAGTGGACTACACTACACAAGACGGTAAGCGCAGTGCAGTCCAATAAACCAGGCAGCACCGACGAACAATGAGTTTATCGGTGGTCACCAGAATCATGCCGGCCTATATAAATGCTTCTTCACACTCCAAAGAGGGAAGAAGCAAATCGAGGGGCCTGCGACAGGACAGGCGAGACCGAGTTTATCGGTGGTACACCAGAGTTACCTATGTGTAAATGCTTCTTCACACTCCGAAGAGGGAAGGAATTAAAGTTATGCGCATTAGCAACCATAGATAATCTAGGATAGTGGGATGGGATTTAAGCTGTGCATACAATGGTTTTGACTCATCCCGACTCAAATAGGTCAGAAATGGACCGACTGTTTTTCCATCATTATGCGATTTTATAGATAAAAAAAAACGTTACAGACGCTACCTTCAGACGATAGCTTCTGTTAACATTCTACTGAATTTCAGCTTGAAAACCAGTGATATCGTACGTTAGGTTAGAATAGTTTCTCGTAGATTTATAAGTGGTAGAGCCACACTGTAAACAGTTTTGTCTGCAGCATGAATAAATAAATAACACCCAACAGTCACACACATAGTCCTAACCCCACTCTAGGTTAAACCTGTATTAGGTATTAGGAACTACGAGAGAATTGCGGTCTGACAACACCCAGACGCGAAACAAATATTCGTGGATCAGACAAATATTTGACTCTGTGCGGGGATTGAACCCACGGCCTCACGTTTCACAGTCGGTTACTTGTCCACTGCGCCACGTAGGCTTGAGACTATCCCGCCCACACACCCGCCACTGTAACTCCTGTGCACCAGGATCAACAGTGGCACGCATTTTTGTTGACACCGAGCAGTGAAGCTCGGCGAGTCTCTGGGAATGCCTAAATGTCTTTGTCCCGCAACGAAATTAATCAGATAGAAGGTTAGGGAGGAGTTGGAAATATTAATTGTCCACTTCCCTCCATAGCAAAGCGGGAGACAAAATAATGAATTGAGGAGGTATTAACCTCAAGTGTAAGGACATTTACAACTGGAGAAGCCAGATGCAAAGCACCACGGATGTCATTAAGTGGGTCCTATCACGCGAGCTGTTATACTTGATTCCAATAATAGGTATGGCAAAAACGCCGGAAAGCACGGAAATTCTTTCTAGTCTCCACAAGATCCATATAGTATACAGCTCCAGATGTTATTTGCATACTGTCTAACATAATGTTGCGCTCATGTTGCCAGAGACTACACTCCCAAAGAAGGCTTGTTGTCACTGTCTCACAGAAAATCGACGTGAAGTAGCGGCTTGCTATTTAATTGCCTTTCGTATGGTGAGTGAGATATCCAGTGGCCCACTTCGTCATCCTGATCCCCAAATCATCCCTTTCCTTTAAAGTCGGCATAAATGATCTTTATGGTATTATGAGTGATCATAAGAGGTGGACGTCATGATCAGACCTACTAGTTTACCGGTTTCTGTTTCAAAAGTAACTAACCAAAAATGTTTATAAAGGGTAAAAGTTTATATATTTAGGTAAAAGGTGATTTATTTAAAACTAGCAGACGCTTTTGCTCACGCATCCGCCCGTGTGAATGGCATTTTCTAGGCCGAAAAGTAAGCAATGTCGTGATCCAGGTCATAGTCTATTTATGTGCAAATTTCATTCGAAACCAGTCGTTTAGGCTCGATTGACAAACAGCCAAACCAACAAACTCACTTTCGCATTTACTTGCACCCCCTTTTTCATCCCTTATTAAATAAAAATTCCAAAATTCCTGAAACACGTATTTATTTGTTTTACGTCAATAACCGAAATACAAAATTTTGTTTATGTAACTTAAAAAATGACGGACTTTCATACGTATTCTCATCCCCTATTTTGACCCCTTTTTCTAAAATCCTTTCTTAGTGGGTGCCTACATCATAAAATGAATATACAGTCCGAATTTCATGCTTGTAGCCTTGATAGTTTGCGCTCGGCGATGATGAATCAGTCAGTCAGGACATGTTATTTTATAAGTACCTATAGAAGACTAGCTATCCCTCGCAGTGTCACCCGCATGTTACTGCCCTGCTCCCATGGGTCATAGCGTGATATACATACAAACCTCCTCATGAATCACTCCATCTATTGCTGAAAATGCATTAAAATCCGTTGAATAATAAAAGATCTAAGCGAACAGACTTCATTTTATACTATGTAGGATTTAAGCGTCGTTTACTGTATTAGATCCCGAATGCAAGCCCAGCTTAAATCCAATTAGTACATCTTTGAACATACTAAACGGTATAACGATTGCTTATAGTCTCAATTTGTCCAACACATTGACACGCGTGGAACAATCACAGCAGAATCAACGCATGCCCGACGTGCAGCCGAGCTGGCGTACGCCTACCGCCGTCGGCCAATCAGAGCGTGGCTTTCGCCCCGAAGCCGCCGTCGCGTCACCACCGAGCGGTGCCATTGGCCGGCCGAGTAACGATCTTGATTTTGGAACATTTCGGCTCGCGTTCGAAGTTCGAACGTCTCGTGCTGCCGTCGGCCGGCGGTTACGGCTTTATGTAGATGGGTTGTCTGTATTTTTTTATTATTCTATAACGGCCAGGACGAGCCGCGAGTTTATTCTTTTTTTTAAACATATTTTCGTATGGGCATATGATTTTTTATTGGGTTATGTGGGACTGCATCGTTTGTTTTTATGACTGGAATGAATGGGTCGGCGATATTGCGTATTTGCAGAAATATGTATTGTAGTTAATAAGTTGTTTGGCAAGTCGTCGACGGAGGGATCGTGGGTTTTTTCTGGGTGATTATTTTTTATACCAATATTGCAGGTTTTTTTATTGGTAGTTATAAAAACAGAAATTCCTCATAGTTTTGTCTACAGCATGAATGGGCTGGCTCGACCGGGTCGTTACCACTGTCTCACAGAAAATCGACGTCAAGTAGCGGTTTGCTGATGTGTTTCGTACGCTGAATGAGATATCTGGAGGCCTAAATCCAAATCCATAACTATCCCTTTCCTTTAAGGTCGGCAACGCGTCCTTCATTCTTCGGGTATTGTGGGCGTACATGGGCGGTGGAGATCACTTACCATCAGGTGACCCCACTGCACAAGTTCGACAATATTTGAAAAGGTTGTTATACGTACCATGAATTGGCCAGCACGCAACCCGGATCTTAATCCCATTGAGCATGTTTGGGACACTTTTAAAAAGCTGTATATGTGAGAAATCCTGTGCCCACAACAGTCAACTAAGAACAACGATTTTACAAGAATGGAACAATATTCCGGCAAGATACTTTTGATACACCCCCTTCAAATACATCTCTTTTGTCAATGTTCCATCCAAAGGTAGTCTGGAAGAGATCGCTTTCAGCGATAAGACCGCCGATTGTTACACATATGTGTATTATAATTATTTTGTTTCCTATTGTTAAATTCATTAGTGGTGTACAATAAAGAGTTATCAATCAATCAATCAATCGTTTAAAAACTCTAATCAGATCTATGCAGATTCGGTTAAAATCTGTAATAAGGGCACGTGGAGGCAATACACCTTATTAAAAGAAACCTGTGCTTCAACTTTTTTTTATTGTAAAAGCCATTTTTTTCAATAAACTAACCAAAACTAATTTTTGTTACATTTGTTTATTTATTTGCACTTCATATACAATATGTATACAGGCGGACTTAATGTCAGAGGCATTCTCTACCAGTCAACCTTAGATTTTTCGTTTTTCTCCTAAAAAAAATAATGGTCCTCTTCAGTATACAAACATACACTTAAGGATATGATACTAGGATGTTATGAAGTTAAAGAACCAAACTACAATACAAACAATTTTTTGTATAAATAATTTGAATACTTGGTTAAAATATTTATTTCAAAGGCGTCTTGAACATAGATGCAGTTTATGAGTCTGTCAGTGTATATTAAAACCTCCTATGTAGCAGAGATTTTTTTTTATTGAATTGAATAATGAGACGAGCAAGGCGCTCGCCTGATATTAAGCGCCACGCCTGCCGATAAACAGAAGCAACACCACACGGAACTTTGAAATATAAAACACTCCTTGGCACTGAACTGCGCTCGTCACCCCGAGACATAAAGTGTTGTCTCATAACGTCCAGTAATTTCACTGGGTATAATATCCTTCAAATCGAAACACTACAGTGCTTACACACTATTGCTGGGCGGCAGAAATAGTACCAACCTAGGCGGCCTCTAGCCTACGAGGAACCTACCACCTTATAATTTTCATAGCCGAAACTGACTTACATGTGTAATATTCCATCATATTCTGATTGTATCTGTAAGCGGCGGAGAGGTCTACGCCTCCGCCGGCCCTCAGCCCGAAGAGGGCCGCGAATGTCGCTTTACTTTGGCCCTCCAGCTTGAGCACTAACACTCCACTTTATTCGCAAAAACAAATTCACATAATAACTAAAGTATATTAAACAGTCAACAAAAACGCGGCAATTTACGCCATATTTGATTTTAGAACATCGTTTTATTTTTTTAAACTTTAGCTTGTTTGTGGCTAAAATTAAATTCGAACGCACTTTTTTTACACAAATGGCCAGTATTTTTATCACTTCACTTTTTTATTTTGCATTTTATTTAATTTGTAAAATAGTGCATGGCATCACTTGATTAAAAGATTATCGATTGTTTTAATTTAATCAATTTTTATCGCGATTCCACACTTTCATGAAAATTCAGATTATTGAGTCTTTCCACTTTACCTTTAAATAACTGATTGTTAAAAATAATTACGTTAATTAACCTCGACTGTGATACGTTTAACCAATCGAGTGACAGAAATCTAACAAAGTAAGGGTACGAAGCTATCGCGACGGCTGATTGGCTGTCCTGCACTAAGCATCGCAGATTTATGAAAAAAAAATAACCAATAGCCTCACCGGAAAACCCGAACAAAAAACACCTATTTGACAACGACTTGCTCTTTAATTTCAATGCACTAATGATTTCCAACTAAAAAACCTCCGACACCGTGAAAGCTTAAAATCACCGCGACGATTGCTCTGAGCGATTCGTTTGGATCAATTTCGCCGGATTTTTACTGATTTTCCGGTATTTGAGCAGTGCTTTTCCGGTCTGGCCGGGGCAGGTGGGTCCGCGGGGCCCTTTCTCACGAGAATGGCACAACTAATCCGTGGATTATCGGGAGTTTGACGCGTTTTACTATTGTTTTCGTTTTGTCGCTAATCGTTATGGGTGATGAGTTTTAAAGTTTGATTTGGATCCCTATGGGATGGTTTAGAAGTGGTGATAAAAGATACAAAAATACTGTTATGAGAAATACCATAATGTTTTTAAAATCCTTAGATTATCTGTTTCAAGAATAAAACTACGACTTTTTATTCCAAGACTTTGATGAGAGTGGGAATTTTCTGTAAAAAAGACGACTAATTTAAAACGTATTTCGCGAAAGAAAATGAATTTTACTAAAGAGTATTAGTTAAATTAACCGTATGTTATAATAAACTAACCACAAAAGCCTTAAGTCCCTTAATAAGCCACAATATTAGTATTCCAGTATTGGTATTTGTGACTGATAATTTAAAGATTTTTAATCACAAAATTAATTGAAAAATTCCATTGTCAAAACGTTAAGCTTAGAAGAGTAATAAACGACAAATCGTCTGTCACAAAAGTCACATATCTATTTTGAAGATTTTGCACTTTTTGGTCAATCAATTCGATATGAACAACAAATCCTGATATCGATCTTCAATCACTTTGAACACATATTTTCACCACATCACTAACTCCCGTGACGTCACAGTAGAGTCGCGCTAAACTGTCCGAATTCGTGCTTGTGATTAAAGTACGTGCTAGCCGATCGCGAGACCATTCTATACAGATGGATAGTTCTGTTTTTGAGGTATATTTTACGGTTGGTTCGGTCACAATCGATGGATTGTGACAAGTGTCGGTTTTCCTGATATCTTAGATGCGTCGGCCGTGGGATTGTTATTTCATTTATGCAATTGTTGTTTTTTAAATTTAGAACTGCGAAGATGATTATTTTTTTTAAATGAAGAATATTTTTAGTATTTTAATTTATATTTAATAATCTATTTAACCATTTTTATTAACACAATATTTCGAATATTTATGAGCATTTGAGACTTTAAAAAATACCAGAATAAACTAATAATAATTATTTTAAAATACAAAAACCGTTTTATAATCATATTTATAACAATAACAAGGTATAAAAACGTATAATGTCACAAGTGGACACATGATACAGCGGTTCTGATTTAGACGGCCGGGTATCAGAATTACATGCAGTATTATTTTACAAACATACAGATATACAATCCCACACTGGTTTAATATGTACTATCTGTTATGATTTCTTACGTTTACGCGAATGTTACATATTGAAATAAAATTACGTATTTTACAACAGTCCACCCCGTACCACGAAGGCTGAAAAGCTTCCGAAACGTCGGGACCAAAATTAAAATAAAAAACCGCGATAAAATCCGTTTAATTTAATTTGATTTCAATATCTACCTACTATGTGTGTATTACTTAGTAGAAGAATATCTTATCAATATAATACAAATAAATTTTAGGCGGTTTTAATTTTTTGTATGTTTTTAAGTCTATGTGTGATGTACCATAATTTGAAATAGTGGTGCATAATGACAATATTTGGAGTAATATTTGATGTAAAAAATGCTAAATTTTGTAAAAAGTATGTAATATGGAAATATATCGCAATAATTATATATGTTGCGTAAAAATCACAATCATTGTAAAATAAGTAAAATATGGGATGAGACTATCGTGTAGCTACAACCCACAGAAAATAGAGAGCAATGATATTAATTATTTTAATCGACAATTTCCACATATTGTAGTCAAAATATGAAGAATTTAGAGACATTTTACTATTTAATTTTAAGCACAATTAGAATTATTGATTTTTTGATGATTATATTATCATACCGTAGCGTAGATATTAAATGAAAATATTCATTAATATTCTGATCCTATCTCGATTAATTATTCTTTTTTTAAATATTCAAATAATGTTTCTACCGACGGAAAACTGCGATTCATTTCTGATTTATTTGAATTACTTTAATTGAATATTATTAGTGCATCGAAATTTATTTATCATCACCAATAAACACGCCATAAAAAAAATATCTGCATTCGAAATTTAAGTAATTATCAATTTAATTTTCCATAAATTTTAAATATCAAATCACATTTCATAATCCGAACACAACACAACTCACATCACTAAATCCACAGATTATTTGTAACACATTTTTTTCGAATTTCGAATCGTGGATAATTTCGCAAATCTCGCGAGGTCCCGTATTCGAGATGTATTTATCCCGTTTCCCGCGCGTTTCGCTCGGCGGACCGCGCGCGCCGCCGCCAAAATACTCTCTACTGGGCACGTGGCGCGGCGCGTCGACTCACACCCCGAAACCGAACGACCCTCGAGATAAAATTATATTTATTTTTTGTATGTTTATCTCGTCGATTTTGAGAATTTATGATATGAACAATACGTTATATTGGGAGGTAAGGAGGTACATACTTAGTATAAAATTTATATATTGGTTGACTGAGAATTTTATTTATATAAAAAAAAGAGTCATAAATGACTACCATTATTTATCAGAAAGTAAATAATCAGATAATATAATACCAGCCCTGAATTGAATACTGCTGGGAACCCCTTTCCTCTATTAATAAGAGTGTTAGTACCTACATAGTGCATTTGGCTAAATTTAATATAATTTACAACCATTTCACCTCTTTTTATATCATCCCTTTTTATCGATATTGAGCAAATTGAAATCGAATTTAATCATGAGAGAAAGAGATAGAGAGAGAGAACAAAAACCAATTATTTTTTTAAAGTGTGTTGGTCTCTTTTTTAATGATTTTTCCTATGAATCCTAGCAAAGTTGAAGTAGGTACATACTTCTATTGCTTATAAGGAACCCATATTTACCAAGACGCATCCCCTAGTTTCTGGTCGGCTCTACTCATCGTATAAATAGTCCAGCTCATACATAGAAAAATGACGTAATTGATAAAACTATTATTGTTATTACTACAAGGTGGACAGACGACCTGATAAAAGTCGCTGGTTCAGGCCGCTTCCAATAGGTCGGTCTGGAAATCTTTGGGTGAGGCCTATGTTCAGCAGTGGACGTCCTGTGCCTGATAATGATGATGATGATTATTATTGAAATTTAAAACACACTTTTTCCACATGGTTAACTACAAATTTTGTTAAAAATCAAAATTAAAATATCTTTATAGAAAATAAATCTTTAACAAACAATTCCCGTGCTCTCCCGTTCCACACACATTTCGGAACGAGTTCGTGTGACGTCACGAGCCATCCCTCTCCGCGCGTTCATTCTATCTCTTTCCATCATGACAGTGTTGATAAGACGCTTATCATCACGGTGTTTGTTAAGGGTATAAACAAGAGTTATGAATTTAGTTACTGTAATTAATAAAAATGCTGGGGAACACACACACTGGAGTACACATTTTTAATTTAATTGAATGACGAGACGAGCAAGTCGCTCGACTGATGGTAAGCCACACCTGCCCATAAACAGAAGCCATACCACACAGAACTTTGAATTACAGGCACTGCATGGCACTGAACTGCGCTCGTCACCCCGAGACATAAGATGTTAAGTCTCACAATGCCCGGTAATTTCACTGGCTTCGATGTTACACCGAAACACAACAGTGCTTGTTGCTTGGCGACAGAAATAGGCAAAGCGGCGGTACCAACCCAGACGGCCTCTCGCATACGAGGGGCCTGCCACCTTGTAAACACACTATGTACAGTGATTTATACAAAAATGTAATCTGTTATTCTGATAGCAGAATTGTTATTTTCTGCCATAAATAAATAGCCTTAAGTCCGCAGTATCTGTGTAGTGTTGATTGATGACGTCACGCGTCGCGGTCCATCGGCCGACGATTTGTCTCTACCTGCCTCTATGTATATACCATGCTATGTTATTATATTTGAATGTGTCTTGGGTAATTAGCTAATGGGCTATGTTATAGCATAGGTGTAGTGGCCGCGTACATAAACTGTAAGGTACTGGGTTCAAACCCCCATGTTAGGCAATCAGAATTTGTGGTATTGTATAAACTATCACATCATGGGATGAAAATATACTCGGTGAGCAATGGGTGGCTCTAATTGCATTTCTACGAACCCCTTTGAAGGTATAAACATGAGTTTGTGAAGAATAGAGATACTAGGAAATCATAAACACTTAAATAAGAAGAAAAAATAAAATAGAATTAATTTAAATTTTAAAAAGAAAACAATTTTTGATTTATTTATTTTTTATGCAATTTATAAAGGTACCAGGCTATCATAAGCTAGATAGACGTTTTTTATCCACCTGTTTGTACTATTCTATTTTCTCATGTATGTAGAGCTAATGGGCTATGTTTACGACTTGTCACTGGGTAGACAGGAATTAATAAAACTATTTATGGTAATTGTAAGTATTGGTTATGTTTTAGTTACCTATAATATGAACCCTGTATTATACAAGTCTCACTGCTGGGCACTCGACACTACTGAATGAGAGGGGTCAGGCTTTAGTCCACCACACTGGCCTAATGCGGATTGGCAGACTTCACATACCGTCGAAAATTGTATGGATAATTTCTCAGGCATGCTCATTTTCTCACACTGTTTCCTTCACCGTTAAATTAAGCGTTAATTAACAATTATATACACGTAACTTAGAAAAGTTAGAGATGCATGCTCTTGGAGCTGGTTTCGAACCTGCGACTTTCGTCTCGACAGTCCGTACCACTCCTCGCTAAGCTGTCGCTGCTTAATATTTTTTATAGCATAGACCAGCAAACGAGCAAGTGGGGTCACCTGATGGTAAGTGATCTCCACCGCCCATGTAAACCTACATACAATACTAGAAGAATCATTAGCTCGTTGCCGAGTAGGAATAAAATTGGGAAATAGTTGCCGGGAAGGTATAATTAAGGAATTGGGAAAGGGAGGGGGATTTGGACCTCCGGATATCTCACTCATCGTAGAAAATGCAGCAGCAAGCCGCTACTTTACGTCGGTTTTCTGTGAGACAGTGGTGACGACCCGGTCGAGCCGGCTCTAACACTCTTACATAATAACTGATTAAGAAAATATAATTTTCAATAACATAGAGGACTTTTTCTACAAAGGTACCAGGAAACTATAAGATTTAAGCTGATATCAAAATAGTCAAGATCAGTTACTATATCTCAATATAGGTATTTAGAACGAAGTACATACCTTTAATGTAATCTGATTACATAATAATATTATAAGCACAAAATATTTCAAACAAAGAATTCGAACCTAAAATACACAAAAAATAAATCCATTTAATCAAAGCTTGCTTCATTATCACTTATGAATAAAACGCAAAATCAGTCCTAAAAATAAATTATTTAAGCTCGTTTTTCCTTACATGTTACAAAGGATACTTAAAATCTTTCGTATCTGAATGCATAGGATTATTATATTAAAAATAAATCATTTTAATGACTTAAATAATCATGAACTTTCAATCAAAACTAAACTTTATTCTATTTACCTAAGGTCGAAATTTGAATACGGCTAAACTTACATACGACGTGTTACGATTGTCAGTAAATTTGTCTGCGATCTCTGATTGGTGGTTGAGCTGTCAAAATTTGTACGAAGGCGGTTCTAATCGAGCGGAACCGGTCGATGTAGTCTCATCTCTTTTTAACGCTGACCGCTTTGGAGATCCGCTGGTGTTATTATAAATGGTTCAAAGGTTCTGGACATTATTATTTATTTTGATTGTTGATTTATTTTGGATTGTATATTGATGTGGTAGGTCATTTTTAAACCGATGGAAAAAATGGAGGAGGTTTTCAATTCCCTTAGCATATTAATTGCATAGTGGTCCGATTATATTTATTTTTTTCATTCAATTGGGTATTGCTCAATGTTTATCGCATTTGAATTTCAAGAAGGAATTCTATCCATAAGAAGTTATAGTCGGGGACGAAAACTAAAGCTTCGTATGCACCAATTTTGATGATTCTTTCACTTTTCCTCCTGCCCTTATCCCACTCGCAGTGGGGTCAGTGCAACATGCTTTTTAACACATGTAACATATACATTTGGCTTGTATTTGTTACGACGACCACCCACTTGACTTCAAAACCTCTGGAGAGAAAACACACATGACATAAAAAAAATGGGTGCGTGTACTTATGTACGCGCGTGAGAAGTTATACTTCTTTGGCATCATTAAAAAATAGTTTTTAATTGCATGCAAATAATTGATTACAATAAAATAATAGAAGGATTGGAAAAGGATAATCAACAAAGTTCAGTTTAAATTTGAAAAATTAAATAAATAAATATTTATTTTCTTATTCAATTTAATAGCAAATATTAAAAATTAATATTATTATTTGATGTTCAATTTTAATTTTTATCACAAACTTTTTATTAAATGTTTTATTAAATTTATTTCTTTATTTTGTGAATATTAAATAACCAATAATAAGTATTTAACATTAATAATTTAATAATATTTAGTGTTAATTATATTAAATAAAAGTATTTTAATTTATATCAATAAATAATACATACGGATAGTTAACCTCAATTATATTGGAGCACTTGAAAAAGTATATAAGCACAATTTTTTTCACTAATATTCACAAATAGTAAGTAATATCAATCAAAATATTCAATTTAAATCACTACTGAATATAATTTATTAGCACATATTATATAATTCGCACTTGTATGAAACTCAAACACGTGTTGTGAATGTATAAACTAGAGACATGTTGATAAATATTATAAATATGAAAACAGTGATCAGAGGTGACGAGCGTACCAACATGCGCGACTAATATCGAGGTTCAATTCCTATTTTGTTGGTAGCTTTTTTTTCGAGACTTAATGAGCGGTTAAGCAGACGGCTTCATACTGTTAATTTTGTGTCACAGGTGCGCGCGCATCTTAAAATTTCACTCTCATCATTTTTTCATAACGCGCCTAAAGAAGTATAACTTCAACAGAATCACACAAAGAATCGTCTCGGTGCGGGAATCGAACCCACGGCCTCCTGCTTCACATCCAACAATTAGCCCACTGTGTCACGCTAACTTAACCATGGGATTATGTAATTTGATGGTAATGAAAATATTTAATAGAAACTGCGCTCGTCACCCCGAGATATATGATGTTAAGTCTCACAATGCCCAGTAATTTCACTGGCTTCAATGTCCTTCAGACCGAAAAACAACAGTGCTGACACGCTGTTGCTTGGCGGCAGAAATAGACAAAGCGGTGGTACAAACCCAGACGGCCTCTCGCATACGAGAGACCTACCACCTTGTGAAATTACATAGTATGGAACATAATGACACCATTTTGGATTTTATTTACATTCGAATAGACTTTAATGAATAAGTTATTTAGATAGCCCCCGTGGCGCAGTGGGAGTAGCCGATTGCGAAAGGTCCGAAAGGTCGTGGATTCGATTCCCGCACTGTCTGGTCTGGGTGTCTTGAGATCACAAGTATCTGACACCCACGATACAGGTTTAACCTACTGTGGGGTCAGGACTATGTGTGTGACTGTTGGGTGTATTTATTGAAGTGATAACTTCTTATGGGAGGGTGAACCGATGCGTTCCGTAACGCGAGCGGCCCATATTCGAGAACCTTCCGAGAGACGTCACGCGGGCCAGTTGACCAGCCAGCGTTAGTCGACCTCCCTGGTGGAACTTTGAGAATTTTCGAAGTCCTAGGTGGCGTCGCACAGTGATCAGTCGGCTTTGACAAGACTTTAACCGGACTTTGACAGGACTTTGACCGGACATTTACCGAACTTTGACAGGACTTTGACTGGACTTTGACTGGACTTTGACCGGACTTTGACAGGACTTTGACAGGACTTTGACAGGACTTTGACAGGACTTTGACCGGACTATGACCGGACTTTGACCGGAGGCCAAAATACTCCTCCCTTTCCCAATTCCTTAATTATCCCCACCCTTTAAGGCCGGCAACGTGTCTATGATTATTCTAGTCTTGTAGGCGTACATAGGCGGTGGAAATCACTTACCATTAGGTGACCCACTTGCCCATTTGTCAGTTCCTGTTATAAAAAAAACCCAACCCGGGAATCGAACCCGAGAACCAGCACAGTAGGTGTACCTAGTACGCATTGTAACGCCACCAAGGCAGCAGAAGTAGGCAACAGATTAAATCGTAATAATATTGTTTATGAAATACTTTTTTAGGAGTTTTGGCGGGAATTTCGACAGTGCAGTTCATCGCTTATTTTAATTTATTTGAAAAACTAGTTTAGAGTTTATTGTTAGTTGCATAAAAGTGGTGTGAATTTGTGCAATAAACATTGAAGGTGAATGGAAACCTTGAAATAAGTGAATTAAGCATCGCACTGAAAGGAATTCACACAAAACTCCAACAAGAAACGGAGAATAGATTATATTTGTTATTGGCGAAATTCATAATAATGCGAAGCCATAAATTAAAAAGAAGAAAATACTTTTTTACTTTTTCACCTCGTTGGTCTAGTGACAGCGTACTAAGGTTGAGAAACCTTAAGGCCCCGAATTCAATTCCTAGTTCCAGCAATACCTACTGTAGTTTTCAATTTGGTATCATCACACTGAAGTTGTTCGGGAATGTGCCTGATACAACGAGATTCGCCAACTATCACATTTTTTTTCTTTTTATTAGCTGAATAACGAGACGAGCAAGTCGCTCGCCTGATGGTAAGCGCCACGCCTGCCCATAAACAGAAGCAAACACCACACAGAACTTTGAATTACAAAGCACTGCATGGCACTGAACTGCGCTCGTCACTCCGAGACATAAGATGTTAAATCTCATAATGCCCAATAATTTCACTGGCTTCAAAGTCTTTCAAACCGAAACACAACAGTGCTTACACACAGTTGCTTGGCGGCAGAAATATACAAAGCGGTGGTACCGACGGCCTCTCGCATACGAGGGACCTACCACCTTGTCACATCATGGGACGGAAATAATCACGGCGAATTGCGTCTTTACTAGTTACACTACCTACCCCTTCGAGGATACAACCGTGAGCTTATTATAAATAAATAACACCCAACAGTCACACACATAGCCCTGACCCCACAGTAAGATACGAGTCTTGTGTCGTGGGTATCGGGAACTACGAGAGACTTTCGGTCTAACAACACCCAGACCCGAAACAAATATTTGTGGATCAGACAAATATTTGCTCGGTGCGGGAATCGAACCCACGGCCTCACGTTTCACAGTCAGCTACTCGCCCACTGGGCTACGGAGGCTGAGGAAGTAAATTAACTGACTTAAGCCAGTGGCTGTATACATTTTCTCACAAACTAGACACCGGTCTTGTATAGCCAGTCATCGCGATTCGTCACGCACCGGGAACCGAACTGGCGACCTTCTGCTACGCGCCGGAAGCGGTTCGCGACGGGTATACTTATACACTGATTAATAGTTACTTAACTTAGTCAGTTAAATTGGAATATTTTTGAATATTATTAATTACTAGCTGTCCCTCGCGGTTTCACCTGCATGTTACTGCCCTGCTCCCATCGGTCATAGCGTGATATACATATGAACCTTCCTCATGAATCACTCTTTGAGTGATTTCTTTTTGAGTGGTAGAGCCACGCTGTAGACAATTTTGTCTAGCATGAATGGGCCGGCCCGACCGGATTGTTACCAATGTCTCACAGAAAACCGACGTAAAGTAGCGACTTGCTGCTGCGTTTCGTATGGTGAGATATCCGGAGCCCCAAATCCCCCTCCCCTTCCGAATCCCTAATTATCCCTTTCCTTTAAGGTCGGCAACGCGCCCATGATTCTTCTGGTATTGTAGGCGGACATTAGTGGTGAAAATCGCTTACCATCAGGTAACCCACTTGCTAGTTTATATAGCCTATGCTATAAAAAAACTCTATCTATTGCTAAAAATCCGTTGAATAGTTTAAAAGATCTAAGCGAACAGACAGCGGAAGCGACTTCATTTTATACTATCTAAAGGTGCAGGCACCGTGGTGGACAGTATGGCGGGTTTTTGTACGGGGTTCATTATCCAGTCAGGTACAATATCATGTACCCGTCACCAATTATGGGTCAACTAAAATTAGGCAAAGGTTGGTGAAAACGATAACAGTGTTCGTTCATTAAACCTGGTGGTAGGATATTCATATCCACCCGGATAGCGACCACCGTACACATGGTGTTAAAACCTGCCATTGTGATCCACACGCCTTGTGTGGATCGCGTTCCAGAATCAGCCAGTGTATATTCGGTTCTCCCGAGGGGCTTGCCACCTGACTTGAAGGTTAGTTGGGGCGGGTATAGAGGTACATCCTTGTATATCTGTGCCTGCATCCGTCATCTGCCTGTCTTGTCGCAGGCCCTTGATTTGCTCATTCCCTCTTCGAAGTGTGAAGAAGCATTTATACAGGCCAGCATGATTCTGGTGACCACCGATAAACTTTTTTTTTATTTGACTAAATGACGAGACGAGCACGGCGCTCGCCTGACGGCAACACCACACAGAACTTTGAATTACAAAGCACTGCACTGAACTGCGCTTGTAACCCCGACATAAGATGTTAAGTCCCATAATGCCCAGTAATTTTACTGGTTTCAATGGCGTTCAAACCGAAATACAATATTGTTTAGACACTTGCTTGGCGGCAGAAATAGACAAAGCGGTGGTACCAACCCAAATGGTAGGTGGGTCTACCAAAAACCATATAAATGAATAACTTAACATCTTTTGTTTTAGTTAATCTCTCCACTGAATTGTTACTCGTAAATTAAGTATCTCAAACAATAAGTATAATGTGCATTGTGGTAACCGATACCGACCACATCCCTGGGAATCGATCCCGCGACCGCTTCCACATATTTTTTTCTCGTGTCACGCAGCTTCAATGGACGACTCGTGAATGGAATATTTTTTTATCCGAGCACGGCAATGTGAATGCACTACACCTAATGGTAATAAGTGCAGTCCAAAAAAGCCACTGATAAACAATGAGTTTGGTAGGTGGTAGGTCCCTCGTATGCGTGAGGCCGTCTGGGTTGGTACGACCGCTTTGTCTATTTCTGCCGCCAAGCAACTGTCTAAGCACTGTTGTGTTTCGGTTTGAAGGACATTGAAGCCAGTGAAATTACTGGGCGTTATGAGACTTAGCATCTTATGCATCGGGGTGACGAGCGCAGTTCAGTGCCATGCAGTGCTTTGTAATTCAAAGTTCTGTGTGGTGTTGCTTCTGTTTATAGACAGGCGTGGCGCTTACCATCAGGCGAGCAACTTGCTCGTCTCATCATTCAATAAAATAAATATAGATACGGAGTTATCGTCCTTTCACAAGTCGGTTGAAAATCAAGTTCACTTATAACTTGAATGAGGGTATCCCAGTTTTTTATATGACACGAATAAACCTTTGACGGTCAAAGCGATGTGGCCGACCCGAATTTAAGTTGGAGTCACGCCCGTTGAAAGGGAATCTGGCCAGATGGTCGGCAAAAAACTGGAGACGTGCGTGCATGTTGGGAAAGGTATGCCGGTTAAACACTGGAACGGGTTACGGTGAAAGGTTTTGCAAAATAAGTCTATATTTTTTTTTATCCTGGCTCGGCAAAGTGACTACGCTACACCTGATGGTAAGTGTAGCGCAATCCAAAAATAGTGTCGACCAACGATAAACAATGTGTCCATCGTAGGTCGGCAAGATCATGCCGGCCTGCCAAAGGGTCAAGGGGTAGGGAAAGGAAACGGGATGGGAAAAGGGTTAGGATCAGGAGGCAAGCCCCCTGGGGAGAAGCGGATATACACTGGCTGACCCTGGAACGCGACCCACACAAAATTAGGCCACTATGGCAGGTTTTAGCACCAGTGTGTGTTTATTACTGATAGAGGGACGCTGTAGACAGTTACCACTGTCTCACAGAAAACCGACTTAACGTAGCGGCTTGCTTGCGTTCCGTACGGTGAGAGTAATATCTGGTTGCCAAAATCCCCTCCCCTTCCCAATCCTTAATAATCCCTTTAAGGTCGGCAACGCGCCCATGATTCTTCTAGTATTGTAGGCGTACATGGACGGTGGAGATCACTTACTGTCATGTGACCCACAGGCTCGTTTGCAGGTTTATGTTGTTAAAAAACAATAAAGAAAAGATGGATCGACTCAAAAAACTAAAAACCATAAATAATAAAATAATTTGTACATTTTAATAGCACCATTACAGTTTTTGAAGTTTTCAACTGTATTGTGACGATGTGATATTAACCCAGTCCACTTATGCTGTAGACAAAAGTGTCTACAGTGTGGTGCTACCGTAATAAAATTAAATAGTTTATTAATCATGCAGGCAATTGAAATAGCGCTTATGACAAGTCAGTACAAAAGTAAAAGAAACTTATATATATAGAAATCAGTATCAACTAGTGTATACATATTTCGACAGTTTTATTAATTGTGATCTGAAAAATGCTCTCAAATTAACATTATTTACTGTAACGAGTCTGCGGAGAATCATAGACGTGATGTTATATGTATATAAAAAACTTATAAAAACATGACGGATGTCAACATTCAGACATCGAGACGTTGCGCGTTGCGACGGAAAAAGTTAAGACTTGCTCGTTTTGTGATACACAGACACACCGACACTACCGCTGTGTGTGTGTGCCAGTAGGTGATACTACAAGCGGGTTGATGAGCGGAGCGATTAGCGGTTCTTTTTCATACTTTTTTTGTATTTTCATAGGTTTTGTAGCTTTTATAGTAAAAGATCCAAGGTCACCTTATGCTAAGTAAGGTCCACCGGTCATAAAGAACTACAATACCAAAAAATTGCTGGTGGTAGGATTCATATCCACCCGGATAGCGACTACCATAAGACGACATACATTAAAACCTGCCATAGTGGTCCACGCCTTGTGTGGATCGCGTTCCAGGATCAGCCAGTGTGTATCCGGTTCTCCCGATGGCCTCCGAAGAGCGAAGAAGCATTTATACAGGACGGCATGACTCTGGTGACCATTTTTTTTTTATAGCATAGGC
Source organism: Amorpha juglandis (assembly GCA_949126905.1). NCBI lineage: Eukaryota > Metazoa > Arthropoda > Insecta > Lepidoptera > Sphingidae > Amorpha > Amorpha juglandis. The sequence continues at coordinate 9,951,206 of OX421389.1, forward strand.
CGGCATATGAGCAAGTGGGCCACCTGATGGTAAGTGATCTCCACCACCCATGTACGCCCACAATATCAGAATCATGGGCGCGTTGCCGACCTTAAAGGAAAGGGATAATTAGGGATTGGGAAGGGGAGGGGATTTGGGCTTTTTTTTTTATAGCATAGGACGGCAAACGAGCAAGTGGGTCACCTGATGGTAAGTGATCTCCACCGCCCATGTACGCACGCCACCAGAAGAGTCATGGGCGCGTTGCCGACCTTAAAGGAAAGGGATAATTAGGGATTGGGAAGGGGAGGGGATTTGGGCTTCCGGATATCTCACTCACCGTACGAAACGCAGCAGCAAGCCACTACTTTACGTCGGTTTTCTGTGAGACAGTGGTAACGACCCGGTCGAGCCAGCCCATTCACGCTGTAGACAAAACAGTCTACAGCGTGGCTCTACCACTCAAAACTAATTTTTTGTCGGTGGTAGCTGGTTTTTTGGAGTGTACTACGCTTATGATCAGGTGTAGTGCAGTCACTTTGCCGTGCTTGGATAAAAACACATTTAAGAAAAAGGGGATTGTTTATTGTACGGTGGGAATCAGACATCTGAAAATCGTTCTTATGACACGAAAAGCAACAACAAGCTACTATTTCACGTTGGTTATCTGAGATAGTGGTAGGTACTAGCCCGGTCGGGCCGGCCCATTCATGCTGTAGACAAAACTGTCTTCAAAATGGCTCTACCATTCAAACTCAAACTCTTTTGGGACTAGCATAGTATATTATATATACTATATAACATGTTTCGGTTCAGAAAACTGTGCAGTTTCAAGAACACCAATTCAGGTTAACAATAAATAAATCTTTCATAATGGAAAGAAAAAAGTTAATTACAAGAAATTAATTACATTCATACCATAATATATATGATGTAGTTGTACTTATTAATAAATGAATTAATAGATAGATAGATAAAAAAAAAATTGGTGTGTGTCGTGGGACACCAGGTAGGAACGAAGTTCCTTCGGCTAATGTAGAATCGACACAAATTGCAAAAAATTCAAATTATCAACTGAAATAACAAAATAGGTCTCTTTATTTTTGTTTGACAACATAAAATTACATAGAAATAGAATTGAAAAATAGAAATAAAAAAAAGACGTGTGGCACTCGGAGACTGCCGCGGTAAAGCTATTGTATAGCATTTTTTATCAACTTAAAAATAACGGACGGCCGTGTTCTATAATCAAAAATTCAAATTTCAAACCGCGTCTACATTTCCAAATGTCATAAGTTTCACAACCATCTGTTTTATTAACGGAATTTCGACTTTAACTTTGTGTGCTAGATATCAAATTAAGTTTAAAAAAATTATGTCGTGACAAAATTTTTCGTGCCAACTTTTCGTACCAATTTTTTCCGTCTAGCCCCCTTTCGCAACGCGCGATAAGGAACTACGTTCCAAAAATACAAGCAATTTCAAAGAAAAAGACTAAAATAATTTTTCGAACGGCTTTATCTTCATTAAACCACCAGAAATATTATACATATTGCTAGACCATTGATCAATCATATACTTAACTGTAAACTAATTATGTCATAAAAAAATTATCATTGAAAGCCAAAATTGGATATGGGTCCTGCCACAGGACAGGCGGAGGACCGAACATTATACGCGCCCCAAAAAATATCAAGTCATGTCGCAAGCCCTTCGAGAGAACCGGATATAAACTAGCTGATCCTGGAACGCAATCCACACAAGGTGTGTGCGTCACTATGGCAGGTTTTAACGCCATGTGTACGGTGGTCGCTATCCGGGCGGATACAAATATCCTACCACCAGCACAATTTTGGAAGCCTCCGTGGCGTAGTAGGCGAGACGACCGTGAGGCCGCGAGTTTGATACCCGCACCGAGACAAAAATTTGTCTGATCCACAAATATTAGTTTCGCGTCCTGGGTGTTGTGAGATCGAAATTTTCTCGTAGTCTACCCACGATACAAGACCCGTATCTTGTGACTGTTGCGTATTATTTTATTATAATTATAAATCGCTCACACTCCCACCGCACCTCACAAACCAAACTACACTGAACCCGCCAAACTAATTTCACACTGATTTAGGCAAGTGTTTTGGAACAAAAAACATTTCCATTCACTCGCCGCTACTAGCTGGGGACGGTGTGACCGGCGGCTGCATAGTGAAATTCAATGAATGGACTCTAAATTAAATGACTCGAAGCATACGCAATAATTTGTTTTAGATATACACTCAGCGGCGATAGCTCAGCGGGGAGTGGTACGGACTGTCGAGACGAAAGTCGCAGGTTCGAAACCAGCCCCAAGAGCATACACCACTGACTTTTCTATGTTACGTGTAATTGTTAATTATCGCCTGCTTAAACGGTGAAGGAAACAGCGTGAGGAAACCTGCATACCTGAGAACTCGATAAGATTTTTCGAAGGTATGTGAAGTCTGCCAACCCGCATTAGGCCAGCGTGGTGGACTAAGGCCTAATCCCTCTCATTCAGTAGAGAGGCCCGTGCCCAACAGGGGGACGTATATAATACAGGGCTAGTAAAAAAAAAGATATACACACGCTGGGATTGTCGTCACACAGGCGGTCCGTCGTAAAAACTATAAGCCAAATCTTTATATAATACTTCGCACATCGGCAACGAGAGTGCTGGTGGTAGGATATTCATGTCCGCTCGGATAGCGATCACCGTACACATGGTGTTAAAACCTGCCATAGTGACCCACACACCTAATGTGGATTGCGTTCCAGGATCAGCCAGTGTATATCCTGTTCTCTCGAAGGGCTTGCGACATGACTTGATGGATGGTTGGGGCGGGTATAGGGGTACATCCTTGTAACCCTGTGCCTGCATCGGTCATCCGCTTGTCCTGTCGCAGGCCCCTCGATTTGCTTCTTTCCTCTCCGAAGTGGGGAGAAGCATTTATAGAGGCCGGCAAGATTCTGTAGACCACCGATAAACTCATTGTTTGTCGGTGGTCGCTAGTTTTTTGAACTGCACTACGCTTACCATCAGGTGTAATGCAGTCACTTTGCCGTGCTCGGATAAAAAAAAACATTATATTTATTTAAAATTACTTTCTAAATTATATAATGTAATTTGAAGCAAGCATCTTTGTTTAAATGTCACAAAAAAAAATGTCTCGTTACCAGAATCAAACCCAACTCACTTCCTTTAACTATATATTACCCCAGACAACTATAGGATCAATTCTTGCTCACTCATCAATCGGTTCACGCATTCCCATCGATTCTATGGTTTTTACGTCAGCCACAATGTTGATACCTTGTACAGAAAATGAAAGTTCATATTATAATAGGAATTCATCCATGTCTTGCATCAAATATTAATATTTGCTAGAATCAATTTACTTCTCTGGTTTATTATCCGATTTCAAAACGGAGGTACTTAAATTGTGTCTATTCTTTTATGTAAGTTACACGTTTTTTATATCAAATTCTCCATCGATTTGATGACATTCGTCAGTTATACACATAGTCCTGACCCCGCATTAGGTTAGAGGCATCGTAGGTATCCGGAACTACGTGGGACTTACGATCCCGTAACACAAGGAACCGAAACAAATATTTGTAGAATGACGAGACGAGCAAGGAGTTTGCCATCAGATTTGAATGAATTCTTATAATTGAATGCTTCTTTTTTTTTTGACGGATTAATGAAATCTTTTCTACAATAGGTTTTAGGTAACGTAACTTATTGATTAAAATAATAAAAAAAATCAAATCATCTACCCTATTGTTTGAATCTCTGTTAATATCCGACCTACGACTTGTACCCGAGACCTCACATCTCCACCCCAGTACATTACCACTGGCCAATGAACCGATATATAAATCTTTCAATAGCATCACGTCTCGATTTGCAGCAATCAGTGAATATGGAATATCAAGTCAGCAACTGCAACGAATAGACCTGTCACTTATATTTAGTAACCGATATTAGTAAAAAATCCTCAAAAAACTGCGTCAAAAGCTAACATTTTTAAATATTTTCCTCAGACTATTGTAGTATTATCATTATTCCTTCTGCCAACAATGAGACAAGACGCAATGTAAATCGTCAGTAGAAAGCTTGTTAGTTTTTGTAAAGAGTTACCTATTTATGGTCATTGTTGACAGCGATAGGTACAATGAGCTGTCTAGATTGAATCGGCAGAATAGAAAAGTACATATTATTAATACACGTTATGTAAATCTCATCACAATGTGGTTTTCCGGAACCAAAAAGGTTGCTATGCAAAATCTCTTATATTATTATACTAGTAATTTGGAGATCTTTTACCATCAGGTGACCTACTTACTCGTTTTTTGGCTACTGAAATAAAACCTTTCATTTAATTATCATGATGGGGCCGCATAACCAACGCTACCACTCTTACTCGGTAGAGTACAATAGCATACATTTATCACGTCATCAAAAAGATGTTCTGTACAATGTTGCTTGCTAATGGGCAGGCGTGACGTTTACTATCAGGACAACGATCAGCTCATCTTGTCATGTAAGCTAATAAAAAACCAATCTCATAATTTAGTATCATATTAGTAGCATGCACTTCGTTGCTAACACTCTAAGAAGTTACAAAGAATGTTTATATCCAAAAAACATATATTGAAATGGTTTTAAGAGGACAAACAAGCAAGTTGGTGTGACCTCGACCGCCTAAGGATTCCCATAATCATGGATGCGTTGCCGATATCAAAGGAAAGGGATAATTAGGGAAATAGGAAAGTGAGGAGGATTTAAGCCCACATTTATCTCACTTCCCGTACAAAATGAAACTGCAAGTATCTAAGATTTTCTAGGAGACGATAACAACTGGCATAACGGGCCACAGTATAGATAAAACTGTCTTCTGCGTAACTACTACTTACAAAGATTTAATCAACGAATTACAAAACAAACAAAAATGCAAACAGACAAAATACATATAGACATTAATTTAAACGTATTTGTCACGCGAAAGGTACTGATGCAAACTCGAATTACATGAACTATTGTGAGCGAGCAAAAAACTGCCAGCGCAAATATTGTTATCTCTTCCATTTAAATTGATTGAAAGTGAAAATTGTGTAACTGTATTAAATCAGATTAAGATAGAATCTAGTTTCATCTGGTTAGAAGTATTTTTAGAAATGCTGAATGATGTTGGGCCATCGGTTTTTATATCTAAATAATTGACTTCTTGAAGATCACAGCTATTTACTTTCTTTATTTCGATAGTAGGCTTCCCATCTGGATTTGCGGGTGAAGCTCTCACTTATCTCTCTGTTTTTTGTTCGAATTAAGCTACATTTATTTTTAAATTTCAATCGCAAGGAAACTTCCTAATGTCTTATGCATCGGTAGTCCTTGAACGTCAACAATAACTGAGATGAGTTCAATTGATTAATATTATCTTTTCATTTTTTTTTCTGTGAGATAGTGGTAACGACCCGGTCGAGCCAGCCCATTCATGCTGTAAACAAAACTGTCTACAGCGTGGCTCTACCACTCAATCTTGATTCCATTGAGAAAATTGAGCACACCTCAGTTTCTATAAAAGTTATTTACGACCCTGAGGTAAGGTAAGCGCGTCTAGTTAGCAAAATAACATCTTCAAGCATTCTAAGATAACAAACATGGTACTCACCATCCCCGCTCTGGTTGCTGCTGTGCGCGTGGTACTGCTCGTCTGAAAAGTCGTACTCTGCGTCAGATAAGCACATCTGCTCTCAAAACATAGATTGGTTAACTATTAGAGAAGAAGTCTGAACAATTTTAAGAAGTAATGGAATCGGTTGCTTGTTTACTCAGTCAGAAAGGTCCCATCCTTCAAATAAAATATATCCCCATTGAATTCAATGTACACCTATCATGACACTTTTCTTATACAAAACCATTAGGGGACAGCCATATGTATTGCTTTCAGATATTTTTACAAAGCTTCTTTAAATGCCTCAATTTAATTTTTATTATGAACCACCAGGAAAAGATCAGCTTTTCTTATTTATTATTTAAAAGCATTAAGTCATAGCTCTTATCTTAAATAACTTTCCACGAACCCGCAGGCTATATATTAAGATTCAAAATTGAATGGCAAGGCGCTTCAAATGATACATTTTCTAGTGTCTGGCAGGTTGTTAATATCTCATGCGTTAAGAAACAAAATCTTAAGGCACGTTCATCTTTAACAGCGTTACATAATTAACTCACCCCCATTTCGATGGTCATTGCTAATCAGCTCCTGGCCCTGCAGCGTCGGAGCGTGTATCAGGACCTTCTGCTGAGGACTGTGAGGGTCCAGCCCCTCCACCTCCAGCAATGGCGCATGAGGTTCATAAGCATGGACGACCAGAGGTGGCGCGTGTAAATCCATGGCTACCAGTACAATCACTTCGTTGTCTGTTTATCACTTGGCACTTAATTTAAGAGAATTTTGCGAGTATTATGGAATGTCTTCACTAGATACTGTAATGTCACATCGTTATTTAAGTGTTTTGAGTTTCGTCATTTGCATTTCTTGCGCACCTTCTGGCAGAGTTTTAGCATTTTGGTACCTGTAACAAGAGAAATTTTCATTAAATTGAATTTCTTTCTTGGTCTGAATCCAGTTGAAATGAGTAGTAATAAAGATGAATAATTTAGGAAATCGAAAGACAAACTTCTGTTCTTCTCTTCTGTAGAGCCAAGCTATAGATAGTTTTGTCTACAGCATGATTGTTGTAACCGGATTGTTACCACTGTCTCACAGAAAACTGACGTAAAGTAACGGCTTGCTGCTGCGTGCTTTACGTTGGTTTTCTGTGAGACAGTGGTAACGACCCGGTCGAACCAGCCCATTTATACTGTATACAAAACTGTCTACAACCTGGCTCTACCACTCATATTTAAATCATTATCACAATATTTATTATACCAAACTCCTTAGACATAGACTAGTCATGATTTCAAACCATAAGCCACCTCATTCTAAAGCATGGAGACACCGAATATAAATCAAAGCGGGCTTCCGTTTAGCAAATAAAACATATATGTTAAACAGGGCCAGTTGTCCGTGGGTTCACGCGCCGGTCAGCCATTGTTTTGTTACCGCGGATGTACGGGCACAGTTCTTTGTTGATGTGGTATTTGGTGGGGAAAACCGGTGAATCAATTTATTTTTCGAGGTAGATAAGCAAGTGGCTGATAGTCATCGCCGCTCAGGGATATCGACAATGCAAGAGACACTCAAGCCGTGGGCTAACATAAAAAAAATCTTTAATTATCCCTTTCCTTTAAGGTTGGCAGCGCACCCATGATTATTTTAGTATTTTAAGTGTACATAGGCCGGGACATCACCATCTTATTTTACTTCTCACTTACCATCAGGTGACCGACTTGCTCATTTGCCGGCCTAAGCTATTAAAATTCCTATCGAAATATTTTTTTCGTATTTTTTTAAGCGAAACTTCTTTAGCATCTTGGTTATTTGAATATCTGTGAGACAGTGATAACGACCCGGTCTAGCTGGCCCTTTCATGCTGTAGACAAAACTTCCTACAGCTTGGCTTTACCACTCTTGAAAGTTATTTAATGCAAATTAAAATACCATATCAATGATAAAATTGGCAATTTCTCAGTTCCATTCCATTCTATTCCTGACTTTACGTTTCCCACAGGACGCCTTTTGTTCTATGTAACAAATGCTTTCGATGCATTTGCTTTAGCACAATTTTTTGGATTCAAAAATGTTTTGGAATAAAATATTTCAGTCCTTGCATTAAAAGAGTGCAATAAATAATAGTAATGAATAACATCTGACGGAAGTATACATTTTTTAACTGACTTCAAAAAAGAAGGACCTCATTTCGTCTGTTTTTTTATGTTCACACAGAATTTTTCCAAAAGTGGAAGAGTTTTGATGACTCTTTTCGTATTGAGGTTTACTTCGATGCAGGTACCATATAAAATTTGGATATAATGAGATGACAGACAGCAATAGAACATCTCTAAAAAAAATGGGGGCTCACAATTCGTAAGCGGGTGATCAAATTTATCTGCTTTCGATAGAGAAGAACTAAAATGTTGGCTTGACTTCACCTATCAATGTAGGCAGATAATATTTTAAGAAGCTCAGCATATTTTTGGTCGAGTTTTAAGAATATGATAGAAATGTAGCTACAGAGGGTCCACCGAAACCAGCTAGATTTTGAAAGTGGTCTATAAGAAAAAAAGTCAGGAACCTTTGGTTTAGACTAATACAGACTTGTAATGAAGACTTACGTCATATCACGTACGTACATCATTTCTTCCCCACACATTTGATGCTTATAAATTTGAGTTTCAAAGACTGTTATTTCCTATTTTCATTCATTTTATACCTAAAAACATTCATACAGAACACGTGTGCAGTCGTAAAAGGTTATCCGACGCGCCGGCGCAAGGCTGTGGGAAATATTTGACAATGGACTGGTACACACGATCAGACAACAACAGATACGTCCTAGGATAACTTCTGACGGGAAAATAACTGGAGGGTGTTTTTAATGTAAAAGTTAGTATGGTAGAGCGTTATGTATACGTATAGAAACATCGGTCAAGTGTGAAACCACCACACCCATAATTTTTTTTTTTTATTATTCGTTATAATATCCGACCATCTTCTTCTTCCTCCATTTATCTCACTCGTTGTGTGATTGGCAACATGATTTTTAACATATGTTACAGAAAGATTTGGCTTGAAGTCTTTACCACCTGCGGCCTGCCTGACGTCAATCCTTCTAGGGAGAATGATGTAATGATGTCTGCCATAATAACACTTATACTGTAAACATTTTGATTGGATACCTTATCGTTCGGAATTTAAACGCTTTTAAAGGTAGAACAGACAGACAAATGGTCAAAAAGTCGGCGCGAAGCATTAGTAATAGTGTTCTAGCACCATTTGAATACAGAACCCTAAAAACCGCAACGTGATATGTTAATGTTTAAGTTAATGAAAATATTTATAATATTCAAATTTCAACTCAGAGAAAGATCATATCATTGGTTTGGCGACGTTGGCCATAAACCGTGAGGTCGAGTGTTTGATTCTCAAAACGGTCAGTCTTTTGTTTTATTATTTTCAAATAAATACAACAAATTCTCCAGGACCGTCGGAATGGGTTCAATTTTGAACTACAATACTTTTAATAAAGGAGCATCATCAAAATTGAATCACCTGTGAAAAATTATGAGAGGTTGTTTTTTTAGAATTAAAAACCAGCTCCATGTTTTCCGTCGGTTAAAAAAGGATATCATCGGACATCTTTCATCTCTATCTCCCGATGTATATCTTTTCCCACAGGTTTATTCATACATGAGTCATGTATTTATAAAGTTTCAAATTAAATAATTTAACTAAACTTCATTGTCGCGCGTTAATCGACCTTTTGATTGTATCGCCATCCTTTGATGGGATGAGTAGATTATATATTATGTCGTTAATAAATTGCAGAATTTAACATACTCGTAATAATATGAAATAGTCATAATGTAACATTAACATTTCGGGACAACCTACACCTCAGTCCACCCCGTGACCACGAAGGCTGAAAAGTTTTCCAAACGTTGGGACCAAAATTAAAATAAAAAACCGCGACAAAATTCGTTTAAATTATTTCAAATACATTGATAATACCAGACTTAATTCATAATTTTCTCAGAGATGTCAACGTAATCCGACCACCAGATTTATATTATTAGTAGATAATGACCGCAAGCTCCCGTGGGAAAGGCGTTAGCACCTTTGAATAATAATATATAATTTCATTGTAGTTTAGTGGTTGTTGAGATTTTATTGTAGGGTGGAGGCTTCTTATCTTTTTTTATGAACCACATGCCTGTCTTTAAATATAAAGAACACCACACAGAACTTTGAATTACAAAGCACTGCATGGCACTGAACTGCACTCGTCACCCCGAGACCAGATGTTAAGTCTTATAATGCCCAGTAATTTCACTCGCTTCAAGATCCTTCAAACCGAAACACAACAGTGCAATTTATAATACCTAGCAGTCTATGCATTAGATTAATGAACGTACATCTTTTACCGGGTTCACACACTTTGATTATATTTGATGACAGCCTCCGTGGTGCAGCGGGCGAGTAGCCGGCTGTGAAGCGAGAGGCCGCGGGTTCGATCCCCGCACCGAGACAAATGTTTGTGTGATCCATATTTATTTGTTTCGGGGTCTGGGTATTGTGAGACCGAAAGTCTCTCGTTCCTGATACCCACGACACAAGACTCGTATCTTACTGTGGGGTCAGGACTATGTGTGTGACTGTTGGGTGTATTTATTTATTTATTTATCTTTTACCGGGTTCACACATTTTGTTTATATTTGATCAACTGACCTAAATCAACAAAATGTGTATGGTTTTGTTGATTAATATGACTGATAGTCTGTTATACGGTTCAAATTGCTACAATCATTTAAAATTTTACCACGTGAATCCGCCATAACATACCAATGAATGCAAGAGCCCCTTTAACCATTCATGAAGCTTATCACTGAATGAATGAATGTAGTAGTAATAAATAACTGGTGATAACAGACGGTTAAAATAGCTTTAAGGTTAACGTTTAGTGTGTAACTTATGTAATTAGTTTTTATCGTATACTGTCCCACTAGGGTAGGGTAGGTGGTAGGTCCCCCGTATGCGGGAGGCCGTCTGGGTTAGTTCGCTTTGTCTATTTCTGTCGCCAAGCACTGTTGCTTGAAGGACATCGAAGTCAGTTAAATTACTGGACATTTTAAGACTTAAAATCTTGTGTCTCAGGGTGACGAGCGCAGTTCAGTGCCATGCAGTGCTTTATAATTCAAAGTTCTGTGTGGTGGTTGTTTTTGTTTATGAGGAGGCCAGGCGCTTCTCATCAGGCGAGTGACATGCTCGTCTGGCGTCTGGCTATGGCGGCACAAATAGACAAACTGTTAAAATGCATGCTGTGCTCACTAATTTTAGGAATAGCACAATGTACACCATTAATAATAGTATGTAAGATTAAGTTATGTGTTTATTCCAAGTTGTGAACCAAATGAAAAAAAAAGCGGTGGCACCAACCCAGATGGCCTCTCGCATACGAGGGACATACCACCTTGTAGTAGTTCAGTCATTTTGCCGTATTTGGATAAAAAAAATATTTGACCGACTGCAAAGAACTTAGCATTTTATTTAGTCATTTCCAGATGATGAAAAATCACGCGTGTTTTGAACAAACGTTCAATTGAAGGCAATGAACACACAGGCCATCGCCCCATACCGGCTCATGGGAAATAAAAATCATCAGCAATCCCCCCCCCTTCTCATCCGCCCATTCTCCACCCATGTATTGCGATCGGATTTCGCGATAACGCGGCCTTGACTGACTCATAATACCAGTTTCCAAAACACGTTGTAGTGTGGCGATCATTTTAGCAAAATGGTAACGTAATAAGGCTGAGAAGCGTGAGGTCGTGGGTTCAATACCCAAGTCAAGCGACCAATCAATTACTTTACAAGGTAGGTCCCTCGTATGTGAGACGCCGTCTGGGTTGGTACCACTGCTTTGTCTATTTGTGTCGCCAAGGAACAGTATGTAAGCACTGTTTTGTTTCGGTTTGAAGGACATTGAAGCCAGTGAAATTATTGGGCATTGTGAGACTTAACGTCTTATGTTTTAGGGGGACAGTAAAAAAAAAATCAATCTGTGTTTGAGTTATTGATTCGAAAATCATACATTAATTGCCAGGGACAGGAATTTGTGCCCGGAATGGCGATAGATTATGATCATCATGATTCGGAAATAAGTGCTTTGAGTGGTAGAACCAAGCTGTAGACAGTTTTGTCTACAATATGAATGGGCCGGCTAGACCGGATTGTTACCACTGTCTCAGAGAAAACCGACGTAAAGTAGCGGATTGCTGCTGTGTTTCGTATGGTGAGTGAGATATCCGGAGACCCAAATCCCTTTCCTTTAAGGTCGGCAACACGCCTATGATTATTCAAGTGTTGTGGGCGTGCATGGGCCGTGGAGATCATTTACCATCAGGTGACCCACTTGCTCGATTGACGGTCTATGCTATAAAAAAAGTGCGGCGAAACTTGGGTACACCACCGATTGCATCTCTGACTACCTTTTCGGGGATAAAGGCGTGAACTTATACGTATGTATGTCGGTGTGTGGGCGGGATAGTCTACGGAATGAGAGGCGTTAGGCTGTATTTAGTGGCAGACTTTACAAACATTCAAAGTTCTTGTTTAGAACTTCCCAGATGAGTTTTTGGCGGGAATTCTGACAGTGCGGTTCATCAATTATTCAATTTAGTTCTAAAACTAGTTTTAAGTTGTGTTTGTTGTATAAAAGTAGTGTGGATTTGTGCAATAAACATTGACGGTGATGAACAATGTATGAAAATATTGAAATAAGTGAATTAAGCAGCGTACTGGAAGGAATTTACACCAAAACTCCAACAAGACCTTGAAAACGTCCGCACCGATATTTCATTGTTCTTGTGAAGACTTGAGAATAATTATACTTGTCATTGGCGAAATGCATAATAATGCGAAGCCATAAACAAAAAAGAATAAGAAGAACTTCCCAGATATGTAGATTTCCTCACGATGTGAATAATTAACAATTAATACACACATAACTTTAAAAAGTCAAAGGTGTATGCTCTTGGGCCTTGTTTCGAATTATTATTAAAATCCTTTGAAATAAAACTAATTTAAACGGATTTTTGCGGTTTTTATGAAGGCTGAAAATCATTCGAAACATCGGGACTAAAATTAAAATAAAAAACCGTGATAAAATCCATTTAAATTAGTTTTATATCAGTGTGTAACATTCTCGTAAACGTAAGAAGTCATTAAAATCCTTACTCATACTATTTCATTGTCACCTTATACTAAAACCCGTTGCCTAAGTGTCAAGTATTATCAGTCCGGTTCAATGTCGTTGTTTTAGTAAAAAAAAACACGTAATGCGCCATTTGAACGCCATCTTGAATTCAAACTGAACATCGTGTGTATCATTGACCAAATTATAAGGAAAACGTGATTGTAGATTTAGTAACAGAACAGTCGAGTTTTGTCGGGAATTCTGACAGTGCAGTTCATCGCTTATTTTAATTTATTTCATAAACTAGTTTAGAGTTATGTTTGTTGTATAAAAGTGGTATGGATTTGTTCAATAAACATTGACGGTGATGAACAGTGTATGGAAACATTGAAATAAGTGAATTAAGCATCGTACTGAAAGGAGTTAACACCAAAACTCCGACAAGACCTTGAAATCAACCGCACCCGTGTTTCATCGTTCTTGTAAAAATAACTTGTGAATAAATTAGACTTGACACTGGCAAAATGCATAATAATACGAAAGCCATAAATAAAAAAGAAGAAGAAGAACAGAACAGTCTGCTCATGGGAGGGTATCGAATATTTTTGTACCCGGATGGCGACCACTGTACATGGTGAAAAACCCGCCATAGCAGCTCGTTCAGGCGAGTCAAGGATTAGCCAGTGTATATCCAGTAAAGTCATTTAAGTCAATTCTGCCGACAGTCGAGGGTAGTAGGGTAGTCGAGGGAAGAAGAATTTATACAGGCCGGCATGACTGGCGACTACCGATAAACTCATTGTTTGTCGGTGGTCGCTGGCTTTTTGGACTTAATGGTAAGTGATCTCCACTGCCCATGTACCCCCACAATACTAGACGAATCATAGGCGCGTTGCTGGTCTTAAAGGGAAGGGATAATTAGAGAATTGAGAAGGGCAGGGAGATTTGGCCTCGGGATATCTCACTCACCGTACGAAATGCAGCAGCAAGCCGCTACTTTACATCGGTTTTCAGTGAGATAGTGGTAATAACCCGGTCGAGCCGGCCCATTCATGCTATAGACGAAACTACAGCGTGGATCTACCACTCACAAGCTAAAACTTATTTTTAAACCTGCAACTTTCATCTAGGTGTTTCGTATCACTCCCCACTGAGCTGGTACATAACCAGATTCCTAACAACACAACGTAATCTATATTTAGATATTTTGAACAGCAGAAATAGAATTTCACAACGCCCCCTCAATCGGACCGTGACAGATCGATCGGTAAAATGTAAAAATGAGTTATTTTGTAAACAATGTCAATTTTACGGTAGATTTACCACCGTACCCCTGCGTAAGCGCAGGCTTCAGTAATTGGAGCTACCCTTTAAAGTACTATGGGTTTGCGAACGGATTTTTTATTCAAAAATGTTACCTTTAAACAGTCAAACAATTTTTTTTTTTTAATTGATCGAATGACGAGACGATCAAAGCGCTCGCCTTAAGTTAAGCGTCACGCCTGCCCATAAACAGAAGCAACACCACACAGAACTTTGAATTACAAAGCCCTGCATGACACTGAACTACGCTCGTCACCCCGAGACATAAGATGTTATGTCTCATAATACCCAGTAATTTCACTGGCTTCAATGTCCTTCAAACCAAAACACAGCAGTGCTTACACACTGTTGCTTGGCGGCAGAAAATTTCAAATATTTTTCAGACCCATTTCAATTAAGCTAGTTTAAAAAAAACTCATTTATATAATGTCAAAATTTGTTTAATCACTACAAACTACTGATGGTCTGGGTTCCCTGGGCCATTTTTCCACTTGATTACTATCAAGCTAATTTTCCGTGAGTAGCTTCGTTTCGATGAGACGCCCAACAATTCCCTATGCGAAAATTCTCTATTGTGGTAGCTAACAGAGGTAGCAAAGATAGGCCAGCGTGGTGGACGAAGACCTAACCCCTCTCATTCAGTAGAGGAGGCCCGTGCCCAGCAGTGGAGTGGTATAATATAGGGCTAGTAAAAAAAAATATAATCTCACATTCTCACGATAAACTCACTCTATCATATCGAGTTTCATTCGACCGGAACCAATGGTACCGTGCATATTAAATATGCTAATTGGCCTACCCTTTAAATGAACAAATATTAACCCTCACATTCCGATAGTTCCCACCCCATTGCGTGTACAATTGCATTTAATAGAGGGCTGACACTTGAATCTATGTTAATATGAAAATTACTATATCCGTTTGTTGACTGGTAATTAATTACATTAAATAAGTACTTGTACCTTTTTTTTTATTTGATGACTGACGAGACGAGCAAGGCGCTCGCCTGATGGTAAACGCCACGCCTGCCCATAAACAGAAGCAACAACACACAGAACTTTGAACTACAAAATCACTGCATGGCACTGAATTGTTTTAGTTACCCCGAGACATAAGATGTAAGCACTGTACTGCGCTCATCACTCCGAGACATAAGATTTTAAATTCTCATAATGCTCAGTAATTTCCCTGGCTTCAATGTCATTCAAATCGAAACACAACAGTGCTTATACACTGTTGCTTGGCGGCAGAAATAGACAAAGTAGTGGTACCAACCCAGACGACCACTCGCATACGAGGTTCCTACATTGCATTGCTTAGTAATGAACCTAGAATCATATCCTGCATATTCATCGTAGGTACCATCACCTGACATTGCCCGCTAAACAAACATTTATATGTTCTAGGTATGACTGACAGCCCCCTATGCAGGGGATGTCTGTTGGTCGATGAAACAGCTGCCCATGTCATCCTGGAGTGTGAAGGTGTAGCTGCACAACGGGCAGAAATCCTCGACTCACCGGGGTCACTCCGAGAGGCCTGTGGAGAAACCAGGAAGATCCTACGATTCTGGTCGGAGTTAGGCTGGCTTGTTATATAGCCGGCATTAATATCACGCACATTGGCCTTACACTTTTACAGGCTAAGTGCGGGAAAAGGAGCCCATAACCATCCTGCATATTCAAGAAATTCTTATGATTACTATTCATAGAACATCCACTTATACAACTACAAAAATTCACTTTTTTCCCCTAACGATGGAAATAACCTACAAAATGAAGACAATGTAAGCACCAATTCACACGAGCGTTTCCCACGCGCCAATGTCTAGGCCGCGTCGTGTGAACCCTATTTATGTAACATTATGTCATGCGTATTGAATACGAAAGGAAAAATGCTCTCACTGCCGACACTGGAATGTATTTGACTTAATGACGAGACGAGCAAGACGCTCGCCTGGTTGTAAGCGCCACGCCTGCCCATAAACAGAAGCAACACCATACAGAACGTTGAATTACAAAGCATTGCATGGAACTCAACTGCGCTCGTCACCCCGAGACGTATTAAGTTAAATCTCATAATGCCCAGTAATTTCACTAACTTCAATGTCCTTCAAACCGAAACACAACAGTGCTTACACGCTGTTGCTTGACGGCAGACAAATCAAAATCAAAAAAATCTTCTAGAGCCACGCTGTAGACAGTTTTGTCTACAGCATGAATGGGCCCACTGGGTCGTTACCACTGTTTCACAGAAAACCGACGTAAAGTAGCGGCTTGCTGCTGCGTTTCGTACGGTGAATGAGATTGCCAAAGACCCAAATTTCTCTCCCCTTCCCAATCCCTTAATTATCCCTATCCTTTAGGGTCGACAATGCGCCTATAACTCTTTGGTAACCTCCGTGGCGCAGCGGGCGAGTAGCCGGCTGTGAAGCGAGAAGCCGCGGGTTCGATACCCACACCGAGACAAACATTTGTGTGATCCACAAATATATGTTTCGGGGTCTGGTTGTTGTGAGACCGAAAATCTCAGGTTTATGATACCAACGATACAAGACTCGTATCTTACTGTGGGGTCAGGACTATGTGTGTGACTGTTGGATGTATACAGGGTTATTTTTAAAACACCAGCAACCTCGCAGGGGTAGATTCCTAAGGTTATAAGCTACTACTTTTGTTCTACGACTTTTGATTATTTGTTAGATTTTATTTTCATACAAAAATAAGTATTCATTTAATTTCCGTCTTGATTGTTACAACGCGCATCGCAGCTTACGTAAACAAATACGCGAAGCGTGGGGAACCGGGCTAGCTCCTTTGAAGGTCAACGCGCCGCTCAGCTGAGCGGCGCCTTTGAGTCGCGCGCGCACGCCGCATACTACGAAGAAAAACACGACACAACAAAAACTTGTAAAATCATTTTTTTTTAAATATATTGAGTTATATCCAAACTCGTAGAACAAAAGTTGTTCCGTATGGGGACAGCTATCTACCCCTGCGAGGTTGCTGGTGTTTTAAAAATAACCCTGTATATTGGGTGTATTCATTCTGATATTGTGGGCGTTCCTGGGCGTTGGAGATCAGTTACCATCAGGTGACCCACTTGCTCGTTCGGTGACATATGCTATAAAAAAACAACGAAATTTGTCACTTCACGTCACTTGATAAATATCGGTATTTTTTTGCTTTTTTTTTTGCTAACCCTGTATTATACATGTCCCACTGCTGGGCACGGGCCTCCTCTACTGAATGAGAGGGGTCGGTATAGCAATATAAAATAATTTTTCGTCCATCACTAACAAATACTTATACTCATTGTAATACAATAGAAAGACAAAAAGTTAACGATGATGAAGTAATTACACGAACAAAAACATCTTCACACATGTGTACTGGGGTTATTGTCAAACTTGATAGCTTTAAGACTGACAAAAGTTAAATATCTTCACTGGAAAGGCAAAAATACTAAAGCTCCAATACGTGAACTTTACGGTAGAGTATTTCATAGTTGTAAACACGCTTTTATTAGCTTCATACTTATGTTAGTATGTTTGTATGTTAGTATGTAACGGAAACTTTGAACTTGAGCACTGCATGGCACTGAACTGCGCTCGTCACCCCGAGACATAAGGTGTTAAGTCTCATAATGCCCAGTAATTTCACTGGCTTCAATGTCCTTCAAACCGAAACACAACAGTGATGACACACTATAGCTTGGTAGCCGAAATAGACAAAGCGTTGGTACCAACCCAGACGGACTCTTAGCCCTTAGTAACCCAATTCATATCATACCGAGAATCAAACCGACACTAACCAGAAAACGGTTACAAAATCACTTATCTATAATCTTAAAAAAACCTGTCGCGGGGGTGACTACCCTAAGGTCATTATACCCACCTGCGAGCGGGGCGAGGGGTGGCGGGGCGACGACACCTGACGTAACGGAATCCAGCGCACGCGCCGTTGCCGCGCGCCAAAAGCCGTTAGGGTTGGCGGTTATCGGTAGCCAATTTAGATTTCTTATTGTCATAGTACAATGCAGTATAAGAATTGAAAAATTTTGACAAATTATGTCACCATGTACAATGCAGTATAGAAATTGATAAATTGTATAAAATGCACCTTGAATATGCACTGAATTCACCATCAAATTATGTAATAGATATAACTGTAATAAAGAGGCCCTATGGGCTGGCACCACCGCTTTATCCATTTTTGCCGGCACGCAGCATTATGTAAGCGCTGTTGTCTTTTAGTTTATGGGACATTGAATCTAGTTAAAATACTGGGGATTATGGAACTTAACAGCGGCTCGGAGTGACGAACACAGTCCAGTGTCATGCAGTGCTTTCTAATATAAAGTTTTGTGTAGTGTTGTGTCTGTTTATGGGTAGGCGTGGGCACCATCAAGCGACCTTCAGACCAGACCTTCTCGCTTTATCATTCAGGCTAGAAAAGAAAAAGGTCTTTAATCTGCTAAAAAGATAAAATATTGCATTGATCATTTTTAAAAATATGTTCAACTAGCTGTCCCTCGCGGTTTCACCTACATGTTACTGCCCTGTTCCAATGGGTCATAGCGTGATATACATATAAACCTTCCTCATAAACCACTCTATCTATTACTGAAAACTGCATTAAAATCCGTTGCATAGTTTAAAAGATCTAAGCGAATAGACAGCGGAAGTGACTTCATTTTTCACTATGTAAAGATGTACTACTTTTAATTAGCCGAAATAACGAAATAATTAGGCCGATCGATTGATGGCGAGGGCCACGGCTGCCCATAAAAAGAAGCAACAACAAAGAACCTTAATTTACAAATAACTGCACTTTGTATAGATAATTAACCAAATACATTCAAAGTTGCATTTTATATTAAAAAGCAAATTAAGAACACATCACACTAATATTATTAATGTGAAAGTTTGTTTGTTTGGATGTTTGTCCGTCAATCACGCTGTAACTACTGAACGGATTTTGATGAAATTTGGTATACAGACAGGGTATGAGCTGACTTGGGTGATAGGATACTTTTCTCCCGATTAAATGCTCCCTTGGGATAAAACAGGAATCTTAATATTCATCAATAACACCGAAAATTCTGAACGGATTTTGTTGAAAATTGGTATAGAGACAGGGTATTATGCAAAATAGACAGTCACTAAGTAATTTGTAAATGTCCTAATTCCACGCGGGCAAAGCCGCGGGTGGAAGCTAGTAACATATATTTTTAAATTGATAAATATTAAATTGCCTTCTTCTATTCTAAGTGTTGTACTTTGTGTACATTATAAATTAACCAACTGCCTTCAAAGTTGCATTTGACATTAAAAACTTAATAACACATATTTATGAAGCGATTTTAAGCAATACAGCATTAATCCTTATCCAATTAATCTTAAATACATTGTGCATTTAATATAAATTAATATGGCTCTTTACAGCATGTAATTTAAATAAATATTTACGAAGATATTACAGATTTAAAATGCAGACATAGCGGTTGCGTTGGTACCGGCCGGGGGGCATAAAGAGGAATGATTTGATTGTTTGCATTGAATAGGCTCTGAAACTACTGAATCGATTAAAAAAAATCTCCATTAGAATCCTACATTATCCCAGATGAACATAGGCTACTTTTTATCCCGGAAAACCAGATCTCTCCGACGGAGCCGAGAGGAAAAGCCGGTAATATATTTTTAAGTTAATTATACATGAATCAATTGCCTTCTTCTAAACATTTTAATGGTCAAGTTAAGATCAAAGTTCAGTTATAAATATACTCATTGTTTATGCAAATACATTTCCCACGTTCAAACACCTGTTTCAACAGTTAAATATTTAAATTACAAATGTGCGACAGCCCTACAGGGGTGTGATGCACAAAAAAACTATTATTCTAATTGTATAGTTATTGTTGTATAGATTATCTACTTGCTCAGATGGTGCAAGGTGTTATCGATTTAGTGTGGGTTCGATTTCTGGATAGAGAACTGGTAGTGCCACGGTGTACACAGTTTTGTCTTTTTCGACACTTTGTCGAGCACGACATAATGACTGCACTACATCTGATGGTAAGCGTAGGGCATCCCAAAAAACTGGGGACCACCGATAAAAAGTTAGCTTATCGGTGGTCACCAGAATCATGCCGGCATGTATAAATGCTTCTTCCTTCTTCAGAGAGGAAAAAGCAAATTGAGGGCCTGCGACAGGAAAGGCGGATGACCGATGCAGGCACCATGCATATGGTCCATATCGACGACCCCCAAAATATATAATGATTCTGGACTGTTCCATAGTAAAAATATGGAAAAAAAATAGATTTAGTGTAATTGCCGAGTGTATTTTGATGATGCTATGTATGTATGTATACATTAGTTGATACTGATTTCTATATAAGTTTCTTTTACTTTTGCACTGACTTGTCATAAGCGCTATTTCAATTGCCTACATGATTAATAAACTATTTCATTTCAATGTATAGCATCCCTCTTTTTAGGGGTTTATTAAGAAGGTAAAAACAGTAACTGTCAACGACTCCCCTTCAGAAACAAACATATGCGGAACCAATAATAATCGAAGTAACAAAGCATCGATAGACGTTAATACCTTTTATTATAATACGTTAACATATGTCTATTTTTTTTTATCGCACGTGGATTCAAATTATACAGCGTGATCTCATTTCCTGCGATGACATTGATATGGTAATTTTTTACACGTCCTGTATTTAAAGATAAGTGTGCCGTCAGATGGGCGACCGTTTAAAGGAACTAGATTAAGTTATTCTAGGGTAGGGTAGTTTTATATATTTTTTTTATCCGAGCACGGCAAAGTGACTGCACTACACTTGATGGTAAGCGCGGCGCAGTCCAAAAAACCAGCGACCGACAAACAGTGGTCACCAGTCATGCCGGCCTGTATAAATGCTTCTTACCTCTTCGGAGAGGAAAACAAATGGCAGGTTTTAACATCATGTGTACGGTGGTCGCTATCCCGGCGGATTGAACCAAACCGAAACACAATAGTGCTTACAGTGCTTGCTTGGCGGCAGAAATAGACAAAGCGTACCAACCCAGACAGCCTTTCGCATACGAGGGACCTACCACCTTGTAAATATATTACTATTTAATCTATTACAGGCCTGATCCCTCTCATTTAGTAGAGGAGGCCCGCGCCCAACAGTGGGACGAATATAATACGTATATAGGGCTAAAAAAAACGATTAGAGACTATTGTCTGCTTTTTCTGAGCAAGAATTGAGATATCATCTGTCAATCAGTATGCAACTTAGACTAGAAATAAATTAATTCAACTTAATTAGACTTTGAAAAAATCTATATAAAAAACCAGGAAAAAGATGTGCTTCCGCAGTGCCTTGAGTAGACAAAAGTGGATATATTTACGCTAATTTGAACCCTACTCCGTGTTAATAAGGTTTATAAATAAACGTTTATAAAGTAAACATTGCACCTAACAGCTGATTGGTGGAATGATATAGGGAGCCACAGTATGATGTATTGGTTAAATGTGGATAAAATTGCTATTTTTAATTTTGCATTATCACCTCATTGCTGGGCAGTCTAGCCTGAGAAGTCGTGAGGTCTTGAGTTGAAATCGTAGACTGGGCATTTGTTAGCATTTTTTATTTGATTGAATGACGAGACGAGCAAGGCGCTCGCCTGGCCAAAACCGAAGCAGCACTACACATAACTTTGAATTACAAAGCACTGCATGGCACTGAACTGCGCTCGTCACCCCGAGACATAAAATGTTAAGTCTCATAATGCCCAGTAATTTCACCGACTTAAAACTGAAACACAACAATGCTTATACACTGTTGCTTGGTGGTAGAAATAGACAAAGCGGTGGTACCAATCCAGACGGCCTCTCGCCAGGGACCTACCACCTTTTTAACGGGTGTATGTGAAATAGCTTCCTAATTTGGCAGTGTTATCTGGCAGATAAAATTTATTAGAACAGTTACACCTCTGCTACTACCTACCGCTTTAAAGATTACAGGCGTGAATCCGTAAGTACGTTTTTTTTTATGGCATAGATCGGCAAACGAGCAGGTGGGTCACCTGATGGTAAGTGATCTCCACCGCCCATGTATGCCCACAATATTAGAAGAATTTTTAGAAGAATTTTGGACGCGTTGCCGACCTTAAAGGAATAGCTATAATACGTATGAATACCTATAATATTTATTTAATCAATGATTACTAATTAACCGCATTAGCTCAGTAATTAACAAAACCCGTTGACAGCGTACAGTTGTTCGCGTGTTGTGACCCCACCGTGCTCCCTACTCGGGGGTGAACTTCTTATAAGGGATGCTTTAACTACACACCTGTTGGGTTAATGAACCTGTTAGGTCATGTACCTTAGACCGTTTGATGTGAACCATAACAATTTCTAATACTAATACTATTGCTCGCAGAACCGATAATCGATGGGACAGAAAGGTTCTGGAATGGAGGCCACGTACGGGCAAGCGCAGCGTTGGACGTCCACCTACAAGGTGGGCAGACGACCTGATAAAGATCGCAGAAAGTCGCTGGATGCAGGCCGCTTCCAACAGGTCGGTCTGGAAATCTTTGGGGGAGGCCTATGTTCAGCAGTGGACGTCTTGTGGGTGATGATGATGATGATGATGATGAATACTATTTTTGCTGGTGGTAGGATATTCATATCCGCCCGGATTGCGACCACCGTACACATGGTGTTAAAACCTTCCATAGTGACATACATGACTTGGGTGGTTCGCGTTCCAGGATCAGCCAGTGTATATCCGCTTCTCTCGACTTGCGGCATGACTTGTGTTTTGGACTGCACTACACTAACCATCAGGTGTAGTGCGGTTACACGGTAGATATCACACTCACCGTACGAAACGCAGCAGCAAGCCGATACTTAACGTCGGTTTTCTGTGAGACAGTGGACTAAAAGCCCGGTCGAGCCGACCTTTTAGACAGTCGAAGTCATGAGTGATCAATTCTTAATAATTTGAGTTATAATTCTATACAGAATCATTTAACATTGTGTCGCATGCCTCTCTGAACGATAAAGATGTTATGGGACCGCCTTAGCCCTAAGCGCATCTAGACCTCAGCCTAGATAGCCTAGATTACAACTTAGGTACTGGACTAACACTGTCTCCGGGCGAAAACTTTCTTTTGTTTTGAATTAAGGCGTAGATCGTTTTAGGAAACAAAATAATATTTTTATACTAAAGTTCGATTAATGACCAAGTGAACCACCTGATACATATAAATAAACATCGCCTTTATAGCCGAAGGCGTAGGCAAAGGTGTAATTAGCGCTGTACCCACGTTTCAAGGAGTTCATTTCTGACCCATGATGTGATATAGAGGAGAAAGGACTTATCGCTACACCGGGCAAAGATTCTAATCAAGTGTCATTTTCGAATCAAAAAGTCAAACATAAATAGTCATTGCCCGACCTAGGCATTGAACTTGGGACCTCACGGCTCTAAACCTTAGTACGCTGCCACTAAACCAAGGAGGAGAAATAAAATTATCTATCTACACTAATATTATAAAGAGGAAAGATTTGTATTTTTGTATGTAACGAATAAACTTAAAAACCACTGGACCGATTTCAAAAATTCTTTCACCATTAGAATCCTATATTATCCCTGATGAACATAGGCTACTTTTTATCCCGGAAAAAGCAGATCACGCGGGCGGAGCCGCGAAGAAAAACTAGTGTTTTATAACAGAAATTCTAAATAACTGCTCGTGGGTCGAATAAACGGCATTATACGTGTGTGTGGTGTTCACTTGCGAGATGACCCACTTACTCGTTTGACCCACACCCTAACTTAATAAAAGCGAAAGCTGGTATACATTTATAGGTTAGTATTATAATTATTCATTCATGTTTGCATTATTTTATTGCTTTATCAAACATTAATACATCAATTACAGAGGCGTTATATTATTTGTAGTTGAGTAGGGAGTGAACACTAAATAAATATACTAAAGTTATAAAATTTCATCAGCAGTCTATGCTATCTAGACTATCGGCAATCCCTATGACTGCCATTTTTATTTGGTACAATGACGAGACGAGCAAAGTTTGATGGTAAGCGCTAGCCCATAAACAGAAGCAACACCATACATACTCTCGCATACGAGGGACCTACCACCATGAAACGAACGTGAAATAGCTACTTTCTACTTTAACAGTATTATCTGGCAGATAAAATTTATTCAAAAATTGAAAAATCTGCTATAAAAGAGAAAAAAATTATGAGAAATTATCTCAGCCTGTCCCTTAAGCGACAGTCCAAGTAAAATTATGGAGTAACTGTCCCACAACTGATTATATGAATAACTGACCATCTTTGTGATATTGAAACGGACAGATATTTTATCTGTGTCGCGATGCCTTCTTACTTGAATATAGTCTTATAGATTTTTATTTTTATTGAATGATGAGACAAGCAAGGCATGCCCATAAACAGAAGCAACACCACACAGAACTTTGAATTACAAATCACTGCATGGCATTGAAGTGCGCACGACACCCCGAGACATAAGATGTTAAGTATATGACCAGTAATTTCACTGGCTTCAATGTCCTTCAAACCGAAACACAACAGTGCTTATACACTGTTGCTTGGCAGCAGAAATAGACAAAGCGGCGGTACCAACCCAGACGGCCTCTCGCATACAAGGGACCTCCTTGTTCGTAAGAAATTGACTTAAAATCTTTTTGAATCACAATTCACAAATGTAAGTGGGTTAAAATAGAACAAATCAGTCGCCGTCGGATGGTAGGCAGGTGGTCGCAAACCGCAACCACTTCCCGCCCGTGACCTTCACAGGCTCTACTCCCGATTAGACTAGTTTGTCTGTGGATTACTTGAAATCAGATTTTGATTAAAGAATAGCATTTCCTCGTGTCTTTTTCTTACTAGAAACTTACTTTCTTGCAACTGATCTTACCCTAAAAAAACAAGTGACCACCATGAGTTTATCGGTGGTCACCAGAATCATGCCGGCCATTTACACTATTTTTCACCATTTCCAATCAATTGCTACTTACCAAGTTAAATATGAAATGTTCAAGTACAAAACTCACACTGTTTTTTCTTCTTCCCTGGCTTAAACCGGCAGAAATATGTCTGCTAGGTATACTTTTAAAAATAGCTGTTATATTATGGTTAAATTTTATATTGTTTTTTTTATAGTATAGCATAGGCCGGCAAACGAGCAATTGGGTCACCTGACGGCAAGTGATCTCAACCCATATATGCCCACAATACCAGAAGAATCATGGGCGCGCTGCCGACCCTAAAGGAAAGAGATAATTAGGGATTAGGAAGGGGAAACCGATTTGGGCCTCCGGATATCTCACTCACCAAATGAAACGCAGCAGCAAGCCGATGCTTTACGTCAGTTTTCTATAAGACAATGGTAACGACCGGTCGAGCCGGCCCATTCATGCTGTAGACAAAACTGTCTCCAGCGTGGCTCTACCACTCATAACAAACAGGTGTGAAACAGGTCCTAAGAATACACAGCACAAATATTTAACACCGCGGGTGGTAGATGATAGGTAAATATTCTACCATTTTTTGTTTTATTTTTATTTTTTGCCAATAAAATCATTAAGCCATCGAAATCGAAATTCAATATTGCGTTTTCTAGCCCGAAGCGGTAACCGCTGACAATTGAATAGTGCTGTTATTTGTGTCGATAGTCGATGAAATTAATATTTTAAAAATAAATTATTATTATATTTTTATAGGCAGTAATGATTTTTTGTTAATTGGATTTGATTATTATGCGTTATTCATTTATAAATAAATAAATAATAGAGTGTGTCTGTCTGTTTATATCACGCATCATATAACAGCTGAACGGAATTCGATGCAGGTAATACTTTAAAATGAATTCAATTCTTTTAAATTACACACATTCCTGTACGGTTAGCATAAACTCACGAGATATCTATTGCGTCATAGAAACTTGGGACTGGTTTCGAACCTGCAACTTTCGTCTCTGTCGTATCGCTCGCTGAGCTATAGCTACTCATCAAATAGATAATATAATTTCATTTCATTTCATTTAATTTTTAATTTCTATAGATTTTTTATGCCATAGGGCTGTAATCTAGCAAATTGGACGCTTGATGGTGAGTGATCACCGCCGCCCATGAACGCCTATAATGCTAGAAGACTACAACGCGTTCGCGACCCCAAAAGGAAGGGTATTAGACAGGGGAGAATATGGGCCTCCGGATATACCAAAGTGATAAAAATTCGAATTCATGCACTAATACTTGACTAATTTAAACTGAGTCCACCAATATTGTAGCACCAATGAAGTGACGATAAAAAATATTTAAATGCATCGAAAACCAAGCACATCCCTACTGCTAACCGCACAATTATCAGTCTGTTTACCATTTCCAAACCATTACAGCTACCGTTCCGATAAATGTTCACACGATTTACTCTTCGGCAAACATCGGCATTCTTCGGAATGTCAATGGTTTTTTATTGGCCCAGTCATCTCTGCATTGTCAATTGTGTTCTAGTACAAAGTCCACATCGCATTACACTTGTTATGAGCGGAATGTATCGAGTGGTCACCTGATGGTAAGTGATATCCACCACATATACGCCTACAATACTAGAAGAATCATAGGCGCGTTGTCGACCTTAAAGGGAAGGGATAATTAAGGGGATTTAGGTTTTCGAATATCTCACTAGCACCAAGCAACTACTTTAAGTAGATTTTCTGCGAGACAGTTGTAACGACCCGGTCGAGCCGGCCTATTCATGCTGTAGACAAAACTATCTACAGCGTTGCTCTACCACTCAAGTGGTACCAAGTAAACGTTATTTATCAAGTTAGACATATGATTGCAAAATACAAAATGATCACAATGTCAATGTGAGTAGCGTATGTTAAAGTAATTGGTTTTTCTTAAACTATTTAATGTTTTTACTGGAGGATAATTTCAATCGGATATAAAAAAATCTACCCCATTTTTTTATTTATTTATCATTATATTTGATCCACAGATGATACAGTAATTTGCTATCAAGTATAATGTTCAAAATGATCTTAAGTGATCTCACCTAGTTATAGATGGACCCAGCTAACATTGCAAAATTAACTACGGAAGCAGACATTTTCTAGAAATTACAGTTATATTATAGTAATATTACTAAATTTAAGAGACAAGAGCTATTCCTAGACTTATGATGTCATAACCTAGAAACTGATCCATAGACAATGATCCATTGATCTAACTGTGTGTCAGCGTACGCGCAATCATTGTAACGTCTTCGGGCGCCGGATGTTCCGCCATTGCTCGCTCGACCGTTCCAAATTCAAAACGGAGTTGTTTCCGGCGTGACGTCATCGACGCCATTTTGTCGTCGCCGTCTGCCCATTGTGCCATGGGAAATGGGAGCGAACAGAATGAATTTCCCTCGGGATGTTTTTATTTATGCTGTTTGAAGGGGTGAAGGCATTTAACGATCTTATTATAATACAAGTCATGTTTTAGTATATACGTCTTTGGATAGATATTAAAATTACGCATATGAATTACGTTGTACATAAAAAACTGTAGTTTTTTTTATAACCTTACAGTAAGATACGAGTCTTGTGTCGAGGGTGTCAGGAACTACGAGAGACTTTCGGCCACACAACACCCAGACCCGAAACAAATATTTGTGGAACACACAAACATTTGTCTCGGTGCGGAATCGAACCGGCGCGGCGGCCTCTCGCTTCACAGCCGGCTACTCGCCTGCTGCGCCACAGCGCTGTCAATAAAGAGTTCAACGCATTTTACTATGTCAAGAATTTAAATAAATAATTGAAAAAGTTGAATGCAGCTTAAGTGAATAAATCCTACTACTCAACTTATATTATAAACTACTAGCTTTTGCTCGCGGCTCCGCCCGCGTGATCTGCTTTTTCCGGGATAAAAAGTAGCCTATCACCCAAGTAGCT
This sequence comes from Amorpha juglandis, assembly GCA_949126905.1. Taxonomy (NCBI): domain Eukaryota; kingdom Metazoa; phylum Arthropoda; class Insecta; order Lepidoptera; family Sphingidae; genus Amorpha; species Amorpha juglandis. The sequence continues at coordinate 9,979,398 of OX421389.1, forward strand.
CATATCCTGTCTGTATACCAAATTTTATCAAAATCCGTTCGGTAGTTTCAGCGTGATTGACGGACAAACATCCATACATTTAAACAAACAAACTTTCTGATTTATAATATTAGTAGGATATATTACTCATCGTTCCGCCCACATGAATGCCTTTTTCCTCGATTAAAAGCACTTCCCGTCCTATGGTTTAACTGTATGCCTAAATTCATACAAATCCATTAAGCCGTTAATTTAATAACAAACCTCCAAATTCATTACAATCATTTGTATCAACCGTAAGTAGACCGGCAAACGAGCAAGTGGGTCAACTCATAGTAAGTGATCTCCACCGCCTATGTACGCTTACAATACTAGAAGAATCATAGGCGCGTTGCTGACCTTAAAGGAATGGGATAATTAAGGGATTGGGAAGGGGAGGGGGATTCGGGGCTCCGGATATCTCACTCACCATACAAAACGCAGCAGCAAGCCGCTACTTTACGTCGGTTTTCTGTGAGACAGTGATAACGACCCGTTCGAGTATAGCATGGCTCTACCACTCAAAAACTGTCTTAAATACTAATATCACAGACTTCAAGAATTGTGAAATCCAACCCGATCACAAGTCGTAAGTTGAGTTTTTTTTATTGAAATAAAACTAATTTAAACATTTTATCGCGGTTTTTTATTAATTTTGATCCCGACGTTTCAAAGACTTTTTCAGCCTTCGTGGTCACGGGGGGGACTGAGGTGTAGGTTCTCCCAAAATGTTAATGTTACATTATCTACCTTCTAAAGTCTTCGAAACGTCGGGATCAAAATTAATAAAAAGCCGCAATTAAATCCGTTTAAATTAGTTTTATTTAAATGAGTATGTAATAATAATAATAACTGAAGTGGCAGTGGGCAGGCCACATAGCTCGCAGAACCGATAATCGATGGGACAGAAAGGTTCTGGAATGGAGGCCACGTACTGGCAAGCGCAGCGTTGGACGTCCACCTACAAGGTGGATAGACGACCTGATAAAGATCTCAGGAAGTCGCTGGATGCAGGCCGCTTCCAACAGGTCGGTCTGGAAATCTTTGGGGGAGGCCTATGAACAGCAGTGGACGTCTTGTGGCCGATGATGATGATGAGTATGTAATATTCGCGTAAACATAAGAAATCATTATGAGTTTTAGTCAAAAATAAAAATTGTAGAATATTGCAGAAATATCTCAATGATTATATTTATTGTGTAAGATGTAAAAAAATTAAATGCATAGTGAACCGTGGAGAATTGCTCGACCTTCCGCGCCTGTGAACTTGGCACGGCCTCGGTGTTTATTTCAAACGAAAACAATTTGTGATGATTACATTGAAAATTTAAATATCTTGTATTAGATTAGTTTAGGAGAAACAGCGATTGCTCAGCGGGGAGTGGTATGGACTGTCGAGACAAAAGTCGCCAGCGAAACCAGCCCCAAGAACATACACCACTGACTTTTCTAAGTTACGTGTATATTAATTGTTAATTATCGCTTGCTTTAACGGTGAAAGAAACATCGTGTGGAAACCTGCATACCTGACCTGCATAACTCGATAAGATTTTTCGAAGGTATGTGAAGTCTGCCAACCCGCATTAGGCCAGCGTGGTGGACTAAGGCCTACACCCTCTCATTCAGTAGAGGAGGCCCGTGCCCAGCAGTGGTACGTATATAATACAGGGCTAGTAAAAAAAAACTGATTAGTTTCACAGCCTCCGTAGCGCAGTGAGCGAGGAGGCGGCTCTTCAGAGGCCGTGGATTCGATTCCCGCACTGAGTTAAATTGTATGATCCATAATTTCTTCAGTAATATAGGAACGATCGTTTGGGTTGGTACTTTGTTTAATTCTGTCGCCAAGTAGCAGTGTGTAAGCACTGTTATGTTTCGGTTGTAACGACATTGAAGCCAGTGAAATTACTGGGCATTATAGGACCTAACAACCTATGTCTCGGGGTGATGACCACATAGTTTTCATGCAGTGCTTTGTGATTAAAGTTCTGTGTGGTGTTGCTTCTGTTTATGGGCAGGCGTGGCGCTTACCATCAGGCGAACGACCTGCTGGTTACATAATTCAAGCAAATAAAAGTCACTTTTCCATCTCGGAGCAGACATTTTTTTATAAAGACTATATTAAACGGTACAATTATCCTATTATGATCTATTAGACAACAATAGCCAATGAATATCAATAGAGTAATTAACACAGATTACACGACAGTATTTCAGAAAAAAAAGTATTGCATGGCACTGAACTGCGCTCGTCACCCCGAGACATAAGATGTTAAGTTTTAAATGCCCAGTAATTTCACTGGATTCAATTTCGTTACAACCGAAACACAACAGTGCTTACACACTGCTGCTTGGCAGCAGGAATAGACAAAGTTGTGGTACCAACCCAGACGGCCTCTCGCGTACGAGGAACCTACCACCTTGTAAAACACAAACCATTACATTTACTATGCCCCGTCCACTCCTCCCAACTCTTAAACTAGAATATATACACACTTGCAATTTCGCATGTCTAATAAGCCCCCCTTAAACATCCAGAATTTTACATTTCACAAATAATTACAGTTACACATGAGATACACTTGGCGAAATGTGTACGGGTTATATCTCTACCTACCCCTCTGGGGTTCCAGTCGTTCCACCCCATGATGTGATAAGGAGCGAGCCAATCGCCGTACCGGGCACAATTCCGGACTCCCCACTGATAACTATTGAACATTTGATACGTGATAGAAAACCCCAATATCACTTTACGCAACCCGGGGATCGAACCTGTCACCCCAGCAGAGCAGTCGTATGTACAACTGCACCACCGAGTTGGACATAATATTGTTTTAAATAATTTGAAAAAATTCAATCAAACACCACTGTTACAAATTACAAATAATTATTTTACAATCTGCAACGTATCCTATTCATTAAATCACAAAGCGAACTATTATCTGATTTATTATGCAAGGTTACACAGCTTATCGATAACAAACAATCAGTAATCCAAGTCAAGGCCCCCGCCCTACTCCAAATTAATGAGTGACCCCAAATTGAGATGAAAAAAAATTAACACGGCCATCGCAGAACATCCCTGATTATCGACAAAAAACACGGAGGTCGATAGTGGACTGAAATGTTTTTACTTGTATCGACAAGGTCGGTGTAGTAGTACTTATTTGCACAATTCGCCGTCAACGTTTTTGGTGTAGTAAATGCCATAAACCAGTGTTTCCCAACGTGGGGCCCACGCTCCACAATGGGGCAATTTGATAGTTAAGGGGGGCAATTTAAAAATGGACTCGACACGACTTTAACCCTTTCGCTTTGGGTTATTTAAATGCGATGCTAGATATCGGTGACAAATTTAACAAAAAAATGTTAAGGTGGAGCATGGCCTAAAAAAGTTTGGGAAACACTGCTGTAGACAGTTTTGTTTGGACCGACTCTACCGGGTCGTTATCACTGTCTCATAGAAAACCGACGTATAGTAGTGTCTTGCGGCTGCGTACGGTGACTAAGATGTTCGGAAGCCCAAACCCCCTTTCCAATCCCATAATTAAGTTGGGAACGGGCTTATGATTCCTCTGGTATTATGAGTGTATATAAGCTATGAGAATTGACAGCCTCCGTGGCGCAGCGGGTGATTAGCCGGCTGTGAAGCGAGAGGCGACGGGTTCGATCTCCTCACCGAGACAAATGTATGATCCACAAACATTTGTTCCGGGTCTGGATGTTGTGAGACCGAAAGTCTCTCGTAGTTCCTGACCTGAGTATACCCACGACACAAGACTCTTATCTTACTGTGGGGTCAGGACTATATGTGTGTCTGTTGGGTGTATTTATTATGAATAATCTATTTAAACGAGAAGATTCTACATCAAGGAATAAATCATAAGGATACCGTTATTGGCTACAGCATCATTCAGACCTTTGATGGTTCCGTCAAGCATCAGCCTTGAGGGTCAGTAACGCTCATCAATGTCTCACAGAATGTGCCAATGACACCATAATATATTAGTGACCACTACCATTGACTGATCCCCTATATTCTTATTTTTTTTTATTTGATTGAATGACGAGACGAGCAAGTCGCTCGCCTGATGGTAAGCGCCACGCCTTCCCAGTAAACAGTAGCAACACCATACACAACTTTTAATTACAAAGCACTCCATGGTACTGAACTGCGCTCGTCACCCCGATACATAAAATGTTAAGTCTCATAATGCTCAGTAATTTCACTGGCTTCAATGTCCTTCAAACCGAAACACAACAGCGCGCACATACTGTTGCTTGGTGGCGGAAATAGACAAATAAAGCGGTGGTACCAACCCAGACGGCCTCACGGACCTATCACCTTGTTAATGTGTAGAGCATAGTAGAAACACGTAGATGCTTTGATATTAGCGCTGCGTCGTAACCATTCGAAGTCCACCTTAATCATTACATCAACAATCGACAGCATCAATGAAATATAAGCCTAAATATTTCACTTTCGGATGCAAGTGGCCAGTCGGCTGGGCACGGAGCGCGCGCAGTCATCGTGCGTAACAAAACGTCCTGCCATTCAGTGGAGCATGCGCCACGTGAAGCCATTCGACCACGGGACCAACGAACCAACCGAGCAACGGTTACCTCTTGAGGAAATGTGGTAGCTTGAAGAGGCCACACACCTGAGTATAAGTATTGTAAAATCTATGCGCCTTTTCGAGACCACACACCTGAGTATGTTATAAGTATTGTAAAATCTATGCGCCGTTCCTATTGATAATAATAATAAATACACACAACAGTCACACATATAGTCCTGACCCCACCCACAGTGAGATACGAGTTTTATGTCGTGGGTATCACTTAGAGACTTTCGGTCCTCACCCAGACCCCGAAACAAGTATTTGTGGATCACACAATTATTTGTCTCGGTGCGGGGATCGAACCCGCGGCCTCACGCTTCACAGTCGGCTACTCGCCCGCTGCGCCACGGAGGTCGATTATGTGTGCATGGATGTTGGCGCCTCTTTCGCCAACAAAGTTTGGGGATTTTATCATAAAATGTAACTGAGGTTATGTTACAAAATAAATTTAAAAAAAACCTGGGTTGTAGCTTCTAGAGATACATTGTAGTGGTCTATTTTAGATTAAGGTTTAATCTAGAAAACTTTAATGGGGGCGATATATTATTGCAGTCTGCTAGATCTGATTTTAAAAAATACTCTAAAAAATTAAGTATCTGTAGAATATTTAACAATCGTCATCATTATATAGTATAGTAAAGTTGTTTAAAAAAAAAGCTATTTAAAGGCAAGCCCGATCTAAGGTTCTAAAATCATTGCTAAGGCAGCTCACTTGCTCTTTTCAAGCTGTTTGTAGTTAACTGCACCTGGATCTTGGAAAACTAGTGAATAATGGTGAATCGCTTTATGTGACCAGAGCAATGACTTTGAAATCCAGTATAACAATAACCAACAATTTATTTTCTCTATCATCTTTCGCTCTGAAGTACGTTAAGTTCTATTATACAGGATTAAAGCAGGTAAAAACCTTGATTGCAAATCGACCTGTTATTCCATCGCCATTAATATTAATAAGCGAGCGTTATTTAAAGTTCTGTGTGAGTGGTTAAAATGTAAACAGTTGGGGCAGTGGCCACGTCGCAGACCAGTAGTTTGGAACTACGACGGTTGACTGGCTCGGGAGCTGTGACGTGCAACCCTCGATGCACGCTCCATTTCTTAGGCCTTGGAACTATCATATGGATTTTTTCATTGTCGTGTTACTTAAGGATGCTTAAACCGTTAAAATACTGGATTCTATAGCGAGGTCTGAGTTTTTGGGTTCAATATATGTGATTTTTTGACAGCCTCCGTAGCGCAGCGGGCGAGTAGCTGGCTGGGAACGAGAGGCCGCGGGTTCGATCCCCGCACCGAGACAAACATTTGTGCGATCCACAGATATTTGTCTCGGGGGCTGGGTGTTGTGAGACCAAAAGTCTCTCGTAGTTCCTGATACCCACGACACAAGACTCGTATCTTAGTGTGGGGTCAGGACTATGTATGTGACTGTTGGGTGTATTTATTATTTATTATTATTATTATTTGCCTTGCATTTGAATTTTTCAATTGTAGTGATAGGCTTCTATCACATCTTAGCTCGGCAAATTATAGTGCATTAGCTGCACCTTTGCTGAGTTATGGTCTTTACTATGAAAAAAATCACCTGCTCAAGTTGGTGGTAGAGAATTAGCAACTATCTGAAAGATATGGTATTAAAGACATTCACATCCTCATGAGTATTATAAATACCAACCACCCTTGTATTATAACGGGGTTTTTATATTAAAATGTTGAAATTTTTTTAGCTGGGTAACATCTCTGAAAAATAATATCAGAGGGACGAGAGTGGGGCATAAAGCCCCACAAAAAAAAAATACAAACCACTATCTATCTATTCTGCTTACCTGATGTTTTTTTTTTATTTATTTGTATGAATGACGAAACGAACAGGTCCCTGACCTGATGGTAAGCCGCCTATAAACAGAAGTACTGCATGGCATTAGACTGCGCTCGTCACAACGATACATAAGATGTTACGACTCATAATGCGTCGTTATTTCACTGGATATCTTTCTCTTAACTAACGAAACCTAATAGTCGATTATCATTCTTGACTACATACACTAGCACTGCCCAAAAAATACTCATACTGAGTTGGTCATTTCATTTCCTAACGTCATTAGCAAGTTCAATGTCGAAATCATACGAACAATAGTCATGGTCCGCCACTGATTCGAACCAGTGACTCGGCGATGAGCTGCGTCGCGCACTGTGACTCCAGATGAATGAATGAATGAATGATAACTGTACTGCACCGTAAACATGGTTGTGTTGATGCTTTGAGAGTATATTGACTAGAGGCTTGGTTGTTCTTTTTTTTATCCGAGCCCGCCAAAGTTACTGAACTACACCTGATGATAAGCGTAGTGCAGTCCACAAAACCAGCGACCACCGACAATAAATGAGTGTATCGGTAGTCACCAGAGTCATGCCGGCCTGTATAACTCATGGATACCTTCCCTGGGGGTGGAGGGATGATTATGCTGGATTCAACAGGCTAGTTTACATCCGAGTGACTTATTAACGATTAGCGGACGATACCATGGCGAAACTTGATCCCATTGCGTATTGTGGAGGTAAGATGTCAGGTCACCGCACAAACGCTATTTTTAGACAGTCGGAGCTATGTACCCTGAGGAGACGAACTCGCGACCTGAAGGTCGAACCCCGAAATGGTTTTCGGCGGTAAATTCTACTCCCCGACAGACAAGAGCTGCCATTGTTCTCGGTGTTGCCACATCTAAATCATATCCTTGATATTTCAGTATCTGTGAAGACACTTCTTTCACGATAGTTTCATCATTTTAAAGCCAATTTTTACTGTGCAATCTCCAATACAAGTCGGGTAATATTTCGTAAGGAAACTTTATATTCAGTTATTTACTGACATTGCAAGAGAGTGTTCGTTTGAAGACCTTGTATGACTATCTTTGGCTTCGTAGAATGAGTGGAGTAATTCCTAAGCGGTTTATTTGAAAACCGGTTTATTTTTTTATCCGAGCACGGCAAAGTGACTGCACTACACCTGATGATAAGCGTAGTGTAGTCCAAAAAATCAGCAACCACCGACAAACAATTAGTTTATCGGTGGTCATCAGAGTTATACCGGCCTCTATAAATGCTTCTTCCCTCTCCAGAGAGGGAAGAAGCAAATCGAGCGGCTTGCGACAGGACAGACGGATGGCCGCTACAGGCATAGTAATACAAGGATGTACCCCTATACCCGCCCCAACCAACGATCAAGTCATGTCGCAAACCCCTCGGGAGAACCGGATATACACTGGCTTATTCTAGAACGCGATCCACACCAAGCGTGGATTACTATAGCAGGTTATAACATTATGTGTACGGTGGTCGCTATCCGGGCGGATGTGAATATCCCACCACCAGTAAACTAATGACGAAAAAGTAGGGTGTAATAAATGTTACTTCTTTGTATGTGTATGTGGCGTCCTGGCACCGAACCGAATAGACTTTTTGAATACAGATTTTTTGTTCAAAAGCTGTTTTATTCGATATGGTTCTTAGTTATTTTTGAGGAAAATCCGTCCCGCCATTTAGAAGTTATAGTTTTTACTTATGGAGTTTTTAATGGGTAAAGGAATAATTCTATGTTAACCAAAAACTATTTGTCTATTTAGAAATTTGAAATTAATTTCTATTTGATATCGGGAGTTTTACTTCAGGTTCGATCCCCGGGTCGGGTAAAGTTTTATTGGGTTTTTCTATCACGAAATGCTCAGTATCAACCCGGAGTCTGGAATTGTGCCCGGTATGGCGATAGGTTTGCCCCTATCACATCATGGGACGGAGATACGCTCGGCGATATGTGGGTGTATTAGTTACACCTCTACCTACCCTTTACGGGATTGCAGGCGGCATTATCAGACAGTCTCCGTGGCGCATCGGGCGAACAGACGGCTGTGAACCGAAAGGCCGCGGGTTCGATCCCCGCACCGCTAATATTTGTTTCGGGGTCTGGGTGTTATGAGACCGAAAGTCTTTCGTAGTAGTCGTAAAGTGACTACGCCACACCTGGTGGTAACTGTAGCGCAATCCATTAATAGTGTCGACCAACGACAGACGATGTGTCTATCGTTGGTCGGCAAGATCATGCCGGTCTCAAGCCATCGCCATGCGGGCATTGTGACGAATGGAATTTATGAGACGGAAAAAACCTTTTCCAATTCAGAGAAATGTAGTTGATTATTATAAAGACTCAACGAATATGTAGCCTATATATACAGTTAATAAATAAAAACTATAACCAACGTATAAAAAGTGGAGAAAAATTCTTTTTTTATTTCTTTCTAGGTTCATGACCACGCATAATATCACGCATAATTACTTACTTGTTACTAACGAAATGGGCCGAATTAGCCTCAAATAAATTATTATTATTATTATAATCATTTAATATAGTAATAAACCAAGCGTGCCAATTTTTAGTGACTCATGAATACGGTGGTCGCTACCAAGTCGGGTGTAAAATATCAGGTACCCACTAGCAACTATTAGTAGTCTTGGCGTTGCACTCATTAGCCAAGCGACCCACTCATCACATTCAACTGAATAATAAATATACAATCAGATCGAAATCAATGTTTCTAAATATATCCAGTAGCTACCAGCTAAAAAACTGATTTAAGCAGATTGTTAGCAAATAATAGCTATGCAATTTGCCAATAGCTATCCCTGGCTACTGTGCGCGTTTAGAAAGTGCTGCCGGCCCGCCTTTGTGTTTTTTTTCTACTATTTTTTATTGTAGTTACAAAAAACATCGTCGAAAGGTGCCGCTGTCACTCCAATGTTGCCATCAAGCCGGTGTTTGTGTACGACAGGGAACTAGTGTTTTTAATTCTTATAAGAATATAATCAGCCCTGTGTGCTGTGGTATGTATGGTATGGTATAGCTATGCTGGTGGTAGGATATTCATACCCGCCCAGATTGTGACTAGCGTACACATAGTGTTAAAACCTGCCATAGTGATCCAATACGCCTTAGACTGCGTTCCATGATCAGCTAGTGTATATCCGGTTCTCCTGAGGGGCTTGCGACGTGACTTGATGGTTGGTCAAGGCGATTATAGGGGTACATCCTTGTATTATTGTGCCTGCATCGGACATCCGCCTGTCCTGTCGCAGGCCTCTCCGATGAGGGAAGAAGCATTTATACAGGCCGCCATGACTCTAGTGACCACCGATAAACTCATTGATTGTCAGTGGTCACTGGTTTTTCGAAATGCACTACGCCTACGATTAGGTGTAGTGCAGTCACTTTGCCGTGCGCGGATAAAAAAAAATCCATTTAGCTCCTACTCTTGGGTACGGACCCCTTTTATTAATAAGAGATGCCTTAGTATACTACGCTGCCATATGCAGGTTGGTACAATTCACATTAAATACTTTATAAAAATTCTCAGGTATGCAGGTTTTCTTAAAATGTTTTGTGCATAATCAAAGCAAGTGTAAATCTTTACATAGCATAAAATAAAGTCGCTTCCGCTGTCTATTCGCTTAGATCTTTTAAAATATTCAACGGATTTAATGTAATTTTCAGCAATATATAGAGTGATTCATGAGGAAGGTTTATATGTATATTACGTTATGACCCATGGGAGCGGGGCAGTAACATGCAGGTGAAACCGCGAGGGACAGCCAGTTAAAAATAAATACACACAACTTTCAACATTCGTAAAGTTTACACGCTGAGAGCCGTCATCCATATTAGCAGTTCGTCCTACACCCAGCTGGAGCAGCAGCCAGCCAGATAGCTATCGCCGCTTTTGTTACAACTTTTGTTTTCAAGAAAATCGCATTTTTCATGACGGGTTTTAATTGTGAATACTTGTTAATTCCAAGCGAAGTAGAAACATTTCAGTAACAAGACGGACACTAGCAAAAGGCCGGGATAAGCCAAATAGAAGAAAAATCTTTGTACAAGGACAGCTTCGTCGTATTTAAAATTAAATTCAAATATTGCTTTGGGTAATGAACGCCTATATTAAAGACTTCAACGGGATACTTTGGTTAACGAATACAAAACTAAATCTCTAATTAATTATAGACCACACCAGGACTGAATAGTAAAGCAGCAGACTTTTAAAAGGTAGGTCCCTCGTATACGAGAGGCCGTCTGGGTTGGTACCACCGCTTTGTATATTTCTGCCGTCAAGCAACAGTGTGTAAGCACTGTTGCGTTACACAACACAAACACAACAGTGACTGAAACACAACAGTGATTACACACTGTTGTGTTTCAGTTTGAAGGGCAAAGAAGCCAGTGAAATTACTGGGCATTATGATACTTAATATCTTATGTCTCAGGGTGACAAGCGAAGTTCAGTGACATGCAGTGCTTTGTAATTCAAAGTTCTGTGTGGTGTTGCTTCTGTTTATGGGCAGGCGTGGCGCTTAGCATCAGACGAGCGCCTTGCTCGTCTCGTCATTCAATCAAATGATATAAAAAATAACACCTTAGTCTACAACATCCTCATTAAGCAAGCAATCATTACTTTTTGATAACAACTATCCACACCAAAGATCGGGCACATAAATGCAAGTTACGTCTGGGAAACGCTTAATATAAAGTATAAAGATTATAAAATGCCGGTAAAGCTATGAGAATAAACAAGTGGAAACAAAGCCGAAGTAACCTAGACCCGAAGCCAGAAGTTCCCACACTTGAAACTGAGATAAACACTATGATTTCACTTACGGCTTATGTAAGCTTTTATAACAATGTGTATGGTTTAAGACTGGCCAAAACATTTGCAATGTTAAGGATTGGTGAGCTTTAATTTGATTTTTTGGCCACTTAATGAGAAAGAGAGGCTTGCTGCTGCGGTTTGTACGGTGAGCGAGATATTCGGAGGCCCAAATCCCTTAATTACCCCTCCCCTGTGAGGTCGGCAACGCGCCTATGATTCTACTAGTATTGTGAGCGTGCATGGGCGGTGGATATCACTTATCATCAGGTGACCCACTTGCTTGTCACCGGCCCTATGCTATGAACAAAAATTACTTCAGACCAGTTAAGATTTATTTTTATTTTTTCCACTTTTTTATAGGTAATATATTTATTGAGTTGAGATTAGAAATAAAGAGTTGTGGTCATAGTATAAAAGGATTATTTTTAAAATAAAATGATAAGTTTACTTTAGATAATACTTTGAACTTGTATTTAATGACAACACCAATGAAATTACACCGACGGATGACGTATTTTCGACTATGCGTACTTATTTTTTTGTTAATAAACTTTTGTGTAGTTTTTATTTTGGCATAGCAGTAACTCTACCGTATGACGTCAATTGGACCTATTTATACAAAAAGGAACCAACCCACAGCAAGGTAAATTGGAGATACTGATTTTATTTTACTAAATTTAAGAATTTGAACTAATTTTATCCCGTATTTTTTTGGAAAATCGGGCATGAAATATATCGCATGTGCGATTATGCAAAAAATAACATGGCGTTAAAGTCAATTTACACTAATTAGTATCTCCACGCCTGCCCATAAACAGAAGCAACACCACACAGAATTTTGAATTACAAAGCACTACATGAAACTGAACTTCGTTACTACGAAATATAAGATGTTAAGTCTCACAATGCCCAGTAATTTTACTGGACTCAATGTTCTTCAAACCGAAACACAACAGTGCTTACATACTGTTGCTGGGCGGCAGAAATAGACAAAGCGGTGGTACCAACCCAGACAACCTCTCACATACGAGGGATCTACCACCTTGTAATGACACAGTGGTAAAATGATAAAAATTAGCCTATGTTACACAGTGATAATGTAGCTTTAGAACGGCAAAAGAATTTCTCCAAATCGGTCCAGTAGTTTTTAAGTTTATTCGTTACATACAACAATACAAATCTTTCCTCGTCATAATATTAGTGTAGATGTATAAACGTTATTTTTAACTACAATGAGCAACGATAAAAACGTGGGATTATAACGTTGACAATCGTTTAATATTAAATTATTTACCAAAACAATGGTCCAGAGTTTGGTTGTATTTTAACCGAAAATATTGTTTGTAATTTAAATAACTGAAAGAGATTGGGATGTAAACAATTTTAATCAGTAATTAACTTTAATAATTAAAGATGACATATTCAACAATTAAGCTTAAATAAATTTAAATTATTTATTAAACAAAACCTTTACCAAAAAGGCTACTATAATGTAAAGAATCAGTAATTAAACTAAACAAACGCTGGTGCTAAGATATTCATATCCGCCCGGGTGCAACCACTGTATACATGGTGTTAAAACCTGTCATAGTGAACCACATACCTTATGTGGATCGGGTTTTAGGATCAACCAGTGTATATCCGGTTTTCCCGAGTGATGTGCGACATGACTTGATGGTTGGTTGCGGCGGGTATAGGCGTATATCCTTTTATCCCTGTGCCTGCATCAGTCATCCGCCTGTCCTGTCGCAGGACCTTGCTTCTTCCCTCTCCGGGAACAAGTATTTATATTGGCCGGCATGACTATGTTTACCACTAATAAACTCATTGTTTGTCGGTGGTCGCTAGTTTTTTGGACTGCACTACGCTTACCATCATGTGTAGTGCGGTCACTTTGCCGTGCTCGGATAAAAAAATAATGATTTTTACACACTTAAATTATTTGACGTAAGAAAGTAAGGAAAATAAATTCGCAGAATCCTACCAACGTCAACATGGAAACTTCACTTGTAACAATGAAATGAATAGATTTTATCCAAACTCAGCTGAGAACTATCACGATTAAGCTGAATTTAAACAAAAAAACAGCATTCAAATTAATTCATCGTTAGATGCTTATGATACCGCTAGGTATACAGGTATACCTAGATCTAGACATAGACCTATGTCTAGATAGACATTTAAACACAGCTATAGACAGACAAAGGGATCTTTATTCCATATATACGCCTAACCCTATATATACCATATCTCTTTTTTCAGAGGTTAAATTATTATGATAAGAGCCTTTTCAACTTGGTACGTCTCTAGTATGCGAGAGGCCTTCTGGGTTGGTACCACCGCTTTGTCTATTTCACCAAGCAATAATGTGCAAGCATTATTTTCGCTTTGACGGACATTAAATCCAGTGAAATTACTGAGCATTATGAGACTTAACATCTTATGCCTGGGAAGATGCAGTGCTTGTTATTTAGGATTATGTGCGGTTGTCGCTTCTGTTTACTGGTAGGCGTGGTGCTTACCATCAGGAGAGCGATCTGCTCATTTGGTGAGGCAAATAAAAGAAAATAAACAAGCAAGATTTAACCACAAATTAATATGCCAGCAGAGCTGCAGAAAAACCTTAGTAAGCAAATAATCAATTAAGATTGTCAGGAAGAAATCGCCGGTTGCGACCGCTCATTGTATCATCTTTATTGTATGATCCTTACTTTTAAGTTACTTTATTTGGTATGCAGTAAAGAATATTCTATGTATCTAGTGTTTTAGATCATAGCCTAACATATATATGAACCTGTTAGTTTCTATATTGAATTAATATAAATCATAACATACTATCTTAAATAAATAGTAAAATGACTAGAAGAAAAAAGAAATGAACATCGTTTATCCGTTACTTAAGTTAATAAGTAAATAAGTTAAAATCAATACTTACAAATACACGAAATGTCTTAATTTTTTTGTTTAAAATATGTTTTTTTACATTTTCTTTTAATCATTTATTCTTAAAAAGTAGGCCTTTACAGTTCTGAAAATTAAACTGCTAAGCCCAAAAGCGTTAGTAACTTAAATAAATCCATTAATGGGATAAACCCAAATTGCTTCTTGAATTAAAAATATACAAATTAACTTCATGTAAGAATACAAAAAACTTATCTTGATTAACAAATTTTAGACGGTACATTAGTCATATATATGCGTCATGAAAAATTTACGTCAAATGTTCTTTAATACTAAATATAAAAATTAAAATCTTATGCAACATGCCAGTAACAATGACAAGGAAAAAGCTATATACCTAAATAAAACAGATTAAAGTAAATTACATCTTTATTACTTATACTGTGTATACTCAAGTAGTAAACTAAATTAGAACGTATTTAACGTCTTTCACAAACCCGCAGAAGTTTCTAGAAATCCGTTCAATACATTAATAAATATAGAATTACCTAAACATTTGTTTAAAATTTTGTAACTCTACGAGTCTGCCCCATTTCGTGCCAGCATTCCGTCGGTGAAGAGTAAAAAAATGTAATCGATTACTTACGTAAACAAAAACTGTGCAATCTCTTACTTAAGTAGTTTGGAAGTGTTGAAAAATGAGTAACTGTAAAGAAAAACGGCACTGCACCGTAATTTCCCATTAAATTCCCTTAAGATGATTTGTCGCCTGATTATAGAAAGTTTATTCCAATTTCCCACTTTGAAATGTTTATCGGCGTATTCCATTTTTGAAAATGTCAATGTTTATTCCATTTTTGAACATATTTACGACGCACTTTTTGAAAATAGAAGGAAAAGCTCTGTTCGATTGATATTAAACATACATTTTCTTTATAACCGTATGAATTCACGTTTGAGAGCTATAAAATGATATGGAGTAAAAATGTCTGAATTAATATAATAGTTAATTGTTTAATTACGTAATGTCTAATTGGAACAGAGTAATCCACGTAACATAAATCAATTCTGAAAGTTTAAAAAACTTTCGCGACAATAAACCGTTTAAAAGATAAACAAACAAAAAACATCATGTCGTAACCAAATAAAAACGTACCTCGTTGATTTAAAAAGCGGTGAAAATCACGCGAGTTGTTGAAAAATAAAAATAATATCATAAACTCAACTTTCTAGTGGACACTTGTCACTGTGCACTGCACTGAGTACCGGAGCGCGCGCGACCGCCCGCCAAGAAGGCTAGCTCTCAAATGCGCTTGAGTGGAACAAGACCGACTCCTGCGCAGCGACTCGCGACTGGTCGAAACCATGTGCCACACACACACGTCTTATGTAAGCCTTATGTAAAGTATATAGTTTTTGAACGGAAAAACGTCGTTTGCCCGCTCGTCATTGTCGTGATATGTTTGTGATTTTTAAGATGACGTCACTGGCGGCCATTTTGTTCGGATCCTTGTGTGTTTTTTCTTTCGTTTCTTGGAAATATTGTATGAAGTTTAAGTCCGGTATAAAACAATATTTTATCGTTTTTGTTGTCAGACTGTGAATATTCTAGTGCTCGCTTGCCTAAGTTAGCAACTCTGCTTATGGCTTGGGGAAATAATGGTGAAAAGCTTACCTATGAAAACCCTCTTAGACTCTTCACTAGCTTTTTCTCGCAGCTCTACCCGCATTAAAACCTTTTTTAACCCACGAAAAAAACGTAATATATATACTGTACGCAGTTTTGTAGACAGCGTTGCTCTTACTTCTATCTGCCTTTATCCCACTCTCAGTTACAGAACGATTTAGCTTGTAGTTTTTACGACCGGCCGCCGGCCTGCCTTCAATCCCTCAGAAGAGAAACACCCAGACCCGAAACAACACTTGTGAATCACACAAACATTTTGTCTTGGTGCGAGATTTGAACCCGCGGCCTCTTGTGAAGCGAGCTCGTCCATTGTACCAAGAAGGTTGTCGACAGCGTTGCTCTACAACTTATAAACTCCTATTACTAATAATACATTTATATTTTGTTTTTACTATTTTGTTATTAACAGTGGGGATGTACAAACAATAGTTTTTGCGATTTACGTATCATGCGATCTCCATGATATATGTCTGAAGTTATTATATTAATAATTCAAATTATAAATATTCAAATAAAAACCACGTACTCAAAAACTTACCGAGTTTTCATTTTATTTTTATTTAAATGAATCATTCTAAGTGGGTTTACGTAAGGCAGCCTTAAAACCATAATTCATAAAGACATGTTATATAATTACGTAATAGATTTATAGGTAATTTGTTTCAGAATCGTTTTTTTTTATTCGGGTACGGCAAAGTGACTGCACTACACCTGATGGTAAGCGTAGTGCATTTAAGAAAACCAGCGACCACCGATAAACAATGAATTTATCAGTGGTAACCAGAGCCATGCCGGCCTATATAAATGCTTCTTCCCTCTTCGGAGAGGGGCCTTCAAAAACAGTCCCAAGGCACATACTTCTGTCTAAATGTAGTTATATGTGGATTTAATGTTAATTATCTCTCGCTTTATCAGTGAAGAAAAGCCTCAAATCTCTCCATAAGAATTTTGAAAGTGTGTGTAGTGTGTCCGCCCGGATAGCGACCATCATATACATGGTGTTAAAACCTGCCATAGTGATCCACATGCCTTGTGTGGATCGCCTTCCGAGATTAGCCAGTGTATACCGGATATATGGTATGTATGGCTGCAACAGTGAGAACAAGTTCTCCGAGGGGCCTGCGACATGACTTGGGGTTGATAGGGGCAGATATAGGCGTACATCCTTGTATCACTGTACCTGCATCACCCATCCGCCTGTTCTGCCGCAGGCCCCTCGATGTGCTTCTTCCCTCTCTGATGAGGAAAGAGGTATTTATACCAGCCGGCATGACTCTGGTGACCACCGATAAACTCGTTGTTTGTTGGTGGTCGTTGGTATTTTAGATTGCACTACGCTTACCATCTGGTGTAGTGCAGTCACTTTGCAATGCTCGAATAAAAAAATACTCCTAGACTAAAGCCTAACCTCTTCTCATCAGTAGAAGAGTTCTTTGTTCAGCAATAGTATCCTATAATACAGAGCTTATATAATTATATAACTAGAAACCATAAACTAAGAGCTTTTTGTTTTTATTATTCACTATGAAAAGTCGCGAATACAAACTAGTATAGCACAGAGCCACATTAAAATACCAAAAAAACCGTAGAAAATTAAACTTAACAACACAACCTTCTGATTTTAATTAATTCGAGTAATTAAGTTTCACAATTAGAAATTTAAATGAGTTAATGTAAAATAAACATATTGTTGATGAATGAAAATTGGGGATTCGTGCCTTCTTCATGCTCGTTCGGAACGGGGTTGATAGAGTCGATTGGTTATGTTCATGGTGATTTCATTTTTCAAGGAAAGGCGTGTTTATTTAAATAAATAAGTACTAGTGGACGTGTAGTCATCGAGATTCGACATCTGTAATCATATACTTTTTATTCTATAACGTCAGTTGCAAGCTTTAACATTCAGATATTGACGGTAGAAACGTAAACAATGAATGATTTTTTTATTTAATTGAATGATGAGGCGAGCAAGATGCTCGCCTGATGGTAAGTGCCACGCCTGTCAATAAACAGAAGCATCACCACACAGAACTTTAAATTATAAAGCACTGCATGATACTGAACTGCGCTCGTCACCCCGAGACATAAGATGTTAATCCTCATAATACCCAGTAATTTCACTAGCTTCAATTACCTTCTAACCGAAACACAACAGTGCTTACACGCTGTTGTTTGGCGGCAGAAATAGACGTAGTGGTGGTATAAACCCAAACGGCCTCTCGCGTTCGAGGAACCTACCACCTTGATGGTATGTGTGTGGTCGTGGTGATATATGGCACACAATTAGACCATGCCTTGGTTTGGGACATAGACTATTTTTATCCTGTAAAAAACCGTTCACGCGGACGGAGCTGCCAGAAGAGGCTAGGAAAAACTAAGACAGAGTTAATTCCGCAAATGCAAATATCACCTTAGATCCCCAAAAATATCATCTACACAAAGTCGTGAGTTAAAAAATAGTGGAAATTTTAATTTTGTGAGATTGTCAATCCGCCTTAAGGCTGAACGAATTTGGCTAAAGTTTGACTGACCGATAGACCATAATCTGAATTAGGGCATAAGGTACTTTTTATCATGAAAGGAGATATTCACAAAGGCCGGGTCGTTAGCAAAAAGATAGAAAATACACTGAACTGATTCTTTATCTTGCTCTATACTTAAAGACTTTCCTTACAAATGACATCAACGCGCGCACCAATTAGTCCAAGCACTTGAGTGAAAACTTTAGACAGCTATTTATATCGAAGTTCCCGATATCCAAATATGTTTCATCGACGTTTATGACGTAATAAAAGTAGTATTAGTGTGTACATTATAATCTACTATTTTTTTTTTTTTTTATAGAATAGACCGGCAAACGAGCAAGTGGGTCACCTGATGGTAAGTGATCTCCACCGCCCATGTACGCCCACAATACCAAAAGAATCATGAGCGCGTTGCCGACCTTAAAGGAAAGGGATAATTAATATATATATTTTTAATATATTATTTTTAATATATTTTTAATTATTGTAATCTAGTATAAAAATATTGAAATGTAAAAGTGATATTTATGATGTGATGCAATTTACAGAACAAATGAAATGAATTTATCTATGGCAATATATCCAAAGCTATCCAGTAATAAAGTACAAGCAAAATAGTAACGCAATTTTAAAAACACCAAACGCACGCTAACTATATTGCACCATTGAATTACAATCGTAATTAGAAACTAAAAAAGTGGAATAGAACAAAACTAAAAAGCCAATGGTAGAGACAGGTGTATGCGCTGTCTCATTCACTCTCGTGTGTAACGCCTATACCCGTCCTTGTCGACCGGAAGACGGCTTTGATGGATAAAATGTAACGGCCGCTCGTTGTAACTGACTTTTGTTTGTCAGCGGTACTCAATGTTAGTAATTGTGTTGTTTTGTATTAAAATTATGTACTACTACTCCTTTGTCTATTTCTGTCGCTAAGCAACAATATGGAAGCACTGCCGTGTTTCGGTTTGAAGGACATTGAAGCCAGTGAACTTTCTGGGCATTATGAGACTTAAAATCCTATGTCTCGGGGTGACGAGTGCAGTTCAGTGCCATGCAGTGCTTTGTAATTCAAAGTTCTGTGTGGTGTTGCTTCTGTTTATGGGCAGGTGTGGCGCTACCATCAGGCAAGCGCCTTACTCGTATCGTCATTCAATCCAAATAAAAAAAAAAAATACGCTAGGCAGGGGTTTGGCTGGGCCCTGTCACTGCTGAAGTCCATGGGCGGTGGTAACTGCTTACCATCAGGTGGGCCACCTACCTGGTCTTTTCTACCTGGGCAATAAAAAAAACATGTTGACTATGTTAGTTTATATTAAAATGTTTATAACATATTAGATCATTAAATTAAAATCGTAATAAACTGATAGAAATCAACCTAAAAAAACTTGATGATCAAGATAAACACAAATGTTTTTACAAAACAGCAAAAACAAGTAAATGTTTTACCCTCGACATCGTCTAGTGCAAGGCTTTGCTTATCTCATTCTTATGTTAATAAAAACCTTTTGAACAAAAAATAAATCTATTTATAAAACTAAACAATTTGGAATCGGTGATACTGTAATTTATTAGTCAATGATTAATATTTTTAGTAGAAAATTCATCAAAAATCGGTGCATAAAGGTGTTTTAGTTATTCATCCCCAGTTTTACCCCCTGAGGAGAGTAAATATTTGTTTCAAAAGCACTACCACCACAGTAAAACCAATCGAAAACAAAAATAATCATTCAAATCTGTTCACATTGGGCGGAATTTTGCGTAAATATATATACAAACGAATTGAGATAATTGATTTTTTGTGTCCACAAAAAATTCAAAATGATTTAAAATCAGAATTTTCAAGAAATACGTATGCACTCACGCATGCAATTCCCGATAGATTAATAATTCCGGATAGATTAGCAATTCTCTCGGAAGAACAACATACACTGGCTGATCCTGGAACGCGACCCACACAAGGTGTGTGAGCCACTATGGCAGGTTTTAACACCATGTGTACGATTCACGGAAGGCCGGTTCTAATTGGTCGGTCTGGAAATTTTTGGGGGAGGCATATGTTCAGCAGTGGACGTCCCGTGGCTGATGATGATGATGATGTACGGTGGTCACTATCCGGGATATTCATATCCTACCACCAGCAAGCAGCAAATGGGGCTTTAAAAAGAACATTTCCACACATTTAGTGTATACAATGATATTATTGGGTGATAGTATAGTGTTTTTGTAAAAGTTTGAGCACCTCCGCCGTATAACAAAGTGCCGTCGAGCGACGCACGCGCCGCGCCGTCGTCTTTTCACCAAAACGTCTGTTACTCATTTATAACTGAGTAGTGTTGCTGAAATCTTGTTTAATACATCACACTTACACACCAATACAACTATGGTACTTTTTTTATTTGATTGAATGACGAGACGAGCAAAGTGCTCGCCTGATGGTAAGCGCCACGTCTGCCCATAAACAGAAGCAACACCACACAGAACTTTGAATTAGGTTTTACGTCTCAGAATGCCTAGTAATTTCACTAGCTTCAATGTCTTTCAAACCGAGACACAACAGTGTTTACACATTGTTGCTTGGCGGCAGAAATAGTTTGATATATAAATAAAAATAGCTATTGTACACTACCTCGGTTACCTGAATGTATTTATCCGGGATCAAAGGTAGCCAGCATATATATATCCTAGTCGTGGTATCCTGGAGCGACATTTTTTTTCTTAATTCGGTATATTCGATGATTAGTATATTCGGTGAGGATAAGTGATCTCCATCACCCATGTACGCGCACAACAACAGAAGAATCATGAGGTGAGGTATAATTAAGTTATTGGGAAGCGGGATTTGGCCCTCTGGATATCTCACTCACGATACGAAACGCAGCAGTAAGCCGCTACTTTACGTCGGTTTTCTGTGAGACAATGGTAACGACTCGGTCAATGCAGCCCATTTATGCTGTAGACAAAACTATCTACACCGTGACTCTACCACTCAAAAGTGAATAAAAGTTACTAAGGACATAGATCGTCGATAGCAGCGATACCTCAGCGGGAAGTGGTATGGACTGTCGAGACGAAAGTCGCAGGTTTGAAACCAGCCCCAAGAGCATGCACTTCTAACTTTTCAAAGTTACGTGTATACCTATTAATTGTTAATTATCGCTTGCTTTAACGGTGAAGGAAACATCGTGAGGAAACCTGCATACCTGAGAACTCGATAACATTTTCGAAGGTATGTGAAGTCGGCCAGCCCGCATTAGGCCAGCGTGGTGGACTAAGGCCTAATCCCTCTCATTCAGTAGAGGAGGCCCGTGCCCAGCAGTGGGACGTATATAATACAGGGATAGTAAAAAAAGGACATCGGTACAACTGTGGATAGTGCAGCGTCGGTTACGAGTACACTTTCTTCGTCGCGGTCCGCCGCTCGCTGCCGGCGCTGGACACTAGTGATGCACCTCTATCGATACTTTACGTAACTGTATATCGTCGATGAAGTACCAATACCTCCTAAGTGTTGAGAATCTAATTTTACACTAGACTGTTTAAAATAAGGTTTTTTTACAAAAACTTTAAAATAATATTTTATTTATTTTGATCAACTATTGATAGTATATAAACTCCTTTGCAAAAAAAACGGGCACCTTACACACACACTTTACCTTAGCTTTTCTATGGGTAAATATTATTATATTTTTAGTATGTCATTAGCTTGGATGACTAGAAATTTCTTATTATCAATGAGAATCTAGTTTTTTAACACTTTTATCCTGGTATCGGTGTTTTAGTCAATGTAAACAGAGAGCCGTGTTAAAATGGACATTTTTATGGGTATAATGAAATTAAGACTACGAGTATTTTTATGGTATTTTAATAAAAGAGACATTAAAAAATAAAAATTAATAACGAGTATGACCTCCTCTTGCAGCGATTACGGCATGTAATCGTCTTGGCATGCTTCTCACCAGGCTTTTGATGGTGTCCTGTGGAATGTGTTCCCACTCAGTCGAGATTACACGTTTAAGCTCTCTGATGTTTTGTGGAGGTGGTTGGACAGATCGTACTCGCCTTTTTAGGAGGTCCCAAACGTGCTCAATGGGGTTAAGGTCGGGGCTCCGCGCTGGCCAATCCAAACGACGAATACCGACCTCTTGCATATAAGCATCTACGTCGCCAGAACGGTGGGCCCGAGCATTATCGTCCATGTAAATGGCATCTTCACCAATTACAGTCAGTGCGGGTTGTGCATTTTGAGAAAGGATTTCTGTTATGTACCTATGCGCATTTAGTGAGCCATTTTCTATGAATACTATCTCGGTACGATAGTTGGAAGTTACGCCCGCCCAAAACATAACGGACCCTCCACCATAAGGGGTGATTTCTTCAAAACACACATCGGCATAGCGTTCCCCTGGTCTTCGTAACACTCGCCGACGTCGGTCCTCACCATGCAGACAAATTCGAGCCTCATCGGAGAAGAGTACGCTACTCCAGTTACCTGGTGTCCAAGATAGGCAATTTCTAGCGAACCTCAACCGCGCAATCCGGTGCTCACGGAGTAACTTGGGGGCCCGCGCTGGTCGTCGACTACGTATATCAGCAGCTAAAAGTCTTCTCCTCACAGTCCATAGGCTAACTTGTGCTCCTCGTACCTCTTCAAGGTTTCTTTTGAGGTCTATGTAACTGCATTTGCGGTTCCTCAGCGCCTGAGTCACTAAAAAGCGATCGTCTCGCGGCTGTGTGCAACGTTTTCTCCCAGAACCTTGCCTTCTCTGAACGGAACCTGTCTCTTGGTATCGAGTCCAGGTTCTTTGTACGGTTGAACGACTCACGTTTAACCGCTGTGAGACGTAACATTGGCTACACCCCTCTTCCAGCAGCGCTATAATTTTACTAGCTCTCATTGCTTTTTCTGCCATTACGATAGACACAAAGATATCTGTTTTAAGTCACAATAAGGCAGAATTATGCGATAAACATAAATTGTTGTACTAAAAATAACGAAAAGTTACTTTTAGTTGCTTGATAACCTTTTAACCGCAAACCCGCGAAAAGTGTCACAAAATGAAAAAGGGATTAATAATTTAAAAAACAAAAGTTTTGAATTTGGAATGAACTTTTTTTCATACCCAGACTCTTTATTAAGTGCCAGTAACATAGTTTGGCTATTAAAACCTCTGAAGAACTAAATTATTACCAATAATGTTAAAAAATCAAACCCGCCCGTTTTTTTTGCAAAGGAGTGTAGTTTCCAATACATTACCTTTTTATTAGTTACTAAGGGATGTGGTTTATGTTTAAGCCTATTGTAATAAAAAAGTAATTTTGGACTAAATTGTCAGTTAGGAGGTATTGGTACTTCATCGACGATATTATACATTACTTAATTCTTGAAAAATCTGCATTTTACTTAATTCTGTAACCTTTAAGGAATAGACAAAAGAACTATGGTTAGTTCATCACTGTTTAATATAGCTTTTTGCATGTGATTAATCTGAATCTTTATACCAATATATGTATTTTTCCTTTGTTCTATTGTGATATATGTGTATAATATAAAGGTAGGTCCCTCGTATGCGAGAAGCCGTCCGGGTTAGTACCACCGCTTTGTCTATTTCTGTCGCTAAGTAATAGTGTGTAAGCACGGTTGTGTTTCGGTTTGAAGGGCATTGCAGCCAGTAAAATTACTGGGCATTATGAGACTTAACATCTTATGTCTCGGGGTGTCGAGCGCAGTTCAGTGCCATGTAGTGCTATGTAATTCAAAGTTTTGTTGGGTGTTGCTTCTGTTTATGGGCAGGCTTACCATCAGGCTAACGCCTTTCTCGTCTCGTCATTCAATCAAATAAAAAATAGACAAAAGAACTATGGGGTGTTTATTGCTATTTAATATAGTTTTTTTTGCATGTGGCTAATTCGAAAAATCTTTATGCCAATATATGTATTTTTCCTTTGTTTTATTGTGATATATGTATTTAATATATATTTATGTAGAAATAATGGTTTTAATAAACTCTAAAGCCTTTTCTGACGTCATCAAGTAACAAAAAACCAACTATATTTTTGTGTAAATGCTCTCAATTGTTAATTAATGTTCATAATGATAATAATATTATGTTAAAAATCAACTTATTATAGTTTTTTTTTAGTTTTAATGACTCTAGAATGTTCATGACGTGCAATATGTCCATGAAAAATAACATTATATTATATATATTAGGTCCTTACATATGAAATTGGCGTTTTTCGTACTGGCCACTTTAATCACAAATTTCTCCTCTTTGGTAAGGAATTCCAAATTCAAATTTGTACAGCTATAGACTCATGTATTTGTGCTTCGATGATCGTCATTCATTTTTTTTTTTCTTCTGTTTTTTTCTGTTTGCGTCACTCATTTTACAAAATGGAAAACTTAAAATATCGCATTATTTACGAGTACGAGTTCCGCCGTGGCACTAGTGCTGCGGAAACAACTCGAAGGGTGAATGATGTGTATGACGGTCGTGTTGCAAAAGAAAACACAGTTCGTTTTTGGTTCCAACGTTTTCGTTCTAGAAATTTCGACCTGCAGAACAAGCCCCGTGGACGGCCTGAGACTCAAGTTGATAATGAAGAGTTGAAGGCTATTGTGGAAGCGGATCCATCGCAAACCACGTCCGAGTTAGCTGCAGGCTGCGATGTTAGTGATAAAACTGTTTTAATTCACTTGAAGCAAATTGGGAAGATTAAAAAGCTTGAAAGGTGGGTACCTCACGAATTGACTGAAGCAAACCGGCAAACGCGCGTCGACTGCTGCGTTATATTACTAAACCGGCACAATAATGAAGGTATTTTAAACCGAATCATTGTGATGAACCTGTGATGAAAAATGGGTTCTTTACGATAATCGGAAGCGCTCAGCGCAATGGTTGGATCCTGGCCAGCCAGCCAAATCCTGCCCCAAGCGAAAATTAACCCCAAAAAAGTTACTTGTAAGCGTTTGGTGGACTAGTGCCGGTATTGTTCATTACAGTTTTCTCAAATCTGGCCAGACTATTACGGCTGATGTCTATTGTCAGCAATTGCAAACCATGATGGAAAAGGTAGCGGCTAAACAACCTAGGCTGGTCAATCGCTCCACGCCACTGCTGCTTCACGACAACGCTAGACCACACACTGCGCCACAGACGGCTACTAAATTAGAAGAGCTTCAATTGGAAAGTCTAAGACATCCTCCGTACTCCCCGGACCTTGCTCCAACAGAGTACCATTTTTTTCGAAATTTGGATAACTTCTTGCAAGGGAAAAAATTCAACTCCGATGGGGTAGTCCAAATCGCCTTCAAAGATTTTATTGATTCCCGTCCGACTGGTTTTTTTAGTAAAGGGATCAATGAACTACCTATGAGATGGCAAAAGTGCCTAGAAAATAATGGTTCATACTTTGATTAAATAAATATATTATATTAAAAAATATTCGACTTTTTGTTCCTCCCATACAAAACGCCAATTTCATATGTAAGGACCTAATATTTCTTAGTTCCGGTAAATGATTGCCATAATTTGCTTAATATTTTTTTGTCTTTTATTTATATTTTTTGGCTTTTTTTTACTAACCTTGTATTATATTTATACTGCTGGGCACGGGCCTCCTCTACTGAATAAGAGGGATTAGGCCTTAGTCCACCACGCTGGCCTAATGCGGGTTGGCAGACTTCAAATACCTTCGAAAATCTTATCGAGTTCTCAGGTATATTTCCTCACGATGTTGCCTTCACCGTTAAAGCAAGCGATAATTAACAATTAATATACACGTAGCTTAGAAAAGTCAGAGGTGTATGCTCTTGGGGCTGGTTTCGAACCGACTGTCATCTCTACAGTCCGTACCACTTCCCGCTGAGCTATCGCTGCTTTTTGTGCTGCGTGTGACTATTGGATGTATTTATTTGTTTATCATTTACTACCTTTTGTCCGTGGCTCCATACTCGTGAGCGGCCTTTTGCGGGATTAAAAGTAGCCTATTTGCTAATACAGGTTATGGTCATATTTCTCAAAGCTCTCATTTCTATATCATAAGAAAAAATTGTCAATAACAGTCTTCTTCTTCTTTTTTATTCATGACTTCGCATTATTATGCATTCGCCAGTGACAAGTAAAATTTATTCTCAAGTCTTCACAAGAACGATTAAATATCGGAGTGGACGTTTTCAAGGTCTTGGTGTAAATTCCTTCCAATACGATGCTTAATTCACTTATTTCAATATTTTCATACACTGTACATCACAGTTAATGTTTATTGGACACACTCCTTTTATACAAAAAACACAACTTTAAAATAGTTTTTGAATTTAATTAGAATAAGTGTTGAACCGCACTGATAGAATTCCCGCCAAAACCTCGTCAATAACAGTCTTTTGTCATGAAACTAGTCTTAATATTACATCGATATCGATAGAAAGTCTTATGACATCCATCCCTAACATCCTGGAACGGAAGTACGATAATTGTGCGGCGTCTTCCCCTCACTAGCTCGGACGATAAAAGCGAGTAATATTATTATTATAAGCTACCCTAACGTAACAACGGACACTTAAAAACATTAAAATGTTTACCGTGTCCCACGGTTAGTTGTATTGCATTAGGTAGTTACATTTTTAACTCCTTTCGGGATTCAAGTTCATTTTTAACTGACTCCAAAAAAGATGGAGATTCCAAATTCGTCTTTATACCTAGATAATGGTTTTCTTATGTAAATTATACAAGGTGTGTGTAAATTATACAAGATGGTAGGTCCCTCGTATGCGAGAGGCCGTCTAGGTTGGTACCACCGCTTTGTCTATATCTGCCGCCAAGCAACTGTCTAAGCACTGTTGTGTTTCGGATTGAATGACATTTAGTAGAAATTACTGGGCATTATGAGACTTAACATCTTATGTCTCGGGGTGACGAGCGCAGTTCAGTGCCATACAATGATTTGTAATTCAAAGTTCTATGTGGTGTTGATTTTGTTTATGGGTAGCCGTAGCGCTTATCATCAGGCGAGCGCCTTGCTCGTCTCGTCATTCAATAAAATAAAAAAAATATCAGCTAAAATTTGTTTTATAAACTTTTGTTTCCAAGCAATTATTTCGACGTAAATCGTAATTTAAGAAGGTCAATTTGTTGTTCATAAACCACCATTATGCATTCAAATTATTTTTAATAATTATATTGCTCATGAATTTGTGATAAAAACAATGAAATCGTAACGTACCTACATTATAATCAAAAAAGTTTTAGAATAAAGTTCACCTTGATTATCATTGGACATAAGGTACCGGAAGGAGTCATTTATTTATTATTTATTTTATTTTAACATTAAGTAGATCTACAGCTAGATTACAAAATATATATCAGAATATTACAACAGAATTACACTTTTATTGCATTAAAATATATTTTTACAGTATGTTATAGAAAGGTGATCAAATATAAGTAGCATATAGTGTACGATGTATTTCGCCGGGACCTAAATTAATATCTTATAACGCCTGGTAATTTCACTGGCTTCAATTTCCTTCAAACAGGAACACAACAGTGCTACCACACTGCTGCTTGACGGTAGAAATAGACAAAACAGTGGTATCTCGAATACGTCGAGGTATTTATTAGGCCCTTGGAAGTTTCATTGTGTATTAGGTACTAATTAAAAAACAGCCTAATGTAAGTCAACCTCGTGTTTTGTACCCACACCCTGCAATTTTTACCTTTTGTTACTTTAATTATCTATAGAAAAAATCTGCGATAAAATTATTTGTGCTCCAAAAGAGAGAGACCTATTAAGATTGGACAGTTAGACAAAGACTTTCTGTAGGAGAGTTTCATTGGTTTCCTATGGGTCTGGTCCCTAGAAATCAAGTCACATTCAGTTACACCCCACGTTAGTTTCTACGGCCATTCATGCAGTAGACAAAATGTAGGGAGCGCGACTCTACAACTTAGATTAGGTTATAAAAGTTCGGGAAAAAATTATGTGATTATAAAGTATTGTTGGTTTAGTAGTAGCCTACTTAGGCTTAGAAACAGGTGAGGTCTGGTTCAAATCCCTGGGCAATAATAATTAATTTAAATTTCAGTATAAAATAACATACCAGTGGCCCGGTATTGTACATTTGTACCCAATATGGTGAAAGCCTTATCATCTATTACATCAAAGCGTAAAAATAAGCGCGATGAGCTGTAAGTGCACTTTATGCATCTCTGTCCACCCGTGCAGGATAGATGTGACCTTATTTATGTATAATTATGGGATAAATGTAATTTTAATGAGAATGAAAAACACATAAACATTTAAATATATATATAAAGGTACATTCGTTACAATACTGAAGCGCAAATATGCGCACTCTACTGTAGAGCATTTTAAACTTTTTACGTGTAATTTATATAAATTTATCTACTGATTTGTTTTCAGTAAATCTTATATTTTATTCAATCATATTTTTTTCTTAATACAAAAACAAATTTAAAATGCTCTACCGTAAAATTCACGTAATGGCGCTTTATTATATTTACCATTCCACTGACGATATGTAAATACCCAAAAGACACCGTCCCTCAAATCTTATGATGACATAAACGCCCCTTCTATCCAAGTTTTAAAACGAACAATCACTGTAAACGCAAACGGGTAATGCACAGCGGATAATTACGTGGACCTGCTAGATAGAGACGGATATATCCTCACACACGAGGAGAAAAAAGACGAGAATACGTTATGTAGCAAGCGCACGCGCCTTTTTATTTCACTCACACATGTAAAGCCACATACGCGCCGCACACATGTGTAATGTTAAGCCTGGTATAGACATGCGGAGTTATATATCTATATACCTACTTTAAGAAGAATTGTGTTAGAAGTTACGAATGATAAATATTATTTTAAAAATAAAACGAATGTTATCAATTCTACTATCTATGGACCACTCTCTAATTAATTATAACTAAGACCACACCAGGACTGAATAGTAAAGCAGCATACTTTTGAAAGGTAGGTCCCTTATATACGAGAGGCCGTCTGGGTTGGTACCACCGCTTTGTCTATTTCTCCCGCCAAGCAACAGTGTGTAAGCACTGTTGTGTTTCGTTTGGAAGAACATTAAAACCAGTGAAATAACTGGGCATTATGAGACTTACCACCTTATGTCTCGGGGTGACGAGCGCAGTTCAGTGTCATGCAGTGCTCTGCAATTCAAAGTTCAGTGTGGTGTTGTTTCTATTTGTGGGCAGGTGGTCACGGGGTCTTTCGAAACGTCGGGACCAAAATTAAAATAAAAAACGTTTAAATTAGTTTTATTTCAATAACGGTGATGCTTTTTAACATTTGTACTGAAAGGTATTTTAAAATGAAAATCCCGTACTGTATTTTTTTTGCGGTAGAG
This sequence comes from Amorpha juglandis, assembly GCA_949126905.1. NCBI lineage: Eukaryota > Metazoa > Arthropoda > Insecta > Lepidoptera > Sphingidae > Amorpha > Amorpha juglandis. The sequence goes on from OX421389.1 coordinate 10,009,229, forward strand.
CCACTCTGTACACAGTCTTGTCTACAGCATTAATGAACCGGGTTGTTACCGCCAAGTAGCAGCTTGCTGTTGCGTATCATTTAGTGTGATATCCGGAGGTCCAAACACCCATCCCAATCCCTTTCCTTAAAGGTCGGTAACGAATACATGATTCCTGAGACATTGTGGATGTCCATGATCGGTATGTAGAGATCACTTACAATCATGACCCACTTACTCATTTACTGACGTCTGCCATAAAAAAATTATCAACAAATTTCCGAACAATGTGTATCAGCCTAGTGTTAAGCCACATAAACCCGCACACTTACACAACGTATGTGTTAGTGCTAACGGATATTTCTAGTACATATGATTAATGTTTGACATTTATGAACAGTTGATTGTGATCTTGGCCAGATAAAAATAGCAATTACATGGTTTTTACTAACTACTGCCGCTTGAAGGTAATCTGGTTTAGGTTGGAGGTGCATCCTTATGTAGGGATGTTAATTACTTAGAAATTACTGGGCATTATGAGACTTAACAGCTTATGTCTCGGTGTGACGAGCGCAGTTCAGTGCCATGCAGTGCTTTGTAATTCAAAGTTATGTGTGGTGTTGCTTCTGTTTATGGACAGGCGTGGCACTTACCATCAGGCCTTGCTCGTTTCGTCATTCAAACAAATAAAAAAAAATGCATCTGAGGTGCAGCGCCAATTCGAATACCCAAGGTTATCGTTGAGTACCTGAGAGCTAAGGAAGAGTACACGAGGCAAAGGCATCTCAAATAGCAAGCTGTTCAATTGTACTGCTGTGCAATTCTACACCAAACAGGAAAAAGAAACCATCTGGGAAGGAGTACACCGAATAATCGGGAAAACGAAAACAGTGGCGTAGGTTCTTGCTGATGATTACATCTAAATACTGAGTACTTCGGTAGTTGGTAGGTTAGCTAGGCTAGGGATTTTCCTGCCAGTAAGGTCCATGAGACATCTCCTTACCAACAAAACCCTTACCCTACTGCTTCCTGCTCTTGACCCGATTTCCATATCCTCCTAGTCTGTGAATCCCTACATTTAAAGATCCTCTCCCTCTTCCCATCCCATGTTGGTGTGCCTTTTCCTGCCAGCCTATAGCGCCGCGGTTATTCCAAAGTTCCCTTAATTTTTAAGTTAGTCTTATTAATAACAAATGTTCTGTACTTGACCTGTCATAAGCGCTTTCTTAGCCTACATGATAAATATAGATTTTGATTTTTTTATTGATTAACAATTGTTAATTATCGCTTGCTGCAAAACATATTTAAGAAACCTGTGTACTGTGAAGTTCTCCATAAAAATTTGGAAGGTATGTGTAGTCTGACAACCCGCATTAGGCCAACGTGGTGGACTAAGGCCTAACCGCTCTCATTCAGTAGAGGAGGCCCGTGCCCAGCAGGGACGTGTTTATTATTGGGTTATATTTTATTTAGTAAGTAGCGTTTAGTTAGAGTAGACACAGGCAGGCAGTTGACAAAGGCGTTAAATATTGAAAAAAAAAAAAAATATTACATGAATACTTTAAAACTTTGGATCGTTGTGCAGTTGCTGTTTCCTGTTCAGGAGTTCCCATTTTCCCGCGTTTTCCATCATCGCAACTTAACAAATCTTTACATAGTATAAAATAAAGTCGCTTCCGCTGTCTGTTTGCTTAGATATTTTAAACTATTCAACGGATTTTAATGCAGTTTTCAGCAATAGATAGAGTGATTTATGAGGAAGTTATATATGTATATCACGCTATGACTCATGAGATCAGGGCAGTAACATGCAGGTGAAACCGCAAGGGACAGCTAGTTAAAATATAAAGGACTACCATCGCATTAAAGTCTATTAAACATAGTATTATGAATAATAAAAAATGTCATTTTTCGGATAATAATATATCTGGTAACATATATAATAGTCATTCAAGCTTATTAAAATAAGATGAATTCAGAATCTCTTTCTTTTTGATGTCGGTAAAAAACTAAACTTAAACTTCGAAATATCTTCATGTTCTTGCCGATGAACACATTGTTTATCGTTGGTCGACACTATTCCTGGATTGCGCTACACTTACCATCAGGTGTAGCGTAGTCACTTTGCCGAGCCAGGATAAAAAAAAAACTATATTTAATACTAGTTGTTACCCACGGCTCCGCACGCGTAAACCCCACTATACCCTTTAAAATGTAAATTTCCAAAAATTCTTAGTTATTACAAAAACTATAATTTACCCAAATTTTATGATCCCAGCTTTAGTAGTTTTTAAGATATCATGATTAATCGAAGAGTGGTAGAGCCACGCTGTAGACAGTTTTGTCTACACCATGAATGGACCGGCTCGACCGGGTCGTTATCCCTAACTCACAGCAAACCGGACGTAAAGTAGCGGCTTGCTGCTGCATTTCGTACGGTGAGTGAGATATCCGGAGGCACAAATCCCCCTTACCCAATCCCTTAATAATCCTTTCCCTTTAGGGTCGGCAACACACCTATGCTTCTTCTAGTATTGAAAGCGTACATGGGTGGTGGAGATCACTTACCATCAAGTGACCCCACTTGCTCGTTGACGGCCTATGCTATAAAAAATTTAGGCTATATGTTGGCGCCCTTTAAGGAACCTTTTTTTTTATAGCATAGGACGGCAAACGAGCAAGTGGGTCACCTGATGATAAGTGATCTCCATCGCCCATGTACGCCCACCACCAGAAGAATCATGAGCCCGTTGCCGACCTTACAGCAAAGGGGTAATAAGGGATTGGGAAGGGGAGGGGATTTGGGGTTTTTTTCTACCAGACAGCTAAGCTAGTAATATTGTCCCGGATTTCCCTCGTATAACAAGTTGGTTGACCTGGACGCACGTGCCGCATTTATTTATCAATTACCAGCGGTGGAGATTTGAACTTCTCGCTCTGTCGGCCAACTGTGGCCAGTCGGAACGGCGCCCGCTATGTACGGCTGATGGAAAACTTGGAACTAGACTCTGGGTGTATATGTGGGCCATGTTCTTACAGATGGTATGAAATAATGGCCTTATTTATTTTTCGTACTTGGGCTGGTGGGAGGATACTTGTATCCGACCGGATAGCGACCACCGTACACTGGTGCTAAAACCTGCCATAGTGGCCCGCCTCGTGTGGGTCGCGTTCCAGGGACAGCCAGTGTATATCCGGTTCTCCCCAGGAGGATCCTAACCCTTTTCCCATCCCTTTTTCCTTCCCCATCCCCCTTGGCCCTTTGGCAGGCCGGCATGATATTGGCGACCTACGATGGACACATTGTTTATCGTTGGTCGACACTATTATTGGATTGCGCTACACTTACCATCAGGTGTAGCGTAGTCACTTTGCCGAGCCAGGATAAATCGTACTTATATGTTACTTTCTGGAATACATGTTTTGGGTTATAATTATTGTTCATAAAATGTATCTTAATGTAAATTCATACATGATTGTAAAATATTTTGTGTTTGATAAATAAAATAAATAAATAAATACTAGCTGTTCCTCGCGGTTTCATGTTACTGCCCTGCTCCCATGGGTCTTATCGTGATATACATATAAAAGGTTTATACATGAAACACTCTATCTATTGCTGAAAACTGCATTAAAATCAGATGAATAGTTAAAAAGATCTAAGCGAACAGACAGCGGGAGCGACTTCATTTTATACTATGTAAAGATTGATAGACAACGTTTATCGTGGTTGTAAAATAATTTCGAGGGTTTAAAATACATTTAATATTATACTGACAAACCTTAATTTGAAGAAGTGCGTGTAGTCCATTGAAATGTTACATTTTTTAGGCCTCACCTTGCGTTTCTTAGAGGAGTCAATTTTATTTTTTTGATGTGTAGGGGGGGTAAGTGTAAAGCTAAAATCAAGTTTGTGGGGTCGCCACCCTTGTCCCACGGCCGCCATCTTGAAAATAGGGGTTGAAACGGTTTTTACGATATATCTCTTAAACTATTTATCTGATAAAAAAAATTTGTTAACGTTTTTTGTTGCTAATTAAATTCTCTATAACTTTGGTCCAGTAACTTTTTGTCGTAAAACTATAAATAAAAAAGTTATAAGTGAAAATGTAATAAAGAAAAAAATAAAGATGATAATTCTCTTGACAGCCTAAGATACAAACAATTCGCCAAGGCAGTGACAAAAAGTACTTCCTCCAACACAAGACACAGAACACAGTTCTCCAGAACAATGGAAGCACACTGCGGAACATTTTAGCCCTGCTTTTCGACATCCACACATCGCTCCACAGTTTCCTTTGCATTTACAAAAGATCAATTTAAGAAGCTCAGGGGGTGCTGGAGGTTTAGAGCTCTGCACTGGCATCAATAATTTTCCACATTTTTTCCAGCCCCAGTCTTCAGGATCATTATTATTACCAAGCCACGACTGGACCTGATGGTAGACTCGGAAAGTATGAAAGCGAGCTGTGTCTTGTGTTGGAGGAAGTGAAGATAAATTAAATGTACTTTTTGTCACTGCCTTGGCGAATTGTTTGTATCTTAGGCTGTCAAGAGAATTATCATCTTTATTTTTTTCTTTATTACATTTTCACTTATAACTTTTTTATTAATAGTTTTACGACAAAAAGTTACTGGACCAAAGTTATAGAGAATTTAATTAGCAACAAAAAACGTTAACAATTTTTTTTTATCAGATAAATAGTTTAAGAGATATATCGTAAAAACCGTTTCAACCCCTATTTTCAAGATGGCGGCCGTGGGACAAGGGTGGCGACCCCACAAACTTGATTTTAGCTTTACACTTACCCCCCCTACACATCAAAAAAATAAAATTGACTCCTCTAAGAAACGCAACCCCAAATGTAACTTTTCAATGGACTAGTGTGTCGCTGTCGGTTAAGTAAACTGCAGCGACAACAAAGACCAATAGAAATTGTTATTTTTGAATTTTTATTTGTTATGTATTGGAAGTCGATTTTTAAGTTGTGTTAATTGTCTACTAAGTGATTTCTCACTTTCTTTTTTGTTTCTTATGTATGTACATTGATTTCTCCGCCAATTTTGATCCGATTTGGACAGAAAAAATGTCATTCTATAGAGTTTAACTACGATGTGGTCCTATATTTGCTTAAGATCGCAACAGAAAACATGAAACTCCTCAACGGACAACAGTTCAGTCCTCGCGATTATTATGATATTGAGTTAGATTTTACATACCATAGCTATACTTAACATAGAAGATTGAAAACTAAAATAAGTTTTAACAAAATCCAACTTTAAAAAAATAACATTAAAAAGTGAAAAATAACAATTTCAGGTCTCGGGAATCGGTGCCTGTGTCACTGCCGGTTAACTGACACAAGCCAGTTGATAAGCCTCAATGGAACAGTGTGAACTACTACAAAGTTTATCTATACTTATAAAATAACATGTCCTGACTGACTGACTGATTCATCAACGCCGAGCGCAAGCTATCAGGGCTACAAGCATGAAATTCGGACTGTTTATTCATTTTGTTATGTAGGCACCCACTAAGAAAGGATTTTAGAAAATTCCACCCCAAAGGGGTCAAAATAGGGGATGATAATATGTATGAAAGTCCGTCATTTTGAAAGTTACATAAACAAAATTTTGTATTTCGGTTATTGACGTAAAACAAATAAATACGTGTTTCAGGAATTTTGGAAATTTTAGTTAATAAGAGATGAAAAGGGGGGTGAAAGTTAATGCGAAAGTGAGTTTGTTTGTTACACTTTGACGCCTAAATCACTGAACCGATTTTGATTAATTTATCTACAGGGATAGATGGGACCCTGGAAACGGTTACAGGCTACTTTTATCCCGGAAAATGCTGTTCACGCGGGCGGAACTAGTCTCTTATATTAGTGTATATAAATTGTTCGCCGCCTTGACCCAACTTCGCCGCCACACGTACACGCCTCGGCGCGAGCAAGTAAGGCACACTTAGCGCAATTTTTTTATTCTCTCCACAATTACGGTACGTGTATGTGTGTGTATGTGTGTGTGTGTGTGTGTGAAACTCATGTGTGTGGTTAACTGGCCGCGGTTACATACTCAGATAGCTGTGCAAGATTTTTAACGAAATTACTCTATAAGTAAATACTGTAAATGGGTTTATTCTGGAGCGATGACCTGAGAGTGTAGTAACTCATAATATGACATATATTAACGCTGTAATTATAGATAGTAGCAGATAGTAACTCTTGATTGTAGACACATACATTAAAAGAAAACAATAGACCAAAAAACAGCAAATAAATATATGTGCCACAAGTGGCGACCTTATCACTGAAAGCGATCTCTTCCAGGCAACCGTTATATCAGGGGGTCAGCTAGTACTGAGTAGTTTTCTGAGTGGTAGAGCCACGCTGTAGTTTTGTCCACAGACAGATCGTTACCAATGTCTCACAGAAAACCGTCGGGAATAGCGGCTTGCTGCTGCTTTTCGTACGGTGAGTATCCGGAATTCCGGTATCCGGAAGCCCAAATCCCCCTCCTCTTCCCAATCCCTAATTATCCCTTTCCTTTAGGCTCGGTGACGCGCCTATGATTCTTCTAGAAGTGTAGGCGTATATGGGCGGTGGAGATCATTTACCATGAGGTGACCCTTTTGCTTTACGACCCACTAGGTCTAAGCTACAGAAAAAGTATACATCCAGGAACTTCAGGTTAGTATAATTCTGGCTGGCGGTAGGATATTCAAATCTGCCCGGATAGCGACCACCGTACACATGGTGTTAAAACCTGCCTTAGTGACCAACACATCTTATGTGGATCGCGTTCCAGGAGCAGCCAGTATATATCCAGCTCTCCCGAGGGGCTTGCGTCATGAATTGATGGTTAGTTGAGGCGGGTATAAGAGTAGATCCTTGTATTACTGTGCCTGCATCGCCTGTCCTGTCGCAGGTCCCTCGATTTGCTTCTTCCCTCTCCAAAAAGGGAAGAAGGCCGGCATGACTCTGGTGACCACCATTACACTCATTGTTTGTCGGTGGTCGCTGGTATTTTGGACTTCACTAATCTTACAATCAGGTGTAGTGCAGTAACGTTGCCTGGCTCGTGTAAAAAAAAGTTCTGACAAAGAGTCCTGCGACAGGTCCGATCGTCCATCATGAGATATTGAAGAGGTTTTTACACACACCGTTGTGCAGTGGACCGTCAAAGCAACGCATTGCTATGCAATTGGAAGCCATTAACATCCTACCGCTTCCGACTTGTCAAAGAATATAACAAAAAAATAGATAAGATAGTTTATATAGTTATAGTTAGTTCGTTAGTTTAGTTTTAGTTCGCTGGATGCAGGCCGCTTCCAACAGGTCGGTCTGGAAATCTTTGGGGGAGGCCTATGTTCAGCAGTGGACGTCTTGTGTCTTGTCGTCTTGATGATGATGATGATGATGATATAGTTATATTACTTATCTTTTTTGAGTAGTAGAGCCACGCTGTAGACAGTTTTTTTTTACAGCATGAATGGGCGGGCTCGGCAGGGTCGTTACCACTATCTCACAGAAAACCGACGTAAAGTAGCATTTCTGCGTTTTGTACGCCTATTCTACTGTCAAGAGACATTAGGTACCTCGATGGATGGCAGAATTATGCCCGCCTGAAGTTTCTGGATACACACTGGCTAATCCCAGATCGTGACAACTAAACGAGTCACTATGGTCGGTTTTTCGCCATGTGTACAGTGCTACCCACCAGCTCTCTCATCTGAAATAGCAACTAATAACTACTTTAATGTAAAGAAGATCCCAATTTAAATTAAAATTTAAAACACCATCCAACTTTCTTGTTAGTTTATTAGTAGAGTGTTGAGGAAACACATAATAATATATATTCTATAACAATATGCAATTTTAAATTGTGATCGTAAAAATCGTATTTCAGAACGTTCTCAATTTGCTATATCTTTTATCTAAATCGAAACAACTGTACCATCTACAAATATTTGTACTCTATGATTGATTATTTTCATGCCGGAAAATCAACGCTCGACAATTTTATTAGTGAATTAACGTGTAGGTATTGTTTTTCGGATACACAACCACTTAACTGCAGTTATATAAAAATGATGCCAGCAGCAGTATGTAAATTACAGGATAGAGTCAAAATGTAGAGATAAGTTTTATTTTTTTAAAATGCCTATTATTGTGATAAGTTGATACATTATTAAGGAGAGGATCAAATTAATTTATCTTTATTCATGGAAGAAGCAGCGACAGCTTAGCGGGGTGTGGTACGGAAGGTCGAGACGAAAGTCGCAGGTTCGAAACCAGACCCAAGAGCATACACCTCTGACTTTTCTAAGTTACGTGTATATTAATTGTTAATTATCGCTTGCTTTAACGGTGAAGGAAACATCGTGAGGAAATCTGCATGCCTGAGAACTCGATAAGATTTTTCGAAGGTATGTGAAGTCTGCCAACCCGCATTAGGCCAGTGTAATGGACTAAGGCCTAACCCCTCTCATTCAGTAGAGGAGGCCCATGCCTATATAATACAGGGCTGGTATTATTATTATTCATGGACGGTTTTTAACTAACCTACATTTTTATGGCGTAGCCCGGCAACCGAGCAAGTCCGTCAACCTAATAGGATAATAGTAAATAATCTTCATCGTTCATATACGTCAACAATAACAAAAGAATGATGGAAGTGTTGCCAACCTTCAAGGAATAGTATTATTAAAGCCGAAACCACTCTGTAGACAGTTTTGTCTACAGCATGAATAGGCCGACTCGGCCAACCACTGTCTCACAGAAAATCGACGTAAAATAGCGGCATGCTGCTGCGTTTTGTATGGTGAGTAAGATATCCGGGGGTCAAATATCCCTACCTTTCCCAATCCCCTAAATTATCTCTTCCCTTTAAGATCGGCAACGCGCCTATGATTCTTCTAGTATTGTGGGCGTACATGGGCGGTGCAGATCACTTACCATCAGGTGACCCACTTAGTCATTTGCCGGTCTATGCTATTAAAAAACTTAATGTAGGGATTTTTATTATCGTTGATTTATTGATATATTATTATCTGTGGTGTTCAAGCCAAACTGTCTAGACTTACCAAATTCTCACACGACTCGACAAACCGTCACACGATAATCTCCCACAAATGTGAACCGATTCTTTTTTAGGTGATAAAATTTCCTTCAAAGGTTGTTAAAAGTCAAATCCTGATTACGGAGTAGGAGAAAAAAAAACTCCCTTATATAAGACTCTATAAAGATTATTCACAAAAAAAATGATATCGTTCTTTTGGACCCCCTGATCGTGATTTCTTTTCTATTGTCTATACTTTATGGTTTAAATTATAAGTATGCAGTAATTTTGTCAAAAATGATGGGTAACTGACAATAGAATTACAATATCAATACTCAATAGATAATAAATAAGATTGAATATAAAGCCCTCTATATCAATTCTGAAAAAACTACTTATCTTAGTCTGGTTTTGATGAACTGCGGTAGGTGTCACTATATACAAATACGATGAAATGATATGTAATAATAATTGCACTATAGATGGCGCTGTACACAATTACACTACAAGTCCTAAGGTTTTATCAGATATACGATAGATGTCGCTATAATCGGAATTGACAAATAGTTGAAGCGCGATCGAAACGGGTTTGTCTATAGCATAAATGGGCCGGATCGACCGGGTTGTTACCACTGTTTTACAAATAAAGTCGGTTTACTGACGATAGTTGAACGTGACAACGTCTTAAGAAAATACTGATGGAATGGTAGCATTTTTCAAAAGAAAATTTTAATTTCATTTGTTTAATAGATTTGTATGTATATAGAGGTAATTGGAAATTACAATGAAATTGATCAAGTTAGATTTATTTGTACGCATAAATACAATTATGTCAATTTTTTTTTACAATTTAATAATTTTTACAAGTATAAATGTGCGTTGAGCAATAGCAGCTGTCCACGCAGACGCATCGCTCACTCAAGTAGGAGAGAGACGGATGTCGAACGCTGCCGAACGCAAAGGCTGATTGTGCTTCTTTGTCGCTCGTTCCGCGCTCTCGCTTGCACTTCAAGCCTTACATGGAACGCCTCAGAGCGAGGTAACGCCGCATGAGTCATGTTTTTTCGTGCGTGCAGCCGGCTCTATCGAATTATAAGACGTTGTCACGTCAAAAACTGAGGTGAAATAACAACTTTCTATTGTGTTTCGTACGTCCACTGAAATATTTGGAAGCCGAAATCCCCGTCCCTTCTCAATTTCTTAATTATTACCCCTAATCCCGTCCCTGTTCTAATCTCTGAATTATCATTTTCCTTTTGGATGGCAACACCTCCATGCTATCCTTTTCTTTTATGCGCTTCTATATTTTTTAGGTATTGTGGGTGTTAATAGGTCGTGGAGATCACTTACCAACAGGTGACCCACTTATTCTTTTGGTGCTTATGAAGGTGTACTATATTTTTTCACATCAGTGTTGGAAGATGTTCCCTTCTCTTCATATAACGAGAAATAATTTTAGAATATCTTCCAACGAACAAAATAAGAATACACAAATAATATTTACAATAATGTTTAATATTCTTTCATCTTTTCAAAATAACAAAGAATTAAGCTAAAGGTTCAAAACCGAGGGGCCTTAACACATTAGTTATCGATAGCTACAAATTAAAAACAATTAAAAATTAATATCGTTATCTCGCACGCACACCACTAGTATCTCACGACACGAAGATCCCAGATTGGTCCGACGATATACGACGATACATGTCACAACACTAACATTTTCTGAGAAAGTTTTTTTTCACTTCGTAGCCTAAAGAACACAGATAAGATCATTTACATCGAGCCGCAGCTAGGGTCTGTGGTTATGTACCATTTTGGGGCGGTATATATGCCAAAAAATAATGGCAAATAGAACCGAATAACAGTACCCGTTAGAGGGTAAATACCCCATTATTGGACACTATAATGGCTTCACTAATAATTTCCAATCATTACAATTGTATTCATTATGTTTTTCCGATGCTTCAGAAAATATTCCAGACTTAAAAAGGATTCACCTTAATTTACAGTATTTTTCATAATTTACTCTGTTCCCATATTTTACAGTACTGTTCCCATTATATACAGTCATTTCCCATTCAAAACTCCTATAGTTCATAGTGCATGTCTCATATCTAACAGGCTTTTTTGTTCAGTAGTTTTCTCATATTCTTTATGCTTAATAGCATTTGTATAATGCTATATATCATTTACATTGGCAATATCATCACCTTTGATGGCATTGCCATTCCTATAGCTTACAGTGTCCTTTAAATTTACGGTCCGGCCCCTAGCTACGGTATGTGAAAGTGTTAGCCATCTCGACTCGCTCCACGAAGATAGACAGTCACACTCCCAACGTAAAACACATAAGGACGTTTTAAATACTTTTGAGCATTATTCCCAAGATGTTGGTACAACTAGGACCATTTGGGACCAGTTCCTACTATAGGATGACGGTCCCAGAGCTTTAGCTCGCAAAAGACATATGCCTCAGGATTTACCCAGATTTTAAAGGATTCTGGAAAAATCCAAGTTACGCCAACGTTTAAAAATGGTAATTTTACTTTAAATATCGATTCAAAATGTAAATTTTTTGACGAATATTAGAATTGAAAAATTATTTCTTTACTCCTATAACAAACATGATCTAACACTTCCATAATCGATTACATTATTTAATTTACAAATTAGTTTATGATACATTTAACATAAATTACATTTTACAAGAAATCATCTTGACAGGATATCTTACATTTTTTGATTGGACACAAACTTATTAGACAGGTTATAGCTTATTCTTACATTGGAACAGATATATATAAATAAATGTAATAGTGTTTCTGCACTGTATCCGACACAATTTATATTATTATTTATGTAGAGTTTATAATCTCAATTGGGATTTATATCCCAATTGAGATTATGATCTCAGGTGTTTTTTATTTGATCGAATGATGAGACGAGCAAGACGCTCGCCTGATGGTAAGCACCACGCCTACCAAGTGCCTTATCCAAGAGGTTATGTTCACACAGTGCAAAAAACATAAACAGAAGCAACACCACACAGAACTTTGAATTACAAAGCACTGCATGACACTGAACTGCGCTTGTCAACATAAGCATTGTTAATGACAGAACGATTTGATGAGAGCATTTAATTCCTTTTAAATATTTCTATTTCTTTGGTAGTAAGTCATGCTGTAGGCAGTTTTGTTTACATCATGAATGGTCCGGCATGACAGGGTTATCTATCTCACAGAAAGCCAACGTAAAGTAGCGACTTGCTGCTGCGTTTCGTACGGTGAATAAGATATCCGGATAATGAACTGATCTGCGCTCGTCAACCCGAGACAAGATGTTAGGGCTCATAATGAACAGTAATTTCACTGGCTTCAACACGGATACAAACAAAGCACTGTACCTACAAGATACCTACAACCTAGTGAAGTGTGTTCCCAGATCTAAATCATTCTGTCAATCTTTAAGTCAGTAAGTAGAAGTGTTAAAATTTTGTCACTATATTAAAATTAATAAGGACTTTAATAGTCCTAGGACTAGAAAAACTCAAAATTCCGTAAACTCGGTAATGCCACATCAATTTTATTTGACTTTAACACTGTTCGGTTCTCATAGAACGTTAAAATGGATAACAAATTATCCAAAATGGACGAAAACAATGGCAGCTTCGCAGCATAAAATCCAAAGAAAACTTAATAAATAATATATTAACACTTCCACTTTTTAATAAGACTATAGAAAATATTTATATAAAATGAAAATTAAATAAATAATTATACAGCCATCACAATCACAGGCAACTAGTGCATCGAAATTTACAAAAAACATATCCCTATCCCAATTAGGTATATGGTGCCAAACTGGGATACCGAAAGAAAACCAGGGGCCTTATTCTATATGACCCTATAAACCCTTACGCGACCGCGTTACGCTTACATCGCGAAATCTCCATTGGTATTCTTTGTTTCTGGTATTCTTCATATTTGGTATTCTTTAAGCCAATGTCAAATGTTTATCGCAAGCACGTAACGTATCTCATCGTCTTTATAGAATTTGACATTACATACATACATAGGAGAAATACTGTTTGCCAGTGGCGTGCACTCCATATAGGCAAAAAGGTACTGCCTACCCTACCAGCCCACAAGGTTTTAATAATGTAAAAATAAAATTAAAAAGAAAGCAAATTCATTCACTAGTTAATAAAATAATACAATACTTATTTAAAAAGTTCAAACTCGGTACGAAAATCTAATCGCGTCGACGCAAGGAATGCAAGACAGAGCGATTAGGCAGTATTGCCGAGTGCCTACAATCCATTCATACATTTTTGCAAAAGTGGAGTATTTTCGACTCTATCGAGCAAAAATGTGTAAGTATTATGAATGACATCTCCTGCGGCAGGAGGACCAATCACAGCTCACCTCTTTTTATATTGGTCAATCGTGACGCATGACGCAATCAATCATATCTTTAAAAAAATTGTCACTTAGGCCGCTTCCTGACTTGGCGGTACGGTATCGGTGCAGTAAAGGACTCTCGGTAATTTTTTTACCGATTCCTTACCGAGCGCCTATATTTGAATGTACGCTTCCTGATTGACGCGGGCTGCGCGGGAGCGGGGCGGTGAGCGTGCGGCATGCCGCGTCGCGGTGCGGACAGCCAGTAAAACCTGCATGCCGCGCGGTAATCTAGTACTTTATTTTGTGATCACGGGTGCAATAAGGCCCATAAATTCACGATAAGTTTGTTTCGACATCTTATACATCGCCTGAAATTTTGCATCATCTTCTGAAAGTTGTTATGCCGCAACAAAAAGTCTGCAATTTATATTTTTGGCAATGTAGGGATGTACTCAATACTTCTTTCTTTTTTTACGCAATTGCAAATACGCGTAACACGCTAAAGCATCTTCTTAATCTGACGACGACATTTTCTCGCGACGGCGCTAACGTTTCTGCCAGGATCCTACTCTTTTATACCGAAAGCATACCGACAGTATACCGCCTAGTGAGGAGATCGGAGCGACATCAGTAAAGTCGCGGTAAAATATAAAATACCGCATACCGATACCGCACCGCCAAGTGAGGAAGGGGCCTAAGTCACCATGTTTGTTTTGTTCATTTCGCAATCTTTGTTTATGTTTTGATTTTATTGCATAAAATTAAGTAAGGCGTTTTAATACGTGAAGTAGTATAAATATAGTAGTTTATTTGTGTCTTATTTGAATTAGTGTATTAATTATGTGTTTCAATCGTATATTTACCTATTTTATTCAAAATGTTATTTTCGCAATTATCGTTTGATGATAAGTTTTAATGAGTTTAATTGTGTCTAAAGGATGTGTGTATGTGTCGGATATCTTGCAAGTGACATGTTCCGTAACGTAACTGTCACTCACGGACAAGATATTTGAGGTGGCCAATTCCTTCTTCAATTTGGCGTCATCGCAGAATATCGTGTTTTCGACCTTGAAACTTTGACGGTGAGTTCTTAATTTGATATAATATTTTTGTGCTAATAAGGCTTATTTAAACGTTTTTATTGTTTTTACGGGAGAGAGATTTTTCACGTGACTATTAGAACCCTAGGAAAATGAAAAAGTAGAAATATAAGTATGTTGACTGCTGCCTACTCTGTCACAAAATCCTGTGCACGCCACTGCTGTTTGCCCTCTGACCTGACTGGGGGTGACAGGATCACGATGGTTACGTTAAAACTCCATAAGGTCATAGAGAATAAATCCCCAGGTACTTTAAGCTAAACGCGGTTTTTTATGCTAAACAAAAACGGATCAATCAAGCATACAGAAATGTACGCATAACAAATAGCTTACGAAAATGTTGATTTGAATACAGGAGTAAGTAGACGTCAGTTTTGTATTTAAATTAGGGCTGAATTATATTTGTAAGTTTTACTTACATGCTTACGTAAGACTTGTGTAAGTGGCTTACATATACGTTTACATTAAGACGAAATTCGAGATCTGACATATTTTTAGCTTACGTAATTTAATAACATTTACAATAATAATGCTTTTTAATTAGTGATGTCTTTGTAAGTCCACTTACATAATTAACTTACATCAGTAAAACTTACAAATATTATTAAGGTATTATGTATTCAATTTAATAATAATAATAACACACTCATCAGTTACACACTTAGTCCTGACCCCACATTAAGTTAACCTGTATGGTATCAGGAACTACGACGGACTTGCGGTCCCACAACACCCAGACCCGAAACCAATATGTGTGGGTCACACAAACATTTGTCTCGGTGCGGGAATTAAACCTGCGGCCTCTTATTTTTCAGCCGGCTACTCGCCCACTGGGCCACGGGAGATGCCTTTCCTTACATCATTTTCGTGGCGTTGTGTTTAACAATTATTCATTTTGATATACAAATCATTAAAATAGACATTAAAGATTTTAATTTAAATTCTCACTGGAGTTAAAGTAACTAAAGTACATATTTACAACGCATTCCGCGAATTCAATACCATCATTTAACAGTAATATGACGAACTTACGAAAAGTTGGGAATGAGAATGCGAAAAATCCATAGACCAAAGCCTTATTCTGTATGAAAGAGAGTGAGGTCATAGAGAATACGGCGTTATGTTACTTGCATGAAATGAGAGGCTTCATTCCCCATAATTATATAACCTCGTAATGTAAATACATTACGCGAAGCCAGCACCGAGTAGCATTATTTAAGCCAATGTCAAATATTTATAACAAGCTCATTGGTGTTAGGATATTCATAGCCACCCGGATACGACCACCGTACACATGGTATTAAAACCTGCTGTAGTAACCCACACACCTTGTGTGGATCGCGTTCCAGGATCAGCCAGTGTATATCTTGCGACATGACTTGATGGTTGGTTGGGACGGGTTTGTATCCCTGTGCCTGCATCGGTCATCTGTCTGTCCTGTTACAGGCCCCCCAATTTGCTTCTTCCTTCTTAGGAATGTGAAGAAGCATTTATACAGGCCGGCATGATCCTGGTGTCCAGTGATATACTCATTGTTTTTCGGGGGTCGCTGGTTTTTTTGGACTACACTGCGCTTAATGTCATGCCGTGCTCGGATAAAAAAGTAACATTGCGATCATAAAAAATTGTCATTGATTTGGTATGAAGAAAATCTCTCAACGCCAATTTAATGAAATCAACAATTGATAGTATGATTATTCTTATATCATATTAGTCGAATAAGAAATTAGTGTTCGATCGATTATTTTCTTTTTACAGTATGAATTACTGGTTCGAGATTTCGTGGATAGTGATTTTATACGAATTCGAAAATCGAACGTAAATTGTAAATCGTACTTCCTAGATTTATGGAATTTTCGCTCTCTTCCTAATTAAAAGTAATCAGTGAGTTTGTCATATTCCTGTTTATTTGAACCATTCATATCCAACACATGTCATCTCACACGGTATAGTCATGGCAAGATAATCAAAATACTAATTTTAATAGGACGTTAAACAAATTTAAACACTTTAAAGCGATAATCGCATTAAATCGATTTCAAATTCATGAGAACTAGAGTTGCATAACAGTAAATTTTACAAATCTAGTATCAACTTATAAACCGTGTCAGACCTAGAATATCCTATTTTGCTACTATGCTGTCGTCTACGTCATGTTATTATAAAAAAAAATGTTTTTCATTGATCCGTGGTGACATAATATAAACCGCCGATACTAGATTCATTGAAAAGACAAGTTACACAACTTTATTTCTCGTGTAACTATACCACAACATTCCTTTAATTTATAATTTTAATCATAAAGTTATTGTGGAAGATTTATTTATATTTAACATCAAGTACCATCCTAATAAACGAATTATCGAACCTCTAACCTGCATCCAATGCACCGACATATTATAACTACAAATACATGTAATTTACAACTATAAAATAATCTATTACCACAAATTCAACTATCTAATTAACTTTATAATAGAGGCAGTATGATGTGTCTATTTTGAAATACTAATTCCCGTATTCAGCCACGTCAATTTTTAAATTCGATCACCAATTAAACATTATTAAGATTCTTTAATTGGTATTCTGTATTTAAGTATACAGCATTTTCAGAGGACGAAGCCATAACTGACTCTAAGGGTTTAAATAATCGAATTCTAAGTAATGACTGGCAACAGCAAAACAATTTTTGATAAGAGAACATTCCATCATAAGTGGGATGAAACAACTTTGAACAAAAAATTAAGTAAGTCGAGTCTGTTCGGGCGAACAAATTTCTAAAATCTAAGTTAGACCTAAAAAAATCCACTAAATTAACAAATACCGTATTTTCATTCGTATCATCTATGTTTGTAATTTGATTCAACGAATAAGCAACTGATGTCCACAGTACTGTATGATTCGCTACGAATCGCTTGAACTTTTATGCTAATAGTCTAACTTAGTTACTTAGAACTTTTTTCACCCAAATACGCCCAATCTAATATTTAATAATAAAAAAGGTTTGTTGAAAGACTTCCAGGCTTTACGAGCGAAAGCTAGTAATCGGTATATTAAAATGGACACACCACACCACGGTATTCCCGTACATTACATTCATAAGACGTTCATAACTAGAGAAAACTATTTAAGGATTCTACACAAGACATCCAATTGGATGTTTGAAAACATCAGTTACTACACACGCGTCTTTGGACCCTCATTCTCTATATATTTATGACCAGATCAGAAACATTAGCTATTAAAAGAAATATAGTCTTAAAGGTATAAAAAACTACGCCAAATATTTAGATGAGTGGTACCGAGGAATGGGCTCAGTTGTATAGAGGACTATGGTACAGTGGACAGGAATAGAAAAACACTCACGCCTGCTTCCAAAATGGGTAGGCAGCGACAACTGATGGTGGTAGATGATGATTTCGGGGCTTTGCAGAATGCTTGTATTTTTAAGGAATTTTGAGTGTTAATGAGTCTTAAGCCAAGCTCTAAATCCTCATGAGTAGAAAAGGATGCACCAGTAATGTGCAATGCGAATAATATAACTCTCATTAGTACTTTAGTCATAATGTACTAGAGATTGCAATTAAATTTAAATATCAATTAGCCATTTCTTTAAAATCGTTTATATCTCACAAATGTTCACTAAGATTATTCCTGTACACAGTAACATAACTGAGCATAGGGCATTAACTGACCCCTGGAAATCATAGATCTCTAAGAAAAGTCTATGGTGTTTCTGAGATTTTCTGTCAAAAATATCAACAGAATGAGAGTATAAAGACATACGACATTCAGCTACCCGTCGACCGTTGTTTTAAATATACCTCACTAACGCAGAGTTAACGATTCAGTTACGATACTGAAATAACCGACATCGAAGGCACTAGATTACTAGTGGATAAAAAAAAAAATGGGTGCGTGTACTTATGTACGCGCGTGAGAAGTTATACTTCTTTGGCATCATTAAAAAATAGTTTTTAATTGCATGCAAATAATTGATTACAATAAAATAATAGAAGGATTGGAAAAGGATAATCAACAAAGTTCAGTTTAAATTTGAAAAATTAAATAAATAAATATAAATAAATAAAAAAAAAAAAATAATAATAAATAAATAAATATAAAAAAAAATTAAATAAAAAAAAATTAAAAAAAAAATATATATTTTTTTTTTTTATTTATTTATTTTTCATATTTATAATATTTATTTATGTTGATAAATATTATAAATATGAAAACAGTGATCAGAGGTGACGAGCGTACCAACATGCGCGACTAATATCGAGATTCAATTCCTATTTTGTTGGTAGCTTTTTTTTCGAGACTTAATGAGCGGTTAAGCAAACGGCTTCATACTGTTAATTTTGTGTCACAGGTGCGCGCGCATCTTAAAATTTCACTCTCATCATTTTTTCATAACGCGCCTAAAGAAGTATAACTTCAAAAAAGAAAAATATTTAACTGGGAAATACATTTAACCAACTCAATTTGTTCTAAGTTAAAGTCAAATTACATATATGTTGAATATAAACAGGAAACAGTACACCTATAGTAGATCTAAATATTATTTCAATACATCTCCTCCAAATATGAATAGCGTATACAGAGGATTGTGTTAAGTTCCATTTACACGGAGCGTTTCTCGTACAATATAGGCGAAATTAAAGCCTTTTTAGATGAACAAAGCTGAGAAAAAGATTTTATGAAATTTTAAATTTAGAATCTTACGGCTTACAATCTCGTAAATGATAATTTTATAGTTGAGAAAAGGAAGAGATTTTATGTAATTTTAAATTTAGAATGTTACGGCTTATAACCTCAACATTGATAATGTTCTATTATCTATTGTTACCTGTGTCGTACGATTAACTATCTCCGTCTAAATGGGGCTTTAATTTCCTTTTCGAATAAGATGGATTATTACGTCATCAATCTACCTGTGACGTGATAATCCGTCATGCTCGTAGAAAGGGTTAAATTTCATATCACGACTTTAACAAAGAACAGTATCTCGTTTTATTATTATCAATACCGGTACAACTATTTCAAACATGATCTAATTGATATGACTCAAATATCTATTGACTACTGTTGAAATTTGAAAACTATTTGTCTTTTCTAAAAACCGCTTCTCTGTAGAATACATTTTCATAATACATCGCTCGTTGTCCATAATTAGAAGCGAATTATTCTTCCTTCCTTCGATCGTTCATTAACATTTAAAATCTTACAACTATAATATTCAGATAAAAGAATACTACGCGGCAATGACACGAGAGTCAATTTTTCTGTCCCACACACAGAACACTTCATTCCATTATAGGAATACAATCGTTCCAATTCCAAAATCAAAATGCATAACGGCATTCACTTTCCATTATCCGATACAATGACGCCAGTACGCTGGCGTTTGAATTTGGAATGGAAGCATAGAACATTTTAAAAATAGAATGTAACATGAAATGGAATGAAACGCGCTTCCATTCCGTTATCGTTATCAACACTTCCATTATCGTTATCCGTAACAATAATAACCGTAATACAAATGATATACCATTGTGTTAGGCAGTATTGTGTTAGACTTACGAGACGTTAAAAATTACACAGACATTATATTTTTTTTATAAACTAGTAATTGTTTGAGAACAGATGGCACTGTTAGATTAGGAGAGCGAGTACTCCTAACAAGGGTTGACCCTCCTGTCGGAGGAACGTTTTGGTTACACGTAGCTTTCCACATGAGAGCTGGTGGACGGCCCCTAGAAGGACGCTTCCACTAAATAAGTCCCGTCCATTGCCACACCAGTCTGATTTCCTTGCACCGTGCTACCGGCAGGAATGTATTTACCGCATGCTTGCTGTGGAACAAAACAATTATATTAATTTTTATTGAAAATCAAATCCATAAATGATTGCTAGTTCGTGTTAAACAAATTACATTATATAGCTTGTATTTGATTTTTTGCATTTATTTTTTATTTTTGTAAAAACATTTTTTGCCAAACACAAGCGATATGTTTGTAAACATGTTTAATTGATAGAATAGTCTGCAAAAGTCTGATTTCATATTGGACAATACAAAGATTTTATTTGAGAAATATCTTCAAATATTTTATAAGTTTTTCAACGTATATCTAACTACAGGAGTTTATATACTTTACTGACACATCAACATTGAAGCTTAACACCTTAAAAAGCTATACAGTAAAGATTCCGCAGTTTACACTGCAGAACCGTAAAATAAAAGAACAACGCCGCAAAAAGTAAATAAAATACACAAAAATAAAAGTAAAAACGTGTTTCAAGTAGCATTGATGTTATGTGTTCTGAATGAAAGAATATAGTGTGCTTTCATGCCAATTTAAATTACATTTTGTTTATGTAGACCCACTAGCGTGTAATGTAAATGTAAAAATGATGTATGTAAGTAAAAATGATTGCTTCGTGTATGAACAATTTTGTTTATTGAGTTTTCATGTATGTTAAAATGATTTGCCTTATTTTGACATATTGTTTAGAATTAATTTTGTCTACTTTTGTAAATAACTTTAAACACCAATTTTAATTTAAAAATTGACTGAGAAATGATTTTTACTTTTAAATGTAAAAGTAAAAATAGTTTCGTTTACTTTTTAAATTTCGAATGGCGTTTATTTTAGCTGGCAAGCGTAATGGCACTTTCTCGATGATGTTGCCAATATTTGTAATATGTGTGCAGTGTGTTGGCATCAGATACTGCATGTTTTATGTTTAAAAACATCACTTAAACATTTATACGACATCATTATTAACAATTACAACACTTTTGGATCTACTTAGTCGCTTTATTTTTAAAATACCTTAAATACTGAATTATATAATTAAAATTAACATTCGGTAAGTATTATATCTTTTACATCTAGATTTAATAATAAAAAGAAAAAAAATGATTTTTTATAAAAAAACACAAATTTTATTTGTCTATGTTTTTCACAAACATGTCTGTATTCAAAAAACAAAGCGACCCAAATTACAATGATAGGAAAAACAAAAATAGTTTACATATTCATAGATTTTCAGCACAAATTTACTTTAAATACACATTATAGCGCAAGCTAATAATACAACGACGACGTTCATCGGCGTAACTAGATTTGGGAGGTCAGAAACCACATTAGATGTTCTACAGCCATTCCTGGATATTAATGGAGACTATAAATATGGTTTAGAGCAGATGTTCCCAGGCTTTATTTCTCATAGACCATTTTCAAAATTTAGCTGGTTCCGGTGGTCCCCCCATCTACCATGAAAAAAATGGGGGTTCCATTTTTTGTCACGCCAACGTAGACCCCCGTCGGGTCTCCCGTGGATTCCTGGAAGTCCACTTGGACCACTTTGGGAACTAATGGTTTAGAGTAAAATAAAATAATACGTATGAAAATATAATATCATTATAACTTACATTTTTTTATTATAAATCAAGACTATATTTATTCAATACCATTTTGGTCAAAAAATATATTTTAAATGGTAATCAATCATAAATTTCCCAAATATATAATAATATCCTTATTAATTTAATATAATTTATAATAAATATAACTTTTGTAGCTCAATTAAACAAAAAGACATATTCATTTAAGAACCTGTTTTATGTTTTTTAAATCTGTGGGTCAGGCCCCCCGCTCAATAACTCTAGTTACGCCCATGTACAATACACGTAGCGACACACGTGTCGTAGTGTGTCGTACGAAGCAACAACATGGTACGCAGCCAACACCCTGCACACATCGAAAGCCAATGACGGATTGTTAACGATCGTCACCGCACAGCGATACGGTTTTTATTCTGCCAAATAAAAATACAAAAAAATAATAAAAATTAAATTATTAATAGTTAGCTGGATAGATCTGGATTATATAAAATAATAATTTCTAAAAAAAAAAATATTTTGTCTTATATTTTAGACAAACACCTACTCGATTTTTAAGACGAACATTAATAGCCATTTCTTAACACTAAAACGTTTTATTATTCCCCATTCAATAAAATATTTATATAAAACACAAAACAAATAATAAAAAATATTCCAAATTCAAATTGATAAAATGAATACTAGATTCAAAAAAATATAAAAAAGCAATGGCGGATCGCTGCACGGCGCCACACAACGTACTGGTAGCGGGTCCTCACTGGCCGCCGCCGACACAGACGTGTCGGACGGACGCGACGCGGACGTGTACCGTCGTGCGCCCTTCATCCGACCCTTCCTACTCGACTCTAACAGCAGGACCTGTCAGCCAATTAGAAACTCAACCTTTTTGATAACATTGGGGTGAAACTTCTTTGGGGATTTGAAAAATTCCAAAGTTAAAACTAAACGGCACTAGTAGTTTATAATTAAAAACCAAAATCGATTGCAAGTTCGTTCCAATTCCAAATTTAAATAAAACATACAGGGTGTTCTTTTTTAATTCACTCTTCCTGCAAAGATCTGTTAGTCAAATTATTGTAGCTCGGCCTTTTTGATAATGGAAATTCTTTAGGGTTTTTAGTTAATTACATGAGGCTAATTTTTAAAATGTTGTCATGTCGAAAGGCAATAATAAACAAGGTTAGTCAGGTAATGTATATGACCTAAAAGTACTCGTAATTCTTAACAAGTTTTATACCTGCAACTTTTTCAATAAGCCCAATAGTTTTAGAGATATCGCTGTATAACGATTTTATAAAAAATCTACGCAATTAATCTTAATCTGCTTAATATGTAGTACACAATATATGGGTTTGGGTTGTTTTTTGCTGATTTTTTTTTTAGTTGAGATCTACGTACGTGTACCTACGTACGTACTGTTCGGGAAACAAAGACATAGATGTTATGTCTCATAATGCCGTCTAATTACATCGGCTTTAATGCGCTTCAAAGTGAAACATAATCGTATACTCCAAAATAGACAAAACTATGGTATTCGCAGCAGACTCTCCAATACCTAGTTATGACTTTTACATACTATGCCGGCGGCTTAAATTGTAAAGCCTTAATCAACGGCTATTTTGTACAAAGCAATTCTGGGGCAACGCGGTGTCCTAACTGCTAGCTCAGTGTGTACATGCCTTTATTTTCCGTAAATCGTCATTTACATCGCTGCGGCATATGGATGCAAATAAACAATAACATTTCAACCCACATCAATAAAAATTAAGATATTAATTTTATTTTGCTAAATTCTTTCAATTTAATTAGGTTAAATTCCGTATTTCTTTCCAAAATCATAATTACGTAAAATATAACTTTTAAATTATTGATTTAATTTAAGTGATGTACATTTTTAATAATTATTTATACTGCCGCGCCTGTGTGTTACTTTAAACTTTCTTCAGCTTTTTCACTGATATGTCATAGCTGATACTACTGTCTAATAGTGTTGAGCGATATACATGCTAGATTTTGCCGTTTCGGGCTGCCCAGTACAGGGGCTCAGGATAATTTTTTTTATCATCCGCAAGAGACGGAACTTCGTACGTAGCATAAGTCATAAGTCGATAACATTATTTATGATTTACTAGCTTTTCCTCGCAACTCCGCCCGCCTTACCTGCTATTTCCGGGATAAAAAGTAGTCTATGTTCATCAGAGATAATGTAAGATTCCAATGGTGAAAGAATTGTTCAAATCGGTCCAGTAGTTTTTAAGTTTATTCGTTACATACATACAAAAATACAAATCTTTCCTCTTTGTAATATTAGTGTTGGTTTTTCTTACACAAAAAATTGCGTTAAAATCAAATTCCTTCACAGAAATATACTCATACGTTGTTATCCGAAACCCAAAGAAGTTTCACATCCAAACGTATCAAATATATACGCAGTGTAAATGTGGTAAGTTGTAAGAAAGAATAAATAAAATGTGTTAAGTATTGAGTAGAGAATAGAAGAGAACTAAAAGGAAACCAAAAAATAGCAATAAAATAGAAAAAATAATACATAAATATGTGTTTTAAATAAAAATAATATATTATATGAAATTTTATTAGAGTTTGACATTGGTAGTTTTGTTTATTTTATTTTTATTTAAATATCAGGAAAACATTATTCACTATGGTCATTATCCGATTACACCGAAACTTATGATTATTTGAATTTTATATAAAAATACTTACCAAATAAAATATTAATATCCAAATGAATATTGTATTGTTTTAAATGCAATAATATTAATTATAGAGTAAAGAAAAATATCATTGGCACACAGCCTCCGTGGTACAGTGGGCGAGTTGCCGATTGTGAAGTGAGAGGCCGCAGGTTCCAATGAAGCGATTTTGATTGTGTTTTAACAAAGGGGTTTCTTTCTCGTATTATTTTCTGTTGCATATAAAATAATGTATAGTATTCATCATAGGAAACCGAACCAGCAAGTGGGTCACCTGATTGTAAGTGATCTCCACCTCCCATGTACGCCCACAATACTAGAAGAATCATAGGCGTTTTGACGACCTTAAAGGGAAGGGGAAATTAGGGTATAGGGTAGAGCAGGGGACTTTTCGCTACTTTACGTCGGTTTTCTGTGAGACAGTGGCAACGACTAGGTCGAGGCGGCCCATTTATGCTGTAGACATAATTGGCTACAGCGTGGCTTTACCACTCGTAAAGTAAAAGTGAGTAATGCGACGAATATTTTATTATATTTTCTTTAAATATAAAATCTGTATTAATTAAAATATAAATTGTTCACATTACTAATACAGTAATACCTCGACTTACGCTACCTCGACTTACGCGAATTCGGAGATACGCGGTTATTCTTTTTGATGGCCGAGCGCGTCAGCTCTCCTATTTCGCCATGTTAGTGGTCCGTTTACGACAGATTCGAACGTGTTCCGCGTTGAATTGTTTTACGTACGTTGTGTTTTATTGATAACCTCAAATTATGTCACTCAAAAGTGCATGCAAAGTTGTACCTCGACTTACGCGAATTCGACTTACACGGCTATAGCTCGGTCCCACCTATCGCGTAAGTCCGGGGTATTACTGTACTATTAAACTATACAGGGTTATTTTTAAAACACTGACAACCTCGCAGGGCCATATAGCTGACCCCATAAGGAATAACTTTTGTTCCACGAGTTTGGACATAACTCAATACATAAGAAAAAAAATGATTTTACAAGTTTTTGTTGTGTAGTGTTTGTGTTCGTACGTGTAGGTATTATCGATCGATACGGCGCGGCTGGTCATTGAACTGACGCGGGCGCTGCGTGTAGTACGTACGTAATCTGCGATGCGTAGGTAACTTTCAAGACGGAAATTAAATTCATAATTATTTTTGTATGAGAATAAAATCTAACAAATTATGAAAAGTCGTAGAACAAAAGTAGTAGCAAATGACCTTTAAGGAATCTACTCCTGCGAGGTTGTCAGTGTTTTAAAAATAACCCTGTATACTATTAATGGTCACAACCAAAAAATATAATAGATTTATCAAAACAAGTAACAGTTTTATGTATCTAGCAAAAGAGGTGCTCAGTATGAATATGAATTTTCATCTAGGTCATACTGTAGCAACAATTTTTTTTTTATATATGGCTTTCGCATTATTATGCATTTTGCCAGTGTCAAGTATACTTTAAGTTATCTTTACAAGAACGATGAAACACGGGTGCGGTCGATTTCAAGGTCTTGTCGGAGTTTTGGTGTTATCTTCTTTCAGTGCGATTCTTAATTCACTTATTTCAATGTTTTCATACACTGTTCATCACCGTCAATGTTTATTGAACAACACTGTCACAATTCCCGCCAAAACTGTCCATACATGATTGGAGCATCTACTTTTTTTTCTCATCGTATAGAATTACATTCCATAATTTTTAAACCTAATCACTGAAGTAATTTATAACAAGCGACACAAATTTAGGGTAATTTAGCAGAGGGGTAAACTGCTGTGGCAATGATACCTCATTTAAAGGGTGGAGGCGTCCCTGTGGACTCACGCACTGCACCGAACGACTGTGCTTCTGTCGACAGGACATTTGTATTAATTTATTAGGAAATCGAAGCTATGCTAGCAGCAAAACCTTCATCATTACTTCAACTACATAAACAAAATGTGTGTCACTTTTATACCTCTATAACTCACTGAAATAAAACTAATTTAAACGGATTTTATCACGGTTTTTTATTAATTTTCACACACGTCACTACGAAGTCCACCCCGTAGCCACGAAGGCTGAAAAGTCTTCGAAACGATGCGATAAAAATTAATAAAAAACCACAATAAAATCCGTTTAAATTAGTTTTATATCAATGAGTAATATTTGGGTAAACGTAAGAAATCACTATAACTCACTTTTTAACATCATTACGTTTTTTTTTATTGAATGATGAGACAAGCAAGGCGCTCGCCTGATGGTAAGCCACGCCTGCCCATAAACTGAAGCAACATCATACAGAACTTTGAATTACAAAGCACTGCATGGCACTGAACTGCGCTCGTCACCCCGAGACATAAGATGTTAAGTCTCATAATATATATACTGGCTTCAATGTCCTTCAAATCGTAACACAACAGTGCTTATACACTGATGATTAACTTTAGCTTCTAGCTTAACACATATACGGTTTTTTCCAACACTCAAACAAGTAGCAAGCACCACGACGAAACAATTACTAGGCAATGAAGTAAAATATAGCGCACCGTGGATTAGCCAATAGAATAATAGCGATGGTATACCATTTAAATTAAAGAATCCTTTTTATTTTTCTTTTATTTATGCATAGCATACGGTGAAAATAGTCAGATAATTATTGTATGTAAACTTTGATGATGTTTCTACCAAAATAAATAACATATGGCGCGTTACGGCACAACAATGAGCCAACAAAACAAGATCTCGCCGTAAGAATACACGTTGTCGTGTGAACAGACTCGGCAAATTACCGATTGCGCCTTGTACCTAAAGGGCTTAAATAAGTAGCAAGCCACACGAGGCCATATTAAGTGAGCAGCGGGGTAAAACGTAGCGTGTGGGTCGGCCGGCACTGCAGTGGCGGTTGTACCTCATTTAAAGGGTAGATCCTTTCGAGTGGGCTCACGCACCGCACCGATCTTCGGCGCCTCTGTCAGCAAAATTATCACGTTTCTTAACTGACTGAATGACTATAGTTTTATTGTCATAGTATAAAAAATTGGGTATATAAGGCCTTTAGTGTTTTTGATCCCCAATGCATGAGCACTCTATCTTGTATGTTATATCGAACCACATCAAAAATAAATATAAAAAAGAAATTGTTTCGAGTACATATGTAATTTGTATTATATGTTTTCGCCACAAACAGGTAATTAAATTAGTAAGTGAATTTGGACCTACTTACGCAAAAAGGAACCAACCCACAGCAAGTTCAAATGGAGATACTGATTTTGTTTTACTAAATTCACTAATTTAAACTAATTTTATATCGTACTTTTTTGGTGATTCAGGCATGAAGTATATTCCATGTACACTTTTGCAAAAAAATACAGTATTACAATCAATTTAAATTAATAAATTAGTTCCTGTTTGCGTAAGTAGGTCCACTTAAACATTAGGTTCATCAAGTTATATTATATGTTAATGTAAATATAAGATTTCAAAATGATAGATCCATTAACAGGAGTGCTTATACAAGAACAATATCGCAAACACTGCGCGGTGGTGGCGCACAAACCGTTTGCTTGCGCGACATTTTTCTTGTCATGTCTTCTTGTGACGAATAATCGCTTTCAACAAGAGACTTGAATCTAGAGTCTGTTCAGATTGTTCAATTACAGGCAATTCAGTAGTTGAAATCGAACCTTGTTAACCTGCTTTAAGCGTGAATTGTTTCAAGCCGTTAATAATATTTATATCATCGCTGACTCAAGTTGTTTTATTTGTTTCAATTGTACGATAAGTGTAAATATATAGGTTTATTCGACTGCTTCTTACAAATACTGACTATTCAAACGCTGAATTTTACATCCATTGCGAAGTATGTTTGCCCGAATCATCTCGGTTTAACTATTACCAACGTTTTGAAACAGCTCAATTAAATCAGTTGTTTTGTTAATACTAGTTCTTTTTATTTGAACGAATGACGAGACGAAGGCGCTCGCCTGATGGTAAGCGCCACGCCTGCCCATAAACAGAAGCAATGCCACACAGAACTTTGAGTTACAAAGCACTGCATGGCACTGCACTGCGCTAGTCATCCTGAGACATAAGATGTTAAGTCTCATCATCATCATCAGTCACATAGATTTGATTGATTGAAAAATGATTTGTTGATTTGATCACGTAGAGAAACACCGAGCATAGCCCTCTCATAGCTCGCTGAGTGACTGTGAGCCGTCTTAGGCCGCGGACTCGAAGTCGGCGGCAAGCGACGGCGGCGCGGGAGCGGCGCGTTCAAATGCATAGATTTAAATGGACTTGGCCTCGAAAGCAGCGGCGTGGCGCGGGCGCGAGGAGCGACGTACGAGCGGCGCGTGCCAGTCGAGCGGCGCTTGCGCGTCTGCATTGACGTAGTGCTGTGTAGTTTCAAAAATGCCCGCCGACGTGATGGAGCAAATTATTTCAATTATTTTTTTATATGGAACACCATATTCACATCAATTTTGTTCGCGAACAGACACTAATTTCTCATAGCACAACACTACGCCGCTCTAGCGCCGCGCGATCTGCCCGCTGACTTCGAGACCGGGTGTCCGCCGCTGCCGCGCCGCCGCCGCCGCCGCTCCACACCCGTTGACTTCGAGTCCGCGGCCTTAGTGTTTTAAAAGTAAGCCTGTATATCCACTGCAACAACGTATGTCCACCGGAATCATCGCGGTTTAACTATTACCAACGTTTTGAAACAGCTCAATTAATCAGTTGTTTTGTTACTAGTAAACATTGAAGTGGTTGAAAGATCCTGCAGCACATCACCTGGTATTTCTGCGGGCAGCACCCGCAGCGCGCGCAGCACGCGAGCAGCGCCGGGGCCCGGCCCGAGTGCGCGGGCGAGGCCAGCGGTGACGGTGACCCAGGCCGCTTCGCCGCACCGTTGTAAGGATTCTCCATCTCAACGAACTCACGGTCCTGGAATGGTTGACGACTGCGTTCGAATAAAATAGATATTAGAGATAATGCTAGGTGTGCGGCCGTAAGATATCGGAAAAAAACGTGTCATGGTGTAAACTATAATCCTGCAACTTTTTTTTTATAGCGTCGACTGTCAAACGAGCAAATGGGTCTCCGATGGTAAGTGATCTCCACCGCCAATGTACACACACAATACTAGAAGAATCATAGCCGTGTTGCCGACCTTAATTGGAAGGGATCATTCATTTGGGAGGGATTGCGAAGGGGAGGGGGATTTGGGCCTCCGGATATCTCACTCAAGGTACGAAACGCAGCAGCAAGCCGCTACTTTACATCGGTTTCTGTGAGAAAGTGGTAACGACCCGGTCGAGCCGGCCCATTCATGCTGTAGACAAAACTATCCACAGCGTGGCTCTACCACTCATATAACTTTTTTTACCTTAGTATAAAACCAATAACACCAGTAAGCAGCGACAGCTCAGTGGGAATGGTACAAACTGTCGACATAAATGCCGCAGATTCGAAACCAGCCCCAAGAGCATGCACCTTTAACTTTTCTAAGGTGTGTTTTAATTATAAATTATAACTCGCTTTAATGGTGAAGGTACATCGTGAGGAAACCTGCAATACCTGAAGAAGTTCTCCATAAGAATTTAGAATGTGAGTGAAGTCTGCCAATCCATATTAGGACAGCGTGGAGGACTAAGACCCCCTGTCTTCAGTAGAGAAGTCCCGTGCCCAGCTGTGGAATGTATATAGTACAGGTGCAGAAAGCAAGACCTAAAGCTGTGTACACTTACACGTATAACTCTTCGGGACAACTTATCTGTGCGTCCTGCGACAGGACTTTTAAGTCTAAATTAGGGCTAGCTAGCCATATTCGCTCATATCAGCGAAAATCGTAATTCGGAACTACAAGTTACGTTAGGATACGTAGTGGAGGCCATCATCATCATCATAGTACGAGGCTAGTATTAGTATAAGACCTTTAGTGATAGAGCCACGCTGTAGACAGTTTTGTTTACAGCATGAATGGGCTGGCTCGAACGGATCGTTACCACTGTCTCACAGAAAACCGACGTAAAGTAGCGGCTTGCTGCTGCGTTTCGTACGGTGAGTGAGATATCCGGAAGCCCATATCACCTCCCCTTCCCAATTCCTAATTATCCCTTTCCTTTAAGATCGGCAACGCGCCCATGATTCTTCTGGTGGTGGACATGGGCGGTGGAGATCACTTCCCATCAGGTGATCCGCTCGTTTGCCGGTCTATGCTATAAAAAAAGAACAAAAAACAATCAGTACCGTAGTACGCTCCAAACATCTAAGCAGATGATGATGCTGCAACTCGAAAATGTCTTCGTCACGACCAGCGTCGTCCAGCTCCACGCCCGACTCCTGGGCGGCGAGGCGCGCCTCAGCTGCCTTCTTCTTGGACACGAAGGCTGCGCCGGACGAGGCTTTGGCGATGCGTATGCGGGCTAGGCGGGCTTTCTGGAATGTTATAAATAAATAAAATAAATACACCCAACAGTCACACACATAGTCCTGACCCCACAGTAAGATACGAGTCTTGTGTCGTGGGAATCAGGAACTACGAGAGACTTTCATCTCACAACACCCAGACCCCGAAAGGCTGTTTTATTAAACAAGTTATAATGAAAAAGGACTGTTTCAGTGGCGTAGTGGTAGAGTGGCGGCTGTGAAGCGCAAGGCTGTGGTTTCGATCCTCGCACCGGATTAATGTTTATGTAATCTACAAATATTTGTTTATGATCTGGGTGTGTCTTCTCCCGGAGAGGTTGACGTCAGGATAATATCTTAAAAACTACAAGCCAAATCTTTCTGTAACATGTGTTAAAAAGCATGTTCCGCCGATCCCGCTGTGGGATAAAGGTAGTGGAAGAAGAGATCTTAACAAAAGTAAGTTAACAATGACAATATTTACAGAGTAACTGGTTGTAATATGATTAGAACCAATGTAACCAATGAACAAATGGTTTTTTTATCCGGGCACGGCAACGTGACTGTACTAAATCTGATGGTAAGCGTAGTGCAGTCCAATAAACCAGCGACAGCACAAACAATGATTTTACCGGTGGTCACCAGGATCATGCCGGCCTGTATAAATGCTTCTCTACATTCCGAAGAGGGAAGAAGCAAATCCTGCGACAGGAAGACGGATAAGCGATGCAGGCGCACTCATACAAGCCGCCCCTATATTCGCCCCAAGCAACCATCAAGTTAGGTATGTCGCAAGCCCCTCGGGAGAACTTGATATACACTGGCTGATCCTGGAATGCGATCCACACTAGGCGTATGGATCACTATGGCAGGTTTTAACACCATGTGTACAGTGGTCGCTATCCGGGGGGATATGAATGTCCAACCACCAGCATCTATCGCTCTAGAAAAAAATAATTGGCCTGGATGGATTTGTGAGACGACACATTACGTAAGGGAGGTAGAATATCCGTTCTATAACGTTAATCCGTTCTATCCTTCTTTTACCACCAGCAAGCTGTATTGTGTTACACTTAGTAATATATACTTGTGAAGACATGTAAATGTCTAGCTTTAGTTATTTATTTAGTTACTTTTCTACGTATTACCACTTTGTTTTCCTAAAAAATAAAAAATAAATAAAAATAAAACAAATAAAATATTCCAGCATTTTATATAAGTTTCAAAGGCAATATAGATCCTAATTAATAATATTAGGATATATGAATATATATTATTTTTATTACTAACTAGATGACCCGGTGAACTTTGTTAAGTAGCCGAACGCAGGAACGAGTGAAAGGCTTGCTTGCTAATGACAAACTGTTTAATCGACGTAGAATGGGGCGTGGCGCAGCCACAGTACTATACATGTATAGCTACATACACTACATTCCCTCCCCGACAATTCTCGAAACTCTTAAATCACTATATCTATTCTAAAATAAACATCTCAAAAAAATCTCTTATAATCTATTGTTGGCATATTACGTAATAGTCTCGACGTATGTCTCGAGAGTGTTGATGGTTCTTCTGGAGCGGCAGGGTCCACTGACGGTGAATCGCTTTCGCTGTTGTCATTGAACCGACCAGATGCCAGCGAAGACAAGGTCGCCTCGCCGGGGTCTGACTCCACGATCGAGGTGTCACGTGTTTGTTGGCCGTCGCCCGTCTCCTCCCCTGCGAGGTCTAGGTTACATCCGCCCTTATCGTCGTTTCCGTCTTGTAGTTCAATGTCATCATAGACGTCGTAGTCGGGTTTGCGAATGCGGTCGCCTATATCAATATCACCTTTGTAAGGTACTAACTGATTCTTATGTTTTCTTATATGCGCTAGGGACAAATTGTCTTTTACTAGGTACATGACTTTACCTAGTCGTTTTAAAATTGTACCTCTACTCCAATAATAATTGTTTTTATCTTTGAATCTTTTATACAAAATTTGATCACCAGTGCCGAAATGTTGTTTGTTTTTCCCGCCATAATTCTTACTCTGTGAACACTGTTTCGTTTCCACTGTGTGAGTAAGCGTCGTAGATGCCGGCGACTCTGTTTCTATAGGGTTAATCAAGTCTAAATGCGATCTGAGTTTTTTCCCAAAAACAAGTTGGGCCGGCGAAAACCCGGTAACAGAATGTATGGAATTCCGGTAATCAAAAAGATATTTTAGTAACATAAGTTTACTATCCCTGATACTATTTGTACCTAAAATACTGCATTTAATACCTTTTTTTACGATTTTAACGTAACTTTCGGCTTGGCCATTGCTAGCCGGATGATACGCCGGCGATGTAATATGTGAAATCCCATTGGATAAACAGAACTTTTGGAATTCTTGTGACACGAAAGCCAACCCATTGTCGCTGACTATCGTGTGTGGTACACCAAATCGCGACATAAAGTCGTAAATTTTATCGAGTACAGCCGCAGAAGTTGTTGTACACATATCATAGACCTCCACCCACTTAGAGTACGCATCAACAATGACTAGGTAGTTCCGATTGTTTATAGGGCCTAAAAAGTCTATATGAACGCGATAAAAGGGTTTAGGGGGGTATGGCCAAGGCGCCAATGGTGCGCGGGGTGGCGTCGGCCGCAATCGAGTGCAAATACTACATGCGCCAATCATTTTTTCTAATTCCTTATCTATTCCGGGGAACCAGAACCGTGACCGGGCCTCCGCTTTAGTTTTTACAATGCCTAAATGTGACCTATGAAGTTCCGTTAAAATTTTGTGACGCAGCCCCACCGGAATAACTATTTTATGGCCGCGCATAACACAGCCATTCTCGTAGGATAGCTGCGTTCGGCACGCGTGGAAAGGCTTAACCTGCAAGTCAACTATTTTTTTCGGCCAACCCCTTAAAATATATTGGATGACTCTGTTCAAGGTTACGTCTTTTCTGGTTTCGCCACGCAGAACCTTCGCAGTGATCGGCGAGCCCCCGTCGATCACGAAATTCACATAGGAGGCGCGATCCTCAACCACGGTACCATGCGTACTTACGTCCGCCCGCGCGGACACCCCAGACGGCGCACCTGTGACGGGCAAGCAGGCGCGGGACAAAAAATCCGCACAATTTGATTCGCTACGTACGTACTCAATCGTATAATTATACCCACTGAGAAACATTGCGTACCTTTGTAAACGGTTCGCCGATATCTCCGGTATACCCCGATATGGGCCGAAAATAGCAATAAGCGGTTTATGATCTGTTCTTAAAACAAATGGGTGTGTCCTACCATATAAATACTGATGGTACCGCCTCACTCCAAAAATAATGGCTGTAGCCTCCTTTTGAATTTGTGAATATCGTTTCTCGGCTGCATTTAATGTCCGAGAAGCGAATGAGATAGGCCGTTCGGTTCCATCCTTACACTTTTGTGATAATACTGCCCCTAACCCATATGGGGACGCATCTACCGTCAATATAACTTGCTCATCTAGATTGTAATGAGCCAATACTTGTTCCGACGCCAATATGGATTTTATCCTGCAAAAAGCATCATTATGCAATTTATCCCAAGACCATTTGGTACCTTTTTTCAACAGGTCGTATAAGGGACTAAGTATAGTCGAAGCAGCGGGAACAAAATTTCTATAATAATTGACAAGCCCTAAAAATGATTGCAACTTATGTACATCACTTGGCGCCGGGGCATCTAGAATAGCTTTAACTTTATCATTACATTTCCTGAGACCATGTCTATCTATCACATACCCGAGATAATTGATTTCATTTTGAAAGAAAACACATTTTTCTTTCTGTAACACAAGACCCGCGTTTTGCAGTCTTTGTAAGACTTCCTGCAGCCTTTTTAGGTGTAATTCAGTGCTATCGGCTGTGATTAATATATCGTCAAGCAAGCATAACACTCCGTCCATACCGGATAAAACCATATCCATCGCTTTTTGAAATATAGCCGGCGCGCTCGCCAACCCGAACACCATTCGCGTATATTTAAATAGTCCGCGGTGCGTATTAATACACGTTAAACGTTGAGACTCGTCATCTAGCACAAATTGATTATATGCCATAGAGAGATCTAATTTAGAAAATTGCAATCCTCCGTGCAATTTAGAAAACAACTCATGGATCGTTGGTAGCGGGTATTGTTCTATAATTAAATATTTGTTAATCGAACACGAATAATCTACACACAATCTTACTGAACCATTTCGCTTTAAAACGGGGACAATAGGTGATGCATACTCCGAGTGGTCTACGGGCTTCAAAATTTCTAAATCAACTAACCTATCAATTTCTTTATCTATTTTATCACGCAGCGCGAATGCAATGGGGCGAGCTTTAAAGAACACTGGTTTAGCGTTATCTTTTAATTGTAATTTCACCTCATATTTATTAAATTTTCCTAGTTTGTCTGAAAATAATTGAGGGAACTGGGTTTGAAGCTCGTTAACTATAGTATTCGTACTGTTGAGGAAATTACATGGCAGTAATTGTAACTTAAATGATGACAAAAAGTCCCTACCCAGTAACGGCGGCCCGCCGTCGCGGACAACATACACTTCGAGCTCGTGAGTGTTCTGCATATACGTAATTGGTAACTGAATAACGCCAATACATTTCATCGGATTACCAGTGTAAGATAGTAATCGCTTATCAGACGGTGAAACTTTAAAGTTACTAAAATATCTTTTATATGTGGTTTCGTTAATTACCGTTACTGCGGAGCCGCTATCAATTTCAAATTGAATACATATATCACCTATAAATACGCACTCTGTCATGGGTTCGCCTCGCAATGTCCGAATACTAAAACACTTACCATCATCGCCCGCATCCACGTCGCTTACCCCCAAGTGATTAACATTTTTGCACATTTTACGCAAATGTCCTTTTTCGTTACACTTATTGCATTTGAACTTCGCAAAACGACACTGAACACTTTTGTGATTGGTACGACCGCACACTGCACAATGTTCTGAGTTGGGACGGCCGGAATCCTTGCGGCTACCGTGTTGCGCAATCTTGAACAGCTGATTGCCTTGTTGACCCGTAGTCGCCGGCGCGCTCGCGCCGGCTCGAGCACACCGCACACTCTCTGCGAGTTCCACTGCTTTTGCTAGTGTTAGCGACTCCGTAGACTGCGCGAACAGCTTATCTCTCTCGGGGCCTACTAGCAATCCAATGACGAACCGGTCTCGTAATGCCTCTTCCACATTACTGAATCCACAGTTCGCGGATAATCCCCGAAGCCTCGCTGCCCATTGCTGGTGACTTTCACCCGGTTGCTGGGTTGCCGTATGGAACTTATGACGCTCACCAAACCCGTTTCGTTTAGGCGTGAAGTGGGCATCCAAGAGTGATATGATGTCATCGTAGGGCACCTCCTGTAATTCTTTAGGCAACGCCAGATCTGCAGCAAGCTTGTAAGTACCGTCCGTGAGTGTTGTCAGCAAGACTGCTCGCCTCTTCGTCCCAATTGGGTCCGATGTATTGTTTATATCGTTGGCTATAAACCATTGTAGGATTCGATGTTTACACGACTTCCAATCTTGGATACTATGGTCGAAATTAGGCAAAATCCCGCAGAAAGACATTGTACTTTTTTTTTTTTTACTATAACGTGGGTACTCGTCGCCAATGTTAAGTAGCCGAACGCAGGAACGAGTGAAAGGCTTGCTTGCTAATGACAAACTGTTTAATCGACGTAGAATGGGGCGTGGCGCAGCCACAGTACTATACATGTATAGCTACATACACTACATATATATCGTATACGTACGGTACGGTATACGTATCACCTACATATATTTGTGTAAAATGTGGTCAAAACTTAAAACAAATGTTTCATTTACATTAAATGCAATTAAGTAAGGTACTGCACCATTGCACGTGAGGTAGCCCGTCGCTAGTTGACTTGAGGTAGTTGATTTCGACGACCTAAGTCAGGTCGTCTTCCACCTCCCCCCGGTGGGACAGTCATGTCCCTGGCCTGTCCCTGTCCTGTCGTGTCCCTATCCTGTCCTTGTCCTGTCCCTGTCCTGCCCCTGTCCTGTCGTGTCCCTATCCTGTCCCTGTCCCCTCCCTGTCCCGTCCTGTCCTGTCCTGACCCTGTCCCTGTCCCGTCCTGTCCCCGTCCTGTCCCTGACCTGTGCCTGTCCCTGTCCCTGACCTGTGCCTGTCCCTGTGCCTGTCCCTGTGCCTGTCCCTGTGCCTGTCCCTGTCCCTGTCCCTGTCCCTGTCCTGTCCCTGACCTGTCCTTGTGCCTGTGCCTCTGCCTGTGCCTGTCCCTGTCCCTGTCCCTGTCCCTGTCCCTGTCCCGTCCCTGTCTTGTCCCTGTCCTGTCGTGTCCCTATCCTATCCTGTCCTGTCTCTGTCCCCTCCCTGTCCCGTCCTGTCCTGTCCTGTCCTGTCCTTGTCCCTGTCCCTGTCCCTGTCCCTGTCCCGTCCCGTCCTGTCCCTGTCCCTGTCCCTGTCCCTGTCCCTGTCCCTGTCCCTGTCCCTGTCCCTGTCCCTGTCCCTGTCCCTGTCCCTGTCCCTGTCCCTGTCCCTGTCCCTGTCCCTGTCCCTGTCCCTGTCCCTGTCCCTGTCCCTGTCCCTGTCCCTGTCCCTGTCCCTGTCCCTGTCCCTGTCCCTGTCCCTGTCCCTGTCCCTGTCCCTGTCCCTGTCCCTGTCCCTGTCCCTGTCCCTGTCCCTGTCCCTGTCCCTGTCCCTGTCCCTGTCCCTGTCCCTGTCCCTGTCCCTGTCCCTGTCCCTGTCCCTGTCCCTGTCCCTGTCCCTGTCCCTGTCCCTGTCCCTGTCCCTGTCCCTGTCCCTGTCCCTGTCCCTGTCCCTGTCCCTGTCCCTGTCCCTGTCCCTGTCCCTGTCCCTGTCCCTGTCCCTGTCCCTGTCCCTGTCCCTGTCCCTGTCCCTGTCCCTGTCCCTGTCCCTGTCCCTGTCCCTGTCCCTGTCCCTGTCCCTGTCCCTGTCCCTGTCCCTGTCCCTGTCCCTGTCCCTGTCCCTGTCCCTGTCCCTGTCCCTGTCCCTGTCCCTGTCCCTGTCCCTGTCCCTGTCCCTGTCCCTGTCCCTGTCCCTGTCCCTGTCCCTGTCCCTGTCCCTGTCCCTGTCCCTGTCCCTGTCCCTGTCCCTGTCCCTGTCCCTGTCCCTGTCCCTGTCCCTGTCCCTGTCCCTGTCCCTGTCCCTGTCCCTGTCCCTGTCCCTGTCCCTGTCCCTGTCCCTGTCCCTGTCCCTGTCCCTGTCCCTGTCCCTGTCCCTGTCCCTGTCCCTGTCCCTGTCCCTGTCCCTGTCCCTGTCCCTGTCCCTGTCCCTGTCCCTGTCCCTGTCCCTGTCCCTGTCCCTGTCCCTGTCCCTGTCCCTGTCCCTGTCCCTGTCCCTGTCCCTGTCCCTGTCCCTGTCCCTGTCCCTGTCCCTGTCCCTGTCCCTGTCCCTGTCCCTGTCCCTGTCCCTGTCCCTGTCCCTGTCCCTGTCCCTGTCCCTGTCCCTGTCCCTGTCCCTGTCCCTGTCCCTGTCCCTGTCCCTGTCCCTGTCCCTGTCCCTGTCCCTGTCCCTGTCCCTGTCCCTGTCCCTTTCCCTGTCCCTGTCCCTGTCCCTGTCCTGGCCTGGCCTGGCCTGTCCTGTCCTGTCCTGACCGGTCCCGTCCCGTCCCGTCCCGTCCTGTCCCTGTCCTGTCCTGTCCTGTCCTGTCCCTGTCCCTGTCCCTGTCCCTGTCCCTGTCCCTGTCCCTGTCCTGTCCTGTCCCTGTCCCTGTCCTGTCCCTGTCCTGTCCTGTCCTGTCCTGTCCTATCCTATCCTGTCCCTGTCCTGTCCCAGTCCTGTCCTGTCCTGTCCTGTCCCTGTCCTGTCTTGTTCTGTCCTGTTCTGTCCTGTCCCTGTCCCTGTCCTGTCCTGTCCTGTCCCTGCCCTGTCCTGTTCTGTCCTGTCCTGTCCTGTCCTGTCCCTGTCCTGTCCCTGTCCTGTCCTGCCCCTGTCCCTGTCCTGTCCCTGTTCTGTCACTGTCCTGCCTGTCCCTGTCCTGCCTGTCCCTGTCCCTGTCCTGTCCTGTCCTGTCCTGTCCCTGTCCCTGTCCCTGTCCCTGTCCCTGTCCCTGTCCTGTCCTGTCCCTGTCCCTGTCCCTGTCCTGTCCCTGTCCTGTCCTGTCCTGTCCTGTCCTATCCTATCCTGTCCCTGTCCTGTCCCAGTCCTGTCCTGTCCTGTCCTGTCCCTGTCCTGTCTTGTTCTGTCCTGTTCTGTCCTGTCCCTGTCCCTGTCCTGTCCTGTCCTGTCCCTGCCCTGTCCTGTTCTGTCCTGTCCTGTCCTGTCCTGTCCCTGTCCTGTCCCTGTCCTGTCCTGCCCCTGTCCCTGTCCTGTCCCTGTTCTGTCACTGTCCTGCCTGTCCCTGTCCTGCCTGTCCCTGTCCCTGTCCTGTCCTGTTTTGTCCTGTCCCGTCCCTGTCCCGTCCCTGTCCCGTCCCTGTCCCGTCCCTGTCCCGTCCCTGTCCCGTCCCTGTCCCGTCCCTGTCCCGTCCCTGTCCCGTCCCTGTCCCGTCCCTGTCCCGTCCCTGTCCCGTCCCTGTCCCGTCCCTGTCCCGTCCCTGTCCCGTCCCTGTCCCGTCCCTGTCCCGTCCCTGTCCCGTCCCTGTCCCGTCCCTGTCCTGTCCCTGTCCCTGTCCTGTCCTGTCCGACCCGTCATCACGGCAAGCTTCGCAACGCTAACAATCCGGTTTATACCTGCGCTTATAAATAGATGTTTCCATACCCAGGAACAGTTTGTACTGGAAAATTAAGTTGTCGTTTTTAGTGTTTTCCTTTACTTATTATTTATGTTACTCATTTTTTCTCACCGGGTAAACCTACCCTGAACTTCCACAAATATTTCAAGATCAGAATTAGCCAAATCGGTACAGCCAGTCTCGAGTTTTAGCGAGACACACGCACAGCGATTCATTTTTATATATATAGATTAGGTCTTTAATTTCCCTCTGATATAAAAAGACATACCCTCTGAGCCTTCCTCTTATCAGCCCGCTGGTTCTGGTGGTAGATCCTGGAGAAGTTGGACACGATGACCGGCACGGGCAGGGCGATCACCAACACTCCTGATAGGGAACACACGCCCCCCACTATCTTCCCTGCTATGGTCCCTGGCACCATGTCGCCGTACCTGAAATGGGGAAAAGATATTGTTAATAATTTATGGGTATGGTAACATACTAATATTATAAATGTGAAAGGTTGTTTGTTTGGATATTTGTCCGTCAAACACGCTGAAACTACTGAACAGATTTTGATGAAATTTGGTATACAGACAGGATATGAGCTGACTTAGGTGATAGGATACTTTTTAACCCGGAAAAAGCAGATAACGCGGGCGGAGCTGCGACAAAAAGCTAGTCTATCATAAACAGAAGCAACACCACACAGAAATTTAAATTAGAAAACACTGCATGGCACTGGACCGCGCTCGTCACCCCGAGACAAGATGATAAATCTCATAATTCCCACTAATATCACTGACTTTATTGTCCTCCAAACCGACATACCACAGTGCTTACACACTGTGCAGAAATAGAACTTTACGTTGGTTGTTTGTGAGATAGTGGTAACAACCCAGTCGTGCCCATCCATACTACAGAGTTAGACAAAACTGTCTATATTCTGTTTATAGAACCAAGTTTACAAAAACTGTTCTATGTATAATGATAAACACATTTTTACCACTATCTATAGTTCAACGAGGAGTGGTACGGACTATCGAGACGAAAGTCGCAGGTTCGAAACCAGCCCCAAGAGCATGCACCTCTGACTTTTCTAAGTTACGTGTATATCCATTCTTATTTATCGCTTGCTTTAACGGTGAAGGAAACATTGTGAGGAAACCTGCATACCTGAAATCTCATAAGAATTTCGAAGGTATGTGAAGTCTACCAAACCGCAATAGGCCAGCGTGGTAAACTAAGGCCTAACCCCTCTCATTCAGTAGAGGAAGCCCGTGCCCAGCAGTGGGACGTGTATCATACAGGACTATTTTTTTATAGCATAGGCCCGCAAACAAGCAAGTGGGTCCCCTGATGGTAAGTGATCTCCACCGCCCATGTACGCCCACAATACCAGAAGAATCATAAACGCGTTGCCGACCTTAAAGGAAAGGCAGCGTGGCTCTACCACTCGTAAACTAGTCTTATTACAAAACAATAGATAGAAGTAAACTCGTTGCTTCCCGAAAACTCCATCATAATAGTAAAGGAAGTTTTTGTTATAATAACCACGATTGCGCACATCGTAAACGTTGCGAAGCTTTTGTGAGCTTTTAAAAGCTTTTACAACTTGCAACTTTTACATGGTAATCACGATT
This sequence comes from Amorpha juglandis, assembly GCA_949126905.1. Classification (NCBI taxonomy): domain Eukaryota; kingdom Metazoa; phylum Arthropoda; class Insecta; order Lepidoptera; family Sphingidae; genus Amorpha; species Amorpha juglandis. Next base: position 10,050,648 of record OX421389.1, read on the forward strand.
ATAGTCTGAGTTGCGAAGTTTTTTTTTTATTTGATTGTGTGACGAGACGAGCAAGTCGCTCACCTGATCGTAAGTACTACGCCTGCCCATAAACAGAAGCTACACCACACAGAACTTTGAGTTACATAGCACTGAACTGCGCTTGTCACCCCGAGACACTGTTAAGTCTCATAATGCCCAGTTATTTCCAGAAAATGACTTGAACTTGGTTATAAGATAGTTTTTATTGCGAAAAAAGATATTTACGTGGGCGGAGCCGCAAGCAAAGCTAGTATGCTATAATAAATAGACATATTACCTATACGTTACAAGTCTAAATATATAAAAATCAAAGGTGACTGACTGACTGACTGACATAGTGATCTATCAACGCACAGCCCAAACCACTGGAGGGATCGGGCTGAAATTTGGCATGCAGGTAGATGTTATAACGTAGGCATCCGCTAAGAAAGGATTTTGATAAATTCTACCCCCAAGGGGATAAAATAGGGGATGAAATTTTGTACGAAAATCACGCGGGCGGAGCCGCGAGCAAAAGCTAGTGTACTATAAACTGTGACTGTGTGCGTAAAAACACATTATAGCTCTTTAAAAATTGCTTCCCGACTGAAGTGTACGCCCGGGCCCACTTCCCTACCGCGCCGACGATAGCAACAGCGCAGCATTCCCACGGCGCAAAGCTGTATTTACATTAAATATCAATGTCTTCCCTGTGGCAATATTACGAGAAAACACGACGACTGTTACTAAATATGCCGGCATGGCCAATGCGGCACGGAGAATATTGCCCACCAGTGGCTACAGGACCTATTGAGAAGAACTTATAAAATTATTTTAATAATTTTGTCGTATACATAAGGTTTAAAGAATTTATTCTCATAAAAAAAATTTAGTCACTTATCAATACATAATATAAAACAAAGTCGCTTCCCGCTGTCTGTCTGTCCCTATTTATGCTTAGATGTTTAAAACTACGCAACGGATTTTGATGCAGTTTTTTTAATAGATAGAGTGAATCTGATATTTTTTAATAGAATTAAAAAATTAACACATTTTTGAGCTTGCACTTACATTGCAAACGCTGGCTAAACCTAAAGCTTCTTAAATTATAGTTATGTAGTTTTGTAGCTAGCTGTATATTTGATTGTATTGAGTTCATGTTGATATTTTTCATTAGAATGCAAGTGTTATACGTGTAAATTTATTGCAAGTACGTTTGCCACTAAAATGACTCCGCTAGGGACGCTATCTTACGTATATATCATTATAATATGTCTTGTCTATATGTATTTATGCCTAGAACACAATATAAAAATTAATGCGTTGCACGCTGCGATTTATTGCCAATATGTGTAAGCTCAATTCTAGATGGAAAAACGTGTGTAGTATACAGTATGTAACAAAAACCCTATTGGTCCTTTGAGGTCGTGAAGATAGACATATAGGCAATACAATAAAATAAATTAAAATAATAATTAACAAATCGAAATATAACTGGCAAGCGCAGCGTTGGACGTCCACCTACAAGGTGGACAGACGACCTGATAAAGGTCGCAGGAAGTCGCTGGATGCAAGCCGCTTCCAACAGGTCGGTCTAGAAATCTTTGGGGGAGGCCTATGTTCAGCAGTGGACGTCTTGTGGCTGATGATGATGATGAAATCGAGATATTATCTCTCCACAGTAGCTTAGAAAAATGAACACATTTAACAAAATATATTTTACATTTGCATCGAAATCCGCTTTACAAATAATAAATTAATTAAAATTCAAAAAGTATTTTATGAGAAGTAGAGCCAAGCTGTAGACATTTTTGTCTACAGCACGTATGGGCCGGCTCGATCGGGTCGTTACTACTGTCTCACAGAAAACAGACGTAAAGTAGCGGCTTGCTGCTGCGTTTCGTACGGTGAGTAAGATATAAGAGGCCCAAAACCCCCCTTCACAATCCCTAATTATTCCTTTCCTTTAAGGTCGGCAACGCGCCCATGATTCTTCTGGTATTGTGGGCGTACATGGGCCGTGGAGATCACTTACCATCAGACGACTCACTTGCTCGTTTCTCGGACACAATATTCGTATGCGAGTTATTTTCTTAGGTTTGAACTTTGAATATCTATTGTGATATCACAGTTGAAACACCCGACAGGGTTTTTGTTATACAGGGTTATTTTTAAAACACCAGCAACCTCGCAGGGGTAGATTCCTAAGGTTATAAGCTACTACTTTTGTTCTACGACTTTTGATAATTTGTTAGATTTTATTTTCATACAAAAATAAGTATTCATTTAATTTCCGTCTTGATTGTTACAACGCGCATCGCAGTTTACGTAAACAAATACGCGAAGCGTGGGGAACTGGACTAGCTCCTTTGAAGGTCAACGCGCCGCTCAGCTGAGCGGCGTCTTTGAGTCGCGCGCGCACGCCGCGCCGCGCCGCATACTACGAAGAAAAATACGACACAACAAAAACTTGTAAAATCATTTTTTTTTTAATATATTGAGTTATATCCAAACTCGTAGAACAAAAGTTGTTCCGTATGGGGACAGCTATCTACCCCTGCGAGGTTGCTGGTGTTTTAAAAATAACCCTGTATACTGTATATTGAGTTATTCAAAACCAATTGCACAGTTACAAAGTCTAAGTTCGGTAGCTGTTGGTCACATCTGGCGTTTCAATGAATGTTTAATCAAATTTAAAGGCAACTTGTACGATGGATATCGGTTACATCTGATCTTTGAGTAAGTTTTGTACAGTTTCAACAGCCTACGTTGATACTGATAAAGGATAAATATTATATTAGGTTCATCTTTGATAACATCGTTCAAAATTTAAAATTAAAGTATCGAGTAAGGTAATAAAGTAACAAGGTGGTTTTTTTTTTTTTTTTTTTTATCCTGGCTCGGCAAAGTGACTACGCTACACCTGATGGTAAGTGTAGCGCAATCCAAGAATATTGTCGACCAACGATAAACAATGTGTCCATCGTTGGTCGGCAAGATCATGCCGGCCTGTCAAAGGGCCAAGGAGGGGGGAAGGAAAAAGGGATGGGAAAAGGGTGAGGATCAGGGGGCAAGCCCCTGGGGAGAACCGGTAGGTTTCACGTACGCGAAAGGGGTCTGGGTTGGTACCACCGCTTTATCTACTGCCGCCAAGCAACAATGTGTAAGCACTGTTGTGTTACGGTTTGAAGGACATTGAAGCCAGTGAAATAACTGAGCATTATGAGATTAACATTTTATGTCTCGGAGTGACGAGCGCAGTTCAGTGCCATACCGTGCTTTGTAATTCAAAGTTATGTGTGGTCTTGCTTCTGTTTATGGGCAGGCGTGGCGCTTACCATCAGGCGAGCGCCTTGTCTCGTTATTCAATACAATAAAAAAAAATGGGACATTTACCTAACTCGAGAAACCATATGTAAACACATGGTGTTTGTCTGTCATTATGTAGGTACTATCATACGAGCTATTAAACTTGATTCCAAGGTATAACAAAAATATTAAAAAGCATGGAAATCAGAACTTTTTTATAGCATAGAACGGCAAACGAGCAAGTGGGCTACCTGATGATATATAATCTCCGCCGCCCATGTACACCCATAATACTAAAAGAATCATAGGCGCGTTACCAACCTTCAAGGAAAGGGATTGGGAAGGGGCGGGGGCTTAGGGCCTCCGGATATCTAACATGATGTTTAACAAAATTGTGGCATTAATTCTCCTTACTCGCAATTAAAACCCATGTAAAGGCAGTGCAAGCAGACTACCCATATTGCTACACAAATTTCTAATTCTAAGCATTCGCGTCTTTTGCAATAATTAAATAAACGCAGCATTTGCGAACAAAATATCAATCCATATGTTTCGATCAAAACTTCTCCGCAAGGCCGGGCCCTTACGCGTTTAAAAATAGACTTTATTTATACGCCTATAAAGATCATATCAGCGATTGTGTATTTATGATCTTACGTCATTGATGGACGGTAATATATTTTCATGAGCGAGCCTTCCTAAACTAGGAAGAATTTGAAGAATTTTAATGAAGCCCACGCGGATAAGCGTTGTGTATTGTTTTGTTTATCAATTATTAGGCTCAACGTACGTTATCAATTTATTTTATTCATTTATGAGTCACACCAGGTATATATAGGTATATATTTGTATTAATTGCTGTCATATTGAGTTTTTCTATATTTTAAAAGGGAATGAAAGTTTGTATGAAAAATCTAAACCGCTGAACCGATTTCAATGAATTTTGGCACAAATAGGTGTAGTTGATGACCCAGGCTTAAACATGGGGTATTTTTTTCTTTAAAATTCAATCCGTAAAGGGCCCAAATTGAAGATCAAAGTTTGTATGAAAGCTTTTTGATGGCGAAACGAAATTCGCGGGCCAGCTAGTTCTCCATAAAAAAAACGAAGAAAATAATCTTCACTGCGCAATTATTTTTAATTCCGCTTTCATACTATATTCCCTAAATGTACTATATTTAGGTCAGTTCACAGTCACGATGGGCCGCTACATATGAACGGACCTAATCGCGTTCATCTTCGCGCCTCGTTTACCCCTAACGTCAGGGTGAAACTACCCGACCGGCGGCCGACGGAAATTTCAGGAAAACTTTTTAGGTTAAGTTCCGTCCTTCGCCATTTTTCTTGTCTACATATTTTATGGATAAACATAAAGGCTATATTATTAAAAGGCAAAAGTGAATTGAAAATGTATTTTTAACCTCTGACAAAAAAGAAGGGTGTTACGTGTTCTGCGTGTGTGTGTGCGTGTGTGAAACGGATACGCTTATTTATTTGAAAGCTGTTTTAATTTAGCTGATTGAAATAAAACTAATTTAAACGGATTTTATCGCGGTTTTTTATTAATTTTGGTCCCGACGTTTCAAAAGCTTTTCAGCCTTCGTGGAGTCCACCCCATGACCATTTTTTCATTTCATATTTGCATTTAATTCTGAAATGAATTTCATTCATGCTGTAGATAGTTTTATCTTCAAAATAAATGGGCCGGCTTGACCGAGTCGTTACCACTGTCTCACATAAAACTAACGTAAAGTAGGTTTTTAATTTTATTTGGTGTCGACGTAAACCGCGATAAAATCCGTTTAAATTAATTTTATTTCAATGAGAAATATTCGCGTAAACATAAGAAATCATAATTTTGATGATTCTTAAAGTAGATTAAAATCGTGATTTACGCCTGCGCAAAGTGGTATACGTGCATCAAACCACTCAGAAATGTATCCTACCACATAAATCAGAGAACGCTTATGAAATTCCCGCGAACAGCTTTAAGTACCTTTCAGTACATTTGAGAATGATGGGGTAGAGTGGGCAAGCGAAAAATGTTATTGACGAATGAGGTTTATAATTCAGGATCAATTTTAAAATATCTTGCCTGGTCATAAGACTATATCGAAGCACTTAGGCTGCGGACTCGAAGTCAGCGGGCGCGGGGCGGCAGCGGCGGAGACCCGGTCTCGAAGCCAGCAGGCAGATCGCGCGGCGCTAGAGCGGCGTAGTGTTGTGCATAGAGAAATTACTGTCTGTTCGCGAACGAAATTGATGTGAATATGATGTTCCATTTAAAAAATCATTGAAATAATTTGCTCCACCACTTCGGCAGGCATTTTTGAAAATACACAACACTACGTCAATGCAGACGCGCAGGCGCCGCTCGACTGGCGCGCGCCGCTCGAACGTCGCTCCTCGCACCCGCGCCGCGCCGCCGCCTTCGAGGCCAGGTCCATTTAAATCTATGCATTAAAATGCGCCGCTCCTGCACGGCTACCGCTGCCGCTGTGATCTGCTTTTCGCGGGATAAAAAGTAGCCTATGTTATTCAGTGATGATGTAGCTAACAGGAAAATATTTTTTGAAATCGGTCCAGTAGTTTTTAAGTTTATTCGTTACATACAAAAATACAAATCTTTTCTCTTTATAATATAACTGAAGATATATTATGACATTACGACGCTCCATTAATATTTATAGGAAATTCATCACAGCGGATGATTACATCGTACGCCTCCGAGGCTTTGTTTTTATGAAAAAGAAAACTTGACTGCAATAATAAAGGTCAAATGGGATTGGTTATAAAATTATCAATCGATTTTATAGATTTGTTTTTTATATCAGATAACTTGGTTTTCTAAGAACAGAAAGAAAGACTTGATCTAAGAACGTTTGCCGAGGCCTCCCAATTGTACCATTCACACTCGCCATGTATATTTGATTTTTTTGTATTTTTAATAAAACAAAATCCTAACCTGCCCCAAATGAAAGTGTTTATTTTTACTCGTTATAAAAACGAGTTAAATTTCAATAAAACAATACACGTACAGAGTAACTCAGTGTATAAACAAACAGTAGCTGTTTCTCTTGGCTAACGTGCTACGTGGATGTAAAAAAAACTGGAGGAATTAGATTTTTTCATAATAACAAAGCCCGGTAAACAAGCGAGCGAGTCACCTGGTGGTAAGTGATCCCCATCGCCCAAGTACGGCCACAATACCAAAAGAATCATGGGTGCCTTGCCTACCTTAAAGGAGAGAGATAATAGGATATTTTACAATGGTTAATTTCATACATTATTGTCTATGGAACCGATAATAATGAAATAAATAAATACACCCAACAGTCACATAGTCCTGACCCTACAGTAAGAAACGAGTCTTGAGTCGTGGGTATCAGGAATTATGCGCGACTTTCGGTCTCACAACACCCAGACCCCGAAACAAATATTTGTGGATCAAACAAACATTTGTCTCGGAGCGGGGATCGAACTCGCGGCCTTTCGCTTCACAGCCGGCTACTACCCCGCTGCGCCACGCAGGCTAAAATAATAATAAAAATATTCTTTTTTGAGAAAACAGAACAAAAATTGGGTAAAAAATGAGCCCGCGCGTTATAAATATTGGTACGAGCAAATGTGGGCGCGTAATGGGTTTTTTTTATCCAAGTACGACAAAGTGACTGCACTTAACCCTGATGGTAAGCGTATGATTATGGGCGATTTTAATACCGATCTCCTAGCCTCCGAATCCTCCCGCTCCCGTAAACTTCTGTCTATCGTCGAATCTGTCGGACTACATGTTTTACCTCTTCAAGCCACTCACCATAATATTGATGGTCACGACACTTGGCTTGATATTATCCTCACTTCTGCTCCTTCTCTTGTTTCCTGTCATGGCCAATTTCCTGCTCCTGGTTTCTCTCACCACGACCTTATCTACACTTGTTACTCCCTAAAACCTCTCAAACTTCCCTCTAAGGTTATGCGCATTCGTTGTTTTGGTCGGATGGATCTGGACAAGCTTAATAGGGACGCTCGAAATTTAAATTGGAACGATTTATTTAGTTCTAAATCGGTGGACGAAAAGGTTGAAATCTTTAACACCAATATTCTATCACTTTTTGATATTCACGCCCCTATTAAGAGAATTAAACTGAAGCGCCCTGCTGCGCCGTGGATGACTCCTGGAGTTCGGATGGCGATGAGACGAAGAGACCGTGCCTTTCGAAAGTACAAAAGGGATCGATCAGAGGAAAATTGGTGCCTCTTTAAAACTGCAAGAAATCGGTGCAATCAGATGGTACGTAATGCTAAACGCCGACATATCCTTAGTAATATCTCTTCATCGTCCCCAGCCAATATCTGGAAGTTCCTTGGGACTCTGGGTATTGGCAAAGATAAAAGCTTGGACTTCCATGGTGCGACGGTTGGTTTGGATGATATTAATCATCATTTCTCCACTGTTCCTTCGACAGATCACCAAGCCAGGCGCCGTACCCTGGATTTTATAGCTGGTCTTCCGAGGCCTCTAGCTGACCCTTTCCAGTTTTCTCCGGTTGCACCGGGTGAGGTCAAAAAGATAATCCTTGCGATTAAATCCAATGCGACTGGCTATGACAACATCAGCCGGCGCATGATAATCGCAATCCTCGAACATCTTCTCCCACCCATTACGCATATTTTAAATTTTTCCCTTAGCAATGGTGTATTCCCGTCTTTATGGCGGAAAGCCATTGTTATTCCTCTTCCCAAAATCCCTAATCCCTCACTCGCCAATCACTTCCGTCCTATATCCATTCTCCCTTTCCTCTCTAAGGTACTGGAGGCTTGTGCGCACAAGCAGTTATCTAGGTTTGTGCACTTAAACAACTTGCTGTGCCCACTTCAGTCTGGCTTCAGGCCTGGCCACAGTACCACTTCCGCGCTCCTCAAAGTGACTGGCGATATTAGAGCGGGCATGGAAGACGGCAAAGTCACTGTACTGGCTTTGGTGGACTTTTCGAATGCGTTCAATACCGTCAGTCACGACATCCTCTTAGCAATCCTCTCCCATCTTTTGTTCTCTTCCGGTGCGCTGGATTGGTTTTCATCCTATCTTCAGGGGCGCCAGCAGTCGGTGCGCCTCAATGACTCTTCATCAAATTGGCGCAACATTGGCTCTGGAGTCCCTCAAGGCGGTATACTTTCCCCGTTGTTATTTTCAATATTCATCAACTTCATAACCGATAAACTTCAATGTGCGTATCATCTGTATGCCGACGACTTGCAGTTATACTCGCAGGCTGGCGTCGATTGTGTGTCTGTTGCCGTAGATAGGGTTAACAAGGACCTGGAGCACGTTAAAAACTGGTCAGACAGTTTCGGGTTGTCCGTGAACCCAGCAAAATGCCAGGCTATAATAATAGCCAGCCCTAGAATGAGTAGTAGACTTGACTTGTCATATATTCCTCCTGTTAAATTTGATGGTACTGCCATTCCATGGAGCTCCTCTGTGAAGGATCTCGGACTACACATCGACGCCACCCTGAGCTGGCGGTCCCAGGTAACCTCTGTTAGTCAGAGAGTCATCGGCACTCTTCGTTCTCTCTATCGTCTGAAAAACTTCTTACCGCCCAAGATCAAAACTATGCTTGTGCAAACCTTAATATTCCCGGTAATCGACTATGGTGATGTGTGCTATTTTGATCTGAATGCAGACTTACTCAATAAACTCGACCGTCTTCTCAATAACTGCATTCGATTCGTTTTTAATCTCCGCAAGTATGACCACATATCTTCTTACCGAACGCAATTAAAATGGCTTCCCATTCGCCAGCGCCGTTCATTGCGTGCGCTTACTACTCTCTTCTCCTTTCTTAAATCTCCTACCCCTCCTACCTATCTGTCTTCCAATCTAACTTTCCTTTGTGATACACACAATAGGAATCTTCGTTCTTCTAGTAATCTCTTACTTAAGTGTCCTCCTCATAGCTCTGACTTCGTTCACTCCTCCTTCGCTATCCAATCCATTCTCCTTTGGAACGCACTCCCGCTCGAAATCAGGACGTCCACAACACGGCTGGCTTTTAAGATGAGAGTTCGGCAATTATTGCTGGCTGAAGTAGCAGATTCTCCACGGTAGGTATTAGTGTATATGTTATATATTTACCCATATATATTATTTATGTATATGTTATATTTGTAATTTTTATGTATATATGTATATATATATATATATATGTATTCATATGCGTAATTATTTAGTTATATATTTCTTTAGTATATTTACACTTTATTTATTTTATTATGCACCTGCCTCTGTTATGATCTCCACCACCCTAAGGTCGACTAGGAAAAAATGCCTTAGGCATTAAAGTCCGCCTGTATACCTTGTGTACAAAGTTTAATAAATAAATAAATAAAATAAATAGTGCAGTCCAAAAAACTAGCGACCACCAACAAACAATGAGTTTATCGGTGGTCACCAGAATTATACTGGCCTGTATAAATGCTTCTACCCTCTTCGGAGAGGGAAGAGGCAAATCGAGGGGCCTGCGACAGGACAGGGGGATGACCGATGCAGGTACAGGGATACAGGAATGTACCCCTATACCCGCCCCAACCAACCATCAAGTCATGTCGCAAGTCCCTCGGGAGAACCGGATATATACTGGCTGAACCTAGAACGCGATCCACACAAGGCGTGGTCAATATGACAGGTTTTAACACCATGTGTACGGTGGTCGCTATCCGGGCGGATACGAATATCATACCACCAACGAGTATTTCTGTAAGACAATGTTAACCCGGTCGATCCAACCCATTCATGCTGTATATAAAACTGTCTACAGTATGAAGTAGTATTATTTATTCTCATAGGGCTTTACTAATAAATGTTGTATACGAGTGTCATACTTATACAGTGTTTTGTCTCGCTTCTTCTTATAATAAATGTCACTCAACATAGCAAGACAAAGTATTGTATAACTATTACCAACATATACAATGTTTATTAGTAAGGGCTATAGTATTTTTTTTAAACACATTTCGAATACACCCACGATATAATGTCACGTCACGCATCGAGCCGACACCGAAGTGGAGATATTTTACGATTCGATTGTAAAGCATGATGTTTATTGCTGATCGAACTTATTTACGATCGCCACTGTTCGTATTTACGTTGGACATGGCGCTAGCTTCGATACATAAAAACGACTCGACGATTGCATATATAATTAAAAATACTGTGCTCGTTTTTTATTTTAACAAATTACTTTGCTGGTTGTAGGATGTTCATATCCGCCCGGATAGCGACCACCGTACACATGGCGTAAAGTGCCTTAGTAACCCACACAGCTTGAGTGGATCGTGTTCCAAGGTCAGCCAGTATATATCCATTTCTCCCGAGGGGCTTGCGACACGACTTGATTGTTGGCTGGAATACATCCTTGTATCCCTGCGCCTGCATCGGTCATCTGCCTGTCTTGTCGCAGGCCTCTCGATTTGCTTCTTCTCTCTTCGAAGTATGAAGAAGTATTTATACTGGCTGGAATGATGGTGACCACGGATAAACTCATTGTTTGTCGGTGGTCGCTAGTTTATTGCACTGAACTACGCTTACCATAAAGTGTAGTGCAGTTTGCTGTACTCAGATAAAAAAAATATAAACATGTATATTAAAAGAAAAATACCCCGGTGGCGTAGTTGTATTGATTACACGATACGAGTGAGGTTTCGGGTTCGACCTCCGGGTCGGGTCAAATGATATTGGGTATTTCTATCACGAAATGCTGATTATCAGCCCGGAGTCTACAACTGTACCCGGTATGGCGGTAGGCTCGCCCCCTATTACATCATGGGACGGAAATACGCTCGGCGAAATGTGGGTGTACTAATAATTAGTACCTCTACATACATTTTCGGGAATTTCAGGTGTGAGTGCGTACCAAAAGATAAATATCTATTAGTTACTATGAAACATAGTTATGCGTTAATTGGTGTTTAAATTATACGAATATTGTATAATGATTTTTTATGTTTACGCAAATATTAAACACTAGCTTTTGCTCGCGTCTCGGCTCGCGTGATCTGCTTTTACGGGATAAAAGAGTAACCTATGTTACTCAGTGATAATGTAGCTTTGTAACAGCAAAAGAATTTCTGAAATCGGTCCAGTAGATTTTAAGTTTATTCGTTACATATAGCCATTCAAAAATAAAAATCTTTCCTCATTTTTGATTCGGTCCAGCAGTTGTTAAGTTTATTCATTATATACAAAAATACAAGACAAATAATAAAAATAAAATAATAAAATAAAAAATAAAATAATAAAATATTAAATAAAAATAAAATTATTATTTTATTAAATTAAATAATAAAATATTTTAAGGTGGACAGACGACCTGATAAAGATCGCAGGAAGTCGCTGGATGGAGGCCGCTTCCAACAGGTCGGTCTGGAAATCTTTGGGAGAGGCCTATGTTCAGCAGTGGACGTCTTGTGGCTGAAGATGATGATGATGATGATACAAAAATACAAATCTATCCTCTTTATAATATTACTGTAGATTGAAATAAGTCAATGTGTAATATATAATAAATACACCCCGTGACCAAGGCTGAAAAGCTTTCGAAACGTCAGAATTAAAATTACTAAAAACCTCGATAAAATCCGTTTAAATTAGTTTTATTTCAACGAATATTGTAAATCAGGGCCTAAACCTAACTTATAACAAATGGCAACACGTTATGCAAAGCAATCACCGTCCAATTTTTAGATAATCAAAAGCGATTTGTGTCAGATTGGCCTTCGGAACGCGCTCACGACCGGCCCGTAATCGCTTTCGGTATCACCGTGTTAATATTTTCAGTACAGTAGACGTTAATTTTGATAAAAATTCTACAGAGTTAAACGGAAACATACTTTTTATAAATAAGAGGATTTTAATTCCACGCATAATAAGGTTTTTTTTATGAATAACTAACTTTTTATTGTTTGAGAACGTTTTGAGTTTGTTTAAAGTATAACATTTAATTTATTAGTTTGAATGATGAGACTAGTAGGTTGCTCGGCTAATGGTAAGCGCCACGCCTGCCCATAAAGGGAATCAACACAGAATTTTGAATTATAAAGCACTGCTAGGCACTGGACTGCGCTCGTCAACCCAATGTCTTGTCTTTGTGTCCAAGTTGTTATGTTTCAGAATGTCCAGCAACTTCACAGGTTTCAATGTCCTTCAAGCCGGAACACATCAGTACTTACACACTATTGCGTGGCAGAAATAGACTAACTGATGGTAATAACCCAGACGGCTTTTCACATACGAGGGACCTACCTATCTTGTAAATATAATACGTTACAAGTATTCTATAAACTGTGATTGTGTAGGTGTAACTGTTGTTTGGCGGCAGAAATAGACAAATTGATGATAATAACCCAGACAGCCTCTCGCATACGAGGAACTTACCACTCATTATAAGTCTTAATAACTTTGTCGTGCCCATGTCAGGGCCCATTAATTAAAACAATCTCAACACATGCCCTACCGTATCTACGCTTCTGGTTCACATCTGATTGACGTCACTGTTGACAGTAGTGCAGTTCGTCGCACTGTACTTGGCACTGCATAGCGTTACGTTATTAATACACAGAACTAACACTTCCATTGGCTGAGCTAAATTATAGTCGTAGTTTAAGTTCTCGCGAGTTATTCGATAGCTGTAAATCAGGAGTTTGGCGGGAATTCTGGTAGTGCGGTTCATCTTTTGTTTTAATTTGTCTCAATAACTAGTTTAAAGTAGTGTTTGTTGTATAAAAGTGGTGTAGATTTGTTCAATAAACCTTGACGGTGATAAACAGTGTATGGAAACATTAAAATAGGAACTCCAACAAGACCTTGAAAACGTCCACACCATTATTTCCTCGTTCTTGTGAATAAACTATACTTGTCATTGGCGAAATGCATAATAATGCGAAGCCATAAATTAAAAAGACGAAGCTGTAAATCGAAAATATGTATGCAAATCGGTGCAGTGCCATAACAGATTATATTGTAATTAGTTGTATGCATAATTCTATGTAACAAGTGTCATGCAGCTATCAAAAAGCAGAATTATGCCGACCTGAAATTACTAGGCTGACCCCGGAACTCACCGGAACGGACCAAAATTAAATAAAAAACCGCGATAAAATCGGTTTAAATTAGTTTTATTTCAAAACAGAATTCAACCTACTTAAACATAATGAATTCAGCAAAAGGAAATCAATATCTGAAATTACTTGATGTGCTTTCAATTTGCATCCAATTCTGAATAAGTAGACAGTTTAGTCTACAGCATGAATGGGCCGGCTCGACCGGGTAGTTACCACTGTCTCACATAAAACTAACGTAAAGTTGTGGGTTACTGTTGCGTTTCATACGATATCCGGAGGCCCAAATCCCCGCCCTTTCCCAATCCCAGTCTTGTCAGGTTAGTAACGCGCGTATGATCCTTCCTGTATTGTGGGCGTACATAGGCTGTGGAGATCACTTACTATCAGATGAACCAATTATTTGCCGGTCTATACTTTAAAAAATATATCATAAACTAGAACAATTCCTCCTTTTTTCACAAATTAATTCCAAATAAACAATTATACAAAACAAACTAAAATAAACATATAATATATTTGTTCTATAGTAGAGTCAAACAGTGTAGACAATAACAAGTAATAAACTACCAAAATAACGTCCTCTGGAGAGGGTTGTAAAAATTACAGGGGTGGAATGTAGGTAGTGGGGGGTCTTGAGTCCTGTAGTAATCACATAACACAAACAGTCGCAACGCCTCAAGGGGCACGTGGAATCATCATATAACAATTTTGCACCATAGTAGCAGTTATAGTTGAGGTGTAAGTTAAATTTGACGATAACTGTAACGCTGAATTTAACATTGACTGCGGAATGTGTTGGACCACCGTATTTCGACTACTAGACTCCTCGATTCATTCTAGAAGCAGGGGCATGATATTATATTGGAACACAGACGCTTTAGGAGATATATCGGTTTGAAAGTTTTAATTGAACCATCTG